>CAWUFW010002693.1:1200000-1800000 GCA_963921515.1 Calotriton arnoldi | reverse complement strand
CCCCGCTTACAACGTTAATTGGTTCAGTCAGTTGCCCTTGATCCTCCCAACGAACCCTTGCATAGATATCATCATGCAACTGAACAACCAGCGCAAGAAGCTCCGATGGTAACTCCAGTTCCTGCACTACCTGCCATAGTTTGGATCTTGGGATAAGGTCAAAGGCTGACTTTAGATCGATAAAAGCAATATACAAACTGGCTTGCTCGATGTTCACTGTTTTCCACGCCACTAAAGCAAATCTAAAAACTTGGTGGATGGTGCTGACTTTCCTCCTGAACCCAGCTTGGAACGGGACTAGATGTTATTTTCTTCCATCCAATCTGTGATCTTAGACAGAGGGGCACGGGCGAAGATCTTCTGAACACCATTGATTCAACTAATCGGCCTATAATTAGAAGGCAATGCTCGATCGCCCTTTTTGAAAACCGGGATTACTTCTGCTCCCTTCCACGACAGTGGTATTGGTGCCCCGGCGGCGATTCCATTGGCAAGTACCCAGATGTATTCGGACCAGTTGGCGATATCACTAAGGAAGACGTCTCCAGGCACGCCATCTGGACCGGAGGCTTTATTCCTAGCTATGGATCTTACGCTTTGGGTGATTTCAGTTATTGAAAACAGCTCTCTGGACAGAGTATCAAGGTATTCATGAAAAGGGCCTTCAATGGCCAACTCTGCTGGCCCAGTGTAAACAGCAGAGAAATGGTCAACCCAGACGGCTACAGAAATGTTGTAAGTAGGCGATCTTGGTATATCGGCCTCTCCCCTCATAACCAGCAACCAGAATTGTTGAGAGTCTTTGTTCTGGAAAGCCTCCCGAATTTGGACCCAACGATTTTAAGCCCAGTCTCGCTTTTGCCTGGGCTGACTTGTAGGTCTTCCTGGCCTCTCTTATTTCTGAGACATTATTTGTTCTAATTGCAGCAGCTAGGACTGCCCGTAGTTTCTTGCAATCTTTACTAAACCAAGAAGATTGTGGGCAAGTAAACGGCCTTTTGCGTTGAATCCGACTTGTTAGTATGAATAAGGAGGATATCTGCTCAAAGAGGGATGTATGTCTGTCTGTTACCTTTAGGAGCTCCTCTCGTTGCTCACTCAAATTATTGAAATTTCCAATACTGGCACGTAATAATTGCTTTATTGCATCACATTTAGAAGTATCTATTGCTACACTTTATTGCATCACATTTAGAAGTATCTATTGCTACACGTGCCCACTTCATTCTCCTATTATCGTTTGTGGGGCAGATCATCTTAGTTGATAGTATGCTGCCGGATGGGCTACAATGTCTTGTCCAAGGTGATGTCATAGCAAGCTCAAGTGGATTGTGGTCGCTATTGGTGGTCATCCCAACTAACATGTCCAACACTCCGGCCATAATCTTACATCAATCAGTAAGTAGTCAATGTGACTCATGTTCACAGTTCTGTTGAACGTATTTGCCCCTAACCTATCGGACTTGGTGCGTCCATTTGCTGCCCTTAACCCATACTCAAGAGTTATTGCTTGGAGCTGCAGAACTGGTCATGTCCATTTTTTGATTGGCGGTAGGTCAAGCGGGGGAACAGACCACAGCTCATCTATCCGGTCAGTGCTGCTTAGGTCTTCAGAATCGAGTGGTTCAAATGTAACATTAAAATCTCCAGCTATTATTAGAGGAGAAGGAGACTCTCTTTTCTCAAGGCAATCTTCCAGCGCTTGAAGTGGTGGAGAGCTACAACCCGCTTTGGTGCCACGGGCTTAAGCGTTGAATAGGGCCACAGACTTGCCTTTCCTGGCCTTGAGGTATACCGCAAGAAAATAAGGACTATTGGTCTTAATTTCTTCCGTGGAACATTGTAAATCAATTCTGATCCATATCAGAAGCCTTCCAACCGGCCGTCCTGGTCTATTGGTGACTGCTGGACAACACAAGGTGATGTATCCAGGAATAAAAAGAAGTGCTGTGGCCCAGGTTTCCTGTAGTATGCAGATGTCAAAGAGTTCAATATATTGTAACCAATGAGGGAGTGCTACCTTGTGTCTTAAACCAGCCACGTTCCATGACAGTATACGTAGGCTGGTGGTTAAACCTCCTAGGTCAAGGCTATTACATTTTCAATAATAGGGCTTGCATCTCTTAGTCTGAAAGCTTTAGCGTCATTAAGCAGTTCAGTGAATAATTACAGAAAATGTAAGCACAAATAATGCTACTGTAGTCAGAACTGCCAACAATAAACCTCCAGGTTTTTACTTAAAGTAAGAATTAAGAATGTCGTAGAACACAAAGTGAAGTGTTATAATGTTCTGTCATAATTGGTGATAAATAGTAACTACATGTGCAGACTTTGAAATGTGTGAAAGCAGCTGTTATCATGATGCTTCCAATCACTTTTTTCTCAAGAAAAATTAAAATTACAAAAACCATTAAGCTAAAATCTGCACATCTATGACAGCATTAGCTATTATCACCATTGAAAAAAAGTTCAATTTTCTGTCACTTTCTCTTGCCGTTTTAGTGTAACATTTTAAGAGAACAATCGCTTTTTGTTTATGAGATGTTCTATTTTTACGATTTCCCCGGTCACTGCTGTTATGTTCACAACCCTAGCCTAGGCTTACATATTACCAGTATATCTTGAGATGAGGTTTGATATTTGGAGTACGGAATAGGACTACTGAGAGCTGTTATCACTGACTCTCTCTGGATATTGATAAACTGTTAATCTCCAATTGCTCTGAAAGCTCGGGTGAATGTATTATTTTACCCTGAGGTTTTTTGCCATCCAGGCAGCTTAAAAATGTTTCGACCGTGTTCATCTTAGATGCCTTCCTGTTATGCTTAGCCTATGAATAAATTCAGTGCCTTCCAATGCTGAATATTGTTAAAACATTATTCAGTGATATAAACCAAAAAGGGGCTACTGACAAAATACTTTTTCTAGTACTTTTTATAGCACTACAAAACAAAATACAACATGCTATTCATAAACTTACGAGCAGAGTTTACACCTCCGCCTATTGAAAACTTATATGTTAAGAGATTCCACCTCAACTGCTGAGTATCCAAGCATGTAAATATACATTTTAGTAGTAAATGTGGAAATAACACAGGGGAGTGGCTGGAGGGTATTCTTAAATGAAAGGGAATGGTTAGGGAGGAGTAGGGAGGGGTTTACGTAGGGTCAGAGGGTCAAGTAGGGGTTTAGGAAGGACGTCAAACCACTCACAAAAGAGTAAGCCTATAGCTATTCACAAACCACACTTCTATAGTTACTACAGACAAAAAGGGACCAAAAACAGTAGAAAGGTACTCCAGCTCAGAGGTGGAGTAAGTCTAGCACCACACATGGCCGACCACAGTAATTACAAAGTATAACAAAGTTCAACCCCCGGAGTTAAATTTGAGCAGGTCAAACTTGACAGAATTTACCATCAGAAAAATGTCAGAACCAGAACTTGCAGATTTTTATGCAGTAAATACCAAAATCTGCATGATATTCCATACAACTTGTAGTAGGTGCTATTTATGGCACAAAATAAAGACAGACCCCTGCTGAGTTAACTTTTATCAGTGTGAGAAATATCACAACAAACATGGTGCCACTCCTAATGAGGGCCTTAGGGCCAGATGCATCAAGCATTTTTCTGCTTGCAAATGGGGCGATTCGCAGAATCGGCCCGTTTGCGATCGCAAAAAATGCTTTTGCGATGCATCAAACCCAATTTTGCGATTCGGTAACCTGTTACTGAATCGCAAAATGGGTTTGCAATTTGCTATTAGGAAGGGGCGTGTTTAGGGCGTCCCTTCCTAATTATGAATCACATCGATATGCATAAATGTTTTGCGACAAAACTGCGGTTGCAAAATATTCGCATTTTACCACCTACTTCAAGTAGGTGGTAACCAATTCGCAAATGGGAAGGGGTCCCCAAGGGACCCCTTCTCCTTTGTGAATGTCAGCAAATGCATTTTCTCAGAGCAGGCAGTGGTCCCAAGGACCACTTCCTGCTCTTAGAAAATGAAAGGAAACGTTTTCATTTTCTCTTTTGTAAAGCATCCCGTTTTCCTTTAAGAAAAACGGGCCGCTTTACAAAAAAAAGATTGCTTTATTAAAAAGCAATCACGGACATAGTGGTCTGCTGACCCCAGCAGGCCACCATCCCCGTGATTTTTGCAATTCCTAGGGGGTCGCAAATTGCGACCTACCTCATTAATATTCATGAGGTAGGTCATTTGCGACCCCTTATGAATCGCAGAAAGTGTTAAACACACTTTCATGCATTCTGTTTTGCGATTCCCTAATTGCGAATCGCAAAGATTCGCAGTTCGGGAATCGCAAATTATTTTTTTGATGCATCTGGCCCTATGTGAGTTAATCGCTCGCTGCTCACATTTATCTGTTCAATACATATATTTAGATTATGAGTAATCCAAAATATACTCAGTGGTGCATTACCTCAAACAATGAATACCGTTACCCACAAAGTATGCCAATTAATTACAATAAAAAATAAAATTATGCCAAGGGCACTATTCAGCGTGGCCATGTCAATAATCACCAGAGGGTCTCTGTTACAATGGATATTTGAGTTGTAATCTAATTGATGCACTATGTTTTATTTTTATATTCATATTTCTGTATTTTCCATCAGGACCCTTGTAATTCAAAACACATTGCTATAATTGTGGCAGTTTTTAGTGGCATATTTGAAAGCCCTTGCCAACAATATATGTACCAGATTCTAGTGGCACATTTGAATACCCATCTCAATACATGTTGCACAACTACAGTCAATTTATAAAGGCTGTGGGTGAAACAGAAAAAAACCACAAAAGTAAAACCTCTGAATCAAAAAATAAAAATAGAACAGTAAACACTGTTACAATTAACAAAGACATATCACCCACTTTCTACATGGCTGACCTCGATGTTAAGTTGAGACAGAGCCCAGCGCCATGACCCCTGGCCCTCCCACCCCCGAAGATACACCATCAATGAGCTCTACACCTTCAACCCTGGATACTGCAACAAACACTGCCACCACACTAACCCATGCTCCACGGTAGGACCTTTTACCTGCACCCACTGCCACTTCACCTGCCACTGCACGCACACCAGCCCACCAACCAGCCCCACCCCGAACACACCACAGATACCACCTGAACAAAAACGCCAACTCGCATGCGCCCTTCCCAAAACATGCTCACTATCCTAGCATTCCACTGAATTATGGGACCTCATTGGCACCCTCGCACCCGACATCGTCTTCCTCACTGTGACCTGGCTCAATCTTACATCTCATCCTCTCACTCACTGATGACCCCATCACCACCAGAACCAGATGCATGGCAAACGTCGCCGACTGGATGAAGAACAACTACTTGCAGCTGAACTCAGACAAGACAGAAGTACTGATCTTTGGCAGCAGCAACAACACTTGGAATGACTCTTTGTGGCAATCAGACCTAGGACCCGCACTCACTCCCTCCGACCACGCCAGAAATCTCAGAATCATCATGGACAACAAGCTCGACATAAAATCACAGATCAATGCTGTCTCCTCCGCCTACTTCCTCGCTCTGTGCATGCTATGTAAGATCTTCAAGTGGCTACCCCTACACAAGTGGTGCACTGTGACACAGGCCCTCATTTCCAGTCAACTGGACTATGGCAGCGCCCTCTATGTAGGAATCGCTGCACAGCTCCTTCAGAGACTTCAGACCATATGGAATGCTGCAGCAAGACTCATCCTCGGCCTTCCCCAACAAACCACATCACACCCCACCTCAGGCAACTTCACTGGCTGTCAATTCAAGCAGCTGACCCATGCACACAAGGCTCTGCTTAACCAAGGACCCGTCTACATTAACCGCTGCCTGAACTTCCACCAACGCATCTTGGAATTGGAGCAGAGCTGCTCCAATCTATGGTGTCCTGAAAACCTTCCAATTACTTTAGCGATACACTACAAGCCAAGTTTTTCAAAGATCTAAATTCGGCCATTCGCCCACTTTGGTCCTGGATCATTCAATAATCTCTCCTACTTGGGAGGATTCCTGATTGCCTCAAGATGGGTCAAGTCACTCCCATCCCAAAGAAGCCTAATGCCAGCTTAGCTGATCCTAACAATTTCCGTCTGATCACCAGCATCATGAGTTTAGGTAAATTGCTTAAGAAATGCGTCCACACACAGCTCTGCTACCACATTGAGAAATTTCAGCTCCTTTTGTTTTTTAACTTTCTTTATCATTTTTACTCAGATGACATCCATAGGATAGTGACATACATATCTTTCCCATACCGTGTTACATTTAGTGCCGCATTAATAACATTTTGTAATCATCAATCAGAGGTTCTGGTTTACCACTTACGCAGCTCTTGTGATTGTGTTCTCGCTGTGTTTTGTGAGCTATTTGGAAAGTTTTTAAGTGTGTGTCCCAGTTAGGTGATAGGCGTTATCTACGTGTCACGTTGAGCAGCAGGTTTGGAAGTGTGATCGGAGTTTGCTTGTGTTTCAAGGAGATATGTTTGAGAGGTTGCCAAATGTCCCACGGACGTGAGGTGGGAGGTTGAAGTTGAGCATATGTGTTGCTGTTGGTGCTGCAGAAGATTAAACTGGCAATCCGGCTCTTACGTTTCGGTGGGTGCTTGTTTCCCCAGTGTATAGCTAATTCTCTTTTTGCTAGCATCAGGGCTATTGCCGCATATCTGCGCCCTGCTTTTGGGATATTGTTCACAAATTTGAGTAGCACTTATAATGGGTCGGGTGTAAGTGTATTGTGTAACATGTGTGACAGTTTGATGTATACATCTCACCAGTATTTAGCCAGTTTGGTGCACGTCCAGGTCATGTGTAAAAATTCTGCGTGGGGGGCCTGACATTTAGGGCATGAGTGTGAGCGAGTGGCATCCATATTGTGTACTTTGTGTGGGGTGATGTAGGCGCGCCATAAAAATTTTAAATGCAGCAGCTTGTGGTGATGATTCATGGAGATTTTACATGTTTTTGCAAAGCAATACTGCCATTGGAAGTCCGACATTGCGTGTCCTAAATCCAGCTCCCCTACCCCCCTTATTCCGGAGTTGTTAGTGAGGAGTAATGCCATGCACGTTTTGTATAGTTTGGACATTAGATGCGCGCCTCCCGGTTCTTTGATAAGCAGAGTCAGGGGGGTGAATTCCTGTGGTTCGAGTGGGTAACTGGGGAGTTGTGCACAAAGAGCACTCTGTAGTCTGTGTAGTACAAAATGGTCCATCGTGTCACACAGTTGAACCTAGCATCTTCAGTCCGGGAGAACACATGTCCGTGAGGGAACAGGTCACCTGTTGTGTCAAGGGAAAATTTGGTGAGTGTGGGTTTAACAATTTCCTCTTGTGTAATAGATAACCATGTGTTACCCACCAGTGAGAGGGCTGGTGAATAAAGTGGGTGCCCGCCTGTGGATCTGGCACATTTCTTCCATGCCCAACTAGTTGTGGATACTTTTTGAATATCCAGTGGGTCGCGTTTCAATCCCTCTGGCAGGATTGCAGATAATGGAGTTGGGTGTGTGAGGTCAGATTCAGGTTTAGCATACGGGATTCTGACATCCGGATGATACCAGTGTCTGGCAAAGCTGCACTGGGCCACCAGGTAGGACATTTGGAAATTCGGTACCCCAAACCCGCCGCGTTCGTATGGCAACATCAGTGTGTCCCACCATATCCTAGGCTGGTTATTGCCTCATACCAGGCGTAAGAGTGGTGTGTGTAGCGTTGCAGAGAAGGAGGACGTCAATGGGATGGGTATATTATGAAACAGATAGAGAAATTCAGGGAGCACAACCCTTTCAATTATTGCAATTCTGCCTGCCATTGCTATTGGCAGTTTTAGCCAGCGTTCTACTTGACTGGTCAGTTTTTCAAGCGTAGCCCCATAGTTCAGTTGCAGAATCTGCTCTGGATCTCTATGGATGTGTATCCCCAAATACTTGACACAGTCCTCGCACTCCAATGCATGGGGTCAATGGGAACAGCTTAGACTTTCCCCAGTTTATCTGGAGGCCATACAGGGCCCCAAATCTACCCACCTCCCTGAGTATTGAATCCAGATTGTTGCTAGGTTGCCTAATATACAGAATAATGTCATCCGCATACAGCGTAATGAGAAGGGGGCCAGTTTTCAATAGTAACCCTCTGTGAATGTGCCGTTCTTGCAGGTGACGTACTAGAGGGTCTAATGCAATGACAAACAACAAGGGCGACAGCAAGCAACCCTGTCTGGCCCCACATGTGGGGTGGAATGCTTTGTTCAGTGTTCCATTTAAGCGAATGTAGGCAGCGGGTTTAGTTTATAATAGGTGGATGATGGAAGTGAACGTCCCTGGAATACCCATCCTGCAAAGCGTGGGCTGTAAAAGGACCATTCCAGGGAGTCGCACACTTTTTCAGCATCTAATAGCACAGCGGCAGCAGGGGTGGTCGGCAAGATTCTATGGAGGACTGCGAAAAGTGTGTGATTATTCAGAGCCGTGGATTTATGTGGGACGAACCCGGATTGTCCTGGGGAAATAATGTGATCAAGTATGAGGGAGAGCCTAGTAGTTAACATTTTAGCGAGTATATCATTATCAAAGTTCAATAGGGACAACGGGCAGTAAGACCCGCATTGTAATGGGTCACTTCCTGGTTTGGGGAGGAGTATTATCATGGCTTCCCAGAGGGTGGGTGGCAGGACGCCCTTCTCCATTGCTTCCTGGTATAGTTCTAGGAGTTAGGGGGCGAGTAAATGTTTGTGTGTTTTGTAAAGGCAGCCCGAGAAGCCTTTGAGACCAGGCACTTTGGAGCCATCCATGGCATCTATTGCTTGGGTGACTTCCTCCTCTGTGAAGGGTTCACTGAGAAACTGCTGATGCGCATTATTGAGCCATACCATGGCTATTTCATCTAGGTAGCTGTTGCACTTCGAGACGTCCTCGGGGGAGCGGGAGGTGTATAAGTCTGTCTAATAATTAAGCACTGTATATTGTATGTGGGTCGTATCTATTACCCTTGTACGGTCGGGTCGCTGGAGTACCGATTTGTATAGCTGACTTCTGGGGGGCTGTAGTGTGCGTGATAATGTGTTCCCCGGGAGTTCGCCCTCCCCATACCTCCTCGCGGTTGCATGTTTCCCCAGGTAGTGTGCTTCCCAGTCCGCTGCCTCATGAAATTCTGTCAACAGTTTGTCCCATTGTGGTGTGTATGTGGATTGAGGGTGTGTCACTTGTGCTTGATCTAGCTCCTGTAGCTGTTGTTCTAGCTGGGAGAGTGTGCGACGGAGGTCTGTGAGAATACCTGTGTGTTTGGAAATACAAATCCCTCTAACATAAGCTTTGACGGCTTCCCACATTGTGACCCATGAATTCACAGTGCCTTCATTTAGCTCAAAGTACTCCACTATTGCCTGACGCAATTCGGACTTGAATACTTCATCCCTGAGGGCCATGTCAGGAAATCTCCATTTCCGTTCTACCCCACCTGCCCGGAGAATGTGCATCTTCACCAGTGAGTGATTTGGAAGGGTGCTAGGTAAGTGTTGCATGGAGACTGTCCAATTTATTAGACGGGGGATAATAACCCATAGTCTAGCCAGGTCCATGTGTTGTAATATGCTGAATAATGTGTGTATGCTACCTGTGTGGGATATAAGTGGCGCCAGACATCTTCTAAGCTGTATTCCTCCATGAGGTCCGCTAGCGTGCGACGGGCTATGGGTTTCGTGTCTCGGGAGTTCAAGGTGCTGTCACGGATGGGGTCTAGTAGTATATTCAGATCTCCCCCGAGGCCCACTTGCCTAGCCCCCATGTTGTCCATTTGGGTTAGTAAGTCTAAATAAAAATCAGGGTCATGTATATTGGGTGCGTATACATTAACCATCAGAATGGTATGTCCCAGCAAGTGGCCCTTCACCATTATATATCGCCCCTCCCTGTTGCACTTCACTTCTAATGGGCTATATGGGACTCGCTTGTGTATTAGTATGGAGACCCCCCTGGTGTACAAACTGTAGTTTGCGAAGAAGGGATGTGGGCCCCAGTTCCCAGCGAGGGCATTTGGGTTGCTGGGGGATAGATGCGTTTCCTGTAAGAATACAATGTCTATCTGGTGTTGCTGTAG
Organism: Calotriton arnoldi; assembly: GCA_963921515.1. Classification (NCBI taxonomy): domain Eukaryota; kingdom Metazoa; phylum Chordata; class Amphibia; order Caudata; family Salamandridae; genus Calotriton; species Calotriton arnoldi. The sequence continues at coordinate 1,789,875 of CAWUFW010002693.1, read as the reverse complement.
ATGTTGAGTCACTTGTTTACCCTTGCAGGTATAGTTAAGTCCCCTGATGTTCCATGACGCTAACGTGAGGGTTGCAAAAGGGTGAATTATACCTTCAGTACTCATTGTCATCCTGTAAGGTTACATAGCAAATCTGGGTATGTGGATGCACAGTATGGGCTGCTGTCTCCGGTAAAACAAACTGTGATTTAAACTGAACATTCCCCTACTGTCCCTCCCACCACCCATCCCCATTTCTTGTACAGTGGGGAAAACCCATAACCCATTTATGGTGTTCTCTACTTTGTTAACGTACTAACTTTCTTTGAACTCGAGTGCATCAACACATGGGAGTGGGCAACGCTACGCCGGTTCCTCCATAGTTTAATAATAGCTATTTCTCATGGCATGCAAGAAAGAACAAAATATTAACACAGTCTGTGATGCCCCTTATTTGCTAAGCAAATGCGTATATCATGTAGGGCCAGGTTAGTTTAGCTAGATGAAAAAATTTCTGCACTGGCTCCGGAACTGGAGTCGGGGGTGGTCTTGTGGGGGAGGTTGGTACTTGCGTAAGCTTCTTCTTGGAAAGTGAGTAATAGTACTCCTGCACTTCCGATGGCGTGTCAAAGTTCCATGACCTGCCGCCCACATCCACCCTCAGATGTGCAGGGTGCAGCATTCCATATCTCAGTCCCAAGTTCCTGAAGGTGGTTTTAACACCAGTGAACTTGTGGCAGGCTTCTTGGACCATGATGGTGTAGTCTGAATAAAGGGAGATTGTTACGCCCTGCCAGTGAAGTGTACCCTTCTCTCTCGCCTGTTGTAGTGCAGTGTCTCTATCTCGAAAGTTGAGCAGGCATTCGATTATTGAACGAGGGGGCATCCAGGGTTCGGCCGGGGTCCCAGCGAGCGGTGGGCTCTCTCCACCAGAAAGACAGAGGAGAAAGAGTCACTGCCAAACAGATCTACCAGCAGTTGCCCCACAAATCTATTGAGGTGACCTGTATTGGCAGATTCAGGTACCCCAATTATTCGAATGTTATTACGCCTACTTCTCGATTCTAAATCTTCTTTTTCATAGCTACTGTTTTCAGAAGTTTTATAATGCGTTCCAGTCTCTTTATTGTTTGGGCTGCACCATCTTCAAGGTCTGAGACCCTGCCCTCCGCAGTGTCCAGATGGATGTATGACAATACCACGCATGCATTACATCGCATGCCATTACATAGCGGTTTTAACAACGCAAGTCGTTACAACGACTTGCGTTGGAAGGCGCTGGACTTAGGAGTAGTTTAATTTACTATTCCAACTCCAGCCTACGTACAGTAGGGAAGGTGTTGGATAGTAATTTAAACTACTCCTTGTCCTATAGCGCCCTCCAGTGCAAGTCGTTGTAACGACTTTCGTTGTAAAAACCGCAATCTAATGGCATGCGATGTAATGCATGCGTTCTAAAGGTTGTTTCCCGTCCAGATGACCTTCGTGTTTGTCCAGTCGTGCCCCCATGTCATCCAGGTGTTTGTCTAGGGCATCAAATCGAGTGTCCAGTGCTTTGAAGCCTGCTAGTAGTTCCGCCAAAATGGAGTTGGGCCCCTGTTGAGCAGCCATTTTGTTGTCTGGGTTGTCCCCTTCTTCCGCCTGCTCTGGGCCTGAGGAGACGCCCGCGCACCTGGCTTTATCAAAGGTTAGCTTGCGCTGTTTCTGGTCCCCTCGAACCATGACCCTTTGCAGCTAGGGAGGCACTGTGTTTGTCTGCTTGGTGGTGGAAGGTGCCCGCCGCACACTGCAGTGGAGCTTGAGGGTCTACTCAGTTAGAGTTGTGAAAGTTTGCCTGTTGGCTAGGTTGGGGATCTTCCGAGGTCTGCTTAGGGGTTGTGTAGTCTGGAAGGCCGGTGTCTGTCCCTTTCCTAGTATGCGCTTATGTATGCTCCCCAAAGATCCAGTTAGTGTAGCGCACAGTGTGTTGTCCGGTCTTTTTTGATTTGTCGTTAGGGGTGGCCCAGGTTGGGGCTCCGGGCAGTTCAGGTGGTCTGTCAAGAGAGGCCCAGCCAGTGGTTCATTCCACGGGGTATCGCCTGATCCCAACACGCTCAATGCAGCCCGGCAGCAAGGGTTTCAGTGGGCCGTGGAACTGCTAGAGCAGGCCCATCATGTTCCCGGTTACCAAATAGCAAGGATTTGTAGGCTGGTGTTTCCGAGTGCGCAGCGGCGCAGCTTTAGCCTTATGCAATTACTGATGTATGCCTTCGGCATCGCATTTGCTCCTGGATCAGTGTCGTGATCGGCCCATGTTCTCGGGCATTGCCTGGCAGCAGTATTCGCCTGGGGGCGGAGGGTCAAGTCGGTGGCAGTAAAAGGATGTGGTGAGCCAGGATCGTAGGCCTCACTGTGTGCCTCGCTTCTATCTCCTCCGCCGTAGTTACCCCGTAGCAGTGGTTATTTTGTCCCACACGACTCTGGAAGGCTTGTTGCAGTTAGGGGCAGGGGCGCTTGTAGGCCGCAAATGGATGTGGCGCGGGCCTACCTCGCTCCAGATTTCCGACGAGCAGCAGTGCCAATCTGCTAGTTCTGCGGCCGCATCAAGACTGCGGCCACGCTGCTTCAGCCCGTTATGGTGGTTTTTGGGTGCTGATCAGGGTCAGATCAGTGGTGGGCCGTCGCCTCTCAGGAGCCTCTGAGCATTTTACCCTTGCCTGACTGAGGAGACCTCCTCACGGGCGTGCCTGCAGCTCCAGCCACGGCATCATCGCAGATGCTTGATCGGCAGCTCCAGAAGCCTCCGGAGCGCTGAAATCACGGATTTCATTTCGTGCACTGTTGCCGCTGCCCCTGCTGTGGTTTCCTCACGGATTAGTGGCGTATTTCATGCTTGTGTATTATTAGGAGAGGTCCGGCAGGGCTTCAAGACTGTGCGGCCATCTTGGTCGTCGTCTTGGCCCCACCCCAAAATTTCAGCTCCTTGACCTATTCCAGTCAGGTTTCAGAGCGGGGCACAGTACTGAAACAGCACTAACTCACATTGTTGATGACTGGCAGAGAAAGAACAAACGGCAGACCAAGGTAAAGCACATTCAATCCATATGTATAATAAAGTAAAAAATGGTGCAATCACTTCCTGCACCCGCCGTCCGAAGGTGCCACTAATAGCCAAATTTTCAAGAAAGATGGAAGGTGCACTCGTTGTGGAGTCAGTAAAGCAAGCAGAGATCTGTTCCAAAAGTACTTATTTTATTCCGTTGATTCTTAAAAACTGGCACACAGCCAATGCGTTTCGTTCCCAATTTTGCCAGAGGGAACTTCATCAGGGCTCATCAATAAACAGCTGGTGGGTAGTTTTCAGAAGTATTTATGGTAAGTCAGGGCCTCAGAGGCAAGATATGGCCTCAGTAGTAGTGTGTATTCACGAAAATCTAGCACCCAATAGGCTGTAGGGTATCGAGTATCACCGGCAAGTCTTGCCGGTTATCATGCCATAATGCATGCGACCATGCCGTTCTAAAGCATATATACCAGGACCGCATAGATAATTTGTCCCCTGATGGGACAGTGGTGACTGGGATTTTCTCATATTTCCAATACAGAGCTCGGGATACTCGATACCCTAAAGCCTATTGGGTGCTATATTTTCGTGAATACACACTACTACTGAGACCACATTGTTGATGACACCTTGAAATCTCTTGAACAAAATGTTCCTTGACTTCTGATCCTTCTTGACTTGTCCTCAGCATTTGACACCATCAAACATGAAAACCTGATTGCTCTTCTTCAATATAGGATGGGGTTATCGGGCCCTGTCTTAAATCGTTTAGCCTCTTTCTTACATACCCGTAGCCACTCTGCACCTACCCAGGATTGGCTCAAACAACTCACTGCTCTTAACTTCACCCCTCATGTTGTTGACTCTGCTAGATCTTTTGGTATAACCCTGGACAAATACCTAAATATGCAAAATCACATCAGTGCAACTTTTTGGGGAGCCAATCTTCAGCTCAACACTCTAAGGAAAATCAAGCCATTCCTACTGCCCAAGGACATCCAGTCAGCAGTCCAATCCCTAGTTATCTCATGCTTGGAATATGGGTTGGTGACCCTTGCTGGGCTACCTAAAGCTAGTTTTACTCCTCTTAGAGCCACTCTGAACTCTTCAGCCAGACTCCTCACAGGTTCTAGAAAACTTGACCACATCACACCAGACCTAATTCAACTAAACTGGCTGACCAATGAAGCTAGGATCCGGTGCACAAAGCTATTCATTTCAACACCCCCGTTTCCCTGGCAAAAAACCTTGAGCTATTGGGCTCAAGTCGGAACTTAAGAAGCTCTAACACCCTAATATTGAAACCTCCCAAATTAAATAAGAAAAGAACTTACAATCGGGTGTTCTCCTGAATGACCATCAACAGCTGTAGCCCTGATGCCATGTTGATCTACTTCCTTCTCCTGTTTGAAACTCTTGTATACGTTTTGTTCAAAGTGTATTATGTTTCTTCTCACGTTTCCTTTTGATTTATTGCTCTGCTGAAACTTTACAGATCCTACTAGATTGGCTGGCTAACATGGGTCACCTTTACTATTTTGTTTTCCCCTTGACCCCTATGACCTTGTTATTGTTAAGGTACCTCATTTGTTCCATTTTGTTGTTTTACTCATGCTTTTTCCTCATTACACTTATGCTCCTTTGTACAGCGCTCTGATATCCACATGGGTCATGTTCAGGCTTTATAAAACGTTTCATATAAATAAATAAAAAATAACCATTGAGAAGACAAGCCTCCACCTCCCTTTCACTTGCCCATACTCCCCACATCTACCAAAGCAGAAGTGGAGGATGCTCCTTCTACCACATTGCAGCAAAGACCTGAAACAGCCTCCCCAGGCACCTCCAGGCCGTCACCTCACTTCCGGAATTCTGAATGGCCCTCAAGACCTGGCTGTTTGAATAAGCTCTGGAACCTGCAAGACGACTACATGTCCTATGGAAATTAACTTAGGAAAACACACTTTTTTTAACACACTTTTTTCTCGGCCCTCACTTGACGGATCACCCCAAAACTTGCTATGCACAGCAAGACTTACCATGACAATTTTTGGGGAAAAAGTTTGTGAGATTCGTCAACCGGCGCCAAAGAAATAAGCAAGTCAAGATACGCATTTCCTATTGAAACTTGGTCCTAACTATAACTACCTACTGGCGACAATTAAAGAATTAACATGATTTCTAAACAAATGAATAATTATCAATTTTAAAACTTGTCATTATTTAGTACTTACAATTAACTTACCACACTATACTCCCACAAACCTACCAGCCCACACATAACTAAAACAAATAAATGTAGCACAATTATTAATCAATTAACAATCAATAATTATTTATAAATTAATTAATGAAGTAATAACTTTGTTCCCTACACCCTTACAAACCCAGCAGCCCGCAACGAATATATAACTTAAAAAATACAATTATTACACACTTTACATATTTATTAATCAATTAAATAATGAATCATAAATTAATAATGAATTGCTAATTAATTATTACTTAATTAACTTACAACCCTCTAGCCCTACAAACCCAACAGTCCGTACTGAATATAGACCATCACAAATGTAATTAATTCACAATGTACATATATATTGATCAATTAAATAATTAATATTAAATTGTTAATTCATTGTTAATTAATTTTTATACATTTAACTTCCTATCCTATACTACCACAAACCCAACAGCCCACACCTAATATATAACTTAAAAAATATAATTATTACACAGTTTGAATATTTATTAAGCAATTAATTAATAATAATGTAATAATGAACTGCTTAATTATTACTTCATTAACTTCCCACCATATAACCCTATACCCCTACAAACCCAGCAGCCAACACTTAATATATAAATTTAGAAGTACAATTATTACATAATTTACATATTTTTGATCAATTAAATAATTATTAATGTTAATTGATTATTACGTAATTAACTCCCCACCCTAAACCTTACAATCCCAGCAGCCCGCACCGAATATATAAATTAAAAAATATAATTATTACTCACAATATTATTAACCAATTAAATAACAAATGATAAATTAATATATCATTATTAATTAATTATAATTAATGAACTTCCCTCCCTACACCCCTACAAACCTAGCAACCCTCTATGACAATATAAATTACTTTTAGCATTAAAATAAAAAATGTATAAATCACTTAAAATTACAAACTTAGGGGCCTATTACGATGGCGGTCGGAAAACCTCCCCGACCGCCATGGTAGCGGGAAAAGACCGCCCGCATGGACCGTGACATCATCGCCGGTCGAATTACGATGACCCGCGGTCGAAATCCAACCACGGCGGTCGGATCGTGGGCCTTAACATTGCGGTTGCTGCTGCCCGCAGCACCGCCGCGATATCCAAAGGAGCATGTCCTGCATTTCCCTGCACTGCGTGGCAGGCACTGCACAGTGCCTGCCACATGGTACAGGGAAATGTAGGGGGGGACCATGGGTACCCCCCCAGTGCACCAACACCCCCCCAAAACTTTGGGGGCCCGCAATGGGCCCCCGGAAGACAATCTCCGCATGCCTTTCCATGGCGGATTGACCGCTGAGGAAAGGCTGGCTACCGCCGGCATCATAATCCTGCCGGCGGAGCCGCTCTGCACCGCCACCATTATCCCGGTCCTGCTCCATCCGCCAGGCAGGAGTGCGGATGGCAACCGGCGGAAAAGCGGCGGTCGGAATTTCCCACCGCCGCGGTCACCACCGCCATCCTAATTTGACCGGCAGTTGTCTTGGTTGTGATCGCGGGCGGATGTCCACCGCCGGTCCGGCGGGCGCCACCGCCGGCCCTTCGGTGGACATCCGACCGCCATTGTAATAGACCCCTATGTTTCAAAATATTAATAGCAATTATACAAACAATATTAACACATAAAAACAGTATATGAAGTAGCACACTTAAAGATAATTAAAAAACAATATTTTTTACAACTATTTAATCGCAAATGATATTAACAACGATGATATCTTTGAAAACGATATTACTTACCTGAAAAATCGATATTAGTGACAATGATATTGCTGCTTCACAATATTTTTGTCTCACTGATGTTTCCAATCCGATATTTTGTCCAAATACCACTTTAGATTTTCATTTACTCCTATTATAGGTTCGCTTTTATTTCTTTCCTTTTCCTTTATATATTTTTTTTAGTTTATACTACAGATCCATAGACAGGGCCAACTGGCCTCTTGCTTCCTGCTTATTTCATCTGCATTGCGCTTCATTCCACATTGCCAGTGCCTCTAGACTAAGCAATCATCACGGAATGCTATTGTCCACAGTTTATTAATATTTTACCATTCCAAGATTCCCAGTTCATTGGTTCTAAACATGGCGGCCATGCTTGAACTTTAAAATAATAATACACTATGTACAATATCATTAACTGCCAGACTGCTATGCAAATGTAAAAATATGCATCTGTGATAATTGTTACAATATGGTTATAGTTATTGAGTGACTAATTACATCAATGCCTAAAGATGCATTTTATTTATAACCCAGATCTATTGGCATTGGTAATGCTAGTTGCCACATATCATGTTTCAAGAGGTCACTATTAGACTTCAGTATAAATGCTGATTACTTTAGCATAAGGCACCTCTTCTGGCTATTCATTTTAAGCCCTTGTTTATGAGCTCAACACTCTTTGCCTTGGTTTATCCTCTCTACACCATCTGCCTCATGCTCCTTCTGCTAATGTGCGGTCAGCTTACTACACACACAGATTTTTTTTCTCTTTTACGTCATGGTGTGTCTTTCTTTAGCAGCAAGGATGGTGACAGTGTGCTTTGTTCTACTTCTGCTGTTAACAGTCTCCTACGTCAACTTGCCATCTCCACGAGTGATTGATTGAGAAGTGGTGGAGAAGGGAAGGCAGCAATACACAGCAGTCAGAATTCAAATGCCGTACTGTGACAGAACTAGGCAGAAGAAGGCAAGATGCCGCAGTCCGTGATTCTTTTTGTGTTGAAATTCTTTTTATTAAAACTTTTGCATAAGATTACATCATAAAACAGTGACTTCAATCACATTTAACAATAAATAATCAAATATATTAATAAAAGTAGATGCGACTAAAGTCTCTCAATGGTTGATAAAGACATATAAATGTATAAATATATAAAGACGTAAATAAGTACTAAGCCCAAAGGAAGGAAGGGAAGAGAAAGGGGAAAAGGGAAGAAAGACAAGAAAATCCGATAGTTAATAAATATATATATATACCAATAACAATCTATCAGGACTGACCTACAGTAAAGAGTGAAAAAACGATGAGTTATAATTGGGAAACATAGTTAATAAATATATATATATATCAATAACAATACTATCAGGACTGACCTACAGTAAAGAGTGAAAAAACGATGATTTATAATTGGGAAACATATCTAATGAAAAATATCTCTAATAAATCATTGTAAAGCACTGAAATATTTTTTTAAAACCTTATAGGCTAAATATGAATAATGAAATAGAAACTAAATATGCTTTATGCGTGTTAACATTTCACAATAAGTTGAAACTGTGCATATTTTAATGTTATTTATAGAGCAAATACAGTAACTAACAATTCTGGGTGTATACTTACCATTCTGTAGAAAATATAAGCAAGTCTAAAGGGAAACAAGGAAGGGAAAGGACAAGATCTCATAGGAAAGAAAAGTGAAGCATAGTAAATCTCTTACTAAGATATTATTGCCTATTTTCTATAAAAGGTATAAGATAGTAAAAATACTAAATATTACGGTCCCATCGGTATAATTGTTATGATGTTGCGGAATCAGGGGGGGTGGGGAGGGTAATGAGGAACAATAATAGTAAAGGGACACTGATATAGAAATAGATAAAAATATATATAAAAAGTACAGGATAGAAGAATCAAAACACTTAGGGGCTCATTACGATGGCGGGCGGAAGCACAACCGCCGTGCTGGCGGATGCAAAAACCACCAGTTACCGCCGGCACGCAGCAGTCCACACGCCCGCCCAATTACGATGCGAAAAGTAGGCCAAACACCGCCGGCAAGCCAGCAACACCGTCCGCCATCAAAGTGCGCCCGTACACGTAGCGGCGCAGCCCAACTGACACACACCGTCCGACGAAACACGTCCCGCCCAGCACATAAATTACGATGCCGCAAACAAATGGCTCCCACGGCCAAGAGATACCGTACGACAAACCGAAGCGGTAACACGGATGCCGAGCACGGACAACGAAGAAGCGGCTCCCCGAGCATGAATCCAGCACTGCAGGCCCTCCCCATGCTCCTGCTGATGCACCACCAAGGACGCAACATACCGCGGAGACGCAGGTAGGCACACACACAACAAGTGCACGCAAACAGCGCACACAGTGCAAGGGCGGAAAAAGCGGACAACCCCCCACCAGCGCGTGTACACTACACATCCACCATTGCATCCACATATGACACACAGGCCAAATCGTAACATCGCGTAACACATGTGTACACACCACCTGGGACTAGGAACCAACAACCCCGTCACGGCCCCAAAGCGGCGATGACGCCGCCACACATGCGCACAACGCAGAGGCCAACCGCAGCGCCATGCATGCGTCGCACACAGACACAGGGACACAACCAAGCAGCACACACATCAGCCCCACCCCGAACGCACATGACACGTGACAGGCCTGCCACAGACATGTCCCCAACGCCCAATTCACGGACAACACCCAACGCCACACAACCGACGCACACATGTCAGTGAAGACACGCAACAGCAGGACACACCCCAGTGTAACAAACATGGCGTAGCACACAGCGGCGGCAACACCAACTAGGAGAAGCAGGGCCCCTTCGGGAAGAGGAACGCCAGTACCACACTGAAACACCCATACCACCCTGCACATATGAACAAGACATATAAAACGGAACACCAAAGAGCCCGGGGACCGACAACAGGTGGCCCAAGAATAACATTCACACACAAGGCCCAACGCAGAGCGGAAAGGCAGCCTGCCGCCCACACAAGGGAGAGCAGACAGCACTGAATGACCTTCCATTCCAACTCCGAAACCACAGCCCTACGACAGAAGCCGGTGAATACAGCCATTGTCCAAGAATAGACCAACACAGGCTTGCCGAGGAGACCGACCACAGGGCAGATAGCGCATATCACAGAAGCACACAACGGACGGGGAAGAAAGAAGAAAACACTCCCCCATGTCGGCCACATGCAAGTTAATTGGAAGGAGTCACACATCACTGACCTTGAACTGTCTGAGAAGCATGTGGGAAGAGGGCCCGTGTCCTCCAAACAAGCCAACAGAACACAAGTCCTGTCTCCCTACGACTACACAGAGCTCACAGCAACCTCGGAGCGTGCACATTGCAGACTGCACACACAGCCGGAGCACGCCACCACAACGCACCGCTGCGAAATGGCAACCGCAACACACCTACCCAACTACGCCGAACAGCTCAAGCTGTACAAAACCAACCTGTTTCATACATTGGGATGCGATCTCCTGTCCCTGCTGAACGTAAGTTACCGACTGACTTACCGCATCACATTGTTCAGCTGCGTCATGCCCGTCTTCTACTGTCGGAGGTGTCCCTACCAGCATCCCGTGGAGATATGCCTCTCCAACCCGGCATGTCTGAAGGCGGACCTGCTACCACTACTCCTCCCTCTGGATGCACATGACAGGGCCTGCTCTGCCTATGGGGGCATGGCGTATGTGGCCAACATCGCACCCGCACTGAAATGGGACCACTGTGCCTCCACACGACGGATCATCGAGAACAGCTACATCGAATGTCACCCAGCATGCCCCATCATGGTCCTCCAAGGGACAACTTACGAACAACACCTTGACAGCCACCATCCGCTACATTGGCTGGCAAACATGTACACCACCAATGACATGGAAGCCCTGCTGGACGGCATCGCATACCTGACAACCTGTAAATTCGTCGGACCACAACGCAGGTTCCCTGATTGACCTATGATGTCCAACCCCGCACCCATGCTTAGCTTCCGCACGGACTGGCCAGTCACCACCACAACAGCCATACCAAACGACCGGCAACTGTAACCACACCATCAACGACATCGCCATGACATCGGATATGACCGGGACATGCACACTGTTCCCCATCACATCCAGGAACACCGCATGCATCGTGGGAGGCAGTGGCATGGGCTCTGTGTATCGCACCCACATGGACGGAACTGCACGAACAACCAGGACACGACATGGATCCAGCGCCCATGGACACACACACCGCTCAGTGGACATGAATAGGTCGCCTGGAGTCTGTGGGTGCTGCACCCCTCCCACCCCCGCCCCGGGAATCCCATACCAGGACCTTTGCATGGACGACAAGTGCATACAACAACAACACGACCCCAGTGACTGTGACATGTCCAGTAACCACCACAGTGCAACAACAAGTGGCACGCCGCTGCATGCACGCAAGCACATGCCCTGATGTCATCTCACATGCACGCGTGCATGAGGAACAACCGCAGCAAACCTGTCACATGGAACTGAGATGGACTGTGCCCATGATGCCAAGCGGTCTGGTAGGCTACATGTATACCGTCTGTGTCAAAGTCCGCAGCTCCGCAGCTATACGTAAATGTACATTAGCACAGCCTTGGCCAAGCAGATGTCACTCTGAAGCCCACATCCCACATGCAACAGCCAATCACATGTAACCCCACACCCTATCCCATTTGCAATCATGCTCAGTATATCCTCAACATGTATTCCGCTGCCAGTAGTGTCCACTATACTGCATCACAGAGGACAGAAGACTCAATATAATGTTTGAAACCAAAACTGTCTCCGCTGACTCATTTCACAAGTACGAATGAGAGAGGATGAGAGTATGTGAAGTACACGGCAGTCGTGACATGACCATGTAGTCCACTGGTATTGGATGTCAACGCAAATGAGTAGCACAACTGTGGAAGACACACATGTGTCGTGTGAAGTCGTATGGACGCAGTGCTCAGGTGGGTGGGTGTGACGGGTAGATGCGCACATGCCAAGTTGGAGCACGCCGTGTTGGGAGGGGTCATGAACAGTACACCACCGCTTCCCTGGGCATTGTGAGAGGACACCTGTCGGGGGGAGTGAACACGTGTGTGCACAGCAGCCGGGCACACGTACAAAGCGGTACCAGGCGCACCTCAGCCCACCCTCTGTGGACAAGCTGGATCCTGTTGTGCGCCCGCCATGCCCCTTGACAAGGCACACACAGCCCCAGTCGACCAGGTGTAACCCCAACATAGTCAATCCGCACAGGCGATACAGGGCACGGGATGGCAGTGGAGCATGGTGTGTGAGAGGTCTCCTCGCGCTCCTCCTGGTCATATCACGCAGGCAATAGAACCTCAACGTCTAGCATGGCACAAGTCAAATGGAAGTGTAGGGGGATGCACCACAGCACGAGCAGCACTGACGTCACGGGAGGTGGCTCGCACCATCCCATCCATTGCCCATCATACCAACCACACCACATGCCATTGCGACTAAGTGCAAGCGCGTGCGCCACCACCCCCGAGCCCTCCCCAGAGAGGCCAAAGAGTGAATGTGTGGGCCATCAGCCACAGACGGACGCGGCCTGGCCGCAAGGGCAGCCACAGCCACTGGGTGTCGCAGGTGGCGGATCCGGAAGGCGAAGACTGTGATGCATAGTCCATGCAGGCCGGGTCTCCATTTGGGGCACCACGCAGGTGGACGGCGTCCCGCCACACATCATACCCTGAGACAGCCCACTCGTGCAACTGGACCCACACATACACTCCTTGCCCTCTCTGGTGCGAGCTTGGGGCTGCCTGTGCAGGCGCTAGCCTCGCAGGTGAGCATGCATATTGGGGGAGCGAGGGGAGGACATGAGGGCTGGGGCGAAGATGACTGTATCACTGTCAGTTAGTACAAGGGATGACCCAGATGTGGAAAGGAAGAGACGTGTCCCGTGTGTACTGCAACTAGTCGCCAATCCAACTACCCCCCATGTCCGGAATGTAAGCCCGCACCTAGGCCCGCCCATCCGCCACATCGAACATACCACCAGCACGACAACCTTCCCATTCGAAACACTGACTGGGGGTGGCGACCAGTGAACAATCATGTGTAGCCTACCCACGCGTACATGTGGGCCCTCCATGATCCATGTCACCTGCGGCAAAGTCATGACATGCGCAATGAGGGAAGTGAGGAGAGCTGTCCGCCCCACGCGCAGAAGGTGCATCAGCTCCACAGACCCAGCAGCGAGTCCAGCAGGGGTCACATGTGCAGGGGCAGCTGTGCCTGGTGTGAAGGCACATGCATATAGACAGCACATCGACCAATGTGTAGTCTGCCCACATCTACAGTCCATCATCATGCGGACATAGGAATTGAACACAGGGCAACACATCTGAGTGGGTGCACCCACCGTGACCAACAATGCGCAATCATCGACGTACCCGCCCTGTGCATGGCCCCCCACCCAACGGAGGCACATCCAGTGCCACCATCCCACACACACAAGCCTTCCACGGAACATGCTGTGTCCAATGGTCAGTACAGAGTCAGCGCCCATCTGGTGGATCCTGAACAGGAGACACATGCACACACATGCCAGCTCCCACTATGTACGTCTGCCACCTGGCACGTGCAATGTAACCTCTCACCTGTGACGTGTGACTGCAAGCACACAGCCGTCTTGGCATGGGGCTGTCAATGTGGACACCTGTCAATGTTTCGGGAGGTGTGATCCGTACAGTGCTGTACATAGGGTGCAGTGCTGACACCTACTACTGTCTCATATCCCCTCGTGCCACAGGTCCCACTTGTTATGGCCGCTCAGCCTGTGCCCACATCGTCGTCGTCGTGTGCCATACTCATCCAGCCGCGGAAGCAGTTCCATGCTCAGCAGACATTCATGTTGCCGTGGCGTTGCCGCTTGACGGATATGCAGTCAGTCCCCATCAGCACGCCCCGCAAGTCATTGGGGCCTAGATCCCCATGTGCATGCACATGGCAGTGGTTTGTATCACTAGCCATTGCCATTGTTGGGAGACCTGTGTAAGTGTATTGTGGCCGTGCCGTCCCAGCTTGACAGCTGGGCTGTGGCTCATGTGCTTGCTCAGTCATGTCAGTGATGTGTATGCAAAATTGCTATGTGTCGTGTTGCTTTGACATGTGTCCTCTGCCATTGTCCCTAGGCGGAGACCGAACATTGACCGCCCATACCAATTGCTGGCGGACATGGACGATACAGAGGTTATTAGGAAGTTTCGGCTGGACAGGCCAACCCTGCATCGACTGTGTGCCATGTTAGAACCCCATCTCCGTCCCCGCAGGGTGTATCCGACTGCTGTCACCCCCACGGCTAAGGTGATGGCCGCCATGCATTTCTTCGCCACTGGGTCATTCCAGCACACAGTGGGCATTGGAGGAGGGATGTCCCAGCCCATGTTCAGCAAGGTGCTGAGGGATGTACTGGCAGCCATGATGCTGTACCGAAACAGGTACATCCGCTTCCCCAGGGCTCGTGAATTGGCGGCAGTGAAGGGTGCATTCTATGCCCTTGGCAGAATCCCACACGTCGTTGGAGCCATTGACTGCACACATGTCGGCCTTGTTCCACCACAGGCCACTGAGCACCTGTACCGCAACAGGAAGCACACGCACTCCCTGAATGTGCAAGTGGTGTGCCTTGCGGACATGGTGATCACCCACGTGTGTGCAAAGTTCCCAGGCTCGGCCCATGACGCACACATAATGCGCAACAGCATCTTGCCACGACTGATGTCCAATATGCAACAGGATCGTGGCTGTATTGTCGGTGAGTATGTGGAGTGGTGTAGCGTGCTGGTTGTGCGATGCTGTCCCCTGTCCAGTTGGAATAGCAACGGTTCTCTGTGTCCCTCACACCCAGGTGACTCTGCGTACCCGAATGGGGCATGGCTGCTCAGTCCATTGAGGAATCCTCGCACCCCAGCAGACGATCGCTACAATGAGGCACATGGGAGGACCAGATGTGTGGTCGAGCGTACCTTTGGCCTCCTCAAGTCCAGGTTCAGGTGCCTGGACCGCACCGGGGGTGCGCTGGCGTACTCCCCACAGAAGGTGTGCCGGATAGTGGTGGCGTGCTGCATGCTGCACAATCTGGCCATTCGGAAGCAGATCCCCCTCATCGTGGATGACGGAGATCAACCAGGGCCCCAGCCCGCAGACCAGGACAGCTCGAGTGAGGAGGACAGCGGAGAGGAGGAAGCTGGTAATGTGCGGCAGCAGCTCATCGCCCGCTACTTCACTTGACGGTGAGTGTCCATGTACGACGGCTGATGTGGCTGTATCTGTGCAGGTGTGTGTGTGCTGTGTCAGGGTGGCCGTTTGTTCACTGCGTGCTGTGTGTCAACGCTCCATGGCCAGGGTAGTATGCCACTGTTGGTGGCTGTGGCATTGTGCCCTATTGCTCTGTGCGATGTGTGTACATTGCTTGTAGTTGTTGACATGTACTGTGTGATGGGTGTGTGACACACTCATTGAATGTGCTCCTGTTCTGTCTCCCACCCCTAGGTCCCTACAGGCCCTCCGGATTCCATTGCCATGCCACGCATCAGGTGCCTTTCCGCCCAAGGTGGCCGTTGTATTCCGTACAAATAAAACACAGGGCACAAACAGCAGTTAGTGTAAAAGGTGCATTTATTTCAAACTGTGACATGTGATTGTGTGTAAGGTGATGACAAAAGTGGTGCGTGCAGTGACAATGAGCTGTCGGTCATGGCTGCGTGATGCTCAGGGTGTACCCACTGGTTCTATGTCCATAGTCCAACACACACATGCCATCCAGATGGCTGTGTGGAGTGGGATCGTAGTCCAAGTCAATGCAGTGGCTGGTCAAGGAAGGCTGGCGGAAGGCTGGCTGGCTGCCTCACTTGCGTTTGGAGCGTGCGAAGTCCTCCCGGGAGATCTGTTTCCACTTCGGATGGCCCCTTCCACATTTGCGAGGGGGTGCCTGCTTGCGACATGCTGGTGGTTGAGGTGTGCTCACTGGCTGTGGACGCAGGGGAACTGGACACTGCTGCTCGACCCTGCGCCCCGGCAGGTGGTGGCGGAGGGGAGCTGCTGTCCCTGGCTGTGACCTCACCGCCACCACCAGCTGGCCCATGAGGTCCACGAGTTGGCCCATACGGGCGTCCATGGACCTCAGCACCCCCAGCACCTCACGCGTGTCTGAAGCAGACCGGACCCATTGTCCTTGGGCCTCTTCATAGGCCCCAAGGACTCTGGCCATTTGAGGCAGGGCATGGCTCCCAGGGGAGGCTGGCGTTTCCCTGACCCTGCTCCTCCTACCAGTCCTGCTGCCACCGGCCTGCCCACTAGCCACATTGCTCACCACGGTCCTCGCTGTGGCTCCCAGGGTGGATCCAGTCGGCCGGGCCACCACCTGCGCTGGGGCTGGTGCCAGCGAAGACGTGGCGGTGGTGGCGGTGGTGGTGGTCGGTGCGGCGATGGTGGCGGTTGCGGCAGTGGTAGTGGCCACAATGACCGTGGGTGTGGCCGCAACGACAGTGGCAGCAGGGGGCTGGGAATGTTCAGCAGCCCTGGATTATGGGTTGGTGGGTAGGAGGGGTCCTGGGGAGCGGCTGGGCCCTGCCACACCAGATGGGCCTGCTTGGTGGTCCGTGTCCGAAGAGGAGGACAGATCCTCCAGATCCGTGTGTCCTCGTTGGGGGCTTGTAGGCTGGCTGTGCTGGCTGCTGGCTCCATCCCCAGCATCCAGCAGTTCGTCACCTGTGGAGAGAATGAGATTTGTTATTGTGTTGCACCTGGCGAAGTATGTATTTGTCGTCTGACATTAACAGTTCGTGCAATCTCGTACATGGGTTTCCCGGAGGCGTGTGTGTGGCTGTAGCATCTGTAGTTGTGTGTGCTTGGCAATGGGACTGTGTGCTGTGCACATGTGGCATGGGACGGATTGGCCATGCCGATGGGTGTGTTGCTGTGCCCCTACTTATTGTGACTCTGGTGTATGCGGGCTCCTGGCCCATCCTGGGTCTGGTTTGTACTTTGCTTTTGGTGTTCAGATGGGACGCTTAGGAACGCATATGGCAACATGGGGGCCATGCCCCAGATTCGCATTTGGGAGGGAATATGCTTTTGGGGTTCAAATGGAACGCTTAGGAACGCATATGGCAACATGGGGGCCATGCCCCAGATTCGCATTTGGGAGGGAATATGCTTTTGGGGTTCAAATGGAACGCTTAGGAACGCATATGGCAACATGGGGGCCATGCCCCAGATTCGCATTTGGGAGGGAATATGCTTTTGGGGTTCAAATGGAACGCTTAGGAACGCATATGGCAACATGGGGGCCATGCCCCAGATTCGCATTTGGGAGGGAATATGCTTTTGGGGTTCAAATGGAACGCTTAGGAACGCATATGGCAACATGGGGGCCATGCCCCAGATTCGCATTTGGGAGGGAATATGCTTTTGGGGTTCAAATGGAACGCTTAGGAACGCATATGGCAACATGGGGGCCATGCCCCAGATTCGCATTTGGGAGGGAATATGCTTTTGGGGTTCAAATGGAACGCTTAGGAACGCATATGGCAACATGGGGGCCATGCCCCAGATTCGCATTTGGGAGGGAATATGCTTTTGGGGTTCAAATGGAACGCTTAGGAACGAATATGGCAACATGGGGGCCATGCCCCAGATTCGCATTTGGGAGAGAATATGCTTTTGGGGTTCAAATGGAACGCTTAGGAACGCATATGGCAACATGGGGGCCATGCCCCAGATTCGCATTTGGGAGGGAATATGCTTTTGGGGTTCAAATGGAACGCTTAGGAACGCATATGGCAACATGGGGGCCATGCCCCAGATTCGCATTTGGGAGGGAATATGCTTTTGGGGTTCAAATGGAACGCTTAGGAACGCATATGGCAACATGGGGGCCATGCCCCAGATTCGCATTTGGGAGGGAATATGCTTTTGGGGTTCAAATGGAACGCTTAGGAACGCATATGGCAACATGGGGGCCATGCCCCAGATTCGCATTTGGGAGGGAATATGCTTTTGGGGTTCAAATGGAACGCTTAGGAACGCATATGGCAACATGGGGGCCATGCCCCAGATTCGCATTTGGGAGGGAATATGCTTTTGGGGTTCAAATGGAACGCTTAGGAACGCATATGGCAACATGGGGGCCATGCCCCAGATTCGCATTTGGGAGGGGATATGCTTTTGGGGTACATGCTGTGAGCCATGGGTGCCGAACGTGACATGTGTTGTGGCAGCATGACAGTGCATGGTTTGAGGTGTGTGCATGCTTGACATGGCCTGCATATTTGCTGTCTGTTGTGATTACTGGACATGGCATTGGACGCATCGTTATGAGTGAGTGATGGTTGTGTGCCAGCCAACGTATTGCAGTTGTCCCATCTCCTTGGTGTGCGTGCTGCCCTGTGCCATGTGCATCACTGCAGTGCTCGGGGGGTGTGGCCCATGTTGTGTGTTGTTGCTCACAGTGTGTTGTGCGCTTCATTGACTTCTGGCACATGGTTGGTCATGGGCATGTATCTTAGCGTGACTGCTGTATGTGTGGCAGCTGTGCGGATGACATGCCTTTCATGAGACTGGGGCTGACGGATGGGATGGATGGTATGTTGTATGTGCATGGTGTGTCTGTGTGTTTGATGGGTTCAGTGGTGTTCGTGTGCATTTATGTTGTTCCGCTCTGTTGCGTCTAGTGTTGTTTGTCTTACATAGGCGTAGTTGTGGGGTGTGTGGTTGACAGGCAGTAGGGGCTACATGGACAGGACTTCAATGGTGTTTCGGTTGTGTGTAATGAGTTGCACAGTGGCTGCCGTGTGGTACTATATTCAGTGTGGCTTGTGCATGCAGACGTGGCTCCTTGGGTGTTGCTATGTCTGTGATGGGTCATGTGGGGTGTGAGTCTGTTGTTCATGTCCGTGTGCACATTGTTCACTTGTTCGTGATGGTGGGCGGTGCTGCGTGTTCGTCTGCTACGTGACATGTCCCATGTGTTGGTCGTGTTCCGGTCCTCATGCCTCCAGTAATCCAGCCCTGTCCAGTTTCCCACCTGCAAGTTGTTCGTGCGTGCACTGTACTGGATGCCACATGGCTCTAAGCGGGGGGTGCTCCATGTTGCAGGTCTGTGGGGGTGGGGGGTGTTGTGGGTCGTGGGGGTGGCTGGACACCCACTGACACCGATTGCTGTGGACCGTGATGTCTGCCTTTCGGCTGTCGTTGTGCACTGCGGTGGCTGACACGTGGCTGTGGGGTGTGGGGGATGCTCCTCCTTGCTGTGCTGTGGGACTAGGGGCCTGGTGTGTGTTGTACTTGGGCTGTCCACCATACCACCCACTGCACTTTGTGTTCCTGCCACTTACCTGTTACTTGTCGGTTAGTGCAGCTGTGGCGGACACATGGGTGTGGTGGGTGCTCGTTGTGGCGCTTCTGGCATATTTGGGGACCTGTTGGTGGTTACGTGGCTGGCTGAGTGTACACATGTCCCCACGTATCTTACAGTTGTTCGGTTTGGGCTGTGTGTGGTGGTGTCTGTTGCATGTGTGTGTGATGTGTTGTGTATTGTGTGCTGGACATGGGGGTGTTTGTCCCTGGGAGCTGTGGCATGGTGGTAGTGCATGTGAGTACATAGCGGTGTGCTGGTATACATTAGTTTGTACTTACCAGCCTCCACTCCCCCTGCTAATCCGGCGAGGATCTCCGGATGTATTATGACTCGCACCTTCTCCTCCCACGCTTTGAAGGTCTTGAAGAGCGCGGGATTCCCTCCGCCAGTGACTGCAGCCAGCTCTCTGTTTTTGCCCTCCTTCTTCTTGACCAGGCTCTTGACGTCATTCCAACGTTTGTTTATTTCTCCTCTGTTCCTGGGCAGGGTCCCGACTGCATTGACCTGGTCTACGATCCGGTTCCACATTCTGTTTCTGGTGGCTAGTGGTGTGTGCTGGACCATGTTCCCATAGATTTGTGGGTGCACCTTGATGATCTCGTCGACCATGACCGTCAGCTCAATGGGCGTGAACTTGGGCATTCTTTGTGGTGCCATGGTGTTTGTGGTGCTGGTGCGGTGTGTGTTGTGTAATGTGCAGGGGGTTTGTGGTGCCGGTGTTTGGTGGTGGTGGTGGTGGTGGTGGTGGTGGTGGTTGTGATGTGTGCGTTTCTGTGGTGTGCTGCTGTCCTTGCTGTGTCTCTGTGTCCTCTCCTCTCCTCTCTGGTTTGCAATGTTGCAAGGGGTTGTGGTCTGTGGGAGTGCTGCTTTTGTACTTACCTATGTGGGTGTGTCCTCATGGTCTGTTGTTTTCAGGTGTGTTGTGTCTGGGGTTCTGGCCTTTGTTGTTTTTGTTTGTCCGGGGGGTGTTTTCGGGATGTGTACTGTGCTTGTGTATTTGTGCGTGCCTTGCTGTGTGGACTTGTTGGCCATGTTGTGTGCTATTGGTTTTGTGAGCGGATGGTTTCTGTGCAGGTACGTGGGCGCCATGGCTTCTGCCGTGTCGATTCTCATCGGCGTTGTTTGCGCTGGCGGGCGGTATATTTGTAGTTTTCCCGCGCTCATGGCGGTGCGATCGTAATTTCACGTGCGGTGTGTCGGCCGTGAGGGCGGGCGGTTTTGTGTTGTCGTGCGTGTTTCCGTCCGTGGCGGGCGGTTTGACTCCGACTCGGACGTTGGCGGGCGGTATTTTGTGTGATTTTCCGCCGATGGCGGTTTTCGGTTTGTGTAATCGTAATGGCGTGGTCGGTGTTCAGACGGTGTGTGCGGGCGGATTTTTGCCGCTTTCATGCCTGGCGGATTTTTTTACGCCGGGTATCGTAATGGGCCCCTTAAAGTCTAACCATGTGAAAGTAGGAAAGGATAAAAGGTGAATTTATATATATACCAATATACCTTTATGCACCCATAAATACATATATACACATGAATGCATAAAGACATAAAAGCATTAATATGAAAGCATGAAAATAATCTCTGAAAGGATAGTAGTTATTAGATACGTAATATGTTAGAAAGCAACCACTAGTGTTCAACATTATCACTGATTGATTTGAGTTATTAACTACAAAATTAATCATTATCATTTCCTGGGCCTAGGAAAGGTAACCATACTTGAAGAAATAAATCCGTCTGGTCCTGGAGATTATATATGACACGTTCATAAGATGCTGTGTGAATCATAGCTACCATCCATGCTTCTTGTGATGGTGGATTAGGCAACTTCCACTGCCGCAGAATACAAATTTTTGCTGTGGCTAAAGCTGTATGTAGAAGTAGACGCTGAGGTTTAGAGAGTGTTGGTGATTGACGTGTATCGTGTAAGAGAATAGTGGGAGAGGTAAGTGGAAGTTGCAATGGCATTGTAGTATATAAAGTTTTACCCACATATTCCCAGAAAGATTGTAGCAACGGACATTCACAAATGATATGGGATATGTTGCAAGCAGTGTTATCACATCTCCAGCAGTTAGCATGAGAAAGTAAACCAGCTTTATGGACCTTTGTTGGTGACCAATGCCAATCATGTAGGATTTTGAAT
The DNA here is from genome assembly GCA_963921515.1 of Calotriton arnoldi. Classification (NCBI taxonomy): domain Eukaryota; kingdom Metazoa; phylum Chordata; class Amphibia; order Caudata; family Salamandridae; genus Calotriton; species Calotriton arnoldi. The sequence continues at coordinate 1,768,259 of CAWUFW010002693.1, read as the reverse complement.
AAACAACATTTTAGTCTTGCTTCACTTGTGCCTTTATTTAAATCATCAAGGATCTCTGTCCACTCATCATAATTATATGAGATTGATAGTTTGGTTTGCCATTTGGTACGTAATTCCTGTGATAGAGGTTGTGAAAAAAGATGAGATGTGAGTACTTCATAGAAACCGGACGTAACTCCCTTGTGTTTTCCCCAGGTATGGAGATATGTTACTACTGGTGAAGCCTGTAGCAACCAAAGATGTGATCCTAAGCTTCTCCGTAAGCATTGTGGAAGCTGCATATATTTCCCAGATTGTAGGGTAGATAGACCAAATTCCTCTTGTAATTGTGGAAACGTATTAAGGTCACCACCAGAGAGGATTTGATCTGCAGTAGAAATACCTGCTGCCTTCCAAACGGGCCAAGATATTGGTTGTTTATTAATACGTATGCTCGCGTTGTCCCATAAAGGAGCTTTTCTGTGGATACGAGGAAGTGAACCTAGTAATCGGTGTGCTCGCTGCCAAGACCCACGCATAGCAGATAAGTAGGATTCGTGGAATCTTTATGATAGGTTTGTGTCCCAAATAAAACGGAAAGGCCTGTTTCTGTTGATGAAAGATGTCTTTCTATATGCACCCATTGCAGCACGTCAGAAGCTTTTGATATCATGTAAGTCATTTGGGATAGTTGTAATGCAAGGGCATAATGTTCTACTGATGGCAAGCTCATTCCTCCATAAGAACGATGAGCCTTTTAATTTCAGTGCTGCTAGACGAGGTCTAGCTGAGTTCCATACAAAGGATTTTATCTTAGAATCTATTGAACGTAATATGGTTAGAGGAATCTGAATGGGAAGCATACCCAGAACGTATATCAAATGTGGGAGAGAAACCATTTTAATGGTTTGTACTCTACCCCACATTGAAAGTCCTAAAGCTGCATCTGAGTAATGAGGGGATTTAAGTTATCTATAATCATCCCTTCTAGGCCTTTGTTCACTAATATACCTAAATATTTGAGGCGCGAAGGTTGCCAATGAAAAGGAAATCCCTGTTTAGCCGCTTTTGTAGTCCCATCTGAAATGGGTAATGCTTCACTTTTGTCCCAATTAATTTTGTAACCAGAAAAGGAGGAGAAGTTATCTATATTTTGAAGTATAGACGATAAAGAATTGGGCAAATCTGTGAGTGTAAGTAGGATGTCATCCGCATACAAATAGATTTTTGATTCTCCTGTCGGAAAGCATACCCCTGTAACATTAGTAGCTTGACGTATTGTGGCTGCTAAAGGCTCCATAGCTAGAAGGAAGAGGAGTGGAGAGAGGGGACAACCTTGACGGGTGCCTCTGCGGATTGGAAATGGTTCTGACAGAAATCCCCCGCAAATTAACTGTGCAGTAGGGTTATCATATAATAGACGTACTTTGGCTATGAATTAATTGCCCAAACCGTACTTTTGCAATACTTTAAAAAGATATCCCCATTCAATATGATCGAACTCCTTTTCTGCATCAAGTGACAAGTCTAATGCATCATTTTGAAGACGTTTGGCAGACCATAGTGTGTGGGCTAAGGTGCGAAGATGGTTCCTAGAAGAGCGTCCTGGGACAAATCCGACTTGTGTATGATGAATCAAAGAGGGTAAGATTTTACGTAAGCGAGATGCAAGGACGCTGGCTAGAATTTTAATATCACAATTTAATAGGGATATGGGGCGATAACTGCCACAAAGTAAAGCATCTCTACCAGGTTTGGGTAATACAGCAATTATAGCTTTATTAGATAAAAGACCTAAGGATGCCTGATGTTCTGCTTCTTGAAACGCAGACTGAAGAGAATCGATCAACTCCGACCCGCCCAGCGATAAAATTCTGCAGGGAAACCATCTTCACCCGGGGCCTTATGGTAAGGTAAGTTGGCTATAGCATGTGAAATCTCCTCTTTGGTAATCTCTCCCTCTAATAATTCTCTGCCTTCATCCGATAGACAGGGTAATTTTGCCTGTGTAAGGAATGCATCCAATTTTTCATCTTCAGCGTGAATCTTAGCAGTGTAGAGAGATTTATAAAATAGATCAAATTCCTTAACAATATCTTGAGGTCTAGTTAGTGTATTACCTTTAGCTGATTTTATAGCCGGTATGGCCATAGCTGCTTCTCTTTGTCGTAACTGTGCTGCTAATAACCTCCCTGCTTTTTCCCCCTGTTCATAATGTCTCCCTTTCATTCTTTGCAGAGCATACTCTGCTTTAGAGGTAAAAAGATTATTTAGGACCATACGAGCATTTTCCAAAGATTTACGATGAGAAAGTGTAGGATTATTTGAGTATAAACGGGTGTAGGACGCTATATCTTGTTCCAATTCTTTCTGTCCGGCAGCATTTTGTCTATTAGCTTGTGCAGCATCTCTCATGAGCTGGCCGTGTATAGTAGCTTTTGCTGCTGCCCATAAGGTTCTACCCGAATTAACAGAACCCTGATTGATGGAGATGTAATCTTGGAGATGAGATTGTAATAGAGCTTTTCTCTTAGGGGTTCTATAACGCTGTATGTTCATACGCCAGGGCTTACGTCCCGGTCTGGCTAATCCAATTTCCAGTGATAGAAGGACTGGAGAATGATCAGAAAGTGCTGCCTCTAAAATATGAGATACCTGTGTCAACTTCACCACATTTTGAGAGATCAAAAAATAATCAAGACGAGAAAGTGTAACATGATTGGGCGAGGTGAAGGTATATTCTATATCTGCTGGATGAGATAAACGCCAGTGATCTACCAGACCATTGTCTGCCAATATATCGTTCATCAAAGCTCTATCTGCCACATTAGTCTTGTCTAAAGGACCTGTTTTGTCCAGAACTGGGTCTCGCACCAAGTTCCAGTTTCCACCAATACGGAATTGTGAAGCACCTATCTCCGTTAGAAGGCGGTTCAACTGAAGAAGGAATGACTTTTTCACTCCAGTCGGAGTGTAAATTGAGCCAGCGCAAATATGAATTTCACCAATTTTTTATTTGGTAAAGACATACTATCCATCCGAATCCGTCCAGGTTTTTAACACTGTCACTGGAAGATATTTACGAATAAGAATTGCAACTCCACATTTACGAGGAGGTTTCGCTTCTGGATCATCTCCTCCTCTTATTCTGCTATGGACCACTTTTCCCTACCAATCTCTGCGTAATTTTTCAGATTCTTTAGTGTTGAGGTGTGTTTCCTGAAGTAGAGCTATATCCACATGTTTTGATTGTAAATAAGAAAGTACTTTTTTCCTTTTGATATAATGTGTTCATCCATGAACATTCCAAGTAACTACTCGAAGGGCATGTGAGATAACCATATCAAACAAAGAAAGGAAAACAATCAGTGATAAGTGGTATTATAAACGTCAAAATGTGTTAAAATATATCAAAAGAATTTGTGAGGTTTTGTTAAGAGATGTGAAAAGAAAAGAAGAGAAGAGGAAAGAAAAGAAAAGAGAGAAAAAGTGAAGAAAGTGGGAGGGGAGGTGGGAGTGAGTAATAGGTAGGAGGGAATACCCTGATCCGCAACAGGAATTATATGATCAATGAATCGACCAAAGATAGAAATGATAAGTGTTAATCAAGAAGGGTGTAGATGCTTAAAGCTGAGTTTGAGCCAGAAAGGATGATGTTATGTAATGTAAGTTGTTGAAGAAAAAAGGGAAAAGATGAAAGTAAAGGAGAAGGAAAAGGAAAAGAAGGGTAATAGGAATAGAAAAGAGGATATGCCAATTAATAAATGGCACAAGGGATCTCAAACTTTTAACCGCGGGTCCAGACACACTGGAGCATCACTACAAGGAGGGGCCCCATCAGGAGGACGGGACAATGGTTAATATATTTAAAACCAAAAGGCAATTACAACGTACAGATCAAATTGTGTAGTATTGTTGACAAAATATATCATTATGTTGTAATATTGAAACATATTATGAAACCATTGAGCTAAAAGGATTTGTATATATGCAAGTAATACAATCAGGATAAGAAGAAATTGAATTGATAACAATAACATTATTATGAATTACTCCATGTAGATCTGTGATAAAGACAATCAGAAAATTAATAAATATGAAGAATATCTAATATGTGAACTACTGTTAAAATAAACGAAATGTTAAAACCTGTTTGCCAAAGTTAATACAATGAATATAATAAATATGATAAAAACATAACAATATATAATACTCAGCTATCCAATGGCTGGGCATCTTCGTTCTTCTCAATATTTGAGTTCATTAAATTCTTTCATGTGCCTAGGAGGAAATAAACCTGAACATAACTATGATTGTGATCAGGGTCGTAAATAAGTTCCAGTTCATCCACAGTCTGTATCCGAAATATATTTTAAGGGGGAGCGAGATTTATCCCTATGTTGCTCTTGAATGAAGGTAGATACAGTTTGAAGAGCTGATGCCTTATCTTCATGACTTCGAATAGACCTTTCGATATCTCTGCCTCGTTGTCTAGGATTGTTGATATTCCGTTGTGCATTGCCCAATGTTTGTATGGAAGAGCTGGGTTGGGTTAATTCTGGGATAAAATGCTGTGTTTCCATATCTTGTGGCCTCCATTGGTCTATAAATAGACGGAGGTCTTCAGGATCATAAAAATCGTTAGAAATTCCATCTTTGGTAATGCGGAAGCGGGCAGGATCGGAGAGACCATACTTGATGTCCATTTGTCGTAGTTGAGGTCTCATTGAAAGGAATGCCTTGCGGCGATCATTGGTTTCTCTGGAAAAGTCGCCTGCCATTCAAATTTCATGTCCGTCATAAGTGAATGGGCCATGAGTGCATGCAGATACTAATAGTTGCCTTGTCTGCTCATGTCTTAAGAAACAGGCGATAAGAGGTCGTGGATGCGATGCAGAGTCTTTGTGCAGTGGGCCAATACGATGTGCACGCTGTAGTTCCAGTGGAGGATCGAAAGTAATGCCCACTAAGTTTGGAAGAATACTGCGGAGGAATACTCTAGTGTTCGAACCTTCAATTTGTTCGGGAAAACCGAAAAAACGAACATTATCCCTCCTGTTTCGATCTTCTAAGTCAATCAGTTTGATTCTAGACTCTCTTCCACAACTGTTAGTCTATAATCAAGCCCTTCTGCTTTTGCATGAAAGCCAGCAAGATCTGCTCGTATTGATTTGGCTTCTGCTGCTAAGGAGGATATATTTGAATCCATTCCTTCTAGTCGTCGGCTGACAGCAGACATTTCTTGCAGTATACAGTCCATAGTTTCTCCTTGAGTGGTTGTATTAATCTGTGATGAGCCTTCTGTTGTAGAAGAGGTAGGTTTTGTAGACATATTCCGTGACTGTTTGAGTACATCCGCAAAAAGGGGTTGTTTAGAAGTTTTACTTCCGTGCTTGGCAGTAGACATTCGACCCCTTTTTTTGGTTTAAAGAAGTCACGAGGTAATGTGTTGGATCAATAAGTTAATGCAGAGAGGCAAAGCGACGTCAAAACTGCAAAATGATCCAATTTAGAAAATTATGTTGAATATTTTAGTTGTTAGTGTGAATTTCTGGCCGGAATATTATACTCTTGTACAATCCCTTCCTCTGACAAAATAGCTTTGTGTGTATTTGAGCGTAGAGAAGTTTCAACGGTTTATCTCACATCTTCTGTTTCAGATATTAGAGATTTCCACTCTGCAATTTACTTAAGGGAGGTTTGATTTATACTTGTCACATGTAATTTATCGTTTTAATGTGGCAGTCTCTCAAAATTTAAATTCTATTCTTAATATCTGCCTTTTGAACAACTTGCCAGGTTACAAGTTATAATTCTGAAAATTTTGAAGATTTTAGAGAGATTAGAGGTGATGACGACAGGTGCTTGTAACAGTTCTCTTTAAGGAGGCCTGAAGACAGTATTAACGTCTCCTAAACTGAAGCAGCCTTTCAAACAATGACTCCGTATGTAAGCCAAAAGGTTTTTCCTGGGCACTTCGATAATCTGGCAAAATTTAAGAGCTAAAGTGTGAAATAGTAACAATATAACCGCATATTTCAACTATGCCATAGTGTCCGTTGCTCACTGTTCACTCATCCCAAATGGAACTATGAATTTTGCCAGCAAAAGTGAAGTTTTAATATATTCACTTCACCAAAAATTCAAGCTCAACTGCGTGGGAAAGGACAGGGAGTTTTGTGAGTTAGTCAAAAGGAAAATGAAAGTGCGCTATTTAAAACAGTAAGATATTATTTCTCTTCAGAGGCGGCATCACACTTTAATTGTCGAAGGTTTGCACAGCGGTTATAACACTCAGCGCCTCAGAACTGTGTGAGCAGGCTACTCTGACTCCTCTGTGGTATTCAGGCTTCAAAAGGAAAGCAACCGTCCAGAAGCAGCGCTGTCATCATTGAGGAATGCTGTCTGGCGCACATGTGAAAGTGAGTGCATCACAGGGAAGCCGGGAACTCAGCTGGAGGCAATGGAATGCTGGGGGCGGGAACCTTCGGAACTCGAGAGCCGGGGCTGTAGCCATAACCCCAAGTCTAAAGCCTCACATAATATGGAGCTCCTGCTGCTCATTAACCGTGTCGTCAACGCTTTAAAAAGTCAGCCCATTTGTTTCCCTGGTTTGACAGAGCTCCTAGGACGTAATTATATTTCCGCAAACCGTGCGAAAATGGTCTCCGTCACCGTCTGAGGCCCCCCTCGCAACGGAGCCCACAAGTCAGGTGGCCATCTTCGTCTGCGGCCAGACCACGTCCCCAGTCCGTGTTTCTTCTAAAGAAATAAGGCAGTCGTATTTACCATGTAAATCGGTATTTGTAAAGCGCGTACTACTCACCCTTACGGGTCTCAAGGCACAGGGGGCCGTCATGGAAATTAAGTGAGCTATTGCCCAGAGTCACATGGTGCTGAGCTGAGCTGCCGCTGGAGCCAGGGATCGAACCATGAGCCCTGTGCTCTGAAGTCAGCTACCCTGGCCGCTGCACCACACCTCTCCACTACCATGATTTCTTATCTCTTTCCCATTTTTTGACCAAAACTATTCGGTCAGATGGCCTAGTCCTTCAAATGATTTGTGCTGCTATGTAATGCTGCATGTGGACAACCTTTTTGTACAGGGTGTATGTCTTAACACTCAGTCCGTGGCTATCTTGAACTTCATTTTTGTTTCTGGGTGATCTTTTCACCTGTTAGACTGATATGGATGCCTTTCTCATGTTATTGCTTTTGAGTGTGTACACTGCAAGCAGGCATTTTAATTATCCACCTATGCATGTCGGCTGTAGCATGAGTTATCTTAATAGTACTAGTGAAATGACCAAACTTTTCATGCCAATATCGAGGCCTACCTGCAGGTCACGTTTATGTTTATATTTTGCCCGAAGGTGTTATTGTTGGCAGGATTATGTCCCAAAACACCTTAATTAGCTTCATAAAATCATATAAAATTGCCATATGCTCGTTTGTTACTCTTGGCTTTCTGGATAGTCTGTGAGGTGTGTATTTATGTATTTTTTTGTTTTGTGTATTCTACCACTGTCCCCTTAGGTTGTTTCACAGCACTCTGGAACAGTGGAGATATTAATAAGAATCTGAAAAGAACTTTAAATACAAATAGTTTCCTAAAATACTGATGGGTGCAGTAATATGCTGAAAGCTCTGCATCTTCTGCAAAATGGTAGGAAACAAATCCATTGCAGTTTCATGATCTAAATTCCAAATATTAAAGTTATCATTTCAAACCATGCAACAAGTTGATGAAATATGAGAAGAAATATTGAAAGGTCAAAGAATCAAGGAATTGCCATTTCAATGACCTTTTGAAAAGAACCGTTTTTCAAAGTTCTTTGCTTACATCTCCCAAATGCCAGTATTTGTACTGCTGAGTTATATGTTTAACATTACACATTTATTTTCATATCAGTCAAAACAATCGAAAGTAAATACATGGTGTGAAAGACCCCGAAGTCAAGGAAATGTTCAAGCGTTTCACTCATCTGAGAGAGAATTATTACAGCTTCTTATTATTCAAAGGGATAATGGATTAAGTATTCCCGCACACATTTATTTTAAAAATCATTACAAAAGAAGCAGAACATTGAAGTTGCATTTATTTTGTAAAGCCTTTAAAATCATAAAGTGACCAGTTGGAATATCAAGAATTGTCTACCGGTCCAACTAGTCCATGTGGGTCCGTTTCACTTGCACACGTCATTCCATATTCATTGTGAACATATTGAGCCACATTCTAAATGGCAGATACACATTCACCCAACTCACAAATCCCTGTTGCGCTGGATGCTCAAGTTTGAATGTCGTGAAAAATTATTTCCTTCATAAATTTACGTTTAATATTTCTAAATACATAACTAGACCTATATATCAACTCTCTTTCCTCTCGGTCGACGGACCAATTAGTTGAGAAGTTGATGGTAATAATAGAACTAACTAACTATCTAACCAGCTAAATAATCACAGACTCTCGATAAGATTAATAAAGTTTATCTCAGATAAATATAATTGATAAATGCTCATCGCATACAGGTTGCAATGCAAACAATGAATCCCACAAAAGGAGAGAAAATCAATTTAACACAATGCAAACAGTGTCATACTCATTATTCAATGAACGATATGCATATGAAGGAGTGTATAGAAAGAGAGACATAAGTTTCAACAAAATAATGTGAAACAATATACTAATGACGGAGTGGATAGATGAAGAGACATAAGTTTCAGAGACAAAATTGCATTTGCTAATGATTATGCAAATTACAAGTCAGAAGATAATACAAAACCAAAGATCAATGAAATACCACCCCCATGGCCAAGGGAGTAGTGGGTGTCTCCTGAAATAGAATCAGGAAACAAAGATTTCAGGAACAGGACAGGAACAGCTAGGCCTCTCTGCAAACCGACGGACAGCGACACATCTCCCCTCTCAATCTCCTACCGTGGCAGCTCCACGCTAACCTTAACCCCACCCCCAAAGGCACCCCAGTTATACCCTAAAACCTACATGTCCAACCCACATTAATTGAAACATTGCACAGAATTCGACTGCTCACTGGATGCTTGGGGAGGTGGTGTATCCCACCACCATGATTTCATTCAAAATTCTTCATGCCCATTGTTCTACCCTTTTTCCCATTACATGTTCGTTGACCAGTCTATACAATTTTATTCTTGCTACATTTTATTAATTTCTCAGCCACGTCTGCGGAAGAAGTCGTGAATCCCACAGCCAGGCTCATCTTTTGGCAGGCAAACAATGTTCTCTGAGCTGATTAACCATGAACTAATATTCATCATCCGCAGCGCTCAGCACTTCTGTTGGTTTTGTCAGGTCATTCTTGCTCATTTTTCAGCCCCTCATCTATCCGGACAATTTAGGAAAATACAGGCCCATTCGGCTCACTATGACGAAATAAACACATAGTTTATTAATTCCATGGAAATGCATCCTTCACTGTTTACCACCTACCTTTACACTATTCCCTGTTAATATATTCTTAGCATAAGCTTCATGCAAAGTGGCATTATTTATTATCATTTTCAAAGCAAGATGCAAGATGCGAAATGCGGCCTAGACGTGCATTAATCTCGTTTCTTTTGAAACGCAATGTAAAATGTGGCCTAGTTCTTTCATGCATTAGTTCACATTAGTGCACGCATGCACAAAGCGGTTTCCCATATAGCTCATGTGATTTGCGTGTTAGTTTATACTGCACACTGTTAATAAGTATTATGGGGGAGTCAATTCAAGCAGGTTTCTTTTTGCGAAACCCTGCTCCATCAAGCCCCCCTCTGATGGCTTCCTGGAGCCATCATAAAATACCCACCATATCAAGTGCCATCTTTATCTATCTAAAGATCAGTATTCTTTTCTCTTTTCATCATCTTTTCATCTAACTCCTTCATTTCGTCATAGTAATCTCCTTTCATATCTTCTAGTTTTATCTCATCTCTTTTTCTCTTCCTTGCTTTTCGTTTGCTGTTTGTTTCTGTCATCTCTTTTCTTCCACACTGACACTTACAACATTTATATATCGTTATTATCACTAAGGCTATTCCAGCTACTGAAATCATTGGCATTATTATTTTTCCTAATAAACTACTTCCAAAGGTAGTAAACCATTTACCTACAGAAGAGAAACTTTTACCAAGTCTCTCCCAGACACCGTCAACCTCCAGTTGGGTCAAGTCTTCATGTAATTTCGTAATATTCTTAATATATCCCTCAATACCTTTACTTTTATCAGGGATATAAGTACAGCAGTCTTGAATTTTCAACATGCCACTGACTCCACCCTCTTTTGCCAATAAGATATCAAGGGCAAGTCGATTTTGCAAAACCATTGATCTGATTGCAACCATTTCGGTGCCAATCATCAAGAAGCCACCAGCAGTATCTGTCGATAAACGATCAACCACTGTGGACAATTTTCGAATTTTAGGCGAATACAGAACGACTCCAACTGATGGTATCAGTGCACCAAAAATATCACTAACTATTTTGTGAGAAACTAGCTCTCTTCTTACGTGTTAGTCCATGTTTTATTTCATTGATTCTGTTATTATTTTTGTCTACATGGTAGACCTTTGGGAAAACAATTGCAAAATAACAACTACCATACCAATGTGCAGGTAACCTGTAATAGGCTTGCTTACCACACACATAATAGACTCCTGGGAAAACAGGATCAGTTCCACCCTTCAATCCCCAACCTCCAGTAATTTGGTACATATGCTCACATTCACTAGAGCCAATGAAATAAATATTATAGTTAGTTTTCATTCTAAGCAAGCAGATTTTCCCCTTTTTATACCAGTCCAGGGACATTGCAGCATATGTCTCGCCTTTCTCATAATTTCCTTCTCTAAACGCCCATGGTGGTACCTGTGACTTCTGTTCAGCAGCTTTCCTTTGGAAACTTTCTCTTCTATATTCTACCATATCTATGAACACTTTTTCTTCAACCCGCAAACTACATGTTAAATTGTTTTTGTAAGCATATCCTATATCTAGTGTCTTAGTAATATGAAAGAATTCTCCCATATAATGTGCATTTTTACTACTTAAAACCTTGTTTAGTTCCTTTATAATAGGTATCTCTGAAAATACTAAATCTATATTGGAATAATGATACTCCAGCTTCCCCGTCACGTAGAGTAGGCTGGTTAAGACACTGCAAGACACACCATATGTTAAAGATAGGTGATGATAGGTCACCCCCTCTGAGACAGATGAAGGTAATTGCATGCACACATAACAATTACTCACATTAATCACATTAACATACTCGTACAACAATTTTGTAAACACATTTAACGAGAAATCACTAATTGATTTATCATGATGGAATATACTTCCATCTCATTGCTCTATGTTAGTATTAGGGGTTTCTTTAGTGACATCACTCTTTCGCTTAATACATCATTAGTTTTATTTCCATTATAGAATTATAGAATTAGAATAGGTACAATGACAGTTAATAATATCCACATAAATGACAGTAAAAAGACACTACATAAGCAAGCTTTAATACATTTACGTTTTAGGCTAGATTTTGGATGTTCAGTCACTTTTGTATCAGCCATTTTTGTATTCTACTAAAATATCTAAATTTACTAAAAAAAACCCTCTAATTTTACTAAAAATAATTTTCTGAAAAATAGTGTAATCCTACACTTCAAGGCTTTCTTCTTTTACCCCTCTATTTTATTTCTTTTTCTTTAAATCTTCTAAGTCTTTCTATTCTTTTTGTTTGGCAAGGTTTCACCTTAATTTTTCACAGTTCTTTTAAGGTGGTTTTAATTTGCTTTCATCCACTTGCTCAGTGCCTGTACCGTCTTTTTCTTCACTTGGATCTGAGCTTTCAATTTCTTCCAAGATCACGTACGTCCATTCCGGTGCTGTGTATTTCTTGCTTGTAATTCTTACTCTCCTTGTTTTTCATACTGAATCTTCTCCTGACTCTTCTTGTTCTGCTTGACTTGAGACCTCATTAATTTGCTTTGATCTTCTTTGTGTCTTTCTCCTCACAAGAGTGTATTTCAGTCTTTTCACTCCACTTGGACAATTGTCTCCTTTTCTCGGTCTTTTAGTTTAAACTACTTTTTCACCTTCTACATCTGGTTCATAGGTTCTTGTATTTGGCCTTTCTTCTATCTGTTCTTCTTCTTGACTTTCAGTAACTTCCCTTTCTTCTGGTTCTACAGCAGTCTCATGAGACCCAGTAACTGGTTCCCACTCTACTTGACTTGTGCTTGGCTGTTCGTCATCTGTTTGTTCTTCAGAATCTGTTACTCTAGATTCTTCAGCTTCACACACTTCAGCCTTTGGTCTTTGGCTTTGGTTTACCAGTTGCTGCTCTTCTTGTCTTTCAAGTGGTCTTGGGACTTGTCTGGTATGACTCGCATGGATCCAATTTGGCAAGCCACCACACTTCACTGCTGTCGTCGTCACCAGAACCACCTGTTATGGTCCGTTCCACCTGGATTCTAAACACGATTTCCTCACGTGTTTCTGCACAAGAACCCATTCTCCAGGACTCAGATCATGAGCTTGATTCAGCTGTGTCGTAGTGGCATTTTCTCCAGCCTGGTGAGACACAGAACGCACCAGATCTGCCAATCCTCTGCAATAGTCAAGCACTAGATCATCAGATATATTCATCAGTTTGTTTGCTGGAATAAATGCTTGTCTCATTGCTCTTCCCATTAGAATCTTGTGAGGACTCAAACCCGTCTTTTTGTCAGGAATGCTTCTAAGCCTCATCAATACAAGGGGTAAAGCATCAGGCCATTTCAGTGTTGTGGATGCACACACCTTTCCTAACCCAGATTTTATTGTGCCATTTAACTGCTCAACCACTCCAGATGCTTCGGGTCGATAGGCACAATGCAGCTTCTGCTCAATCTGTAATGCTGCACAAATCATCCGAATTATCTCATTGTTAAAATGGGTTCCTCTATCTGTTTCTAAAGTGACTGGAAATCCGAATCTAGGTATCAGTTCTCTTAGAAGTAGCTACGCGACTGTTAAACTGTCATTCCTTCTCCACCCAGCGAGAAAACAAACAGACAACAACCAACACATATTTCAGCCCATTGCGCGGGGGAGCTCAATAAAATCCAACTGGAGTCGGGTGAATGGTCCTGCTGCTTTTCCAATTCGTCCCCAACTAACAAATGTCATTCTGCCTGGATTTTGCTGCTGACAGGTGACACACCTCTGGCAGAGACTCTCTGCAATGGCCCTGAACTTTGGGTTATACCATGATTGCTTGAAGAGCCTGATCATAGCATCTCTTCCAACATGTGCAATTCCATAGTATACCCTTGCCATTTGGGATAGTAAACTGTCTGGCATGACTTGTCTTTCGTCTATATAGACCCACACTTCGTCCTCTGCTCTCTTTCTGCAGCCTGAATTTATACAACTTCCCTTTTCCTCATCACGTGCTTCTTCCTCTAGCTGTCTAATTTCGTCCCAAGTTTCAAATGAAGAAGAAAACATAAGATGGCAATTGGTATTTTCTTTTTCCATCCCTCAGTTTAGAGCAATTAAATTTCGTGCACAAAAACGCGCTACTTGATCCGTGTATCTGTTGCCCCTCATCACATAATCATCTCCTGAATTATGTGCGGAACATTTGACCACTGCAATCTTTCTGGGCAATTGTAAAGCATCCAATAAATCTTTTACAATTTTGCTGTTTCTTATAGGGGAACCTGAAGAAGTCAGAAATCCCCTTTGCATCCATAGCTGTCCAAAATCGTGGACAACCCCGAAACCATATTGACTATCAGTAAATATGGTCACCCTCAGGCTTTTGGAAATTTTGCACGCTCTAATCAGAGCTATCAATTCAGCAATTTGGGCAGAGTTTACCCCCTTTTAAATAGGATGCTTCTAGAACTCCCGCTATGGTGCAAACAGCATAAGCAGAACACAATTCTCCTTTCTCATTTCTTAAACATGATCCATCAACAGACACCTCACAATCTGGTTATTCTAATGGTACGTCCTCAATATCGGGCCGGGGCTTCGTGCACAACTCTGTCACATCCAAACAATCATGATCTGCCTTTTCTCTTACTTCCTCACAATATGAATTCGGCAACAGGGTTGCCGGATTTACGGTTGTGCATCTTACTACAGTCACATTTGCAGCACCCAAAATCACTCTTTCGTACTTAGTCAGCCGACTAGAAGTCATCTACTATGTCCTTGTACGTGTCAAAAGGATCTCAACTGAATGTGGCACATACACCTTGACTGGGTGTCCCATCACAATTGCTTCACTCTGTTCTAAACTCGCACAAGTGGCAGCTACTGCTTTTAAACAGCCTGGCAGCACTGTGGCCACTGAATTCAAAGTAGCAGAAAAATATGCTACTGGACGTCGTGCCATTCCATGTTTTTGAGTTAAAACTGAAAGTGCACACCCATCTCTTTCACAACAGTACAATGCAAAATCCTTTGCATAATCTGGCATTCCCAATGCAGATGCTCGACAAAGACTATTTCGCAATTTAGTAAAACCTTCCATGCTTTCATCATCCAACACAATCGGATCCTTCACATCTTTTCCTGTCAACCTCTGCAGAGGTTTTGCAATCAGTGAGAACCCACTGATCCACTGCCTGCATTATCCAACCATTCCCAAAAAGATTTGAACTTCTCTCTGAGTTTTTGGTGGACCCATTTGTTTATTTACACAAATTCTTTCTGGTGTCACCTTTCTGACTCCTTTTTCTATTTTGTGTCCTAGGTACTGGACTTCCTGTTTACAAAATTGCAATTTTGCTGGTGACACTTTGTGTCCTCCTTCTGCTAAATGGTTCAGTAAGGCAATGGTGTCTGTCACACATGCCTCTCGTGTCTTTGATGCCACCAGTAGGTCATCAATATACTGAACCAAAACTGAATTTCCTGGCATGACTAAAGTCTCCAAACATCTTTTCAGGATCTGATTAAAAATTGAAGGACTCTCAGTGTACCCTTGAAGAACTCAGCACCATGCCAAAACACGGTCTCCGAACCTGAATGCAAACAAATACTGGCTTTCCGGATGTAAAGGAATCGAGAAAAATGCTTGGCACAGATCAATCACTGTGTACCATTCAGAATCACATGGGATTTGGTAACGGATTACTGTTGGATTCGGCACTACTGGATAACAGGGTACTACAATTTTATTAATTTTTCTTAAATCGTGCACTATTCTATATTTTCCACTGGGCTTTTTAACTCCTATAATAGGCGAATTACAAGGACTACTCATTATTTCTTTCAGAATTCCCTGTTCAACCATTTGATCAATCACAGGAGCGACTCCTGCAATTTCTTCCGGACTCATTTTGTACTGAGGAGTGTTTGGATATATGGCACCCTCTTTCACCGTAATCTGAATTGGATCTACATTTGACATTAGACCAATCTCCTTTCCTGTAAAATCCCATACATCCGTCCTTACTGCACTTTTTAATTCTTTAGGCAAACTCTCTTCTGTGAGAAGTGAAAACAACTCATCCACTTCTGTCCCTTGCTTCGCTAACATCATCTTGAATTCGACATCCTCATCAGGTATCTGAAACGCAATACCATCTGGCGTACAATAGATGGTACAATTCATTTTACACAATAAATCTCTTCCCAAGAGATTTACTGGACTCGAGTCACATACCACGAATCGATGCATGTCTCTGAAACTTCCAATATGAACTTCTATTGGATTTGTGACTGGCGTTCTAATATGCTTGTTTGAGACTCCTACAACTTGGATAGTTTCTCCCGAGAGGGGTAGGTTCGGAATTACTGCTACTCTCACTGTAGAACGGGTAGCACCAGTGTCCACCAGGAATGTAATATCATTACCTTCTACCTTTCCGTCAACAAATGGACCTGACTGATCTACCGCAAAGGATGAGCCAAGTACGCACTCTTCCTCCCCCCTCAGGCACCGACATTGAGATGAGATGAATCACTCTCATTGCACTGCAACCAGTATTGCGGAACCATTTGCACACTTTGATTCTTACCAATTTGATCACCTCCGTGAAATCCAGTGTTCGCACTGCACCTCTGTACTTGAGCATTCACATTATTGGGCATAGGAGCTTGTGGTACCTTTAACTGTGGAGCAACTACCTGCTGATACTGCTGTTGATTCACACCCACCTCATTCTGCATCTGTAGATTTAAATTTTGATTTACCCCATTATTCTTTTGAACAGATCTACACTCGTTCTTCCAATGTCCATACTTTCGCACGCATGACACGGAGATTTCTTCTTAGCTTCTTCTTTGCTCATTTTACCTCTACCTCTACCTCCACTGTATACCTGACCAATTTGATTTTGACCATTCATTTGATTACCTGTTTGAGAACCATTGTTTACTTCTTGCTGCTCTGCTACTTTCACTTGTACCCACATCATTTTCTCCTTTAATTTTTTATGTCTTGATTCAATGTCATCACTACAATACTTTGCATACCTCAAAATTTCGTCAATGGTTTTGCTCTGCCAACAAATCAAGTGCTGCTGAATCATATTACTAATCTCCGGTTTCAAACCAAACACAAAACAATACACAAAATGTCTCATATTGTTGTCTCCAATATTCTCAAATCTGCTGTACTGTTTAAATACCTGCAACAACCTTTCATAATAGGCATGTACTGACTCTTTCGGTTCTTGGGTCGTCCTGTCTATCTTAACCCAATCTGTTTCCTTTGGAGAAATCTATCCCTTCAAAAAGGTGATTACCTGATTATACTTTCTCATCACCTCATCAGATGGTGCACCTGTTTTAGGGTCTCTAGGATATTCTTCTTTTGGCCAATCAACAGTAATTTTACATTCTGTCCACAAATCAGCTGGTATGACAATCTCAAACAAACCATCTAAATCTTTTAACAAAACCTTTGAAACTTTCACAAACCTCTCTACCTGTTTATACCACTCAACTGGTTTCTCTCTTAATCTGGGAAAATCATTCGTAAAGGATAATATACCCTGTCTTGTCCAGGGAACGTGCACATATCCACCGCCTGGGACTTCTCTCATCGGACACGCCCTTTCAACTTGTTCTGTCTCTCTTAACGGAAACATTGACGTTCCTTTGCCAGCTGCCTCTTCTTTCTTTTTCGTCCATCTACCTTTCCACCATTCTACATCTCCCCATTTTTCAGAATATTCATCAACTCTTTTATCTGTAATCTTTTCCCAGACGCATTCAAACTCTCCAAAACCTTTTCGGTAAAGGCCAATCTGTACAACTTCTGCAGCACCCTTGACTTCTCTATATCTATTCCATATTCACTAGCAGCCTCTGCTATTTTCTCATGAAGATTCCTCGCTCTCCAAGTGATACTTTTACGCAAAAACAACAGCTCTTCATCTCGGTAAGTCCCTAATCTATCTGGACTTATCGTACCAATAATCATCTCTTCCAAATCCACTTTCAATTGGCTCACATTTATACTCTGTGGTTGAGGTTTTTGCCTTTCCATTCCCTTTATCCAATCATTCAATTCCTCTGGTGAAGGACCTTCTGAACTCCCTGTCGTTGGAATGACGTTTGTCCCTATTCTCCTTGGATCTATTTGTATACCTCTTCTAGGGGTTTCTGTCATCATCTCACAAACCGGAAGATCTAACAATGTAGTATTCGTGTCAGCCTGTCCATCTTCATCTACTACCGTCACCATTCCACTCCTGTTGCTGCTCCTTGGAACTACCAACGTATGTACTTTTGATATATTCTGTTTTTCTCCATATAATGGAACTACAGGACCAATTGTTACCGGTACAGTCAAGGCTTCTGTATTTACACTCAACTGATTTATTTTCTGGATCTGCTCTACTCTTGCCTTATTTAATATGTCCAATTCTTTTTCTCGCACTATTCTAGCCATGTCCGCAATCTGTGGAGTTAATGGAGTTCCCATAAATGGTGCATTCGGAGTCACCTCAACTGAATTTTCTTGATATGGTGGAGGTCTTTTGGTCATAATGTCTTCTAACAACTCATCATCAGATTCGTTTGAGTCCTGTCTTAAACTTGAAGTTTCTATATTTTTCTTTTTCTCCTTACACTTGCCTCCTGTCTGATCTTCACCAACTAAAACTGAGCACAAACCCTCAGTTACCACAGCTCTCCTCCATCTTTTCATTGTATCTTCTCTTCTCTCAAAAGGATATCTAGTCATTAAATTTCTATATCTCCTACCACCTCGATATTTCTCTCTTTCAAATGCTTCTACTTCCCTTTCCTCTAGTGCTTCATACTGGGTAGGTCTGGGACTTGGCTCTAATGAATTCATTCGACTTCTCAAATTCTGCAGAATCCTTACATTAAACGAACCATGCTGTGGGAAAGCTATAAGACCATCATCCTTTGTGTATTCCACCCAATTCTCTAACCAAATACACGTATGGTATCCTTGCTCTAACATCATATAGGAAGCAGGCGTTCTCGGCGGTGGAATAGGAATTCCCTTTCTCGTCCCTACTGGTTTGTCCTTTTTAAAGAAATTCTTTATTTTCATAAGCAGCTTAATTTTTCTGACTCTTTACGCTAATGTCTCTCAGTTAAAACAACAAGGAAACCTTTCCATAATTCTACTTATTCTATTTGTCAATGTTTGTCCAATTCCAGCGCGACTCACACCAACCGTCCAATCACAGCTCTCTACGTATGTGCTATCTCAACCAATACTAGCGCGGCTCACACCTACCGGCCAATCAAAGCTTACTTCACGTACGTCACCTGACCAATGCCAGCGCGTCCTTTTTGTGACGTCAGTATTACTCCTTCTACTGACCCTCCCTTTACAAAATAATACGGAGATGTATTTCTAAGCTTTCTTAATCAAAATTCTTGTTAGTAACAACACAAAACAATGCTACCTTGTCTGTTCCTCTAAATAAAGAGATAATTCTTCACCTCAAAACGAGAAATTCTTTCACTTCCAGTAAAACAACGACCAGCGTTATTTTACACCCAAACAAGCTACAGGTGGACTTGGTACTCCTCTAGGGATAAGGCCAAAGTTTCGTAAGAGGACTTTTTGGTGTAAAAGAGGTCTTGGTACTCCTCTGGGGATAAGGCCAGAGTTTCGGAAGTGGACCCTTCGCTATTTTCAGACACTCTACTCATACAAAATTTTCCCTGTTATAACACCTACAGCCTTCCGCCGTACAGTATTAGAACAACAGACAAAGTACTTCTGCAGTGTGATATCTTGCCCACACTCTTCTTCTGCCTACTTCAGGCTAAATTTCCATCCTGGGATTCCTCAGGTACCTCCGTACCTGTACTTCTAGACAACATAGAACAGGACACTAACTTTTCTTGTTAAAAACATATAATCAATAATCAATAATTATTATCAAACTAATCAAAAATTAAACCATCCTCTGCTACCAAAAAATCTGATCCAGCGCTACACTTTATCAGGGATCGATACTCATCAATATTTCATACAAATGGCCCATACACATTCACCACCCAACTCACAAATCCCTGTTGCGCTGGATGGTCAAGTTTGAATGTTGTGAAAATGTATTTCCTTCACAAATTTTCATTTAATATTTCTAAATACATAACTAGACCTATATATCAACTCTCTTTCCTCTCGGTCGACGGACCAATTAGTTGAGAAGTTGATGGTAATAATAGAACTAACTAACTATCTAACCAGCTAAATAATCACAGACTCTCGATAAGATTAATAAAGTTTATCTCAGATAAATATAATTGATAAATGCTCATCGCATACAGGTTGCAATGCAAACAATGAATCCCACAAAAGGAGAGAAAATCAATTTAACACAATGCAAACAGTGTCATACTCATTATTCAATGCACGATATGCATATGAAGGAGTGGATAGAAAGAGAGACAAGTTTCAGCTAAATAATGTGAAACAATATACTAATGAGGGAGTGGATAGATGAAGAGACATAAGTTTCAGAGACAAAATTACTTTTGCAAATGATTATGCAAGTTACAAGTCAGAAGATAATACAAACCCAAAGATCAATGAAATCCCCCCCGGCCAATGGAGTAGTGGGGGTCTCCTAAAATAGATTCAGGAAACAAAGATTTCAGGAACGGGACAGGATAAGGACAGGAACAGCTAGGCCTCTCTGCAAACCGACGGACAGCGACGCATCTCCCCTCTCAATCTCCTACTGCTGCAGCTCCGCGCTGACCTTAACCACACCCCCAAAGGCACCCCAGTTATACCCTAAAACCTACATGTCCAACCCACATTAATTGAAACATTGCACAGAATTTGACTGCTCATTGGATGCTTGGGGAGGTGGTGTATCACATCACCATGATTTCATTCAAAATTCTTCATGCCCATTGTTCTACCCTTTTTCCCATTACATGTTCGTTGACCAGTCTATACAATTTTATTCTTGCTACATTTCATTAATTTCTTAGCCACGTCTGCGGAAGAAGTCATGAATCCCACAGCCAGTCTCATCTTTAGGCAGGCAAACAATGTTCTCTGAGCTGATTAACCTTGAACTAATATTCATCATCCGCAGCGCTCAGCACTTCTGTCGGTTTTGACAGGTCATTCTTGCTCATTTTTCAGCCCCTCATCTATCCGGACAATTTAGGAAAATACAGGCCCATTCGGCTCACTATGACGAAATAAACACATACATTATTAATTACATGGAAATGCATCCTTCACTGTTTACCACCCACCTTTACACTATTCCCTGTTAATATATTCTTAGCATAAGCTTCATGCAAAGTGGCATTATTTATTATCATTTTCAAAGCAAGATGCAAGATGCGAAATGTGGCCTAAACGTGCATTAATCTCATTTCTTTTGAAACCCAATGTAAAATGCGGCCTAGTTCTTTCATGGATTAGTTCACATTAGTGCATGCATGCACAAAGCGGTTTCCCATGTAGCTCATGTGATTTGCGTGTTAGTTTGTACTGCACACTGTTAATAAGTATTGTGGGGGAGTCAATTCGAGCAGGTTTCTTTTTGCGAAACCCTGCTCGATCACCTGTATTCCCTGCTTCTTGGAGATGGGAATGGACAGCCTCCTGTACCTGCACCTCTGTATGAAATCTCACAAAGGGCCTTATTACTATGTCGGATGGATGACACCGTTGCGGAATCGGGACCGACCGACCGACCTCCAGTTGGCAGTCCGGACCGCAGTATTACAACGCGATCGCACTTAGGGCCTGATTATGATGCCGTCGGAAACGGCTCCAACCACTGGTCGGAGCCTTTCCGACCACATTGTAATATGCCTCATTATGATGAAGGCGGTAGGAAAGGAATCCGAACGGTCATTCCGACGGGCTCAGTATTCCCAAGGGCGGCACTTTCCGCCCTTGAGATTACGATGTCGCGTTTCGGCAGCCTTTTCGTGCCGGTTTTTCTGACACAGAAAGGCTGGCGGAATTTGACTTTGGGGGCCCCTAGCAGGGCCCCATTGGGTACACGGCCTCAGGTTGGAGGCCGAGGAGACACCTATGGTGCCCCCCTGTCGATCCTTGCAGCCTGTGGCAGGCACCGAGGTTTTCGCCAAAAACTAACGTCTGCAAAAATGCGTGGGCCTCCTTGTAAATATTGCAATGTGCACATCAGCGATAATTTACAAGGAGTACTGCCCAGTGATGCCCACTTTGCATCTCATTAGAGATGCAAAGCGAGGCGTCGGGAAGACGGGTGCTAACATGCGCTAATGCATGTTAGCATCCCCTTGTAGATAGGGCGATGTCATTTTCGCCGCTTTTTTGGCTTTTAAAGCCAAAAAAGCGGCGAAATGGCCCTTGATAATATGCCCCTAAGCCATTTATAAGATAACTGTATCTAATATTGCCATGATAAAATGTTACAAATAAAGTTAGCCAAATAATATAGCTGTGAAAAAGTGAATAAATATAACTATCGCTTGGTGCAACGCACTTTTGAAAAGGGTACTTGGATTTTCAGTTTTGAAAAAAACAATGATCCTTTTTAGCTCAACACATCAACTCCTTGATAACGTTTTAGCAATACATTACCATCAGTGGTTTTTAAGTGGGGCTGTGAGCCATCAGTGGAAGCAACTATCTATGGACCTTTACTTTGGGAGTGGGCTAATACTGCCAATCTGACTATTTCATGAAGTAAAATTCTATGGAAAACATTATGGCAGGCAGGTAAAGTGCCAATTGTCATTGTTCATGGGACGTTGGATGCAATTTTACTTAGGATTTTACAAAGATTCCCTCATTATAATATGGCTACAAACCTACACTCAAACTTTTGCTACTAATAGTGCACAAACTGTAAAAAAAAGTTTGGCATGCTCTTAAACAATGAATTTAGGGGCGTGGCTTGGATGGAGAAGATGGCGGACGCGTGAGCGAGAAGCTCCGCACCAGCCGATCATTTCTCCTGCCGCAACATACAGCCGGGGCATCTTTAAGCGCCCCCTCCACCGGTCGGGTGCTTGATGAGACCAGGAGGACACTCGGTCTGACTTTTGAGGCTCCTGGGGCTGAGCGCTGAAAGCCGCGGTGGCAGACGCAGCTTGGCAGACGGCGGCCGCGCTTGCTGACTCCAGGGGCGGTCACAGCTGAAATCTACATCCCGGCCGGGTGGCTGCGCGGAGGCCGCGTCAACTAGTGAGTGCCTTCCCCAGAATCAGGTGATTGCGGCGGTGCCAGGGAGTAGCAGTGGCAGAACACACCCTGCTGGTGGGCCACTGGAGGTGCGGAGAACCGAGCTGACATTACTTTAATGTGGGGAAGCGGAACTTGGAATGACTCGGGCCTGCATCGGGGGAATACCTCTGACGCAGCGATGGTGATGCCATAAAAGGAACCGGGAGGTCGGCCTGAACAAGGGACCCGGTGCCTGATCGGGGCCCTCGGGAGCAAGACAACTGGGCCAGGAACAAATAGGAGCGAGGGGCGCAGCCTGAACTTGGGGACAGAGACGGAGCTCAGTGAAAGTGCGTGACAAGCACCCCTGCCCCTTCCGCTCTGTACTGGTGTTGGTGGGGTCCTTGCTGCCTCCGCCCGGACTCCTGGTTATGGCCAGCATCTAAGACTGCACCAGATAGCGTCTCAAGTGAGGGGCGCCAGTGGGCACTGGCACTCCTACTCTGCCCTGCTAAGACGCAGCTTGTGCCAGCACGGAGGTTACAGCCTCACCTACCCGGCTGGTTACAGGCAGTGTCTCTCGTTATCATATAGCGCTGTAGTTTGATTTAGCGGTGGGGCGGACTGAGCCCACCAACACACAATACCCTAAACACTGTGTGCGGACCGGGTGCATTGGACACCGCCATTATCGTCCCGTTGGAGTGACCATCAGCGGGACAAGGCCTAGAGGTCGATGGCCTGGGCCACTGGAGGGCTGCCAAGACTCAGGCGATGGCTGGGCCCACGGGAACAGACGCCGGAGGTTGGACCTACCGCGTGACAGAAGCCTGTGCTCCCGATCGGACCCTGGGGTGAGAAGGTGTGAGCCCTTGGGCGCTGGGGACGGCACGGGGAGTAGAACAGACCCACTCTATAACCCATTGCGACGGCCTCATCGTGGTGGGCGGCCCCTTGCTGATCCAGATCCCCGCGGTTGGTGAACATCGACGGCTGAGGCCCCACCTGGGATTATTAGCTGTCATGGGGAAACCTAAAGGTCACCAGACTGGCGCCACACTGGACCCGGAAGACAGTGCGCAGGAACAGTCACAAACCAACCTAGATGACCCCTTCCAACAGCAATTTAACAAAGTCCTGGAGGCAATAGCAGATACTAAAGCGACTCTCCATCAGGATATTAATACTGTCGCGGTGGGTCTTGGCCTGCTGCGCGAGGAACATAAAAAACTGTCGGAGAGGGTCAAGGAGACGGAGTCTGTCGTGGCTGAATTGGCGCCCGCCCATAAGGCATTTGAACAACAGATGGGAGCTCTCACGGACAGAGTGGGTCAGTTGGAACGTAGGGCGAAGGATGATAAGGGCACAACAGGAGGAATAATGTGCGCGTCCTAGGCCTGCCGGAAGGAACAGAGGGTGGGGATATGGTGGCCTTTCTAGAGAGCTGGTTCAAAACTGTCATAGCGCTGGAAGGCCTCTCCTCCTTCTACACACTTGAACGGACGCATAGGGTGCCGGCTAGACCTTTGGCACCTGGAAGACCCCCGCGTCCGGTGGTGGCCCGCCTGCTCCACTTCCGCGACAGAGATCTCCTTCTGCAAAAGGTGAGAGGGGACGGCCCCTTCACAGTGGATAATAGCAAAGTTTCACTCTTTCCGGATTATACTCTGGAGGTCCAGAGGAAACAGACTTCTTATCTAGAAGTCAAGAGAGCCCTAAGAAACGAGGGCCTTCAATACTACCTGATGTTCCCGGCCCGCCTCCGTATCCTGCTAGATGGGTCTGCTCATTATTTTGAAAGCCCTAACAATGCATGGGACTGGCTAGAGGCCTACAAGGGCGAGAATCCTAAGGCCGGAGGTCCAAAGAGCGTTGGGCAGCAGCCTATGGAACAACGGAAATGACAAAAACGGCGCACTCACAAAGGGACCTTCAAGAAACTGACCCCTCGCAGACTGGAGAAGGAGAGGGACGGGGCTCTGCGAGCAGTGGCAGACCTGATGGGGAGCCAGAGTTTAGCTCCAGGTACAGAGGTCGGTTCCTCTAGAGAGTCGGATGGTAATGACACAGAAACCTCCAATAGCGATAGCGTGAAGATGCCGTTGGTGACGCCTCGCACTGCGGATGATATCATCTGATGAGACTGGTAACTTGAGGCTGCTGAGCCAACTAGAGACTTATTGTTTGAATGTTGCCCACCCTGGGCCCTGTGCTGTGTCATTCTTATTGAAGGCTGGTGCGCTCTCCCAGATAGGAACACTTCTCTGCACTTCTTTCTTGCTCTTCTCTACCTAGCCTACCCCCGTTGAGCGCCACACTAGGTTGTGGCCTCACTTAGCACGTACTGTTACATAAGATGTTTGGGTGGCTGACCGTTGTTGGACTGCCCTGGGATCGGGGAGTTAATCACCATAAGGGTTTTTCTGTTGTTGTTTTCATGACCTGGTATGATAGCAGAGGGGAAGGAAGTTCTGTGCAACAGGTGGATGGGGTGGAGACTGTGGTTACCGGGATGCTTCTCGGTATGATGCAGCAGGAATGGCAGGGACTCAGCAACATATACGGTTCCTAACGTGGAATGTTAGAGGGATGGGGTCCATGGCGAAGCATCATAATATTTACTCATACTTGCGGCGTAGGGACATTCATATAGCGTTCTTGCAGGAAACCCATTTAAACTGTGAGGAAGCCGGGAAACTGAAACGAAGGTGGAGGGGCCAGGTATTTGCGACTGCTTGCTCAGCCTTTGCCAAAGGGGTATTGATCTGGGTGAAACCGGGAGTCCCTTTTGCAGTAAAGAGAACATGGTTGGATGAGGGAGGCAGATATGTCCTGGTGGCTGGGAGATTGGCAGGTCGCGAAGTTAAACTTGGAAATGTCTATGCCCCTATTCAAGATCAGGTTGGCTTTTTGGACTGCTTCTCTGCTACACTGGCAGGTAGTGTACAGGGCAATTTAATCCTTGGGGGAGACTTCAATTGTGTCGCGGATGTTGTCCTAGACCGGTCGCATCCGCCTTTAATGGGGTCCCCGGCTTGCCGTGCGACTCTGGGGTTCCATGCTTGGATGGAACACTGGGGGCTTGGAGATACATGGCGGCTACAACACGACAGTCACAGGGAATTTTCATTCTTCTCCGCAGTACACCAGGTGCAGATGCGCCTCAACATGTTTTTATGCTCCCCTGCTTTTAATAGTACTATCATACACACGGAGTACATGGGCCGTACATTGTCGGACCATAGCAGATTTTGCCGCTCTATCGGGTTTGCGAGTCAATAAAGCAAAGACGTACCTATTTCCAGTGGCAGGTACCCTTCCTAGACCGGACGCTCTGGCGCCCGACATCGTCTGGGCTCAGAACACATTCAAATATCTGGGTATACAAGTGTTCCATTCACTTGATGACCTGAAAGAGGGTAACCTAGGAAAGGCGGTGCGTTCTTTACGTGTGTGTGTCCACTTTTGGCATACATTGCAGCTACCAGTGATGTCCCGGGTCTCCTTATCTAAGATGGTCATGCTTCCACGTTTGCTGTATTTCTTTGTCAACCTTCTAGTCCTTATGCCTAGCAGTTGGTTCCGCCCCCTGAACGCCCTGCTCCGGGATCTGGTGTGGGGAGATGGCCGTACCCGAGTGTCCCTGGCGACACTGCAGCGTCCAGCTGCTGAGGGTGGGCTGGGAGTGCCGTATTTTGAATATTATATGCTGGCTGGTCAGCTGCAGTGGCTAGCGCAATGGATAGAAGAGGTAAACGAGGAGGGGACATTCTTGTCATTTCCGGACACTTGTCCCAGATTGGTAATGGCAAAAATGCTAAAACCAAGGACACCCGCACTGTACTGTTCCCTACTACAACGTACTGCCTTTCAGGCCTGGTGGAGATGTGGGAATAGAGGTCGGCAAACTGCTAAATACACACCTGTGTTGCCTCTAGTGGGCTTGCCGCATGGCGACTCCCAATCTGTCTTTACTACTGGCCCCCTGGATGGATGTAGGGCTAGACACTGTTGGAGATTGTTTTTTGGATAAGTCTCTAATTCCCTTTGATGGCCTCGTGGAGGATTGTGGCCTACCCCCAGGTCAGTTCCTGCATTATGAAGCCCTGACCCGAACCTTTGCACAGTTGTGGGAAGTGGGTAGAGGCGAGCCGGAAATGCACCCAGTGCTCCACGCCCTGTTTACACTTGGAACGGCAAGGCACCTAGTGAAATGGTTTTATGTGGCTCTCCAGGAGGCCTCAGTGCGACCCTTGACCAGACTATGTGCTAAATGGGATGAGATTGGGGGTAAAGTGTTAACGGATGCGGAGTGGCAAAGGGTCTTGCACTATCCCAAGAAAATTTCCCGAAACTCCCGTCTCAAATATCTACAGTTCAATTACACACATATGGCTTACATGACCCCACATTGACTTAACGTGACATATGGAGGGGAGGTTCGCTCTTGCCCCAGATGTTCTCATCCAGACGCGGACTTTGGTCACATGATTTGGGAGTGTAGGGTCCTGCGGCCTTTCTGGGAGGCAATCCTGGGTAAGATGGCTGAAGTACTAGGCAGGGACTTACCTCTCACAATGCAGACGTGTATTTTAGGTCTTTTTCTTAGACCGCCGAAGCGCAAGGTAGGGAACAGACTCATAGACCTGGCGCTGGGACTAGCGAAACGCCGTATTGCGCTGGAATGGAAATCTACCAGGAGTCCACAGTTTGCGACCTGGCATAGAGATGTTGTCGTGTGGGGTGGAGCGGAGGGCAGAGCACTCAGCTGGGAGGAATCTAAGGGTATGAGGAAGCTCCCTATGGCAGGCCAGTGGAGGGAGGTGTTGGCGGCCTGGGAGAATCCAGGGAGGCATGAGGTGAGGGAGATGGACTCAGACCCCGAATCAGACATGGGTTCCCACCCGGTGGCGTCCTAGCTTGAGCTGCCTATTGCTATCTGAGAAAGCTTGAGGCCCTGACAGTGTAGAGCGTCCAAAGGCTGTGCGGGAGATGTACCCACTGATCTTGTGTGACCTGGGGGAGGTAACCTTAATTGCAGCTATGGGTCTCTTCCCTGTGTGTTAACCTGCTTGCCCTCTGCTGTAACTTCTTCTTTATATAAAGTGTACCCACCACAAGCTGATATGGACCTATATGATAAGTTCCCCCCTCTGCATAAGGTCTTTTATTTGGTTTTTTCCCCTTTTTTTTTCCTTTGCCCCAGTTGGGCCCTTAGTCTTGGAATCATGTTAGACTT
Source organism: Calotriton arnoldi (assembly GCA_963921515.1). NCBI lineage: Eukaryota > Metazoa > Chordata > Amphibia > Caudata > Salamandridae > Calotriton > Calotriton arnoldi. The sequence continues at coordinate 1,740,398 of CAWUFW010002693.1, read as the reverse complement.
ATGATATTGGAATTATTATTTAACAACTGCAGTAGAATTTCACAAACCTAAAGCATTATTTGGGCATCCTGTACTATTGGTGGTTGGCCCCACTTTGAACATTGTTAAGCACTAAGTATTAGGGACCAGGTACTGAGAATTATGGTCAGTGTTGTATTCTGTGGTTATCCTGATATTTGCTCTTAGGAATGTCTTGCCTATACTTATTTTATGAGACTGTATCATAAAATTGAAAACGCCAATAAAGATACTTAAAAAAACCAAAAAACAATGAATTTATAGATGCGTATGATCATGATGACTCATTGTTATCATACAAATTATACCCAAACAGGAAGCCACTTCATGGTAGGAAATATTGTAGATGCCAAGAGTTATTACCCAATATAGTTGTACGAATCTGTTCTGAGATGCTGCATTTAAACAATAATATGCTGGCATCTCTGAGCTAACCGAAGATGTTTGTCTTGTATTTGAATTGTTTGCCCAATTAACAAGATGGAATGAGAAAATATTAGACCGGCACAATAACCACTGGACGTTAGCTACGATAGTTGCACGTGGGAAAATAAGTTATTGTGCACTTTAATGGTCGTATGACCGAATAAAGTTAAATTGAATTGAAATTGAATTGAGTGTATTACTCTTGGAATTTATTATAGAAAGAGCTGAAACTCCTTCACAAGTCTGTTGATAAGGGTCTCTAAATCTTCTTACTACCAGCTTTATTTTCTACAGCATGACGGGGTTACGTACTGTTTTAAAGTTTAAAGGCTTTATTTGATACAGAAGAATATAAAACAAAGATATTTAAGGAACAATGGCCCACATGCATCAACAAATGTGTTTGCGATTCCATAATAGTGAAAAATAAGAAATCGCTATCATGGAATCGCAAAATGGAATGCATCAATGAAATCGGTAAATATTTGCGAAACGTTAAAAATCGCAAATGCTATTACCGATTCCGTATATTCCGATTCTGTAATTGCGAATTCGCAATTACAGAATCGGAAATTGCGAATTACCCATATTGCAGCATGGTGATGACATCACAAACCAGGAAGTCATTCACTGAATCACCACACCTGCACACAGGGAGAGGAGGAGGAGGAGGAAGACTGGTGGAGCACACCCTGGAGGAATTGTTGCTGAACAGGAGCTGTGAGAAAAATACACCATGGCCACTGAAAAGCCACAAAAAAAGGAGAAGGCAGGAAGAGAAAAATCAAGTTCAGTGACAAGGAACTTGAAATCCTCATTGAGGAAGTTGTCCGGAGACATGACCAGCTTTTTGGGAGACAATCCCTGCATGTAGCAGAGTCAGTGAAGAGGAAGATTTGGCTTGGCATACAAGCCAAGATAAATGCTGTGGGGGTGACACACCGTGACATACAGAACCTGCAGAAGAGATGGTATGACCTTCGCAGCCGTGCCAAAGAGAGGGTGGCAGAAAGGCTAGCCGCAGCTGCCAAAACAGGAGGGGGAACATCTAGCGTGCGCCCAAACACCACACTGGAGGACCTGGTGGAATCCACGTTGCTGCCAGAGACAGTAGTTGGTGTGACACAGATTGACACCTCAGGACATGCGGGCACCTCCCAAGGTAAGTGCACAGCTGAACATGTACATATGTCAAATGTAATCACAACGTGCCCCAAATGCATGCCCTGGGTAGTGTAGCACACCTGAGTCCAGTCCACCTTTTACAAGCAACTCCCTAATGCATTCTGGGAGTTGTATGCAGAGAAATTGAAGGGGAAGGCATGGAGGGCACACCATAGGTGTAGTGCAGCACAGTACAGCAAGGAGTGACAACAGTAGATATTCAACATGACAGAAGTAGATTTAATATAACTGCGCAGGCGTAATATTACAAACAAGTGCAAACAAACAAATAACAGAACTTGCACTGTTCCACTCACAGATGCAGCGCAGGACAGTGATGGGCCGCACAACCACGAGTCCGAGGGAGACATGGAACAGCATGATGAGGGACAAGAAATGCCACCATCCCCACCCATACCTGCTCCCACACACCGCAGGAGGAGAGTACTACCACTCCCTGACTTGGAGAGTGATGAGGACAGCAACACTGGATCTCACACACTGCAGCCTGCACATACCCCCCCATCACCAGCACAAGAGCAAACAATGCTGCACAGTCCCGTGCAGTACCGCAGGCGAAGGCCAAGGAGGTTTCCCACGCCTGATGATGAGGATGGCGAATCCACCGCAAGTGTCCTTGAGTCCAAGATGCTGAAGGTGCAGCGCCTGCAAGGGAGGAACATCCGTCACATGCAGGTCCAACTGGGAACACTTGCCAAACACATGGGTGGTATTCATGACTGCCTGAGGGAGCTCACAACTGCAGTAGTGGAAGGGCACAGGGCAAACAATGCGAGACTAGACCGTGTTGCAACTGGCATTGAGGATATGTGCAGGGCAATTCAGGCAGAGCATGCCACAAATGGGAGGAGGCATCAGACTGCTATGGCACGCATGCACAGTTACACCCGGGCCGTCAATAGGCTGAGTCACACCACAGCTCAGCTTTCAAGGCGTGCTGTCGGCATGCAGGTGGAGATGGCCCACTGCTGTGGGGATGTCGCAAGGGGACTCATCAAGGTCACCGATGCTGTGGAAGGACTACAGACTGCAGCAGCTAGCGGAAGCCCCATGCGTGAAGGGGGGGACAGTGAGGAGGGCTCTAGCCTGAGCAGCCTACTGGCACCTGTATCACATGACAGGAGGCGCAGTACCAGGATTCAATCTGGCACAGAGGGGTCCATGAGGGGGGTATCAGAGCCCACAAACCGGGCCACAGGAGTGCGTGGCAGGAGAAAGTAGTGAATCGCACCTGGGCCACTGTAGTGGGGTAACCAGACTTATGACTCCATCTCCCAAAGTTGTTGCAGTGCCAAGACAATGACTTACTAATTGTCTGCACCCACACTGCACTTTTCTGAGTATGGCATGTGTGCATCAACACAACTACCCACCTAACAGAATAAACCATTACGTACAAAATGTGTTGTGTCTTGATTTCTCACCTTAGAAGTAACGTTGCGTGATTTCGGCACGTCTCCTTCTCCCCTCAGCTGCATCTGGGCCGCATGCTGCTTGGTGTGGTTGTCGTGGCTGGTTGTCCAGTTCTGGCTCACTATCAGAGTCTTCCAGGTGGATGCCCCTATTGGTGGCAAGGTTATGCAACATAGCACATGTAGCGACGATCTTGCAGCATGTCTCCGGCCTATACTGTAAGGCCCCACCGGTTTTGTGGAGGATGCGGAACCTGGATTTCAGTACGCCAAATGTCCTCTCAATCACATTTCGTGTTGCAATGTGGGCATGATTGTATCGCTGCTCCTGTTGTGTTGTGGGATTCAGATAGGGAGTGAGGATGAACGACCTCACAGCGTATGCACTGTCACCTACAGGATGTTGAAATAGACATACATTAGGTACTGCTATGTGTCACCATGGCAGACAGGTGTGCAAGACAGTATGACATGTGTTTACCCAGCAAATATCCTTCTCCAAATTCACCAGCCAGCAGACGTCTGTGCATGCCACTATGCCTGAAGATATAAGAGTCATGGGCACTCCCAGGGTAACTTGCCACTATGTCTGTGATTATGGTTTTTGCATTGCATATTACTTGGATGTTGAGTGAATGGTACGACTTGCAGTTCCGGTAAATATGTTCATTCACTGAGGGGGGACATATGGGTACGTGCGTCCCATCAATGCAGCCTATGACTTGTGGAAATTGTGCAACCTGATAGAAATCTAATTTGGTTTGCATCAATTTGTGTGGTGTTGTGGGGAACCTGATGTGGTGGTGTATCCTCTGGAACATGGCATTTAGGAAGGCGTTGAAAAAGCGCGATAAGGCACTTTGGGAGACACCGCCAGCTGTTGCGATTACTCCCTGGAAGGCCCCTGACGCTAGGAGGTGTAGTGAGCATAGGACCTGCACATGGGTGGGGATGGCATGTGTCCTGCGAGTCTGACGCTGCAGTATTGGGTCTAACTCAGCAATGAGCTCTAAGATGGTGGCGGCATTCAGTCTATACTTATCGTATATCTCTTCCTCCGTCTGCCCTAGCAAAGTGACGCGCACTCTGAATATTCTCTCCTGTATCCTTCTTCTCTGTGCTGCTGCTCTTAGCCTCATCCTCCGCGCTATGAAGTAGAGCGCTGCCATTGTGGAACACTCTGATGCATTCTGGGGCTGTTTAAGTAGTTTGCTAATGGTTAACACATGATTTGTTGAATGTGTAATTTTTACCACCTGATATGGTTTCTTCCTATTTAGGGAATGCAATTTGCGATTCTTTACTGATTCTGTATTTGCGAAGTCTTGTTGCATGCGAGTTAGGGATTTCTATTTAGCGAATCACTAATACAGAATCGCTATTACCGATTCGGAGATTTAGAAATCGCAAAAATACCGATTTCTAAAGCTTTCGGTGATTTTGTTTCATGCATTGGAAGGAGCTCTTTTGCGATCGCAAACAGCATTTTTTACCGATTCGCAACGTTTGCGATCGCAAATTAGCTTGATGCATGTGGGCCAATGTATCTTACAGTATCATGTAAGAGTAATAAATAATGGGTAATCACAAATTCAATGTAACTACAATAAAGCTGATTTTAAGTTTTGTCTGTAAAAAATATACAACAAAAGAAAGAATGTAGAAAAGAAAAAAAGAGAAAAGAGAAAGGAAGAAAGGCAAGGAAAGAACAGTAAAGACCAGGTAAACCAATGGTAGCAACATTTTTCAGGAGAAATACTAATAGTGAGATGAAAAAAGTTTGAATGAATCAGGCAATGATCAAGCAGCTTGTGTAACAGTAGACCTGCCACAGGTGCTTAGGGCTGTTTAAATTATTTAGATGTGATAAAAGAAAAGTGCAGGGTATTATTATAAACAGTGTTTAAATAATTTGTTAGTAGGCACATAAATGTGTCTCTATTGGCCACTAAGGCTGAAGAACCCAGAAATGCTCTTTCGAATCATTTATGATAACATACTGCTTATCCCCATGCTTTACAAGAAATCTTTGAAGAACATTTCCAATTAATAGTTGTTTTTTTAAAGCAATAGCTATCAGTAAATCTCATAGTTTATTGTTGAATAAAGATAAGCTATTGGAGTCAGCAAGGCTTTTAAAAAACGTTAGTTTCACTAAAAATAAACATCTGTGTTTCAGCGCTAAGATACCCTTTGGGGTGAACATGCGCTTTACAAGTACACATGTTATGTTTTATTATGTTAAAATGAAGGACGTGTGAAAGATTGCTTTAATTTGATTCCACTCTTTATGCCTAAACGCTCGATTGTTCGAACACCAAAATAACATATGTATTAAGTCACCATTTGTCTGAGTACAGGACCAACAATTGTGCGTATTTGTTTTGGAATATTTGGCAGAATAGGAAGGGGTAATATGAAGTCTGTCATAAATAAAGAACTAAGGGGCCCATTACGATGGCGGGCGGAAGCACCACCGCCGTGCTGGCGGATGCAAAACCCACCAGTTACCGCCGGCACGCAGCAGTCCACACGCCTGCCCAATTACGATGCGAAAAGTAGGCCAAACACCGCCGGCAAGCCAGCAACACCGTCCGCCATCAAAGTGCGCCCGTTCACGTAGCGGCGCAGCACAACTGACACACACCGTCCGACGAAACACGTCCCGCCCGGCGCATAAATTACGATGCCGCAAACAAACGGCTCCCACGGCCAAGAGATACCGTACGACAAACCGAAGCGGTAACACGGACGCCGAGCACGGATAACGAAGAAGCGGCTCCCCGAGCATGAATCCAGCACTGCAGGCCCTCCCCATGCTCCTGCTGATGCACCACCAAGGACGCAACGTACCGCGGAGACGCAGGTAGGCACACACACAACAAGTGCACGCAAACAGCGCACACAGTGCAAGGGCGGAAAAAGCGGACAACCCCCCACCAGCGCGTGTACACTACACATCCACCATTGCATCCACATATGACACACAGGCCAAATCGTAACATCGCGTAACACATGTGTACACACCACCTGGGACTAGGAACCAACCACCCCGTCACGGCCCCAAAGCGCCGATGACGCCGCCACACATGCGCACAACGCAGAGGCCAACCGCAGCGCCATGCATGCGTCGCACACAGACACAGGGACACAACCAAGCAGCACACACATCAGCCCCACCCCGAACGCACATGACACGTGACAGGCCTGCCACAGACATGTCCCCAACGCCCAATTCACGGACAACACCCAACGCCACACAACCGACGCACACATGTCAGTGAAGACACGCAACAGCAGGACACACCCCAGTGTAACAAACATGGCGTAGCACACAGCGGCGGCAACACCAACTAGGAGAAGCAGGGCCCCTTCGGGAAGAGGAACGCCAGTACCACACTGAAACACCCATACCACCCTGCACATATGAACAAGACATATAAAACGGAACACCAAAGAGCCCGGGGACCGACAACAGGTGGCCCAAGAATAACATTCACACACAAGGCCCAACGCAGAGCGGAAAGGCAGCCTGCCGCCCACACAAGGGAGAGCAGACAGCACTGAATGACCTTCCATTCCAACTCCGAAACCACAGCCCTACGACAGAAGCCGGTGAATACAGCCATTGTCCAAGAATAGACCAACACAGGCATGCCGAGGAGACCGACCACAGGGCAGATAGCGCATATCACAGAAGCACACAACGGACGGGGAAGAAAGAAGAAAACACTCCCCCATGTCGGCCACATGCAAGTTAATTGGAAGGAGTCACACATCACTGACCTTGAACTGTCTGAGAAGCATGTGGGAAGAGGGCCCGTGTCCTCCAAACAAGCCAACAGAACACAAGTCCTGTCTCCCCACGACTACACAGAGCTCACAGCAACCTCGGAGCGTGCACATTGCAGACTGCACACACAGCCGGAGCACGCCACCACAACGCACCGCTGCGAAATGGCAACCGCAACACACCTACCCAACTACGCCGAACAGCTCAAGCTGTACAAAACCAACCTGTTTCATACATTGGGATGCGATCTCCTGTCCCTGCTGAACGTAAGTTACCGACTGACTTACCGCATCACATTGTTCAGCTGCGTCATGCCCGTCTTCTACTGTCGGAGGTGTCCCTACCAGCATCCCGTGGAGATATGCCTCTCCAACCCGGCATGTCTGAAGGCGGACCTGCTACCACTACTCCTCCCTCTGGACGCACACGACAGGGCCTGCTCTGCCTATGGGGGCATGGCGTATGTGGCCAACATCGCACCCGCACTGAAATGGGACCACTGTGCCTCCACACGACGGATCATCGAGAACAGCTACATCGAATGTCACCCAGCATGCCCCATCATGGTCCTCCAAGGGACAACTTACGAACAACACCTTGACAGCCACCATCCGCTACATTGGCTGGCAAACATGTACACCACCAATGACATGGAAGCCCTGCTGGACGGCATCGCATACCTGACAACCTGTCAATTCGTCGGACCACAACGCAGGTTCCCCGAGTGACCTATGATGTCCAACCCCGCACCCATGCTTAGCTTCCGCACGGACTGGCCAGTCACCACCACAACAGCCATACCAAACGACCGGCAACTGTAACCACACCATCAACGACATCGCCATGACATCGGATATGACCGGGACATGCACACTGTTCCCCATCACATCCAGGAACACCGCATGCATCGTGGGAGGCAGTGGCATGGGCTCTGTGTATCGCACCCACATGGACGGAACTGCACGAACAACCAGGACACGACATGGATCCAGCGCACATGGACACACACACCGCTCAGTGGACATGAATAGGTCGCCTGGAGTCTGTGGGTGCTGCACCCCTCCCACCCCCGCCCCGGGAATCCCATACCAGGACCTTTGCATGGACGACAAGTGCATACAACAACAACACGACCCCAGTGACTGTGACATGTCCAGTAACCACCACAGTGCAACAACAAGTGGCACGCCGCTGCATGCACGCAAGCACATGCCCTGATGTCATCTCACATGCACGCGTGCATGAGGAACAACCGCAGCAAACCTGTCACATGGAACTGAGATGGACTGTGCCCATGATGCCAAGCGGTCTGGTAGGCTACATGTATACCGTCTGTGTCAAAGTCCGCAGCTCCGCAGCAATACGTAAATGTACATTAGCACAGCCTTGGCCAAGCAGATGTCACTCTGAAGCCCACATCCCACATGCAACAGCCAATCACATGTAACCCCACACCCTATCCCATTTGCAATCATGCTCAGTATATCCTCAACATGTATTCCGCTGCCAGTAGTGTCCACTATACTGCATCACAGAGGACAGAAGACTCAATATAATGTTTGAAACCAAAACTGTCTCCGCTGACTCATTTCACAAGTACGAATGAGAGAGGATGAGAGTATGTGAAGTACACGGCAGTCGTGACATGACCATGTAGTCCACTGGTATTGGATGTCAACGCAAATGAGTAGCACTACTGTGGAAGACACACATGTGTCGTGTGAAGTCGTATGGACGCAGTGCTCAGGTGGGTGGGTGCGACGGGTAGATGCGCACATGCCAAGTTGGAGCACGCCGTGTTGGGAGGGGTCATGAACAGTACACCACCGCTTCCCTGGGCATTGTGAGAGGACACCTGTCGGGGGGAGTGAACACGTGTGTGCACAGCAGCCGGGCACACGTACAAAGCGGTACCAGGCGCACCTCAGCCCACCCTCTGTGGACAAGCTGGATCCTGTTGTGCGCCCGCCATGCCCCTTGACAAGGCACACACAGCCCCAGTCGACCAGGTGTAACCCCAACATAGTCAATCCGCACAGGCGATACAGGGCACGGGATGGCAGTGGAGCATGGTGTGTGAGAGGACTCCTCGCGCTCCTCCTGGTCATATCACGCAGGCAATAGAACCTCAACGTCTAGCATGGCACAAGTCAAATGGAAGTGTAGGGGATACGCACCACAGCACGAGCAGCACTGACGTCACGGGAGGTGGCTCGCACCATCCCATCGATTGCCCATCATACCAACCACGCCACATGCCATTGCGACTAAGTGCAAGCGCGTGCGCCACCACCCCCGAGCCCTCCCCAGAGAGGCCAAAGAGTGAATGTGTGGGCCATCAGTCACAGACGGACGCGGCCTGGCCGCAAGGGCAGCCACAGCCACTGGGTGTCGCAGGTGGCGGATCCGGAAGGCGAAGACTGTGATGCATAGTCCATGCAGGCCGGGTCTCCATTTGGGGCACCACGCAGGTGGACGGCGTCCCGCAACACATCATACCCTGAGACAGCCCACTCGTGCAACTGGACCCACACATACACTCCTTGCCCTCTCTGGTGCGAGCTTGGGGCTGCCTGTGCAAGCGCTAGCCTCGCAGGTGAGCATGCATATTGGGGGAGCGAGGGGAGGACATGAGGGCTGGGGCGAAGATGACTGTATCACTGTCAGTTAGTACAAGGGATGACCCAGATGTGGAAAGGAAGAGACGTGTCCCGTGTGTACTGCAACTAGTCGCCAATCCATGTCCGGAATGTAAGCCCGCACCTAGGCCCGCCCATCCGCCACATCGAACATACCATCAGCACGACAACCTTCCCATTCGAAACACTGACTGGGGGTGGCGACCAGTGTACAATCATGTGTAGCCTACCCACGCGTACATGTGGGCCCTCCATGATCCATGTCACCTGCGGCAAAGTCATGACATGCGCAATGAGGGAAGTGAGGAGAGCTGTCCGCCCCACGCGCAGAAGGTGCATCAGCTCCACAGACCCAGCAGCGAGTCCAGCAGGGGTCACATGTGCAGGGGCAGCTGTGCCTGGTGTGAAGGCACATGCATATAGACAGCACATCGACCAATGTGTAGTCTGCCCACATCTACAGTCCATCATCATGCGGACATAGGAATTGAACACAGGGCAACACATCCTAGTTGGTGCACCCACCGTGACCAACAATGCACAATCATCGACGTACCCGCCCTGTGCATGGCCCCCCACCCAACGGAGGCACATCCAGTGCCACCATCCCACACACACAAGCCTTCCACGGAACATGCTGTGTCCAATGGTCAGTACAGAGTCAGCGCCCATCTGGTGGATCCTGAACAGGAGACACATGCACACACATGCCAGCTCCCACTATGTACGTCTGCCACCTGGCACGTGCAATGTAACCTCTCACCTGTGATGTGTGACTGCAAGCACACAGCCGTCTTGGCATGGGGCTGTCAATGTGGACACCTGTCAATGTTTCGGGAGGTGTGATCCGTACAGTGCTGTACATAGGGTGCAGTGCTGACACCTACTACTGTCTCATGTCCCCTCGTGCCACAGGTCCCACTTGTTTTGGCCGCTCAGCCTGTGCCCACATCGTCGTCGTCGTGTGCCATACTCATCCAGCCGCGGAAGCAGTTCCATGCTCAGCAGACATTCATGTTGCTGTGGCGTTGCCGCTTGACGGATATGCAGTCAGTCCCCATCAGCACGCCCCGCAAGTCATTGGGGCCTAGATCCCCATGTGCATGCACATGGCAGTGGTTTGTATCACTAGCCATTGCCATTGTTGGGAGACCTGTGTAAGTGTATTGTGGCCGTGCCGTCCCAGCTTGACAGCTGGGCTGTGGCTCATGTGCTTGCTCAGTCATGTCAGTGATGTGTATGCGAAATTGCTATGTGTCGTGTTGCTTTGACATGTGTCCTCTGCCATTGTCCCTAGGCGGAGACCGAACATTGACCGCCCATACCAATTGCTGGCGGACATGGACGATACAGAGGTTATTAGGAAGTTTCGGCTGGACAGGCCAACCCTGCATCGACTGTGTGCCATGTTAGAACCCCATCTCCGTCCCCGCAGGGTGTATCCGACTGCTGTCACCCCCACGGCTAAGGTGATGGCCGCCATGCATTTCTTCGCCACTGGGTCATTCCAGCACACAGTGGGCATTGGAGGAGGGATGTCCCAGCCCATGTTCAGCAAGGTGCTGAGGGATGTACTGGCAGCCATGATGCTGTACCGAAACAGGTACATCCGCTTCCCCAGGGCTCGTGAATTGGCGGCAGTGAAGGGTGCATTCTATGCCCTTGGCAGAATCCCACACGTCGTTGGAGCCATTGACTGCACACATGTCGGCCTTGTTCCACCACAGGCCACTGAGCACCTGTACCGCAACAGGAAGCACACGCACTCCCTGAATGTGCAAGTGGTGTGCCTTGCGGACATGGTGATCACCCACGTGTGTGCAAAGTTCCCAGGCTCGGCCCATGACGCACACATAATGCGCAACAGCATCTTGCCACGACTGATGTCCAATATGCAACAGGATCGTGCCTGTATTGTCGGTGAGTATGTGGAGTGGTGTAGCGTGCTGGTTGTGCGATGCTGTCCCCTGTCCAGTTGGAATTGCAACGGTTCTCTGTGTCCCTCACACCCAGGTGACTCTGCGTACCCGAATGGGGCATGGCTGCTCAGTCCATTGAGGAATCCTCGCACCCCAGCAGACGATCGCTACAATGAGGCACATGGGAGGACCAGACGTGTGGTCGAGCGTACCTTTGGCCTCCTCAAGTCCAGGTTCAGGTGCCTGGACCGCACCGGGGGTGCGCTGGCGTACTCCCCACAGAAGGTGTGCCGGATAGTGGTGGCGTGCTGCATGCTGCACAATCTGGCCATTCGGAAGCAGATCCCCCTCATCGTGGATGACGGAGATCAACCAGGGCCCCAGCCCGCAGACCAGGACAGCTCGAGTGAGGAGGACAGCGGAGAGGAGGAAGCTGGTAATGTGCGGCAGCAGCTCATCGCCCGCTACTTCACTTGACGGTGAGTGTCCATGTACGACGGCTGATGTGGCTGTATCTGTGCAGGTGTGTGTGTGCTGTGTCAGGGTGGCCGTTTGTTCACTGCGTGCTGTGTGTCACCTCTCCATGGCCAGGGTAGTATGCCACTGTTGGTGGCTGTGGCATTGTGCCCTATTGCTCTGTGCGATGTGTGTACATTGCTTGTAGTTGTTGACATGTACTGTGTGATGGGTGTGTGACACACTCATTGAATGTGCTCCTGTTCTGTCTCCCACCCCTAGGTCCCTACAGGCCCTCCGGATTCAATTGCCATGCCACGCATCAGGTGCCTTTCCGCCCAAGGTGGCCGTTGTATTCCGTACAAATAAAACACAGGGCACAAACAGCAGTTAGTGAAAAAGGTGCATTTATTACAAACTGTGACATGTGATTGTGTGTAAGGTGATGACAAAAGTGGTGCGTGCAGTGACAATGAGCTGTCGGTCATGGCTGCGTGATGCTCAGGGTGTACCCACTGGTTCTATGTCCATAGTCCAACACACACATGCCATCCAGATGGCTGTGTGGAGTGGGATCGTAGTCCAAGTCAATGCAGTGGCTGGTCAAGGAAGGCTGGCGGAAGGCTGGCTGGCTGCCTCACTTGCGTTTGGAGCGTGCGAAGTCCTCCCGGGAGATCTGTTTCCACTTCGGACGGCCCCTTCCACGTTTGCGAGGGGGTGCCTGCTTGCGACATGCTGGTGGTTGAGGTGTGCTCACTGGCTGTGGACGCAGGGGAACTGGACACTGCTGCTCCACCCTGCGCCCCGGCAGGTGGTGGCGGAGGGGGAGCTGCTGTCCCTGGCAGTGACCTCACCGCCACCACCAGCTGGCCCATGAGGTCCACGAGTTGGCCCATACGGGCGTCCATGGACCTCAGCACCCCCAGCACCTCACGCGTGTCTGAAGCAGACCGGACCCATTGTCCTTGGGCCTCTTCATAGGCCCCAAGGACTCTGGCCATTTGAGGCAGGGCATGGCTCCCAGGGGAGGCTGGCGTTTCCCTGACCCTGCTCCTCCTACCAGTCCTGCTGCCACCGGCCTGCCCACTAGCCACATTGCTCACCACGGTCCTCGCTGTGGCTCCCAGGGTGGATCCAGTCGGCCGGGCCACCACCTGCGCTGGGGCTGGTGCCAGCGAAGACGTGGTGGTGGTGGCGGCGGTGGTGGTCGGTGCGGCGATGGTGGCGGTTGCGGCAGTGTTAGTGGCCACAATGACCGTGGGTGTGGCCGCAACAACAGTGGCAGCAGGGGGCTGGGAATGTTCAGCAGCCCTGGATGATGGGTTGGTGGGTAGGAGGGGTCCTGGGGAGCGGCTGGGCCCTGCCACACCAGATGGGCCTGCTTGGTGGTCTGTGTCCGAAGAGGAGGACAGATCCTCCAGATCCGTGTGTCCTCGTTGGGGGCTTGTAGGCTGGCTGTGCTGGCTGCTGGCTCCATCCCCAGCATCCAGCAGTTCGTCACCTGTGGAGAGAATGAGATTTGTTATTGTGTTGCACCTGGCGAAGTATGTATTTGTCGTCTGACATTCACAGTTCGTGCAATCTCGTACATGGGTTTCCCGGAGGCGTGTGTGTGGCTGTAGCATTTGTAGTTGTGTGTGCTTGGCAATGGGACTGTGTGCTGTGCACATGTGGCATGGGACGGATTGGCCATGCCGATGGGTGTGTTGCTGTGCCCCTACTTATTGTGACTCTGGTGTATGCGGGCTCCTGGCCCATCCTGGGTCTGGTTTGTACTTTGCTTTTGGGGTTCAAATGGAACGCTTAGGAACGCATATGGCAACATGGGGGCCATGCCCCAGATTCGCATTTGGGAGGGGATATGCTTTTGGGGTTCAAATGGAACGCTTAGGAACGCATATGGCAACATGGGGGCCATGCCCCAGATTCGCATTTGGGAGGGGATATGCTTTTGGGGTTCAAATGGAACGCTTAGGAACGCATATGGCAACATGGGGGCCATGCCCCAGATTCGCATTTGGGAGGGGATATGCTTTTGGGGTTCAAATGGAACGCTTAGGAACGCATATGGCAACATGGGGGCCATGCCCTAGATTCGCATTTGGGAGGGGATATGCTTTTGGGGTTCAAATGGAACGCTTAGGAACGCATATGGCAACATGGGGGCCATGCCCCAGATTCGCATTTGGGAGGGGATATGCTTTTGGGGTTCAAATGGAACGCTTAGGAACGCATATGGCAACATGGGGGCCATGCCCCAGATTCGCATTTGGGAGGGAATATGCTTTTGGGGTACATGCTGTGAGCCATGGGTGCCGAACGTGACATGTGTTGTGGCAGCATGACAGTGCATGGTTTGAGGTGTGTGCATGCTTGACATGGCCTGCATATTTGCTGTCTGTTGTGATTACTGGACATGGCATTGGACGCATCGTTATGAGTGAGTGATGGTTGTGTGCCAGCAAACGTATTGCAGTTGTCCCATCTCCTTGGTGTGCGTGCTGCCCTGTGCCATGTGCATCACTGCAGTGCTCGGGGGGTGTGGCCCATGTTGTGTGTTGTTGCTCACAGTGTGTTGTGCGCTTCATTGACTTCTGGCACATGGTTGGTCATGGGCATGTATCTTAGCGTGACTGCTGTATGTGTGGCAGCTGTGCGGATGACATGCCTTTCATGAGACTGGGGCTGACGGATGGGATGGATGGTATGTTGTATGTGCATGGTGTGTCTGTGTGTTTGATGGGTTCAGTGGTGTTCGTGTGCATTTATGTTGTTGCGCTCTGTTGCGTCTAGTGTTGTTTGTCTTACATAGGCGTAGTTGTGGGGTGTGTGGTTGACAGGCAGTAGGGGCTACATGGACAGGACTTCAATGGTGTTTCGGTTGTGTGTGATGAGTTGCACAGTGGCTGCCGTGTGGTACTATATTCAGTGTGGCTTGTGCATGCAGACGTGGCTCCTTGGGTGTTGCTATGTATGTGATGGGTCATGTGGGGTGTGAGTCTGTTGTTCATGTCCGTGTGCACATTGTTCACTTGTTCGTGACGGTGGGCGGTGCTGCGTGTTCGTCTGCTACGTGACATGTCCCATGTGTTGGTCGTGTTATGGTCCTCATGCCTCCAGTAATCCAGCCCTGTCCAGTTTCCCACCTGCAAGTTGTTCGTGCGTGCACTGTACTGGATGCCACATGGCTCTAAGCGGGGGTGCTCCATGTTGCAGGTCTGTGAGGGTGGGGGGTGTTGTGGGTCGTGGGGGTGGCTGGACACCCACTGACACCGATTGCTGTGGACCGTGATGTCTGCCTTTCGGCTGTCGTTGTGCACTGCGGTGGCTGACACGTGGCTGTGGGGTGTGGGGGATGCTCCTCCTTGCTGTGCTGTGGGACTGGGGCCTGGTGTGTGTTGTACTTGGGCTGTCCACCCTCCCACCCACTGCACTTTGTGTTCCTGCCACTTACCTGTTACTTGTCGGTTAGTGCAGCTGTGGCGGACACATGGGTGTGGTGGGTGCTCGTTGTGGCGCTTCTGGCATATTTGGGGACCTGTTGGTGGTTACGTGGCTGGCTGAGTGTACACATGTCCCCACGTATGTTACAGTTGTTCTGTTTGGGCTGTGTGTGGTGGTGTCTGTTGCATGTGTGTGTGATGTGTTGTGTATTGTGTGCTGGACATGGGGGTGTTTGTCCCTGGGAGCTGTAGCATGGTGGTAGTGCATGTGAGTACATAGCGGTGTGCTGGTATACATTAGTTTGTACTTACCAGCCTCCACTCCCCCTGCTAATCCGGCGAGGATCTCCGGATGTATTATGACTCGCACCTTCTCCTCCCACGCTTTGAAGGTCTTAAAGAGCGCGGGATTCCCTCCGCCAGTGACGGCAGCCAGCTCTCTGTTTTTGCCCTCCTTCTTCTTGACCAGGCTCTTTACGTCATTCCAACGTTTGTTTATTTCACCTCTGTTCCTGGGCAGGGTCCCGACTGCATTGACCTGGTCTCCGATCCGGTTCCACATTCTGTTTCTGGTGGCTAGTGGTGTGTGCTGGACCATGTTCCCATAGATTTGTGGGTACACCTTGATGATCTCGTCGACCATGACCGTCAGCTCAATGGGCGTGTACTTGGGCATTCTTTGTGGTGCCATGGTGTTTGTGGTGCTGGTGCGGTGTGTGTTGTGTAATGTGCAGGGGGTTTGTGGTGCCGGTGTTTGGTGGTGGTGGTGGTGGTGGTGGTGGTGGTGGTGGTGGTGGTGGTAGTGATGTGTGCGTTTCTGTGGTGTGCTGCTGTCCTTGCTGTGTCACTGTGTCCTCTCCTCTCCTCTCTGGTTTGCAATGTAGCAAGGGGTTGTGGTCTGTGGGAGTGCTGCTTTTGTACTCACCTATGTGGGTGTGTCCTCATGGTCTGTTGTTTTCAGGTGTGTTGTGTCTGGTGTTCTGGCCTTTGTATTTTTTGTTTGTCCGGGGGGTGTTTTCGGGATGTGTACTGTGCTTGTGTATTTGTGCGTGCCTTGCTGTGTGGACTTGTTGGCCATGTTGTGTGCTATTGGTTTTGTGAGCGGATGGTTTCTGTGCAGGTACGTGGGCGCCATGGCTTCTGCCGTGTCGATTCTCATCGGCGTTCTTTGCGCTGGCGGGCGGTATATTTGTGGTTTTTCCGCGCTCATGGCGGTGCGATCGTAATTTCACGTGCGGTGTGTCGGCCGTGAGGGCGGGCGGTTTTGTGTTGTCGTGCGTGTTTCCGTCCGTGGCGGGCGGTTTTACTCCGACTCGGTCGTTGGCGGGCGGTATTTTGTGTGTTTTTTCCGCCGATGGCGGTTTTCGGTTTGTGTAATCGTAATGGCGTGGTCGGTGTTCAGACGGTGTGTGCGGGCGGATTTTTGCCGCTTCCATGCCTGGCGGATTTTTTTACGCCGGGTATCGTAATGTGCCCCTAAGTCTGGGTAATGTTGGCTGTTTTAGAAGTTTTATGAATTTTCAACTAGAGTTCATCTCAAACAGAAATTGTCCAAGTAAGAACTGTAACTTTTTCCCATACTAACTCAATCTTAGATTTAGCCCTCAAACAAGACGAGGGTAAAAGTAGTTGATAGATAAGGGATGCCTTAGGTTGGGAAAGTAAGATTTTTGACAAATTCGTAATAGAAGAAGATGGTTCCTGAGATGTGTCCAGAGAGAGAAAGCATCAAAGACTATGTTTTGTAAAATGGAAAAACGAGATTAAAATGAAACAGGGCATTGAAAGTTTGATTGAAATTGGGGATAAGAGAGCGGATTGGTGTCCTGAAAGAGATCAGATGTCCAAATAATCCGAAATTCTCTCCATGATCTTTAATAAACTGGTTTGTTTTTTAAATTAAGAAGTTTGTGGTGCCATAAAGGTAATTGAAGAAAGCACTTATGTGAGTTAGAGTATGATAGAAAATGTGATGACAGAAGTGAACATATGTAACTAATGACCGCACGAGTAACAATAGAGAGACTAAGGACAAGGTGGAACTTCGACAGTTCTTCAGGAAAATACGCCTGAGACACTATTTTAACAAAAATCCGATTGAGACAAGATGAAATGTGGCAGCCAATTTTAGACTACTGTTAACCTTTACACCCCCAACACACCTTATGCAACACAAAGTGTTAGCGTTTGAACAGGTGGTACTCAAGGAGTCCATGAATCTAGTGGCGCACAGGGAATACATCAAGTACAACATTTCCAAGGAAGATAGGGATAGTTTGGAATCATTCAAAAACAACTCTGAGATTGTGGTTAAGGCAGCAGATAAGGGAGGAGTCATAGTGGTACAAAGTACTAAGGACTGTGTTAGTGAGATCAATGCACAGTTGGCGGTACAAGACAGTAATCGCAAGTTGAACAGAGACCCGACTCAGGAGGTAGTGAAGTTGATGCACAGACTGACACAGGAAGGGTTTGAAAAAGGCTATTTGACAGAACCAGAGTATAACTTTCTAAACATAAAAAGTCCCAGGATTCCCACTATCTACACTCTTCCAAAAGGGGAAACAGCGTTTACAACGCTGACTCCACTATGTGGTAACTTTACAACGCAGTCGTTACAACAACCGTGTTGTTACCACGTGTGCCATTACATCCCTAGTCATATAAACGACTTGCTGTAGGGGGCGTGCAACACCAGGGAATGTGTTGGATTTTAAATCCAACACCTTCCCTGCTGTTGCACAAACTGTCGTAGGAATAGTAATGAATACTATTCCTAAGTCGAGCGCGTCCCCTACAGCAAGTCGTTGATATGACTTGCCATGTAATGGCAGGCGTGGTAACAATGCGGTCATTGTAACGACCGCGTTGTAAAGGCATGCATTGTAAACGCATGCGTTGCAACGTCACATATTCCCGTGCAAATACATAGATGTTTTTTTAAAACCTTGGGTCACAGATACAAGATCCTATAACAGGGACACTATGAAAGTTAGCCAGTTAGTGGAGAACCAACCATTTGATCCATTGACTCAGCTCTTGGTCACCCTGGACATACCATCACTATACACAAGCATAGCACAGAATGAGGCACTGGATTTAGTCAGGGACGTGTTAAACAGAAGAGTTAGTCCAGCATGGGTTCTGACGGATATTGTAGAGGGTCTCCTTGAGATTGCTATGAGCAAAAAAAATGCTGTCTTCCAAAATGAATTCGAAATACAAAGCAAAGATGTGGCCATGGGAACGGGGTTCGCTCTAGATTTGGTAAAGCTGTACATGGACAGGTCTGAGGACATTCACATTTACAATCCAAACAATCCATTTTTGGACAACATTACTATGTGGTAGAGGTACATAGATGACATCCTTATCATCTGGACGGGAAGTGAATAGACTTTGAATGATTTCCTGAATTGGCTTAACTAGAGATCTCCAGACATAAAATTTACCATGTCATTCAGTGATGAGGAGAGCAGCTTTTTGGATCTGAATTTGAAGGTAGAGGATATGAAACTATTTACCAGCCTCTATAAAAAACCAAGGGAGCGCAACACACTCCTTAGATATAACAGTCACCATCCCAGGAACGTTAGGGACAGGTTACCCTCTTGTGGCTTTGTGAACTGTTTTAATCATACCCACACTAAAGCAACAGAGGATTGTTTGTTTAGTTACTGAATTACGTGCATTGATTGTAGCCCACATGGTGAGGGCACATTA
This sequence comes from Calotriton arnoldi, assembly GCA_963921515.1. Classification (NCBI taxonomy): domain Eukaryota; kingdom Metazoa; phylum Chordata; class Amphibia; order Caudata; family Salamandridae; genus Calotriton; species Calotriton arnoldi. Next base: position 1,721,384 of record CAWUFW010002693.1, on the reverse strand, counting down.
ATTTTTTTGAATTTGACATGAATCGCATGCACCACGGTGCAGGTCATAATGTACTATTAATGAGGCCCTGGTTGCCCTGCACATTTTTAATATCCATTCATGAAACGTCTATTTCAGAATCTAATTGAAGGGTTTTGTGGACCTAAAGAGGAGGGCTATTGGGTGATACTTACCCCATCCTCACCAAGTGTACCCCAGCTGGGGTCCATGGTGACATGAAATATACTTTGATGATATTTACAATCTCTGTGTTTCTCGGTACTTCAGTTGGAGGTGAGTTACCAATGAGGTGTCCAACCCTCCTCTCTTTGTAACCACTTTACATAAAGGGCACAACACTAACAATAGGTATTATTTTCTTATAGGCTGTTCTTTTGGGTTTTGTAGTCCTGAGGAAGACTTGCTATGATGCATAGCCAATAACACATGATCATAGGGTCGAAACCTCAACATGAATATCATATGTCCCACGTCAGCTATCCTTCAATACAAAAAGAAAAATATGAGGATATCCTTAACTTCAATTGTTTGGACATTTGACTATATGTGTTTTTCATGTTTTTATGTGCATGCACTCGGAATTTTAAATTTTTCACTTGATTCATGTTAGTATAAGTTAATGTATTGTATGTAATCTGTGTGTTAAGGACAGCTGAGCAATATATTTGATTAAGAAGTTGCTTTTTGTGTCTTGTTTCGTGGGCTATAGAATTATTTTTGTTGCAGAGGGTTTGCTTGATGAACCTCTAAAAGGAGCTCTCATACTCTGCCTGAAAGGGCTAATTTTTTTGGCCCTCAATATCAATGCTTAATGAATAGCATTGTTCGCAATTCTTGAGTAAGAGTTGTGTCACCCAACGGAATCGTTTGTAGCTTATAAATATTAGGACTTAAGCATAAAATCCCAAACCAACCTATCAAAAGCTTCTTTACCGTCAATAATAATTCCTGCTAATGGGTAAGACAGTTGGGAGGCCCTACTCAAAACATTAAAAAACAGCCAAACATTGTCGGATGTGAGCCTACCTTTAATAAATCCAGATTGCTCTTTCCCAATTATTTTCGTAAGAAAATAATCTATGCACAGAGCTAAAACTTTTGCTAAAACGCTATAGTCAACATTAAGAAGGGAAATTGGATGATCATTTTTGCAAGACGTTGGATCTTTACCTTCTATGTGTATGAGACATTTCAGGTCTTCTTGGAAAGTGCCGTTTGGTGACTCGGATAAGGTAGAGGAGTCATATAGTTGTAATAGAAAAAATATCAGCAAAGTGTTGAAAACGTTCCACAGAGAAGCTGTTCGGACAATGTGTTTTACTTGTTTTCAGCGAAGAAAGACTCAAGAGTATCTCTTGCAGAGATATATCTTTCTCAAGAGTGGAAAAATCCATATTTTTTACCTTAGAGTTTGTAGTTTTACTTAAATAAGTGCCAGTTTCATATGGAATAGGATTAATATCTGGAGTGTACAGAGTTTTGTAGAAAGTTTCAAGTTCACTTGCAATATCTGTATCTTTGAAAATGGTAGTTCCCTGAGAAGTTTTCAATGAATCAATGTGAGTTTGCTTTTCTTAATTTAGAGATAATTAGGCAATCATTTGCCTAAATTGTTATGACCATCATGATAACGAGCATTGCTTTTAAGAAGGATGGTGGCTGCAGTGTGAGTAGAAGCGTCATTAAATCACATTTTGGCTGCAAATAAGTCCTTTAGAGTATGTTTGGACTTTGACGAATAGTATTGCTGTTCTAACTGTTTAATAGAAGCAAGCAAAGTTTTATTTGTTTGGTAAATGTCAAATTTTTCTTGGAGACATAATTGATTATAAATCCATGAGCAGTAGACCTAAATGTGTCCCATACCAATGAATCCCAGAGATTGGGATCAGCATGTATGTGAAAAAAAATCTGAAACAAAGGAAGTGATAGAAGAAGAAAACTCAACATCCTTTAACAATGAATTTTTGCATTTCCATCTCCCTAAAGAAGATTGGACAGGAATTAGATCTAGGTTGGTTTCTTTGGAGCATGACCTGAAACCTGAATGGACCCAATCTCAGCGCCAAGGATTTGTTGAGACAATTGTTTACTTAAAAATTTATAATCCAATCGATATAGTGTTGCATGTGCTGGGGAATAGAAACAAAATTTTAGGGAATTAGGTTTCCATAGCGTCGAGGAGTCAATTAAAGCTCTTAGAGAAATAGTAGCATGAAATTGTTTAAGCATTTTATGAGGAAGAAATCTTACTGATTATTGGAGATCTAGGAACGGGTCCAATATCTGATTACAATGACCTCATGTTGGAAAATGGCCGTCTCTGAAGGGTCACCCCAAACATTTTGCCTTCTTCCTCCTCTTTTTCAGACCTGGTTTTTGTTGGCTTTAAGACTCTGAACACTTTACCACTGCTAACCACTGCTAAAGTGCATGTGCTATCTCCCCTAAGCATGCTAACATTGGTTGATACCCAGTTGGCATAGTTAATTTACTTATAAGTCCCTAGTAAAGTGCACTAAATGTGCCCAGGGCCTGTAAATTAAATGCTATTAGTGGGCCTGCAGCACTGATTGTGACACCGACCCAAGTAGCCCCATTACCATGTCTCAGGCCTGCCACTGGAGAGCCTGTGTGTGCCGTTTTAAACTGCCATGTCGCCCTGTCATGGTAAACCTCTTGCCAGGCCTAACCCTTCATTTTTAATACATATATGTCACCCTTAAGGTAGGCCCTAGGTAGCCCATAGGGCAGGCTGCTGTGTAATTAAAAGGTAGGACATGTGTGTTTATTTTTTTAATGTCCTGGTAGTGACAGACACCCAAATTCGAGCAGTCGAGTAGAGTGGAGTGGAGTCCAGTGGAGTGGCTAGCATAGAGTGGAGTAGCACGTTGTAGAGAAGGGTGGCATGGAGCAGAGTAGAGGATTGTGGCATGGCATGGAGTGTAGTAAAGTGTGGAGTGGAGTGGAGTAGAGTGGAGTTGTGTACAGTGGTATAGCGTAGAGTGGAGTGGTGTAGAGTAGAGTGGTTTAAAGTGAAGTGTAGTAAAATGGAGGAGCATAGAGTGGAGTGGCCTAGAGTGGAGTGACATACATTGGAATCGCATAGAGTGGAGTGGTGTAGAGTAGAATAGTGTATAGTAGATTGTTGTAGAATGGAGTGCTGTTGAGTGGAGTGAGGTGCACCGTAGTGGCATGGTGCTGAGTGAAATGCCATACAGTGGAGTGGCGTAGGGTGAAGTGTGGTAGAGTGGAGTGGCATACAGTGGAATAGCATACAATGGAGTGGCTTGGAGTAGAGTGCTGTACAGTAAGGTAGAGTAAGGTAACATAAGATGTCGTAGAGTTGAGTGGCATAGAGTAGCGTATGATGGAGTGGCATATAGTGTGGTAGTGGAGTACAGACCTAATACTTGACCTGATTCCTAAGTAGTTGAGATATCAAAGGATTCTCTCCATTGGTTGCATATGATGATCCCTCTTGTACTTCATGTGATCCTTTTCCCAGCAGTCTTAATAGTTAACTGAGCCTAGTGAACGAAGTGGGAAAAAGGATCTGTTGTAGCTGGCGATGGAGAATTTCTGATGAAGAGGATCGTATTTGAAGTGGTTGTAAACATGAAAAGTAGTGATTTTTTTTTTTTTTTAAATATTGAACTACGCATGTAGGACATAGGCTGGTTGTCAGGAACGAGGCTGTTTAAAGCGATGAGACCCAAAGTTTGGAGAGCTGACAGCAGGATTCTTACTAGTTGGTCACCTCTTTGAGGCCTTATATCCAGGGGAGTGATTGCCCATCAGTCGTCAAGTATATAATTGTGAATTTCTTGAAGCAGGTTAGATGTCACAGTTAAATTAAAATCATCAGTGACAATCAGCGGGATAGCAGCATGGTGAATCAGTAATTCTGTGAAGTAGTTTCTAGACTTTTTTTTTTTTTTACAAATTCAGACTTTCCTTTTAAAGCTGGGTTGACATAAACATTTTACAAAATCAAGGAGCTTGAATGGCACCCTTGCACCATGGTCCAAGAGTATCTCCGTTGCAGGCAGGATTGTTTTGGTGCAGGAAGAGGCACCCTCCTGCACAAAAACAACCCTAAGAGGTGTTTTCCTCTTTCTGCGTGTGCTGCAGAATACAGCATACATGAAAAGAAGAAAAAACAAGGAGAAATGAAGTTATTTCTAATTGTTCCACCTCGCATGAGGAGGTATATGGATTTGGCACTTCCCCAGGCTTACATGTTTTTGCAAATCTGAGGCAGCGTCAAATTCCATGGGTGTTGCATGGGAAAACCCACAGCAATGCCCATCGAATGCCTCCCAGGTGCAGAGTAAGGCGACGCAGCGATTTGTGATGTGTTGCCTTACTAATGATGTATGAGGCCACTCAAAGCCACACAGGATAGCTTTATGTGGCTTCATACATTTTTATGAGAGCCCTGTGTCCTGCATTTACCACTTTATGTGGTTCAAAAGTGATGCAGGGCTCTCATGAATAAACCCCTAAGATTTCCATTTGCAGCACTGTTTTTACTCACATGGTGACAGCAGTAGAGAGTCTAGCTGTGGTTGTTTATTTGTTTTTCCCTTTATTGCTCATGCTTTTGTGGCCTGCATATTTATCCTTACATGTGGAGGGATTGCCTCTCGCATTTGTCATTACCAGGCCAAAGCTTAGATTCAATATGTTTAAACACTAAAGATTGATTAAAAGTCCTCCAAAGTGACCAATTAAAAGTCCTCCAAAGTGACACTGTTTTTCTTTTTCGTTAAGTCTGCTTAACCTTGACAGTCCCTATTTATTATTTATGTATTTTACAGCAGACTTCAGCAAAAGTCAACATATATTGGCGATCTTGAGCGAGACCGCCTGGACACTAGAGATGATTGTTTAACATTGACCCCACTTTGATGTTGCAAGCCGCCGTCCTCCTTGCCACACCAGAATCACCCCTCCTGCCAGACTCACTGGAAGCCTCTGGAAAAAATAAAGATCTGAGATGAGGCCGGATCCGAACAGAGCTACGAGCTGCAGGCAGCAAATGACACATGGCGGGTATACATTGAAGGTTCTCTTGGGCTAGGGCCAGGTGGAACTGCTCCTGCTCCACAGTCTCCACTGCACATCTGTTTGTTTCAGTGTTTCTCAGCAGTGATAACAGTGAAGATTAGTCCCCGTGAGCTGCAAGAAAATGGCTCCCTGCTCTGACATGCCACAGTTTTGATGCCAAGTAGGAAAGAAAGATACACCCAAGCCGAGACTTGTAAATACTGGGAACAGACTGCTTAGTAGAGGTGGGTAGAGGGGGACAAGAGGGAAGGTAAGGAACGAATGTGTACCTCAGATAAATGAGGCCAGAGTTGATAATAACTTTATGGGCCATGCCATGTCTTGAACATAGACTGCTTCTTGATAGGCAGCTGGTGGAGAGTTTTAAGGTGGGAAGACACTAGTGTTGTGGTAGAGAGACCTAAGATAATTGTTCGGCTTCAAGTGCTAGATTTGGTACAATCTTCCAGACTGTTTTGAGGAGATTGCAGCATGCTCTAGTCACATGGTTAATCAATGATCATGCCCAGGTATTTGGCTGAAGAGACAGGGTGGGTAGAGAAGGGAGACCTTGGGCCCCTATGTGGGAGACCAAGCAGAATATTTGGGATCAAAGAGGAGAATTTATGTCTTGTCCCCATTAACTTGAGGTACTTACCCAGAAGCCAGCAGGCAACTGCACTCATGCAAGAAAAGAAATGATATGTTTAAGAGGGGCTAATTCATCCACTGCAACTATAATCTATGAGTTAAATAGTGTCATTGGCTGTAGTAATGCTGGAGAAAGAGCATAGGGTTTGGTTAGCAATGCATGGGTATGTGATGAAGGAGTGACCTTAGATCAAGCTTTAGTGAGCTATGGGTGAGGTTTGTGGTTGGGGTCCCAAACAAATTGCCCGATGGTAGGAAAAATGGCACTGCCAGATGGCAACTGTTATAAATGAGGGTCTCTAGTTGGCAGTTGCTTGCACCCTTCCTTCTAGCCAGGGCAAGGGAGTTACACACCCAGAATAACCCCTGCTCACCCCCTTGGTAGCCTGGCATGAGCAGTCAGGCTTATCTCAGAGGCAATGTGTAAAGTATTTGTACATAACACACACAGTAACACACTGAAAACACTACAATTAGACACCACATCAGTTTAGAAAATAAACAATCTTTATCTAAACCAAACAAGACCAAAGTGACAAAAATCCAACATACATAACTCAAAATATCACTTTTAAAAGGTTTAAGCAATTATGTCCATAGAACTCTATGGATATGTTGATTTTAGTGATCCAGCGCCAATATAAATAATTGATCAGGGATCGATACTCCACAATTCACTTCAATGGCCCATACACATTCACCCAGTATCCCTGATGCGCTGGGGTCAATTTGTTTCGTTCATCTCCTATTATTCCTAAACATCTGTTTAAAGATCATTTATTGATATCAACTCTTCCTCTATTTGGTCGATGGACCAATTAGTTGAGTAGTTGATGGTAATGATAAGACACTAACCCACCCAACATTATCAAGTTAATCACAGACTCTCAGTAAGATTAATATGTGAGTTTATTTCAAAATTCAAAGTAAATGCTCATCTGCATCAGGTCACAATTACAAACACCGAATCACACGATCAGAGAAATAATGCAATTTACACAGACTCTTTCTACAACGACATTGTGCAATGAAGGAGTGGATAGGGTAATAGACAAAGAGTTCAGCAGAATGATTATGCCAAACAATATAATACCTAACGGAGGGATAGATGAAGACACAACAGGTTCATCTAAAAATAATGCATATCAATATTTTTGTTGACGGAGTGGATAGGTGGAGAGACAAAACATTCAGAGACAAATACATTAAAGCTGAGAACAACACAGGCTAGATACAAACCTATTGGTCTGTAGGGAATACCACCCCCTGAGCCCAGGAGATGATTGAGGTTCCCCAAAAAGGTATTCAGGGAATACAAGCGATTTCAGTCAGGTATGGGACTGGATAGAAATACAGCTAGGCCTCTTCGCAAACCGATGATCATCGACGCATCTCCCCTCCTCTCTCCTGCCTGCCCAAGACTCCTCTAAACACGCCCCTAAAGGTACCCCAGATATACCCTAAGAGTGACTGGACCAACACACTTAATGTTGCATTTCACATTCAATTCGGACAGGGATTGGTGGGTTTTGAGGGGTGGCATGATCATGCCACTATGACTTCACACTTTATTCAACAACTTTATTGTGCAAAAAGGTTCCCATGGTCCAAACTTTATTATATTCATTTGTTTCCCATATATTGATACATTTATTACATTCTTCTTTATTCAGTTCATATTTCCGCAGAGCACGTCCCCGGTCTCACGCTTGGGTACGGAAATTTGGCAGTCAACTGATGCTCTGGCCTTCACTCCTTCATGTCATTTCGTAATGCTCAGCACAACTTGCTGGTCTCACTCCAAGGAAACTTCCTCCTCCCTGTCACGTCTCTTTTTCAAGATGGAGGCTTCATTCAGCATGCTGAAGTAAATGAAAACGAACAAATATTAATTATATGATAATGAAACCCTCACTGTTCCCCACCCACCTTGCACTACTTCCCCATTATGGTTACCTAGCATAAGCTTAGTGCAAAAGCGGCATTAATAATTAACCTTTTAAAGCGAAATGCAACGTGCAAAACACTGATGTACATGCGGCCTACTCGTGGAACTTCTTTGTTTATTTTTCAACACTCAAGATTATTACCAATTATTCATTAACGTGTTAATTCAGGCATGCGCAAAGCAAATTCCCATATGTTTATGTGGGTGCATGTTAGATTTTAATCACATCTACTTACTGTTAGTATGTATTATGGGGGTACTTGGTCCGAGCAGGTTTCATTTTTGCGAAACCCTGCTCCATCAATTCCCCCCTCTGATGGCTTTTAGAAGCCATCATAAAATACCTACCATACCGAGTACCATCTTTAATCATTTATATTTCTGTATTCTTCTCTCTTTTTATGGTACCCTCATTTAAACCTTTCATTAAATCAAAGTATTCTCCTTTCATCTCTTCTAACTCTATTACTTCCCTTTTTCTCTTTCTTGCTCTTCTTTTATTCTTTATTTCTGTTATTTCTTTTCTTTCTCCTCCCCACTTACAACATTTATATGCCGTTATTATCACCAAAGCTATTATTACTATAGAAACTATTGGCATTATTATTTTTCCTACTAGGCTAATTCCAAATGTAGGAAACCAATTACTTATTGAGGAGAAACTCTTACCAAATCTCTCCCAAATACCGTCAACCTCCAGTTGGGTCAAATCTGATTGTAATTTAGTAATATTCTTTATATATCCCTCAATTCCTTTACTTTTATCAGGGATATAAGTGCAGCAATGTTGAACTTTCAACATTCCACAGACTACACCCTCTTTTGCCAATAAGATATCAAGGGCAAGTCGATTTTGCAAAACCATCGATCTGATTGCAACCATTTCAGTGTCAATCATTAAAAACCCACCAGCAGTATCTGTAGATAATCGATCAACCACTGAGGACAATTTTCGAATTTTGTGTGAATTCAGAACGACTCCAACTGAGGGTATCAGTGCACCATAAATATCACCAACTATTTCTGAAAAACTTGCTCTTTTGTTACGTGGTAGTCCTTGCTTTATTTCATTCAGTTTGTGTTCGCTATGGTCCATGTGATACACCTTTGGAAAGACAATAGAAAAATAGCAACTTCCATACCAATGTGCAGGCAATCTATAATATGCTTTCTTGCCAAACACATAATATATTCCGGGATAAACAGGATTGGTCCCACCCTTCAATCCCCAACCTCCAGTAATTTGGAAGGTATGCTCACATTCACTTGAACCAATAAAATAATTATGTAATTATAAATAAATAATAAATATTTAGTTTAAGTTATAAACAGACAAATCTTCCCTTTCTGTGACCAGTCCAGAGACATTGCAGCGTATCCTTTGCCCTTTTCATAATTCCCTTCCCTAAAGTCCCATGGTGGTATTCGGGACTTTTGTTCAGCAGCTTTCTTTTAGCAACTTTCTCTTCTATTTTCTACCATTTCTACAAACAATTTTTCTTCAACCCTTAAATTGCATGTTAAATTGTTCTTATAGTCATTTTCTATGTCTCAAGTTTTAGTATATGAAAAACATCCCCCATGTATCGTGCATTCTTGGCACTAGACACCTTATTCAATTCATTAATAACAGGAATTTCGGAAAATACTAAGTCTATATTAGAATAATGATATTCCAGTTTCCCAGTTACATAGAATAGGCTAGTAAGTATACTACAAGACACATCATAGGTTAATGGAAGGTGGTGATAAGTCACTCCTTCAGAAACAGACAAAGGCAGTTGCATGCACACATAACAGTTACTCACATTCATAGTTTCTACATCTTCGTAGAGTAACTTGGTAAAGACATTTAATGAGAAATCACTAATTGATTTATCATGATGGAGAGCGCTTCCATCGAAAGGTACTAATTTAGTATTTGGGTTTTCGTTAGTGACATCATTCATCCTTTCTTTTGTTACATCATTAGTATTGTTTCTTTTGTCAGTTATCATTAGTATGGGTATAAGGACAGTTAATATTATCCACATAAATGTTAATAATAAGACACTACATAAGCAAGCTTTAATACACCTACGTTTAAAACTAGGTTTTGGAGGTTCATTCACTTCTACTTCAGCCATTTTCTTTCTATATAAAAGGAAAATGTAAAAATCTATCTATGCCTTTAAATTTCTAAAACAGAAGTAGGGGAAAAAAGGAAAACATAGTAGTGTAAATCCTTCACTTCAAGGATTTCTTTTTCAACCCCTTTTCTTTTATTCTTTGTCTTTAGTCAGTTTTGGAATCTTTATTTTATTTGAATCACCAAGCTTGCATCTTACTTTGTCATAGCTCTTTAAGGAGGTCTTAGTTTGCTTTCATCAACTTGCTCAGTGTCAGAAATTTATTTTTCTTTTCTTGGATCTGGACTTTCAAGTTCTTCCAATATCACGTACGTCCACTCGGGTGCTCTGTATTTTTACTTGGGATTCTCACTCTTCGAGTCTTTTGTACTGATTCTTTTCCTGATTGTTCTTGATCTGTTTGACTGGATATTTCATTACTTTGCTCTGGTCTCTTTCTTAATCTTCTTTTCACAAGAGTGTACTTCAGCCTTTTCACTCCCTTTGGCCAATTATCACCCAGTTTTCACCTTCTTCATCCTGTTCACATGTTCTCTTATTTGCCCTTTCCACTAGCTGCTTCTCCTCTTGATTTTCAGTTTCTTCCTGTTCTTCTGATTCTATAATAACCTCCCTTTCAACTGTGAACTCACTGTTTTCTGGTTCAAGTACAGTTTCACCTAGTTCTGGTTCATCTTGAAATTCCCTTTCTTCTGCATCATCAGTGAACTTACTTTCTTCTGGTTCAACAACAGTTTCGCCTGTTTCAGTGTCGGCCGGAAGTTCACTTTTTTTCTGGATCTTCAGTGAACTTAGGGGCATATTCTCAAGGACTTATCGCCGACTTACGGGCACTTTAGCGCCGCAAAAGTGGGGATAGACTCATCGCCCTATTCTCAAGCTGGTGCAAACTGCCGATATCGCAAGTTTCCCAGCGATATCCTCAGCAAAAATCATTGCCACGGAGGAGAGCGACAACTAATGCTAATGATATGCAGAGTAGGCGTTCCCGTGCAAAAACACACAAAAACACCACTTCGCGATATTCTCAACGAGCAGCCAGATCCGCGATGTGACCCGAAAACAGGCGATAAGGCGCGTTAGCAGCAGGGATTTAACACCTGCCTTTTACTGGTGTAAAGCAGGACGACAACCTTCAGCATGAAAGGGAGCCCAACCCAGAGCCACATCTGAAGACCAACACATGTCATGGAGCTACTGACCATGCAGCTCGGAGACCCAAGAGGGCCACAACACCCACCGCCACCACCCCCAGGACCACCACCCCCGGACTACCACCGAGGCAGCGCAGAACAAGACAGCTGACCTTCCCAAAACGGCATGGCCCCACAGCCACACAATTGCAGAATGTGGGGAGAGGTGGGAACGAAGAATGTGCGAAGGAGGCATGTCACCCATGAATAAGAATGTACACAATGCCAAGTGTGGCGGTGATGTGCTGGACAGACTACAGTATGCAGAGCACAGACATGTCCATGTGGACATATACTGCTGGTGTGTGTAGTGTTGTGAACAGCGGATGCAACCATGTTACCTCAGGCAGTGGGGAAGACCCCGGTCATATATCCGTGTCGTCCCCCCCCTGTAAGCGTAAGTGGAGTGTGCTGGGCCGGCGCACGCCAGGCCAGTGTAGGGGTGTGAAGGATTTGCTCAGGGCTCTGGGCGTGGTTCAGTTCTGGCCTGGACAAGGAAGTAACTAATGAGTGTGTCACTGTTGTAGTGTCGGCGCCACCCAGCCCGCAATCGACAATGTTACAATGTAGCATGCACCCGGAGGGCGGGCTCGCACGAACGGAGAAATGAAGGAGCGCAAGACCGCTGGGGGTCTTGGCTCATACATGCCAAGGGTTGTGTGTATCTGTATTGCCGCAGCATGATCCAAATGCCTAGCCTTAATCGCAGCGTGAGTTCAGCCAGGCATGAACTCTACATCTGTGTCTGCCCTATCCTTCCCACAGGCCTACACTCACGTGGCCGCCCACCTTCAACTGCCAACATCACAGTGTCGTTGTCAGGCTTGTGGACATGTGCAGAGAGGCATGACAATGGTGTGCCGTAGGGGTGCAAGTGATGCAACCGCACAGCGCACACAAGTAAATAGGCTCGGGGAGGGAGGAGCAGCTGTGAGGCAACGTAACACACAGTGATGCCGCTCATTTGCCACATGCAAGACATGCCAAACAAGAATCCCAAAGTCGCACACATCCCACCCCACACCCAACAAGCCACTTCACATGTCCTGAATGCAAGCAGATGAGAAACCAGCATTAGGGATGAAAGCTCCTTTGTCTGAACTATCAGGCGGAAGCACATCTGCACCTCCGACCTCGGAATTGCACGTGTCCGGCAGACCCTGACAGATACCATAGCAGCTGATGACGACTCCCACACTACGCACAGCCCGACAAAAGACCAACGTATACACACCCCACACACATAAGTCCTTGCTCGAAGTTATCTTGCATGGAATGGCCATCACACTTACTCCCACACCATCCCAGGCATACAACCGTTGCACACTAAAACAACTCATTGATCCGAGCTGTGGCATTTCCTCCACAGAACTGGCGCAGATCAGAACAGTGCCGCTTCAACCAGAGCCCCTAACGCAATGGCAGAACATCCCGTACACATGCACAGCCCCTGTCACGTGGAACTGTACCGTGCACGTATGCTGCGTTTACTGGGGGCACTGCCATTGGCAGTGCTGCGGATCAGTTACCGGCTAAGCTTCCGCCTTAGTTTAGTTTTAGTTTAGTTTTGCCATTTGTAGAGCGCCTGGTTACACCACCGGTGTGTCCCCGCGCTAAAACGGTCCCTCTTAAAGAATTTGGGAGGCAATTACATTACACGCCCAGTACCTGTATTTTAGTGTGTCGTTGTGAATAGCCATGTCTTCAGTTTTTTGCGAAATCTGGTTTCGCATTGTTCCGTTCTTAGGTCCATTGGTAGAGTGCTCCACGCTTTTGCCGCGAGATATCTGAAGGAGCGTGCACCCATTCTAGCTCTAAAAATTCTAGGTACTGTCACCAATGCCCTACCCTGTGATCTTAGAGTCCGGCCAGGTGTATACTATGTTAGCAGTGGTTGCAGGTACCGTGGGCTTTTTCTTGATAGGATGCAGTGACAGTGGCACATTGCCTTGAAAACAATTCTTTTTTCCACTGGGAGCCAATGTAGTTCGGCCAGGGCTTTCTTAGCAGAGGCTCTTCTTGGAAGGCTAAGTACCAGGCGGGCCGCCGCATTTTGTACCGTTTGCAATTTGGACAGCCCTTTTTTTGAAGCCCCTAGGTATAGTACATTGCCGTAATCCATTTGAGAGGTTACCACGGCGTGAACTATGCTTTTTCTCACATTAGATGGCAGGAGGTCAAGATCTTTCTTAGGATTTTCATGGTCCCGTAGCATTTTCCCGCTACTTTGCGAATTTGGCTGTCGAAAGTCAATTCGGAGTCGAACCAAACTCCAAGGTTCTTTACTTCCGATTTTGGGGTGGGTACTTGGCCTAGTGTCCCAGGCCACCAGGCTGATGACCAGATTGTGGGGGTTTTACCCACAATCATCACCTCCGTTTTATTCCCATTGAGCCTTAGGCAATGATTTGACATCCATGCAGCTACGTCTTCTAGACACTTAGAGTAGCGAATTGCTGCCTGTTCCCTGTCTTGAGACAGCATCACAATTAGCTGTGTGTCATCAGCATATGACACAATAGACACCTTGTGCTCTTCCACTCGCTCAGCCAGTGGTCCCACATACAAGTTAAATAAAGTCGCACTCAGAATCGATCCCTGTGGGAAGCCCCGAGGTAGTGGGATGCTCTTTGATCTATAGGATTGTTGAGCGACTTGGAAGCTTCGTGCAGCTAGAAAGGATGACATCCATCGCAGTGCGTTTCTCCTGATGCCGCATGCCTCTAATCTTTGGAGAAGTATCTTATGGGAAACGGTGTCAAACGCCGCACTGAGGTCCAGCAGGATCAGCGCGACCATCTGCCCCTCATCTGCATATTTTCTCCTAGTTTCTGTTGCCATGAGTAGTGCTGTCTCAGTCGAGTGTGCTGCTCTAAAACCCGATTGGGAGGGGTGCAGTAGATCGTTCTTATTGATATGGTCTACTAGTTGTTTGTTAGTTACCTTCTCCGCAATCTTTGCCACGAATGGTAGCAGTGAAATGGGGCGCAAATTTTCTAGTACTGCTTGGTCGACTGACGGCTTCTTTTTGAGTGGCCGAACTATCGCTTGCTTCCATATAATGGGAACCTCACCTGCTTGAAAAGAGCATTTGATGAGTTCCGAAATCTGTGGCATAATGATGTTCTCTCCCTGCATTATTATCTCTGGGCGGGCGGGATCTAGTGGGGAGCCTGATTTAATCCCTTTGGCAGTATCTTTGAGATCTTCTAGCTCCTGGACTTGCCAACGTCACCTGTGTTCAGCCTGTGTTGCATTGTCGATCGTGCATATTCGAGTGGTCCATGGATGTCTGTCTATCCAACAGGACGGTGGCTGAACTGGATTTTTACATGTGTGTGCGCCCCCTGTTGGCCCACGACCAGGAGTGTGACCGTGATGCCCGTTTATGGGATGCCTTGATACTTGGCATACATGCTGCGGGCTGGACCTGGGAGATTGCACAACTCCTCGTGCGCAGTGACCACATTGAACCGCTCCCCTATTGGGCTGTAGTGCTAATTGGTGACAGGGGGTGGACGCAGCACATTTGTCCGGACCTGCTAATGGATAGCCTCGCCGTCCTGTTCGATGAAGTCGACAACGACCTCATGTTGGAAATGTTTGCCTACGAAGCTGCAATTGCTTTCATGGACGTGTAACTATGTACCTGCAGCCACAACAGTTTGAAACCCATTGCACATGTCCCAACACCTTGTTGCATCTTGGGGTTCTGGTCACATATCCCACGACAACAGTGGACATGACTGCATTCGCCTGGACCCCAAATACGTTAGCGGACAACCACGCGGGTAACACACACCTGTGAAAGGTGAGGCACTCCCCCGGAGTGGACAGCGGCGCGTGGCAACGTTCCTCATTCTGACATACTGCTGCATTGGTCCGCATGTTGTGGCACTTATGTTGCCCGTACTGACACGCATATGCTAATAAAGTCTACGCACATTCACTTGTATTCAACTGTGATGTGAGTTGTTTTGAATGATGATGTGTGTCTCACTGCCTATCTGGGTCATGGCCATACATGCACATTGATAGCATAACCCAGGGAGTACCATTTATGTGGAATCACTGTCCCTACATTCATCAATACTTTCATGCTTAATTGATCAGGGCCATGACACATCAGTGTGAATTAGAATGTTTTATTTGCATTCAGTGGGGTGTTGAAGCTGGAGCAGTACAGGGCCATGCAAACCCCACTTTACATTGTCGCCCCGTGGAGGGCCAACCAGAGTCCTTTGGGGATTGACAGGATCATCGGAAGAGGAAGACTTCAGTCCGCAGTGTGATTGCTGTGTCATTGGTAACCAATCCAAATATGGCAGTCCATGTTGAGGTCCAAGGTGAGTGTCGCTGAGTGTAACGGGGGACAGTGGAAGATGTTATTCCAGGGCATGATGCAGGTGGGCAGAACCAAGCTGAAACAGGCCATATGGCGGTGATGTATGCTACCACTTCAATCTTACCACCAAGCCAGATTCATCATCATCTTAGTCCTCTGATGTGTCAGGTGCCTCACATGTGGGTGGTGGTGTTTAGTCTGCCGCACTGTATGGCACTGACACTTCAGGGGGCGGAGATGTGGATGGAGTAGTAGCAGCAGCAGTCATCCGTGCCAGGCCGTGTGGCGGCAATGCCATGATGAGGATCTGCAGGGCATGGAAGATCCCAGCTACATCTCGCTGGTGTGCAGCCGTGGCAGCCAATCATTCCGCATGCATCCGCTCCATGTTCTCCATGATCCTCCGCATGTGCCCCAACTCCCGGCTGACATCGCTGGAGCCACTCTGACTAGGCAGTTGTTCTTGTCTCCGAGTCATGACTACAGCGATGTCAGCCATGGATTGTTGGAGAGCATGGAGCGGACAGTGGGTGTCCGTTAGGTACTGTAAGTGGACCCTGATGGGACTTAGACACCCACGTATGGCATCTAGTTTGGCTGCCATGAGGTCGTACCCCACCCGCAGCTGATCAGCCATCTTCTCCTGGCACCCTGACACACGGCTTTGGAATGCCATGTGTTGTTCATAGGGGTCCTGGGAGACAGCCGTGTTGGTGGGTGCTTCCTGCTGTGTGGTCTGTGCAGGGGGTGGGGTCTCCTCGATGCAGCTGGGCTGCCCTGCTCCTGGAGGTGGGGTGCCGAAGCTGTCCATGAGCTGCTGGAGGGCGTTGGTGTCGATGTTGGGGAGGTCCTCTTCGTCATCAGTGCTGAGTTGTTGTGTCTGCTCTGCAAGAGGTGTTGATTCTCCCTCTGCAATGTGGAGGGGAGATGCAGATTGACACTGTGCTCACATGTATGTTCACGCATTGTACAAGTTTACTAACGGACTGCATGACAATGTACATTGTGACTGTTTGTGAAGAGATGCCCATTTGATGCGGTACAGTTGACATTTCTACATCATCAGGGATGTGAGGTTGTACTTGTCCATTGTCATCTCACAGTTTCCTGCTATGCCAAATGCGAATGGCCATTTTCTACACACAAGCGGCAGCAGTTGTGTCCTCTGTTCTGTTGTGAAAGTGTTGCAGTTTGTACTACATTGTTGTCAATGTTGAGGTGCTCTGATTCTTATGTGTGTGTGCTGCATTGTGGGAGAGTCGCCCCTGCAGCTCTGATTTGGCTGGCCCTTCTCCCTTTCAGACGGTGTGCCTTTCACTTCTGTGCTTATACAGTGCTGAGATGTTGCATACTTGAGTAAATTGGGCTCTTGGTGGGAGTTGGGACTCTTGGGCATGGTTTGTCCGCAGATGTCTTGTTGCCGTCAGGGGTTGTTTGTGCACGTGGATGTGTCAGTGTGTGACCTGCTCCTTTCTGGATGTGGACCACACTCAGCCACCTCGGTGTCGTGGGGTGCAACATGTCATGATGAGTGGCCTGCAGACATGCTCATCGTCATGAAGTGTCACTTGCATTGTCAGTGGGGCTCACGGATCCGCAGCGTTGCTGGGTTCAGCACATGTGCATGGGTTTGTTGTGAGATTGGTGATGTGTGGGGAGGGCCCCCTCTGGGCACATTGTGGACGGGGGACTACTTGCTGTTTCTATGTGTGCTGCAGTATGGCAAGGAGATCAGGGACATGATCCAGAGTCATTGTGGTTGTGCAGTGTGCTATACTTCATTGTGCATGTGTGCCATTGTGCCCATCTCTCCCCGTCCCCCCAGTCCCTGGTGGTTACTCACCCTGTTGCATCAGGTCATGTTGAGCAGTGTCCGGTCCCCCGACTCCTGCCACCGTCTCCACACTGATGACTGTGGACACCATTTCCTCCATCTCATCCAGCTCCTCCTGTGGCGCAGGACTCCCACCCCCAGTCTGCATTGCTGCTTTGCGGTTGTTTGCGAGTTTCAGCTTGGTTTTACGCTTCACATCATTCCAGCGCCTCTTGAGCTCTTCCATTGTCCTCCTCAGCACTCCGACTGCATTCACCTTGTCCAGGATGGACTGCCATATTGTATTTTTAGTTGCCAATGACACAGTGGAGGTGACGAACAGTTGTTGATGGTGTTCTGCCACCTCCGTTATCAGGATCCTGTTTTCCTGCGGACTGAACCGCGTCTTCCTCTTCTTCTTCTCCTTGCCCTTCCCTGACCCCGAGGTCTCAGGCTGGTCCTCCGTGGGGCTTGTGGGGTTCGGGTTGCCCTCTGTACTTGCTCCGGCTACCTCCATTGTGCTTCGCAGTTGTTATGTTTTTTTTTTTTTGCAGCTTTTATGGTGATTTTTATCGCCTGACGTGGGAATTGCAAGCCTGGCGCTGCTTGTCGCTGATTTTTCTATCACGGTTGGGCCCATCGCAACTTTTTTGACGTTCGGGTTTCCTTTTTTATCACCGTCGCGGTAGTTGTATCACAGACTTTTGAGGCGTTATCGGGATACTATCGCATGTTACCGCCGTGTTGAGAATACGACGTTGACACTGAGTTATTTTCCCGCGATAGACGGCGATATGGAAAATTGCGTTAGCCTATTTTGGCGATGTTTATTGCACGTTCTTGAGAATATCCACCTACTTTCTTCTGGTTCAACAATAGTCTTTGGAACCCTAGAATCTTTCGTCCACTTTACTTGACTTGTGCTTGGCTGTTCACCATCCGTAGGTTAATTAGAATCTGTCACTGTAGATTCATCAGCTTCACACACTTCAGCCACTGACCTTTGTCTCTGATTTACCGGTTGTGGTTCTTTCGGTCTTTCAGGTGGGTCTAGGGTTCGTTTGGTGTGGCTTGCGTGAATCCAATTTGGCAAGCCAGCACACTTCACTGCCATTGTCGACACCAGGATGATTTGATGAGGTCCATGCCACCTGGGGTCTAAACACGATTTAGCCGGGACTCAGATCATGAGCTTGATTTCGATGTATTGTTGTGGCGTCTTTTCCAACCTGGTGGGACACAGAACGTACCAGTTCAGCCAATCCTCTGCAATAGTCAAGCACCAGATCATCAGATATACTCATCAATTTGTTCGCTGGTACATATGCCTGTCTCATTGATCTTCCCATGAGGATTTCATGAGGACTCAAACCAGTCTTTTTGTCACGGATGCTTCTCAGACTCATTAGCACAAGGGGTAAAGCGTCAGGCCATTTCAGTGAAGTGGATGCACACACTTTCCCTAACCTGGATTTTATAGTGCCATTAAGTTGCTCGACCACTCCAGAGGCTTCTGGTCTATAGGCACAATGCAGCTTCTGGTCAATTTTAAATGCTGCACAAATCAGCCGAATTACTTCATTATTTAAATGAGTTCCTCTATCTGTCTCCAAAGTGACTGGAATTCCAAACCTAGGGATCAGTTCTCTCAACAATAGTTTGGCTACAGTGAAGCTATCATTTCTTCTCATAGGATAGGCTTCCACCCGGCGAGAGAACAAGCATACAAGGACATACTTCAGCCCATTGCAAGGGGGAAGCTCAATGAAATCGAGCTGGAGTTGGGTAAATGGACCTCCTGCTCTCCCAATCTGTCCCCAACTTACAACTGTCTTTCTCCCTGGAATTCGCTGCTGACATATGATGCACCTCTGGCAGAGGCTCTCTGCAATGACCCTGAACTTCAGATTATACCATGTCTGCTTGAAGAGTCTGATCATTGCGTCTCTTCCAATGTGTGAATGTCCATGGTACACCCTGGCCATGTGAGAAAGCAAAGAGTCTGGCAAAACTGGTCTCTCATCCTGATATACCCACAACTCATCATCTGTTCTCTTTTTACAGCCTGCAAGTTTTCAATTTTTGTGTTCCTCATCATTTGCCTCACCTAATCCCAAGTTTCTAACGTTGTTGAAGTTATAAAAATAAGATGGCATTCGGTATTTCCTTTTTCAATTGATCTTTTTAAGGCCATTGTATTTTGGGCACAATATCATGCAATTTGATCTGCGTATCTATTGCCTTTTGTCACATAATTGTCTCCCGATTGAGGTGCGGCATATTTAACTACTGCGATTGTTTTGGGCAAATGTAAAGAATCCAATAATTCCTTTACAATTTTACCATTTCGAATGGGGGAACCTGAAGATGTCAGAAATCCCCTTTGCATCCATAGCTGGCCGAAATCATGCACTATTCCAAATCCATAATGGCTGTCTGTGAATATGGTTACTTTCCAACTTCTGGCAACTTTACATGCTCTAATCAGAGCCATCAGCTCAGCTATCTGGGCGGAGTTTACTCCTTTCAGACAGGATGCTTCAATAACTCCTTCTAGGGTACAAACAGCATAGGCAGTTCGTAATTCACCTCTTTAATTTCTTAAACATGACCCATCAACAAACAATTCGCAATCTGAATCTTCCAAAGGACTATCTTCTATAGCTGGCCGGGGCTTTGTGCATAAGTCTGTCACATCCAGACAATCATGATCTGCTTCCTCTTTCACTTCTTCACTGCGAGAATTTGGCAATAGAGTTGCTGGATTCACAGTTGTGCACTTGGCTACAGTCACATTTTCAGCTCCCAGAATTACTCTTTCATACTTAGTCAGCCGACTAGAAGTGAGATACTGGGTTCTAGAATCTCAACAGAATGTGGCACATATACCTTGACAGGATATCCCATCACAATCGGTTCACTCTGCTCCAGACTCATGCAAGTAGCTGCTACTGCTTTCAGACATCTTGGCAATGCTGTAGCCACTGTATCCAGGGTAGCAGAAAAATATGCTACTGGACGTCGTGCCATTCCATGTTTCTGAGTTAGGACTGAGAGTGCACATCCATCTCTCTCACAACAGTACAATGCAAATTCTTTCGTATAGTCTGGCATTCCCAAGGCAGGTGCTCTACAGAGACAACCTCTCGATTTTATAAAAGCATCCATAGCTTCATCATCCAAAACAATCGTATCTCTCACATCCTTTCGTGTTAATTTCTGTAGGGGTTTTGCAATCAATAAGAAACTACATATCCACTGGCGACAATATCCAACCATTCCCAAAAACATTCGCACCTCTTTATGAGTTTTGGGTGGTTCCATCTGTTTGATCACACAGATTCTTTCTGGGGTTACTATTCTAACTCCCCTTTCTATTTTGTTTCTAAGGTACTGAACTTCCTGTTTGCAAAATTGTAATTTTGCTGGGGACACCTTGTGTCCTCCGTCTGCCAGATGGTTCAATAGAGCAATTGTGTCTGTAACACATGCCTCTCATGTCTTTGATGCCACCAGTAGGTCATCAATGTACTGAACCAAAACCAAATTTCCTGGCATGACTAAAGTCTCTAGGCATTTTTTCAAGATTTGTTTAAAGATTGAGGGACTCTCAGTGTAACCTTGAGGGACTCGGCACCATGCCAAAACACGGTTTCCGAACCGGAAAGCAAATACATATTGGCTTTCTGGATGCAAAGGAATCGAAAAGAAGGCTTGGCACAAATCAATCACTGTGTACCATTCTGCATCACAAGAAATTTGGTAAAGAATCACTGCTGGATTCGCTACTACTGGGCAACAGGGCACTACAATTTTATTTATTTTACGCAAATCCTGCACTATCTGGTACTTCCCACTCGGCTTTTTGATACCTATGATTGACGAGTTACAAGGACTGCTGCTCATTATTTCCTTTAGGATTCCTTGTTCAATCATTTGATCAATTACCGGAGCAACACCTGCAATCACTTCTGGGCTCATTTTGTATTGTGGTGTGTTTGGGTATACAGCACCATTCTTCACGGTTACTTGAATCGGATCTACTCTTGTCATTAAACCAATTTCTTTTCCTGAAAAATCCCACACATCCTGTTTCACTGTACTTTTTAATTCTTCAGGCAGATCAATTTCAGTGAGAAGCGAAAACAACTCATTCACTTCTGTCCCTTGCTTCGCTAGCATCATCTTGAACTCCACATCCTCATCTGGGGTCTGAAATGCAATTCCATCTGGGGTACAATAGATGGTGCAGTTCATTTTGCACAGCAAATCTCTTCCCAAGAGATTTATCGGGCTTGAGTCGCATACCACAAACCGATGCATATCTTTGAAGTTTCCATTATGAACTTCTATAGGGTTTGTGACTGGCGTTCGAATATGCTTATTTGAGACTCCTACAACTTGGATAGTTTCTCCCGAGAGGGGTAGGTTCGGAATTTCTACTGCTCTCACAGTAGAACGGGTAGCACCAGTGTCCACTAGGAATGTAATATCATTTCCTTCCACCTTTCCGTCAACAAATGGACCTGACTGATCTACCGCTAAAGATGCGCCAAGTACGCACTCTCCCTCCCCCCTCAGGCACCGTCATTGAGATGAGTCTGAATCAATTCCATTGCATTGCATCCAATACTGCTGACTCACACCTTGATTCTTACTAAGCGGGTCTCCTCCGTGATATCCGGTGTTCACATTGTACCTTTGCACCTGAGCATTCACATTACTTGAAATGGGAGCTTATGGCACCTGTAACTGCTGCGTAACTATCTGCGGCTGCTGCTGTAGACTTACACCCTCCTCATTCTGCATCTGTGGAATTAAATTTTGATATCCCCCATTATTCTTCTTAGCAGTTCTACACTCATTCCTCCAATGTCCAAACCTTCCACACGCATGACAAGGAAATTTCTTCATAGCTTCTTCCTTACTCATTTTCCCCTTTCCCTTACCTCCATTATAATTCTGCCCATTCTGGCTCTGTCCACTTGTTTGATTATTGCTGTTTTTTTGTTGTTCTGCTACCTTCACTTGTGCCCACATCATTTTCTCTTTTAACTTTTTATGCTTACTGTCTATTTCATCACAATACTTTGCATACCGTAGGATTTCATCCACTGTCTTGCTCTGCCAGCAAATGAAATGCTGTTGAATCATGTTGCTAATTTCAGGCCTCAATCCAAACACAAAACGATACACAAAATGTCCCATATCTTTATCTCCAATATTTTCAAAACCACTATATTGTTTAAATACCTGTAGTAAACGCTCATAATAGGCGTATACTGACTCTTTTGGCTCCTGAGTAGTTCTGTCAATCTTAACCCAGCTGGTTTCTTTTGGGGGAAATCTTTCCCTTTAAAAAGGTGATTACCTGATTATGCTTTTTCATTACTTCTTCTGATGGTGCACCTGTTTTAGGATCCCTTGGGTATTCCTCTTTTGGCCAATCAACAGTAATCTTACATTCTGTCCATAAATCAGCGGGAACAACAATGTCAAATAAACCATCCAAATCTTTTTTCTCTCAATCTGGGAAAATCATTTGTAAAAGACATTATATCCTGTCTCGACCATGGAACATGTACATATCCACCACCTGGTACTTCTCTCATTGGACACGCCCTTTCAACCGGTTCGGTTTCTTTCATAGGAAACATAGTCGCTCCTTTATTTGCTGCATCTTCCTTCCTTTTAGACCATCTAACCTTCCAACGATCTACATCTCCCCATTTCTTCAGAATATTTATTATTTCTTTTATCTGTAACCTTTTTCCCGAAGCATTCAAACTTTCCAAGTCCTTGTCAGTAAAAGCCAATCTGTATGATTTTTGTAACACCTTTGATTTTTCTATGTCTACTCCATACTCACTAGCAGCTTCAGATATTTTTTCATGTAAGTTCTTTGCTCTCCAGGTAATACTTTTACATAAAAACAATAATTCTTCATCATGATAAATTCCTAATCTGTCAGGGCTTAATGTTCCAATAATCATCTCTTCCAAGTCAACCTTCAATTGACTTACATTAATACACTCTGAGGGTGTTATTTTGGCTTTGTCATTTCTTTTATCCAATTGTTTAATTCTTCTGGTGAGAGACCTGCGGAACTCCCTGCTTCTGGAGTATCATTTGGTCCTATTCTTCTAGGCTCAAATTGAACATTTCTCTGTGGAGTCTCAGTTATCAGCTCATTAATCGGGAGATCTAACAATGTATTGTTCGCATTTGCCTGACCCTCCCCACTCGTACTGCTCCTGATGCTGCCACCTGGCACCACAAATGCATGTACCTTAGTTACATTCTGTCTATCTCCATACAATGGTACTACAGGACCAATCGTTACCGGTACCATCAAGACGTCTGCATTCAAATTCAACTGATCTATTTTCTGAACCTGTTCAAATCTGTCCTTATTCAACATCTTTGCTTCATTCTCCTTCATCACTTTCGCTATATCTGTAATTTGTGTAGTCAACGGGGTTCCCAATTGCGGGGCACTTGGAGTCACGACCCCTACATTTTCTTCATACAGTGGAGGTTTTTTGTTCATGATAACTTCTATCAATTCATCATTATCCGACTCATTCATTTCACCTCCTACACTTGGAGTCTCTAAATGATTTATTTTCTCCTTACATTTACTTCCAGTCTGCTCATCAACCGTTAAAACTAGATACAACCCTTCCGTTACTACGGCTCTTCTCCATCTTTTCAACTTTTCGTCCCTGCTTTCAAAGGGGTATCTAAACATCATACTCCTGTAACCTCTGTTACCAACTCTATACTTTTCTCTCTCAAATGCTTCCACTTCCCATTCTTCCAATGCTTCGTACTGAGTCAATCTAGGATTTGGGACTAATGAATTCATTCGGTTTCTCAAATTTTGCAATATCCTCACAGTAATGGTACCATGTTATGGAAAAGCTAAATACCATCGCCTTTCGTATACTCAATCCAGTTTTCCAACCCCATACATGTATGATATCCTCGTTCTAACATCATGAAAGAAGCAGGCGTCTTTGGAGGCGGAATCGGAATTCCCTCTCTAGTCATAATTGGTTTGTCCTTTTTGAAAAAATTCTTTATTTTCTACATTAACTTCATTTTCTGACTTCCTCCACTAATCGGTTTTATCATGTACAACAAAAACAATTCTTCCGTAATTCCACTCACTCTATTGGTTAACTTTCGTCCTATTCCAGCGCATCTCACACCAACCAACCAATCACAGCACTGCTCCGTATGCAAAGCCTTAACCAATACTAGCGCGGCTCACACCAAACAACCAATCACAGTCCAGTGCACGTCCGCCGCCTGACCAATGTCAGTGCGGCTTTTTCTGACGTCAGTATTATCCTTCTACTGACCCTCCCTTTACAAAATTTTACTGCAATATTTTTCAGAGTTTTTCTTAATCAAATTCTATTAGTAACAACATAAAACAATGCTACCTTGTCTGTTCCACTAAATAAAGAGACAGTCTTCACCTTTCAAAAGAGATTTTCTTACACTGCAAGTAATAATAACGACCAGCGTTATCTCACTTCTCTAGCAAGCTCCGGGAGGACCTGATACTCCTCTAGGGATAAAACCAGAGTTTCACAAGAGGACTTTTTGGTGTAAAAAGGAGTCTTACTATTCTCCTGGAAATAAGGCTAGAGTTTCGGAAGTGGACCCTTCACTATTCAGACACACTACTCACATACGAAATTCCCTAAATATAACACCTACAGCCCTCCGTAGCTTTTAGGTATTATTACAACGGACAAAGTACTTCTCCAGTGTGTCTTCTTTACCACACTCTTCTTCTGCCTACTTCCAGCAGATTCGTACCTGGTGTTCTAGACAACATAGAACATGACACTATCTTTGCATGTTAAAAACATATAATCAATAATCAATAATCATTACCAAAGTAATCAATAATAACCATCTTCTGCTACCAAAGAAACGGATCCAGCGCCAATACCAATAATTGATCAGGGATCGATACTCCACAATTCACTTCAATGGCCCATACACATTCACCCAGTATCCCTGATGCACTGGGGTCAATTTGTTTTGTTCATCTCTTATTATTCCTAAACATCTGTTTAAAGATCATTTATTGATATCAACTCTTCCTCTATTTGGTCGATGGACCAATTAGTTGAGTAGTTTATGGTAATAAGACACTAACCCACCCAACATTATCAAATTATTCACAGACTCTCTGTAAGATTAATAGGTGAGTTTATCTCAAAATTCAAAGTAAATGCTCATCTGCATCAGGTCACAATTACAAACACCGAATCACACGATCAGAGAAATAATGCAATTTACACAGACTCTTTCTACAACGACATTGTGCAATGAAGGAGTGGATAGGGTAAGAGACAAAGAGTTGAGCAGAATGAGTATGCCAAACAATATAATACCTAACGGAGGGATAGATGAAGAGACAACAGGTTCATCTAAAAATAATGCATATTAATATTTTTCTTGACGGAGTCGATAGGTGGAGAGACAAAAGATTCAGGGACAAATACATTAAAGCTGAGAACAACACAGGATAGATACAAACCTATTGGTCTGTAGGGAATACCAACCCCTGAGCCCAGTAGATGATGGAGGTTCTCCAAAAAGGTATTCAGGGAATACAAGAGATTTCAGTCAGGTATGGGACTGTATAGAAATACAGCTAGGCCTCTTCGCAAACGGATGATCATCAACGCATCTCCCCTCCTCTCTCCTGCCTGCCCAAGACTCCTCTAAACACGCCCCTAAAGATACCCCAGATATACCCTAAGAGTGACTTGACCAACCCACTTAATGTTGCATTTCACATTCAATTCGGACAGGGATTGGTGGGTTTTGAGGGGTGGCATGATCATGCCACTAGGACTTCACACTTTATTCAACAACTTTATTGTGCAAATAGGTTCCCATGGTCCAAACTTTATTTTATTCATTTGTTTCCCATATATCGATACATTTATTACATTCTTCTTTATTCAGTTCATATTTCCGCAGAGCACGTCCCCGGTCACACGCTTGGGTACGGAAAGTTGGCAGTCAACTTATGCTCTGGCCTTCACTCCTTCATGTCATTTCGTAATGCTCAGCACAACTTGCTGGTCTCATGTCAGAGCAGACTCGCTCCGAGGATACTTCCCCCTCCCTGTCACGTCTCTTTTAGAAGATGGAGGCTTCATTCAGCATGCTGAAGTAAATGAAAATGAACAAATTTTAATTATATGATAATGAAACCCTCACTGTTCCCCACCCACCTTGCACTACTTCCCCATTATGGTTACCTAGCATAAGCTTAGTGCAAAAGTGGCATTAATAATTAACCTTTTAAAGCAAAATGCAACGTGCAAAACACTGATGTACATGCGGCCTACTCGTGCAACTTCTTTGTTTATTTTTCAAAACTCAAGATTATTACCAATTATTCATTAACGTGTTAGTTCAGGCATGCGCAAAGCAAATTCCCATATGTTTATGTGGGTGCATGTTAGATTTTAATCACATCTACTTACTGTTAGTATGTATTATGGGGGTACTTGGTCCGAGCAGGTTTCATTTTTGCGAAGGTTTAAGCAATTATGTCCACAGAACTCTATGGATGTGGTGATTTTAGCACAAAGTACCTTTGATGCATCTAAATCTGAGATGAAAAACAGCTGCAAAGGAGGAAAGTGTCAGAAATCACAGTGATACGTCAGTTCTTGAGTCCAAGGGGAATGGAGGTGTCAGTTCTGCTGCACGCAGGAGAAGTGTTGTGTTGATTCCTTACTGCAAGGAGAAGCGATGGGTCGTTTTTCAGAGGCGCGTCCTTTCGGCGAGATGATGTATTGGAAACTTGGCTCACAGGTGCGATGCATGGAAATCCAGACCCACTGGGGTTGATGCAGCTGCGGCAAAACAGGTACTGCAATGATTCTTTTACCCAGGGACCAGTCATGCGTCGGTTCTTTCAGCCGAACAGCAGAGCCTGCGTCGGAGTCAGGGCGGGTGTCTCGGGCGTCAGAGACAAGGTGCTCTGGACTCGGGCTGCAGCGGTTCTTTGGGCTGCGAACAGGCACTGCATGGAGTTTTCAGCCTCATCGTGACGATGCATTGGTTTTTCAACCACTTGGCAAGCTTGGGCAGGAAAAACAGGTGCTGGAAAGGCTATGCATGAACTTTCAAGTCTTGAAGCAGCAGAACCACCTCCAAGGGCCCAGAAAAGGAATTGGCACCACTTGGCAGATCAGAAATACCAGCAATGGAGTTCAGGGATGCTGCAGGTGAAGTCTTTGATAGCACTGAAACTTCTTAACAGGAGGCAAACACACACAAGCCCTTGAAGAATCTTCTCAAGCAGGGTACAAAGCAGCAAAGTCCAGTCTTAGTCCTCTCCAAGGCAGAAGCAGCCACTGCAGGCCAACCCAGCAAAGCAACACGGCAAAGGGGCAGTACTCCTCCCGACAGCACTCCAGCTCTTCCTGTTGGCAAAGCCTCCTCTTGAACCAGACGTGTTCTAAAAGTCTGGGGTTATAGGTCCAATACTTATTCCCCTTTTGGCCTTTGACATAGGCATACTTCAAGGGATAGTCCTTGTAGTGCACAGCTCTTGCCTTGCCCTGTCCTGGCTCCAGACACACTACAGGCAGGGAAGACAGACTTGTGAGAGGCCAGGCATACCCCTATTCAGGTGTCAGTGACAACTCCTCCCACCACTCTAGCTCAGAAATTCCCCTCAGCCTAGTGATAACCAATCAGGATATGCAGGGCACACCTCAGCTCCCTTTGTGTGACTGTCTAGAGTTAATGCACGAGCTGCCCAACTGTCAGTCTAAACCAGACGTCGACGTTGATTCCACAGGCAGGCAGAGGCACAGGATGGTAAAGCAAGAAAATGCCCACTTTCTAAAAGTGGCATTTTCAAACGCACAATTTAAAAACCACCTTCATTAAAATATGTGATTTTAAATTCTGAGCTCAGAGAGACAAACATCAAATCTCTAGCTCTTCTCAATTGAAAGTTACACTTGTAAGATGTTACAAGGCGGCTCCAATGATAACCTAACGGAGAGCTAGTCCTTGCAATAGTGAAACACGAAACTGCAGTATTTCACTATCAGGAAATGTAAAACATGCTGGTACATGTCCTACCTTTCACAAACACTGCACCCTACCCATGGGGGTACCTGTGGCCTACCTTAGGGATGCCTTGCATGTGGTTTAAGGGAAGGTTTAGGCCTGGGAATTGGGTGCACTTGCCAGTTCGACATGGCAGTTTAAAACTGCCCTTGCAGACACTGCAATAGCTTGCCTGAGACAAGTTTACAGGGCTACTCGTGTGGGTGGCACAAATAGTGCTGCAGGCCCACTAGTAGTATCTGATTTACAGTCTCTGGGCACAAACTTTGCACTTTACTAGGGACTTATCAGTATATCAAATAAGCCAAACATGGATAACCAATCATAATCACAATTTACACAGGGAGCACTCGCACTTTAGCACTGATCAGCAGTGGTAAAGTGCCCAGAGTACACAAACCAGCAAAAAAGAAATCCAGCACAGAGTCCAAAATACAGTAGGTAGAGGGAAGAAGACAGTGGAAACCATGCCAAGGATGCCAAGTCTAACAGCAACCGGTCAGTTTAGGAAGAGGGCCTCATAGGAGGTTATGGTATCAAAGTTAACAAATATTGCATCAAGCTTGTGGCCTAAGCAGTGAATAGGGAAGTTTACAGAATAGGGAGCTGCTGAGAGTTTCAAGGGTCTCAACTAGAAGTAAAGCTTCCGAACGTTTGGAATTATTTATGTAGATGTTGATAGATCTCTCCCTTAACACCTTTATCTGGGATTGTTTTCCCCCCAGTGGGCCACTGTGCATGCAAGCATCCACGGCGTGAGTCATCTTAAAATAGTTGTCTTTTTAATGAAAAAGTATTCAAAGATAGGGGCTGCAGGTGTATGTGTGTTACGTGTATGAGGCAGCCATTATTGTATGTTTCCTAAAAAAAATGGGAAAACATTCCATGATGAAATGGCTTCAGTTCTAAAGATAGTCTGTTAACACAATGACTGGAGGCAGTGACAACACGAGTGGGGTAAAGGAGCCGGTGGGCGCTGGCAGGGCTTAATAAACTAGAATGAGAGTGGACTGAGCCCAAAAAAGGAGGACGAACATGGAAAAATCACACTGGTAGAGAAAACTGTCGCTCCCACATTGCAATGCATTTCTTTTAAACAGCACAGGAAGGAGAATACTCATGCAATCAAAACACAGAGACCAAATGCTACTTGCACAGGACAAGCAGAGGAACAGGAAAGCCATCAAATCTGGAACAGGGAACTGAGATAGACAAGAAAGCAGTTGAATCATGATAAAAGTGTTAACAGAAAGCTCATTCTAAGTCCAGATTGGATAAAAAAAAGTTTTGATTGCCAACAGACAGCTTAAGCTCTTTGTAGGCGAGACCTAAAGCACTAAACAGGCGCCATCTCAAACATTCTGGTTTTAACCAAGTCGACCACGTAAAAATCATTACCTTCTTCTCTGATGACAACTCTTTTCTTTGTTTTTTTGTTACTGACTCTACACGTTTCATGCAATATAAATCACCAGCAATCTCCAGTTATGGTTTGTTAGAACTGTCCACTGGCACTGACCACTCTTAAAGTCTGGGCTAATAGCAGGGATGCGGCTTTTTTGTTAATAACCTCATTCTTAAGCAAGGTTGCCCCCACTGTTCATCGCAAAAGGCAGAGGAACATGTAAAGAGAAGAGAGAAAAGACTTTCAAAGTCCAAACTTGGTCACCTTAGTTGTCATGGTGACATTGTACATAAGAATCAGTGATCATTTTCGAGGCTTTCATCCCAGTCCCTTGACTCACCAAAGGATCAGGTCAACAGGGGAAAAAAATCACATTTAATGTGGCCTTTTTGTCTGTGATGCATAATCATACAGAGTGCATTCTAATAGTGTGTTAGATCAAAGCTCTAACACGGCACCTATTTATGTGATGTCTTCATTCCCTCTCTGAAGCCCCTGTCACAGAATATCCATTAAAGCTGGGCTCTGTCTTCTTTGAAATCAGCAGCTACTGTATTTTGAATCTCTAATAAGCGGATATTCTAAAGCTTCAAACCAGTGCTGTTTCACGTACAATCTTGCTTCATGCCCGTGTTGGGCATGCTCAGCGATCTGCCGCTGCAAGCTGAGAGCACTACTTGGTTTTGCATTATCTACTGGTGTTACCCACAAGCTGGCAATGCAGGGCAGGCTGGAATGTATTATGGCGCTTTATCATGACGACACGTGGTTCTAGTAGCTAACGTGCTGACAGGGGCGCTGGAGATTCCAGCTCATTCTCGGCTTCATCTGTTCACTGGTTTTATAACAATACTTACAATATGCAGGTGTTCATAGGTACTCAGTACCTGCACTTATTTTATTTGAGACGTAGAGTACCTGCCCTTCTCAGTGTGGGTTAAATACTTGTAATGGGAGATAAGCAGTAGTCCTCAGTAGCTCACAGCTAATCTGGGACAGTGAGTACCTTCTGTAAATCAATTTCAAACACTGGTGTTTAAGTATGTGCGGTGGAATTGCGTAAAGTTAAAAATACTGTAATATTGAAAAAACAAAAAAGGTTGGGTTCTTGATTTACAAGCACAAAGGACGCGGAAACAGTACTGCCACTAAGTTGCTCCATTTTATCATAACCCTCTCCACTACATCTTACCTCTTCTGTTTCTAGTTGCAGCTGGTTTCCAACCGTGCTGGCCCTACGCTGCCCTTTTACAGAATACCTTTCTCTTCCACGCATTGCATATCCAGTCTCAGGGAAAGGAAGTGGTGGATAGTAGAACACTGATTGAAGTGCATAAAAGTTTAGGAACTGTGATCCTAAGCTCAATGGAGTGAAGTCAGTGAGTGTGGGGGCATGGTCAGAGAAGTGGCTAATAAAATATATTCTGTAACTATAGTGTTGAATTTTCACACTCAGATAACTGCATATTATTAGTGATACAAGTTCCCAGCCTGTCACAGAAAGCACTGTGACTATGTAAATCATTATTTTAAAGTTGTATTGCAAAAAGATTTCGGAGCTTATTTACAAGCCCCGTGGCGCAGGGCAGTGCAGCAAGTGACCTTGCTGCGCTGCCCTGCGCTACAGGGAAAGGGCAGAAATGCACAGTATCTACAAGGTACGGCACATTTCTGTTCTTCCCCCTGTGCTGGCGCACAATGGGCTGCCTAGAGCCGGCACAGGCACCCTTGCACCATGGTGTAAGGGTGCCTGCGTTGCCTGCGTTGTGTCCCTTCCTGCACAAAAAGAATCCGTGGAGGGTTCTATGTGTGCTGCACCTAGTAAGTGGAAAAAACTGGGGAGGCGTAAGATTTTGATGCATTCCCAGGTTTATAGATTCTTATAAATCTGGGAATGTGTCAAATGCCGTGGGTGTTACATGAGAAAACCCACCGTAACACTCATGGCACGCCTCTTTATCGCAGTGTGAGGCAACGCAGCAACTTGCACTTCGTTGCCTAACTCCATATCTACAAAGCCATGAAAAGCCACGCCAGGTGGGTTTACGTGGCCTTGTACATAAGGCTAAGCCCTGTGCGCCACCGGAACATCATAAAAAGTGACATTTCGGCGGCGCCTTGGCTTGTAAATCAGCCCCTTCATGTTTAAAACAAAACAAGTGTTTCAAAAGATATATTTTAATAATACACAGACTGCAAGTAGTGCAAACCTTTTTTATGTGTCCACTGAAAAAGACTAACAGCAGAACTCAGCAGGTAATACCCTTACATTAACTCGCAAAAAAAGTCACTGAGAAGATTTAAGTGACTCCATTAATAAAATCGTAAATTGTCTTCTAAGCAGTTAGAAATGGGGGTCTCTAGTTGGCAGAGGTAGGTACCTTTGTTCAAATAGGGACCCTTGCTCCTAGTCAGGGTAAGGGGGATACACACTTTAGATAACCCCTGCTCACCCCCTTGGTAGCTTGGCACGAGCAGACAGGCTTATCCCAAAGGCAATGTGTAAAGTGTTTGTACCAACACTCACAGTAGCACAGGGAAAAGACCACAAATGGACACCACACCAGTTTAGAAAAATAAAGTATCTTTATCTAAACTAAACAAGACCAAAACGACAAAAATCCAACATACACAGTTAAAAATATGACTTTCAAAATGTTTCAAGAACTTGTACCATAGAAAACTATGAATGCGAGACTTTTCACCAAAGTACCTGTAGATGCTTCAAAGTTCCGAAAGCCAAACAGCCGCAGAGTCGGAAAACAAAGAGATGCAACATTCCTGAGACCTTGGGGAGGCAATGCGACAGTCCCGCTGCACGCAGAGGAAGGGTTGTGTCGCATACGGTCTGTACGGGGAGTGATGCATCGATTCTTTGTGACGGTTCCGGTCCAAGGGTAATGTGTTGGAAGAACTTGCCGCACAGGGACGATGCGTGGAAATCTGGGGTGTGTCAGCGATCGATGCGGCGGCGTTGCACGGAGCTGCGTCGGTCCTCTTCAGCTGCGATCCCTTGATGCATTGATTCTTGCAGCGGTGACAGGCGCTGTGGCGGTTTCTGCAGCGGCGCGGCGATACGTTGAAATTCTTCTCGCGCCGTGGAGATGCGTCAGGAAAACAGCTGCAAGAAAAGCGATGCCTCGATTTCTGTAATCCTTTTAGTTTCTTCTTTCTTCCAGCTCCCAAACAGCAGCAACAACCTCCAGAGGGCCAAAACTGGCAAAGGTACCTCTTGGCAGGTCAGAACTCACAGCAGCAGAGTTCAGGGGAGCTGGGGGTGAAGTCTTTGTGTCCCTGAGCCTTCAGAACAGAACAGGAGGCCAGCACACTTTAGGCCATTGGAGATCTCCTTCAAGCAGGGGACACAGCACACAGCAAAGTCCTTCTCCTTTCCTTGGCAGAAACAGCAACTGCAGGCCAACCCCAGACACACAGCAAGGGCAGTACTTCTCCTCAGTCTCTCCATCTCTTCTCCTTGGCAAAGGTTCCTCTTGAATTCCAGGGATGATCTAAAAGTCTGGGGTTTGGGGTCTGATACTTATACCCCAAAATGTATTTGTTCTCTTTGTGCAAGGGGCTCTGAGCCCAGTTCAAACCAGTTCTGGGGGGCACTCTGCAAGTGCACAACAACATCCATTGTCAGTGTGAGATATGGCTCCAGACACATCACAGGGGGTCGGAGCCAGCATTGTGGAAGGCAGGCACAGCCCTATTCAGGTACAGGTGCTACTCCTCCCACCACTCCAAATGCAGATCAGGCCTATTCAGCCTAGTGCTGACTCATCCAGACTCCTGGAGCCACTGCACCTCCCCAGCCCCTGTCACTCCAAAGCCAGACAGTCAATCCACAAACAGGCAGAGGCACACAGGATGGTTGAACAAGAAAATAGCCACTTTCTAAAAGTGGTATTTTCAAACACACAATTTAAAAACCATCTTTACTAAAAGATGTGTTATCAAATTCTGAGTTCACGGATACCAAACTCCATTTTTCCATCTTATCCCTAAGGGAAGATATGCTTGTAAAATGTTACAAAGCATTCCCCATTCTGTCCTATGGGGCAAGATAGCCTTTCAATAGTGAAAAACGAAATTGGCAGTATTTCACTATCAGGACATGTTACACACACCTGTACATGTCCTACTTTTCACATACGCTGCACCCTGCCAAGGAGGGTACCTTGGGCCTACCATAGGGGTGCCCTATATGTAAGGAAAGGGAAGGTTAGGGCCTGGCAAGTAGGTGCACTTGCCAAGTGTGGTTCGAGGATAATCCATCCTTTTCTACCCAGGTTAAGAAGCTCACTGGCAACTGCTTTGGTCTCCTTAAAATTTTAAGGAGATTTCTTCCTCTTCTCCCTAGGCCTGCTAAAGAGACGGTCATCCGTGCCCTGATTCTCTCTCGATTGGATTATGCCAATGCTCTGTATGTGGGCATCCCGGGATATTCACTGAATAAACTCCAGGCTGTCCAAAATGCGGCCGCTAGGCTTCTCCTTGAAATTCCCATTAGGAGTAGTGTGCGATACCATCTACGCTCACTTCACTGGCTCCCCGTGGCCGACCGGGTTAAGTTTATATCCCTTGTTATTGCCCATCGTGCCCTACATGGTCATGGTCCCGCCTATCTGCAGAAGCGGTTTTCCTTCTATGTCCCGCTGAGATAATTGCGCTCATCAGCTCTTCTTTTAGCACAAGTGCCCCGCTTCATTCGTCACAGGCTGGGCGGCTGCTCCCTTGCCGTGAAAGCCGCTCAGGCATGGAATGCCCTTCCTTTTGCGCTTCGCAATACCCAAGACCCTTTGACCTTTAAGAAACATTTAAAAACCTATCTTTTTGCCTAGTGTTAGTTTGCTGACTCCTCTTGGTTCGCGCCGGGACACTCTTCAGAGTAGCTGCGTGCGTTATAAAATTATAGAACATGACATACCATAACAAGTCAACATGGCAGTTAACAAACTGCGCGCAGGCACCGCAGTGGCAGGCCTGAGACATCTTTTCAGGGCTACTCATGTGGGTGGCACAATCAGTGCTGCAAGCCCACTAGTAGCATTTGGTTTACCAGCCCTGGCACACTCAGTGCGCTTTACTAGGGACCTTGTGGTCAATCAAACAAGGTCAGGAAAAAATAGGAAGAAGCAAAAAGTTTGGGGATAACCCTGCAAAAACAGCCATTTCCAACAAGCAGCCTTTACGTTTGTTGATTATCCAATTGCATATACGTCATTATTTTCAGGAAGCTGGCACCCTGTGAGTGGGTGTGGTTTTTTTTTGGTTGTCTGTCCCTCCCGTGGATTAATCGTTCAGGTTTTGCAAAATTAAAAAAGAATAAGCACTTTGTTCCCCATAGATGTCACCCACTTCAACTTCTGCAATAGGGGAGTCAAAAGCTGTGGAACTGCATCCCTCACAACTTCACATTTTATTTTAAACTTTGAAAGCTTTGGGACTTGTGAAGCTGTATAAATGAACACATTTTAAAAAAACGACCTTGCACAAAAGTTGAAAATGTTTGGGGCTGTGGCACAAGCCAAGGAGCTTTCATCTGCTTCTCTGGAGATGCTCATCATCTCACACCATGGATTCCAAGCACCCACTGCAAGTCTCACCTCTTAGGAGCTGACATCCTAGGATTCTTGGACAGAAAATCGATGGGCTAGAAATTCCTGTAGAAGCTAACTTTTCCACGTATGAAGACTGAAATTAGGCTCAGACTGGCCAATAGGTCAATCAGGCAGTGCCCGACAGGCTGGTCTGACAGCTCAGTGTGTGAACTGTTTTTGTGGCTGTTTGTGGGCCTGTTTTAAGAGATGCTGGGTCGGATTTTACTGTTGATTTTCCTCCTATTAGTTAAAATTTGCCTGCCGCAAACTCAAATCCATGATGTCTTCTGTACCTTGTAAAAACACTTACACAGCTTGTCTTTGCAAGTTCAAAACAGCCCCAATTTTTAAACATTGACCACATTTTTAGCTATCTGTTAGGTTTGGTTGGGCCACATACATATATTTTACATTTGGCCTTATGTACTCATGTGACGCAATAATACTAAAGAGATATGGTGCTCTGAATTTATGGAATTGCATCTATTGTGTGTTGTGACATATATGTGTGTGTGCATATAAATGGTTTTCATTTCAGAAATATTTGGACTGCTGATATTAATCTTCTATAGAATTAAATTATAAGGTGGTTCATTAAAATGCATTTAATGTAGTGCATTCGCCAGGGATTAGTGAGACTGAATCATATGTGTGCTTAATGCTTCCTTATAAATTGTGACCAGTTGCCGTTTTTGCTTAATAAAATGTATTCGCATATTGTGCCACAGTTAAGAGTATAAAAGCAAAAGGAACAAATGATGGATGGAATGCTGAACAATGCAAAAAATCACCCCCAGTCACAAAGACCCAGCTATATGCAAATCAGTCTTGACCCTGTGCTTCATGGGAACAGTCCAGCCCGAACTGCCAAGCCAGGTGTTCCCTGGACCAGCAACAAGCATCCTGGGACAGGTTTTGGGGCATCACCTCTCATCAGCCAGGCTGGCTTGAATCCCGTGGTGCAGTGAGCACGGGACCCATGTCTGGGCATACCCTTCCCACTTAGGGTGACAAAAGCAAAAGGAACAAATGATGGACGGAATGCTGAACAATGCAAACATTCACCCCCAGTCACAAAGATCTGGGTATATTCCATCGTTCTTTTGCTCACCACACCACACCAGTTTAGACCCTGCTATATGCAAATCAGTCTTGACCCTGTGCCTCATGGGAAAACTGTTGCTTTAGATTATTCTAGATCCAATCTCTGTCCCTAGTGCCTCCGTTTCGACTTGGAGAATCGGTGTCTGTGATTTTTCAGTGGTTCAAGAATGAATTCTATAAATAGGGTTGTGTGTAAACAGGTCATGCTTAGCTTGCAGTGTTTGTTTCTCACAATTGCGTGATATGATTTGATAGTGTTTTGGATGATTGTGTGAGTGTAACGCTTATTGTGGAGAAGTTGTTATCTGGTCCGACGTGGTCTAAGATCCCGGGATGATATTAAAAAGAGTTGAATACACTGTATTTAAATTTTCTGCTGAGATTTTGTGGGGTAGGTCTTTTGACATAGTCTACAGCCCAATCGAGATAGGGACGTTTATGTTTTGGGTAAAAGTGAAGTACTATTAGTGTGGTGGACTTTTTCCACAGAGGAAAGCTGCAATGATCAGAGTGATTCCCCATAGGACGAGGTTTCATTTGAATATCCATTTATGTTACTTTGTATGATTGATTTCTGGTAGATCCTTTAGTAAAGCAGACAATTGCGATTTGTTGTTATTGCATTGCATTGAGTTGCAAGCGTATTGCTGAATAGAGAGCGGGCGTGAAAAATGTAAAGGAGTGTGAAGTGAGATTGTCAATATAGTATGCTGTGATGGGCTAGGTTGGTTGGCATGAAGTTGCGTCATTATTGGCTGGCTACGTTATGAGATTCTGTGCAGTTCTTGGGTGATGATTTGGAATGGGATTTTAGGCAACATATTGATTTTTTGTGTTAAAACAGACACATTTTAATTGAAAATGAAATGTTTTAAAGTTGTACAAGAGTTGTTTAGAGGAGATGTTCAGATACCTTTTGGGGCGGGGAGAAGCCCAACCCAAAGATGATGTAGGTCATTATATGGCAATAAGTGTAGGGTTAAACTCATGTATTTCGTTAGAACAATGGCACAAAATCAATGAGAAAGAAGAAGCACTGGCATTTCCACATAATGGTACATTTAATTTGAGACATTGAAAATGTGAGTAGAATTTTATATGAGATGAAACCACAACCTAGACCTACACAGTTCGAAGCACTTAATGCTTGGGAGCGTGCAGCTCATGCAAGAGAAAAAGAGAGATATAAGGGACGAGTGAAAAAGGCAGTGCGTACTTATGCAGATGCGAGGTGAGATGCAGACTGAAGCAGGGTCAAGTTTTACCATATAATGCCATAGCTATTTCTGTCCCACATCTGAAGCATGTGAGTCTTAAATGGCACTGCCAGCCAACATGCAGGAGTTTGCTAAATTGGCCATACTATCCTAAAACATTCACTGAAGACCGTAGGCCTTATCCCTCCCTAATACCATTACAGATATCCCTTCTGCAAAGGTCATGAATATCAGCTAACTGTCTTCTTGGTAAACAAAGTCACCAAGCCCCCACTGCCCACCACTGTCCTCGATGAGCACATTTTTCCTGTACATCATGATGATGTAGCAATAACAGGAAGCATCCGTTAGTTAGAAGAACACAATGGGGTAAGAATCAGGTGGGGGCTAGCTGGAACATTCCATTGCTTCACATCTGATGTGTTTCTGCTAAGCTTTAGAAACTAAGACAGCGACATGGCCTTACAAAAGACCTATAACTTTTTGTAAAACTTCTGCTTTCTTAAAAGTTTTCAAGAAATAACGCAAATTGTTTTCGATAAGTGTTCAAATTTTTGTTATGATCCACGGTCAAACATCGGTCAGAATCAGGACTTGCGGTCAGCAGTTCCTCATTGAAATAGCATAAAAGAGCTGCTCCTCAGTCCATTCGTTGACCACCTCGCACAGTGAACTCTTGGGTCACGACACGTGAGTGCTCCCAGTTAACCATCTTATCTAGCATTATGACTGAGGTTGTAATGCTTCATGGTGCTTTGAAATTCATTCTCTCTCTCTCGCTCTCTTTCCTTTGCATTGCCGTGATTTTAAAACTTACTAGATTGCATGTTTTTGCTCTTCATCTAAAATGTGTCTCTGACACTTGTTACTTGCTAGATTGCTTAGAGTTATTTCTAATTAATGATGTGCTTTTGACTTTTATTGTTTAAATTGTTTTTTGAATAAATGTTGCCACTCTGACTACGTTCCTGCATCTCACACGTGTGTCTTATTATTTTAGATAGCACATCCCTGCTCAAATTAAGGTGGTAAAAAACCACCCTAAAATCACCCTCCAACAGCTGGCAACCACGGGAAAAGGGACGTGCATAGGAATTTCCAGACTGCGAGGTGAGGGAACTTTGCCCTGTGGCAGCGGCCGGAGATTGCCCCTCAGTGCCTCTTCCTGACTGAATGACCACACACACATGGGTAAGTCAAAGAGCTTTTGCTTTTTTTCTCTTTGCCTTGCCCCGGTGTAGTGTCTGGCTGTGGTTGGTCGAGGACCTGTAGGTGTGATGCTGCCCAAAGCCACAGTTCCTTGCTGACTGGTGTCTTGCCACGACCACCAACCCTTTTTAAATGTGACACGCCGTGTGCAGGCATTGAGCCAGGATTTATTGTTAGATTTTGACGTTTGAGATTGTGGTTTTTGAGTTTCTTGTGCACGGTTTTTATATTGTGTTTTTTCTTCATATCGCCTGTCTAACAAGATAGGGATCGCTTGTCTCATTGGTCTATCAATGGGACATGTCATGCGAGTAGATAGGGCAGGAAAAAGTCAGATCTCTCATGCGTCTAGAGACATGCCAGTGTATCTTCTTCGATAACTGATGCGAAAGGTCATGCACCTATTTAAGTAGTACAGATAGGCAAGAGGAATAGCGCCTTGTGTCTCCCTTCTCTTGCGGATTCTGGAAGGGTCAGAACGCCTAAAAGTATTTGTCAGTTCATGTCTGGTGGCTGGCAAGGGAGGTTTAGTACTTCAAGTAATAGAAATCTCCAGCCTCTGCAACTATTCGTCAGTTCACGTCTGGTGGCTGGCAAGGGAGGTTTAGTACTGCAAGTATTAGAAATCTCCAGCCTCTGCAAGTATTCCTCAGTTCACGTCTGGTGGCTGGCAAGGGAGGTTTAATGCTGCAAGTTTTAGAAATATCCAGCCTCTGCAAGTATTCGTCAGTTCACGTCTGGTGGCTGGCAAGGGAGTTTTAAGTGCTAGGAAGTATTAGAAATATCCAGCATCTGCAAGTATTCGTCAGTTACTATACTACAAACAGAATCGACTGGACTGGCATTACGCCCATAATCTACAAGAAAATACAGGACCGTACTATTACAGACGACCTTTTCCCTTCTTCTTTCATGCAACGCCCTGAGGAAGCCCCAGGCCAGATGGCCATGTAAAGGGGTGAAACACGTGTTGGCTGTCAGTTTGTTTGTTTCACTCACTCTCATGGATAGAGTGACCACATCTTAAAAACAATTAGCGAAATGAACTTTTGTTTGACTGGAATTTTTTCCTGAAGGAGTATGAAATCAGTCTTGCCCTTACAACCATTTTGAACTGTGTCTACATATT
Source organism: Calotriton arnoldi (assembly GCA_963921515.1). Taxonomy (NCBI): domain Eukaryota; kingdom Metazoa; phylum Chordata; class Amphibia; order Caudata; family Salamandridae; genus Calotriton; species Calotriton arnoldi. Next base: position 1,681,456 of record CAWUFW010002693.1, on the reverse strand, counting down.
AGGGGGTTAGGGGTTTCCCCCTGTCAAGGGAAAGTATCATAACAAAATTCTTGCTCAATATACGGCCAGTAAGGGATCGGGACCTTTTTACCCCTTATCACACAGTACTATTCGTCAGTTCACGTCTGGTGGCTGGCAAGGGAGTTTTTAGTGCTAGGAAGTATTAGAAATATCCATCATCTGCAAATGTTCGTCAGTTCACCTCTGGTGATTGGCAAGGGAGTTTTTAGTGCTAGAAAGCTTCTAAAGAGCTAAAACAGTTAACAGCTGACAGACAAAAATAAATAGCTTTGTAACATCCTCGCATTAAACAAAAAAGTGTTTCTAACTGCGTAGCAAAATAATGGGGAAGTGCTTCACTTTCATAAGTAGTTTCCTTTGTGGCTTCCTGCTTTCCCCGTGTTGAAACAAAAATAAACGCTCTTATCTATTGACATATCTTACATCGTACGAATTTGTTCTCTCTTTCTGCGTTCCGGCGAACAAAAGTGCACAGTTCTGCCTTTTTAATTAATTGTGAAAGAATTGTCAACTTTTCTTGTAAGAAAATTTTGCCTGTGCACATGGCAAGTTCTTCGTCTTTCTATCGCCACGTTTTCAAGTGACCCTGTTGTGCTTTTTCTAAGATCAACATCCAGAGCAATTACTCAGCGCTCCCTTCTTGGTATGCAGACTATCTCTTAGCAAGAAAAAATCCAGGTGCATAAAATTGTATGTGTATTTGTCGTATGCATGTTGACCTGCTCCATTCTGTTAACTATGCATGTTCCCTGTTAAGTCCCTATTAGCTTGAGCACACAATGCCACCCCTTGCCCCCTGCCCATGTCATGTTGGTAGTATATAAAAGAATTTAAAAGTGCATCTTTACATTTAGTTTAAGAACACCGACTTAACTTCCTGTTAATGAAGTCTTTTGAAAAAGATTAAAATAGGATCATAAATTAAAATACTGGACTCTGAATAAAAAACAAAAGGCCCCCTTTTCTCTCTCTCTCATAAAAAGTCAACAATAAAAAGTACCCTGGAACACACCATCGAACGCTTATCCTCCTGTGCCTATCAACAACAAATAAAGGCAGGAAGACTACGTTCAGTATCCTCTCTAAATGAAAGAGGTTTCATGCGTGGCTGGTCCGATAGTAGTGGGTTATCTCAATTGACTGTTCAGTCAAGTGGCAGATAGCGGGGGGAGGTATTTAACAGAGAACTCTAGAACTAATACGTTCCACTAGGCAGAGGAAAACAAAACAAATTACAGAAATATGATGCTCAGTAAACAAAATGCATTACAGGGCAAAGACCTAACACCCAATGAAATAGTTAACCGCGGGGAGGGTTCTGACTTCTACGTCAACAAATTCACTGATGATTTGACAAGTTGGACAGAAAGTCTTGCCCCACAAATTATTCTGTGGCCACGAGATGGATCCTTTGATCCACAGAATATGGCAACAGCAGAAGACTGTATCTTACACGGGGAGGACGATGAAGACTGGGAGCATCCTTACATGAGGGCAAGCTTAAAAATCTGGCAGAAATATGAACGTCAATTAGACCTCACACGACACACTACAACAAATACCACAGTGACTCATCAAATGACCCTCCTGTTCAAAAGTCCAGATGCTGTCCCTCAATGTGTTCAATGGCCCCAAATGGACAAAGACAATTTGAAAGAACAATTACCGCCGCTAACAGAAGGTGCTAGTAAATGGATAGCAGTCTTAGAACAACATACAGCTGGTATCACATTAGCGGTAGGTGACATTAAAAGCTTGCTCACATCCCTGATTGGAGAGGAAGCAGAAGAAATACTGAAAACAGGAATTAAAAGAACAACGCTAACTGAAGCACAATATGACGGTACTCCATTAAAAAAAAAAACGCAACAACATATGGATGCAGCTTCACTGCAAGTACCCTGATATGCATTAGCAGGCAACACGCAAGGTGTTGCACCCCACATGCAGCCGCAGCACCAATCTATTCAGCCCCAAATAATTTACTCCTACTTGCCTCCAATTCAACAACAGCCCAGGCAGTAAACAGTGCTACCCCTCCAGGCACCAGCAGTATCCCGAATGCAAGCACCGATCCAGGAGGTACAGCCACAGAGCACACACTGTTAGCTAATACAAAAGAGATTTTGAAACTGTGGCTCATGAACAAGGAAGTTAGTGACACTGGACTAAGAGCAACGTAAATATCGGAGCAGATGGTGAACATTAAACAGAAGGAAGGAATTAGCTAAATAAGTCTGTTCTTCTCTCCCGATTGCATGTGCACAGAACTCGGGTGACAAGAGGGGAGACAAATTGGTGGAATTGAATGCACACTAATTACACCCAATTTTCGACACATAACATCATAACATTTCCTGGTCCCAAAGATTCAATAATACCTATCCCCTAGCCACGTCAATACGCTCCAAATATAGGTCCAATACATTACTCTAGGCCATTATGAGCAAAAGACTAGAAAATAAGGCGTATTACACAACATGCATGACACATAATGCACCTCAATTGGGTCTGTGGGGGCCTGTGTTTGACTTAATGGTCACAGGTTCAAATGCTACCAGGTCTACTCAGCCTTTCATCCTTCTGAGGTGGATAAATGCCAGGTCTGCTCAGCCTTTCATCATTCTGAGATGGATAAAATGAGTACCATTGAATTGGGGAACAATAAACATCTGCTATTTAGCGCCAAGATACCCTTCTGGGTGAACGTGCGCTTTACAAATACACATGTTATATTAAAATAGGCTCTATTTAGCAAAAGGTACAATTCAGCACAACATATTCTTTGATATTATGAGGTGTTGAAGGGTTAAAAGATTTTTTCTTGGGCTGCCTTTATATTAACACTCCTAGCTGGGCATTGAGCCCTGGCCAGAAAGACATAATGCAATTGATTTCCTGTGGTTACAAATGGAACATGAAACTTACAAAAAAATTATATATATATATATATATTTATATATATATATATATATATATATATATATACATATATATATATATATATAAATATATATATATATATATATATATAGTTAGTTAGTAGAACACGAAGAGCTGTGTAAATGTGTAAATGTATGTTTAGTGGATAAGTTTCCTGTCCCGTACAACAGATTATGTCAAGTGCGGTGAGAAAAATTATTGTTTCAAGGAATAGTTTTAAAGAATGAATTCGGAGAGACTGATTCTCTTTCCCACCGTGACAGACATGCCTATATTGAACTAAGAGTAAGCTAGAAAAGGAGAACAAGAGAAATAAACTGCCTAGGATCACACAATTTGGTAAAATGGGGAAGCCGGGATAAAATACAGGGCTTCAGGTTTCACGTTATGCAGTTTAGTAACTGGATATGTATATATGTACATGCGTGTACATATGTGTGTGTGTATATATATATATATATTCACTGAAAAAAACCACAGGTTTCAGGAACGTTATAGTTAGGGATTAGCATTTAAAAAAAACTTGGAAATTCACTGAAAAAAAACACAGGTTTCAGGTTCGTTATAGTTAGGGATTAGCATTTAAAAAACCTTAGAAATGTATTGAAAAAACCACAGGTTTCAGGGACGTTATAGTTAGGCTGACATTTCACTCATACAAAACCAGAGAAATTCGGCCGTTATAGTTAGCTGAGCTAACTATAACTCACGCCCCCGCAATGCACTGCTGATGATGTCACATATTACATCACTCATGACATGGTCAGTGACATCACTGATGACATCTCAAATGATATCACTGATGACATCACCGATGACATCATCCAGTAACTGAGTGCTTTTAAAAAGTTTAAGGATTTTATATATATATATGCCAAGGTGTATTGAAGAATGAGTGGGTGTATGAGTGTCTGAATGGATAATTTAGTGGGTGCGTGACTGACTGTATAAGTGAGTGATTAAACGTGTCTTAGTGAATGATTGGGTGAATGACTATACTGTGTGAATGTCTGTATCAGTCTGTCAGTTGGTGTGTAAGTGGCTGTATGAGTTGGTGAGTAGCTTCATGAGTGTCTATATGGGTTAATGATTGGTTGTCTGAGTACCTGTATGGGTGCCTGACTGTCTGTGGGGGTGGGTGGGGGGGTGTGTGACTCCCTGCATGGATGTGTGAGTGGGTGATTCAATGGGTGTATGGGTTCATGAGTGGATCTGCGAGGGGCTGTATGGGTGAGTGAGCGTGCGTATGGCTGTGTTGGTGAGTGAATGGATGTCTCAGTGGTATATGTGTACGTAACTACACATGTGAAAGACAGTATATGTGAGTGTTGGAGTATATAAGTGACTAAATGTGAGATTGAGTAATTGTGAGAGTGGCTGTATGGATCAGTGTGTGCTTGTGTCAGTGATTGTAGAAGAGAGTAAGTATGTGTTACTATCTGTATGAATACGTGAGGTGGTGTGTGTGTATAACTATATAGGTGAGTAAATGGCAGTGAGATTGATTCTTTGGGTGACTGACCAGGTGTTTGAGTAACTTTATGGGTGAGTGGCGGTGTGTGAGTGTCTGTATGGGTGTATGAGTGCATATATCAGTGGCTGTATTGATGAGTGACTACATGTATGAGTGACTGTATGGGTTAGTGAGTGGATGTGTGTGTAGAACTATAAATCAGTGAGCGGGTATGTACTAACTGGTACTGGTGTGTCTATGGTTTTGAGAATGGTAGTCTGTATTTTAGATTGGGTGTATCAAAGATTATATTAGGGTGTGAGGAGGTGCATCAGATATTACGTGGATGATGTCATCAGTGATGTAATTTGAGATGCCATCAGTGATGTCATCAGTGATGTCACTGACCATGTCATGAGTGATGTAATATGTGACGTCATCAGCAGTGCATTGCGGGGGCGCGAGTTATAGTTAGCTCAGCTAACTATAACGGCCGAATTTCTCTGGTTTTGTATGAGTGAAATGTCAGCCTAACTATAACGTCCCTGAAACCTGTGGTTTTTTCAATGAATTTCTGAGGTTTTTAAATGCTAATCCCTAACTATAACGTCCCTGAAACCTGTGTTTTTTTCAGTGAATTTCTAAGGTTTTTTAAATGCTTATATCTAACTATGCCTACATAGGTAGAACATATACAGAAAGAGGAAGAAAGGCGCAGAAAGAAGCAAGAGAAGTGCAGAAAGAGGGAAGAGAGGTGCAGAAAGAGGAAGAAACATGCAAAAAGAAGCAAGAGAAGTGCAGAAAGAAGCCACAGAGGTGCAGAAAGAGACCTACTTCGACAGTGCCTTCCCACAGACTCATACAAAGTAGCCTAATCACTAGTCCTTCTCCCAAGATGTCTTAACCCTCACTTTTCTCTTAAAGGTTCACTATTCATTGACTGCTCAGAATGTTAGTCCTACCAAATGTAAAACAGCAATACTAACCACATCATTGTTGTAAGTTTGACCAGGTTTATGAACGTATGCATGCGTCTGTCTCTCCTTTTACCTGGTGACATGTTACATAAAAATAAACATAGAAATACTTGAATATCCGTGTTTCAAACAGCATACTCTGTAAATTTGTGTACAAGAAGGAGTATGTATTTCTTTCTGCTCCTAATACAGGGCACATGCGTATTCAATAGTACATTTGAGGGGCTCTATAACACCTATATATATAAGACATGTCTGCCTGTGCAACTGAATAACAGAGCAGAACTAAGAAGATTTGACCACCTATAAGAGAAGCTACCCGCTTTTTAAGCTACCATCTTCAGATCCATAACACATGTGAGAATACATGTACAAGTAGACATATACCTCAGTCACAAGAGCATGCAGACCTTTAGACTTGACAGCTTGCAATTCTCATTTCAATATAGAAACAGGCAAGAGAAGTACAGAAAGAAGCAAGAGACTTGCAGAAAAAACAAGAGAAGTTCAGAAAGAGTAAGAAATGTGCAGAAAGAGGCTAGAGAAGTGCAAAAAGAGGCAAGAGGGGTACAGAAAGAGGCAAGAGAAGTGCTGAAAAAGGCAAGAGAGGTGCAGAAGGAGGCAAGATAAATGCAGAAAGAACCAACAGAGGTGCAGACAGAGGCAAGAGGGGAGCTGAAAGAGGCAAGAGAATTGCAGAATGAAGCAACAGAGGTGCAGAATGAGGCAAGAGAACTGTAGAAAGAGGCAAGAGAGGTACAGAAGGAGGCAAGAGAGGTGCAGAAAGAAGGAAGAGGAGTGCAGAAAGATGCAAGAGAGGTGCAGAAAGAAGCAAGAGAGGTGCAGAAGGAAGCAAGAGAAGTGCAGAAAGAAGCAACATAGGTGCAGAAAGAGGCAAGAGGGGTACAGAAAGAGGCAAGAGAAGTACAGAAAGAACCAACAGAGGTGCAGAAAGAGGCAATAGAAGTGCAGACAAGGAAGGAGAAGTGCAGAAAGAAGCAAGAGAAGCACAGAAAGAAGCAAGAGAAGTGCAGAAAGAGGCAAGAGAAGTGCAGAAAGAGGCAAGAGATGCACAGAAAAAGGCAAGAGAGGTGCAGAAAGAGGCAATAGAACTGCAGAAAGAACCATCATTGGTGCAGACCGAGGGCAAGAGGGGTGCTGAAAGAGGCAAGAGAAGTGCAGAAAGAAGCAACAGAGGTGCAGAAAGAGGCAAATGAACTATAGAAAGAGGCAAGAGAGGTGCAGAAGGAGGCAAGAGAGGTGCAGGAAGAGGGGTGCAGAAAGACACAAGACGGGTGCAGAAAGAAGCAAGAGAGGTGCAGAAAGAAGCCAGAGAAGTGCAGAAAGAAGCAACAGAGGTTCAGAAAGAAGCAAGAGGGGTGCAGAAAGAGACAAGAGAAGGGCATAAAGAACCAACAGAGGTGCAGAAAGAGGCAATAGAAGTGCAGAAAGAGGCAAGTGAAGCAAGAGAGGTACAGAAAGAGGCAAGAGAGGTGCAGAAAGAGGGAACAGGGGTGCAGAAAGAGGCAAGAGAGGTGCAGAAAATGGGAAGAGGGGTACAGAAACAGTCAAGAAGGGTGCAGAAAGAAGCAAGAGAGGTGCAGAAAGAAGCAAGAGAAGTGCAGAAAGAAGCAACAGAGGTGCAGAAAGAGGCAAGAGAGGTACAGAAAGAGGCAAGAGAGGTGTAGAAAGAGGGAACAGAGTGCAGAAAGAGGCAAGAGAGGTGCAGAAAATGGGAAGAGGTGTGCAGAAAGAGGCAAGAGGGGTGCAGAAAAAGCAAGAGAGATGCAGAAAGAAGCAACAGAGGTACAGAAAGAGGCAAGAGGGATACAGAAAGGGGCAAGAGAAGTACAGAAAAAACCAACAGAGGTGCAGAAAGAGGCAATAGAACTGCAGAAAGAGGGAACAGGGGTGCAGAAAGAGGCAAGAGAGGTGCAAAAAGAGGGAAGAGGAGTGCAGAAAGAGGCAAGAGGGGTGCTGAGAAAAGCAAGAGAGGTGTAGAAGAAGCAAGAGAAGTGCAGAAAGAAGCAACAGAGGTGCAGAAAGAGGCAAGAGGGGTGCAAAAAGAGGCAAGAGAAGTGCAGAAAGAACCAACAGAGGTGCAGAAAGAGGCAAGAGAGGTGCAGAAAGAGGCAAGAGAGGTACAGAAACAGGCAAGAGAGGTGCAGAAAGAGGGAACCCGGGTGCAGAAAGGCAAGAGAGGTGCAGAAAGAGGGACAAGGGGTGCCGAAAGAGGCAAGAGGGGTGCAGAAAGAAGCAACAGAGGTGCAGAAAGAAGCAAGAGAAGTGACAAAAGAGACAAGAGAGTTGCAGAAACAGGCAAATGAAGTGCAGAAAGAGGCAAGAGAAGTGCTGAAAGAAGCAAAAAGAGGTGCAAAATGAAGCAAGAGAAGTGATGAAACAGACAAGAGAGTTGCAGAAAGAAACAAGAAAGGTGCAGAAAAATGTAAGAGAAGTGCAGAAAGAGGCAAGTGAGATGCAGAAAGAGGCAAGACAGGTGCAAAAAGAGGCAACAGAGTTGCAGAGAGAGGCAAGTGAGGTGAAGAAAGAGGCAAGAGGGGTGCAGAAAGAGGGAAGAGAAGTGCAGAAAGAGGGAAGAGACGTGCAGAAAGAAGGAACAGAGATACAGAAAGAGGCAAGAGGGGTGCAGAAAGAAGCAACAGAGGAACAGAAAGAGGCAAGAGAAGTACAGAAAGAGGCAAGAGAGGTGCAGAAAAAGGCAGGAGAGGTGCAGAAAGAGGGAACAGGGGTGCAGAAAGCAGCAACACAGGTGCAGAAAGAGGCAAGAGAAGTGCAGAAAGAGGCCAGAGAGGTGCAGAAAAAGGCAGGAGATGTGCAGAAAGAGGGAACAAGGATGCAGAAAGAGGCAAGAGAGGTACAGAAAGATGGAAGAGGGGTGCAGAAAGAGGCAAGAGGGGTGCAGAAAGAAGCAAGTGAGGTGCAGAAAGCGGCAACAGAGGTGCAGAAAGAGGCAAGAGAGGTGAAGAAATAGGCAAGAGGAGTGCAGAAAGAGGCAAGAGAGGTGCAGACAGAGGCAACAGATGTGCAGAAAGAGGGAAGAGATGTGCAGAAAGAGGGAAGAGGGGTGCAGAAGGAAGCAAGCGAGGTGCAGAAAGAAGCAAGAGAAGTGCAGAAAGAAGCAACAAAGGTGCAGAAAGAGGCAAAAGGGGTGTAGAAAGAAGCAAGAGAGGTGCATAAAGAAGCAAGGGAACTGCAGAAAGAAGCAAGTGAGGTGCAGAAAGAGGCAAGAGAACTGCATAAACAGGCAAGAGAGGTGCAGAAAGGGCCAAGAGAGGTGCAGAATGAGGGAAGAGGGTGCAGAAAGAGGTAAGAGAAATGCAGAAAGAAGCAACATCGGTGTAGAAAGTGGCAAGAGAGTTGCAGAAGAAAGAAGCAAGAGAGGTGCAGAAAGAAGCAAGAGAGGTGCAGAAAGAAGGGAGGTACAGAAAGCAGAAGAGATGTGCAGAAAGAGGCAAGAGATGTGCAGAAAAAGGAAGAAAGGTACACAAAGAAGCAAGAAAAATGCAGAAAGGGGCAAGAGAGGCGCAAAAAGAAGCAAGAGAGGTGCAGAAAGAAGCAAGAGAAGTGCAGAAAGAAACAACAGTGGCGCAGAAAGAGTCAATAGAAGTACAGAAAGAGGCAAGAGACATGCAGAAATAGGGAAGAGGGGTGCAGAAAGAGCAAAGAGGGGTGCAGAAAGAGCCAAGGGGGTGCAGAAAGAAGCAAGAGAGGTTCAGAAAGAAGCAAGAGAAGTGCAAAAAGAAGCAAAATGGATGCAGAAAGAGGCAAGAGGGGTACAGAAAGAGGATAGAGAAGTACACAAAGAAGCAACAGAGGTACAGAAGGAGGCAAAAGAACTGAAGTAAGAGGCAAGAATGTTGCACAAACAGGCAAACAAGGTGCAGAAATATGGAAAAGGGGTGTAGACAGAGGCAAGAGAGGTGCAGAAATAGGGAGGAGGGGTTCAGAAAGAGGCAAGAGGAGCGTGGAAAGAGGCAAGAGAAGTGTAGAAAGAAGCAACAGAGGTGCAGAAAGAGGCAAGAGAACTGCAGAAAGAGGGAACAGGGGTGCATAAAGAGGCAAGAGGTGCAAAAGAGTGAAGAGGAGTGCAGAAAGAGGCAAGAGGGGTGCAGAAAAAAGCAAGAGAAGTGTGGAAAGAAGCAAGAGAAGTACAGAAGGAAGCAACAGAGGTGCAGAAAGAGGCAAGAGGGGTGCAGAAAGAGGCAATAGGGGTGCAGAAAGAGGGAACAGGGGTGCAGAAAGAAGCAAGAGAGGTGCAGAAAGAGGGAAGAGGGGTGCAGAAAGAGGCAAGAGTGGTGCAGAAAGAAGCAACAGAGGTGCAGAAAGAAGCAAGCTAAGTGATGAAACTGACAAGAGAGTTGCAGAAAGGAACAAGAAAGGTGCAGAAAAAAGGAAGAAAAGTGCAGAAAGTGGCAAGTGAGATGCAGAAAGAGGCAAGACAGCTGCAGAAAGAGGCAAAAAAGGTGCAGAAAGTGGCAAGAGAGGTGCTGAAACAGGCAGGAAAAGTACAGAAAGAGGGAAGAGGGGTGCAGATAGAAGCAAGAGGTGCAGAAAGAAGCAAGAGAAGTGCAGAAAGAAGCAACATAGGTGCAGAAAGAGGCAATAGGGGTGCAGAAAGAAGCAAGAGAGGAGCAGAAGGAAGCAAGGGAACTGCAGAAAGAAGCAAGTGAGGTTCAGAAAGAGGCAAGATAAGTGCAGAAACAGGCAAGAGAGGTGCGGAAAGTGCCAAGAGAGGTGCAGAAAGAGGGAAGAGGGTACAGAAAGAGGTAAGAGAAATGCAGAAAGAGGCAAAGGAGGTGCAGAAGAAAGAAGCAAGAGAGGTGCAGAAAGAAGTGAGAGGTGCAGAAAGAAGGGAGGTACAGAAAGCAGAAGAGATGTGCAGAAAGAGGCAAGAGAAGTGCAGAAAAAGGAAGAAAGGTGCACAAAGAAGCAAGAGAAATGCAGAAAGGGGCAAGAGAGGTGCAAAAAGAAGCAAGAGAGGTGCAGAGAGAAGCAAGAGAAGTGCAGAAAAAAAAACATTGTTGCAGAAAGAGGCAAGAGAAGTATAGAAAGAGGCAAGAGACGTGCAGAAATAGGGAAGAGGGGTGCAGAAAGAGCAAAGAGGGGTGCAGAAAGAGCCAAGGTGGTGCAGAAAGAAGCAAGAGAGGTACAGAAAGAAGCAAAATGGGTGCAGAAAGAGGCAAGAGGGGTGCAGAAAGAGGCTAGATAAGTGCACAAAGAAGCAACAGAGGTGCAAAAGGAGGCAAGAGAACTGCAGAAAGAGGCAAGAAAGTTGCACAAACAGGCAAACAAGGTGCAGAAAGATGGAACAGGGGTGCAGACAGAGGCAAGAGAAGTGCAGAAATGGGGAAGAGGGTTGCAGAAAGATGCAAGAGGGGTATAGAAATTTGCAAGAGAGGTGCCAAAAGAAGCAAGAGGAGTGCAGAAAGAACCAACAGAGGTGCAGAAAGAGGCAAGAGGAATGCAGAAAGAGGCAAGAGAAGTGCAGAAAGAAGCAACAGAGGTGCAGAAAGAGGCAAGAGAACTGCAGAAAGAGGGAACAGGGGCACAGAAAGAGGCAAGAGAGCTGCAGAAAGAGGGAAGAGGGGTGCAGAAAGAGGCAAGAGGGGTGCAGAAAAAAGCAAGAGAGGTATAGAAAGAAGTAAGAGAAGTGCAGAAAGAAGCAACAGAGGTGCAGAAAGAGGCAAGAGGGGTGCAGAAAGAGGCAAGAGAAGTGCAGAAAGAACCAACAGAGGTGCAGAAAGAGGCAAGAGAGGTACAGAAACAGACAAGAGGTGCAAAAAGAGGGTACAGGGGTGCAGAAAGGCAAGAGAGGTGCAGAAAGAGGCAAGAGGGGTGCTGAAAGAAGCAACAGAGGTGCAGGAAGAAGCTAGAGAAGTGATGAAAGAGACAAGAGAGTTGCAGAAACTGGCAAAAGAAGTGCGGAAAGAGGCAAGAGCAGTGCTGAAAGAAGCAAAAAGAGGTGCAGAATGAAGCAAGAGAAGTGATGAAACAGACAAGAGAGTTGCAGAAAAATGGAATAGAAGTGCAGAAAGAGGCAAGTGAGATGCAGAAAGAGGCAAAACAGGTGCAGATAGAGGAAACAGTTGCAGAGAGACTCAAGTGAGGTGCAGAAAGAGGCAAGAGTGGTGCAGAAAGAGGGAAGAGAAGTGCAGAAAGAGGGAAGAGACGTGCAGAAAGAGGGAACAGAGGTACAGAAAGAGGAAAGAGGGGTGCAGAAAGAAGCAACAGAGGTACAGAAAGAGGCAAGAGAAGTACAGAAAGAGGCAAGAGAGGTGCAGAAAAAGGCAGAAGAGGTGCAGGAAGAGGGAACAGGGGTGCAGAAAGCAGCAACACAGGTGCAGAAAGAGGCAAGCGAAGTGCAGAAAGAGGCAAGAGAGGTGCTTAAACAGGCAGGAGAGGTGCAGAAAGAGTGAACAGGGTGCAGAAAGATGCAATAGAGGTACAGAAAGACGGGAGAGGGGTGCAGAAAGAGGCAAGAGGGGTGCATAAAGAAGCAAGTGAGGTGCGGAAGGCGGCAATAGAGGGGCAGAAAGAGGCAAGAGAGGTGCAGAAATAGGCAATAGAAGTGCAGAAAGAGGCAAGAGAGGTGCAGAAAGAGGCAACAGAGGTGCAGAAAGAGGGAAGAGGCATGCAGAAAGAAGCAAGAGATGTGCAGAAAGAAGCCAGAGAAATGCAGAAAGAAGCAACATAGGTGCAGAAAGTGGCAAAAGGGGTGCAGAAAGAAGCAAGAGAGGTGCAGAAAGAGGCAAGAGAAGTGCAGAAACAGGCAAGAGAGATGCAGAAAGTGGCAAGAGAGGTGCAGAAAGAGGGAAGAGGGTGCAGAAAGAGGTAAGAGAAATGCAGAAAGAAGCAACAGAGGTGCGGAAAGAGGCAAGAGAGGCGCAGAAGAAAGAAGGAAGAGAGGTGCAGAAAGAAGCAAGAGAGGTGCAGAAAGAAGGGAGGTACAGAAAGCGGAAGAGATGTGCAGAAAGAGGCAAGAGAAGTGCAGAAAAAGGAAGAAAAGTGCACAAAGAAGCAAGAGATATGCAGAAAGAGGCAAGAGAGGTGCAGAAAGAAGCAAGAGTGGTTTGCGCACCATTAGTACCAATTTAACACCCACATTTAGCAATAAGTAACAGGTGACCATTCCAGGTTTGCAAAGGGCCTCCCACCACGGTGTAACACTTGTTGCTGCATTCTGTAACGTTTGAGCCGTTTGAGCTAGAAACAAGGTTTTTTTTGTTCAAATCTGAAGATTATACAGCAGATGATGGATTATGTGGCATATCCGGAAAATGTCTAATTATGCGAAAATCGGTGCAGCCGAACAGTCGCATAATTTCAGTGGCCCTGCTCATACCTCCGACTAGGTCCAGAAGTGCTCCTCAGTGGTTCCTTCTTTTTTTTTGCCTCATTGAGTTTATAGTTTAGCTTCTATGGAAAAGAGGAAGACTAAACCTGAGGTTACCACTCCACAACACAGACTACCATACCACATAATTACTCTCCATAACACATAATCTCACTCTACATAATTCCTATACACTAAATACCACATACTTTCTATCCACATAATTTCACTGCACAACATACAGCATAATTCCACTACACACAACGTACATCCACTCCACTCCTAAAAACACTAGTAAAAAACTTTTACATTTACAACGCCAATAGCTGTAACTCTCACAAATGCGAGACCTATTACATTGCAAATGCTTCTTTAACTAATAGTTGTGTTTGCAAAGTGGTGGGGAAAGGGGGCACGGCCTCCAACCAGCACTCAGGAATTCTGCTGCGTAGGACTTACAGGAGGTACCAGGAGGGCTTCTTGGCCCCCAAAGTCCCTCAGGAGTAAAGTGGACTTCATCCCCCAACCAGTAGTGTGCCAGGAGGCGCGTTTGCAGAGTGGTGGAGAAAGGGGGGCGTGGCCTCCGAAGACCTCTGAGCAATCCCACTGTGTGGGACTTACTGGAGGTAATAGGAGGGGTAGGCGTCCCCCAAGGATATCCTTGGGGGCCAACTACCCCTCCTATTATTTCCAGTAAGTCCCACACAGCAGGATAGCTAAGTTCTCATAGAAGGCCACGCCCCCTTTGCCCCCTACTCTGCAAACGCGCTCCCTGGCGTGCTCTTGGATGGGGATTGAAGTCCCCTTCACTGCTGGGGGTCCTTAGGGGTCAACTAGCCTACCTGTTACCTCCAGTAAGCCCCACACAGTGGGATTGCTGAGAGTGGACACAGGCCACGCCCCCTTTCTCCACTACTCTGCAAACGCACCTCCTGGCGCGATCTTGGTTGGGGGATGAAGTTCCCTTGCCTCCTGAGGGTCCCTGGTAGCCAACTAGCCCTCCTGTTACCTTCAGTAAGCCCCACACAGCTGGATGCTGAGAGTATTCAGAGGCCACGCCCCCTTTCTACACCACTCTGCAAACGTGCCTCCTGGCGCACTGCTGCTTGGAGGATGAAGTCCACTTTAGTCCTGAGGTCCCTGTACTAAACATTCTAGGCACAGCCAGGAGACACAAAACGAGAGCAAGGTTGCCTTGAGCCAACTGTACAAAGTGATGCTGTGGGTCTCATGCTAATCATGTTGAAAGAGTAGGTAATACATAAGATATTATTCCCAGAAAATATACCGAGATGGTTTTTTAGACTCCGCAGGAGGTCCAAGGATTTGGTATACCTTCTAGTCACCGACTTACCTTAATGACACCTCTTTGGCAAAGGCCAACAGTCTTGCCTGCAGGGCATTGTGTTTGTTCAGGTTCTTGTTCACTTCACCTCCAGCACAGCCATCATTATCATGGTATGGTTTTAACCATGTGAAGAAAAACAATTGATTGTAACAATTAAGTGCTAGTAGTGAACAGCTACCATTGTCTTCACAACAATAGTAGATGTTAAGCCTTACAATTATTACTGCAAGCTATGTTGTTATAAATAGGTTTTTGAGGTGGCAAACGCTTGGAATCACACATGCTGAGATCCCACTGCAGATTATTACACTGAAGAGAGAGGATTATGACAGAAGTTTAATTGTCATTCTCCCTCCAGGCTGGTCCTAAATATGAAAACCATTTGTGAACCCTCTAAAACCACTATATGTGGCTTGTATGACTATGTCTATCTTCATGAAGGTATGGGTGGTTAAGTTAAATAATTCAGGGAGGCTGCTTTGTAAAATGGTGAGAGGAGGTCAGGGGAGTCACACCACTGAGTGCAGCCAGATCAGAACTGTAGGCTGAGCCAGCATGCATTGCCAAATGACAAAAGCTACTGTCTCACTGTGAATGCATGGGGTGGAAGTAATCATCGTCTATATTGAGAACAGAAAACACTAACTCCTGGGGCATGCAAGTGGCCTCATTAATGAGGACCTTATGCCACTGTTGCTTCACTTTTCAGTGATGCTGTGGCGGCCTAAACCATGCGCCACGTTGCGCCCTATTTACAAAGTGACGCATCTAGGCAGATGCGTCACTTTGTAAACCCATGCGCTACTTTCTACCTGCGTCATGTATGCAGGGTATGAATTCTGAAGCAGGAAAGCCACGTAGAAGTGTTGCAGTGAAATCTATGGGCCAGTGCGCCAAATCCTTATGCCTGCTTGAAGCAGGCGTAAGGGGTGAAGCAGGCCCTTTCACATGGGGCTTTCCCGATGTGAAAAGACACATTGCTGGAGTTGTTTTCAGACACACTCCAGCAAAGCACCAATTTTGCACCTACAGGTACATCAGGAATACTGGTGTATCTGTAAATCCTTGTGACATGGAGAGCCGTACAGTAAATACGGCGCATCCGTGTGTCACAAGGATGGTGCTATGAAAAGTGTTGAATCACTGTTTTCACCCACTGATGCAACACTTTTCATGAATAAGTACTATTTATCTGGGTTACTAGGTTAAGGTCACTGGCCCACCTGTGTTGAGTTTCATTTTTATGTGCATGCTCAGACCTTTGCACTGACATCATGTGTGTTTTTAAATCTGTTGTGTGTGTAACAAGGTTAACACATGCATGGTGTCAGTGAACCCAAGTAATGGTGGCCAGTGAATCCATTGTGTGTACCCCTGGCCTGACCCTAGCCAAACCTAGCAAAGATGTAGGGCAAGGACTGTCCTCCCAAGAAATGAGGAGAACAACACACACATCCATACACTGACACCATTATTACTGCACTCCTTTACATTCATCCAGATATCTACAAATAACCATGTATGAAAAATATACATATCCATAGCCTTGTATATTGATATGTTTTAAGATCCAAGGATTAGTGCAATTGAAGGCTGTAGTGCTCCTGTATCTATGTGAGCAGAATGGAGGGCAACAGCCTTGGAATTCTTTATTCTTCAAAAAGAAATATTTCAACCTGTCGGGCAAAGAAAAGACCAACTAGCACATCTGCTTTCCCTGGAAATAAATATGTATTGGAGCAGTTAGGTTGAACTTTGTACATTTATTTCATAGTTTTTTCAAACCCCCACATCCCAGAATGAGTTTTTCAGAGGCATCCCAACACTGCATAGCTGTATTGCTGTATACACGTAGGTAGATCTGGCTTCCCCTGTCAATATGCTTCCCTGTCCAGTACATGAAAACTTCAGACTGTCCGCAACTCTTGAAAAATATGACTCCTTGTTCAGAGAGAATGGTACAATACCTGACAGTCATTGGAACAGCTGAGCTGAGTGGTCAGTGCTTGCAGGCCCGAATTAACCTCATGATCAGGTCATATCATGTGCTGTAGTGTCTCTGGGGCTGAGAGCGGCCCAGAGCCGATTTAGATCATCTACAGCTATTAGAGGCTAAGCACCCCTCAACTCCTACACTTCTCCATCCTCAGATCCATCCCTCTTCACCTGGAGCTCTCACTGCAACTACTAATATCACCTGGCGATCACCCTGTCATTTAGTCTTTACAAGCTCAATCTCTTCTTCTACTACTCTCCATTACCAGTCAACTGAATCTCTTCTTCTACTACTCTCCATTACCAGTCCACTGGATCTCAGTCACACACTTCTCCTGCAGCTGTCATCACCTTGTCACTTGTCCTATACACTTTAGCAGTTTATGGGCCAGCGTGCTTTGAGACTCAATTTGTGCACTTACCTTAGTGAAGCACTTTGTAACAGCATTACTCTGGCTTCTTGGCCGAGGCTTGATTGAAGTGAGTTTCCTTCTTTCTCTACCTGGCTGCTGCACCTCCACCCTCTGTAAATGTTAATGTAAGAGATGAAAGTCTCAAATCAGCAAGTAAAGTTTACCAAAGTATCTCTCTTATCCCTCCTCTCATTCTTATCCCTCCTGACTCCCTTTCCGTTCAGTCCCCGCTCTCTCCTGTTATTCTGTCTTTCACTTCCCTTCGCATCTGCATTTCTCTCTCTCCCCATCCCTACTGACTCCTGTGCAAATGTGGCCCCACTTGTACCACAAAAACTGTTTGTGTGAGGAGAAAAACGCTGTTTGTGTGAGGCCAGAATATGACTGCATAGTTGAAAGCGTGAGTGTGTGTTTGTCTGTGATAAAATAAGGACGGTGACTGAAAACTGGACGAAAGCAGCGTTTTGAAAACTGGGACCTCGCCCAACAACAGACTCGGCAATACAGGAAGAGGTGGGGGCAATAAACGGGGAAAAATGCCTAGTGCTAAAAGAAGCTGCAAGCAAGGAAATCTTAACATAATGGCAATACCAGTTCCGAACCTAATTTCTGGAAGGCATTTGGGGAGCACAATGAAAGTTGTGCACCCTGCTTGTCTCTGTTTCAGAGCTTTGCGTTATCTTTGCCCAAAAAGTACACGTCATGTAGCACACCGCATTCACAATGCACTTACACACATCAAGTATTACAATACCTGTCGCTGGCAGTCACTGGAGCTGCTGCTGAGCGGAGTGTGTGAGGACCGAGATGATTTCAAGATCAGGTCAGGTCACGTGGGGCACTGTCTCCGGGGCTCACAGCAGTGCAGAGCAGACTTTATTCTCCAATACTTGTCAGAGGCTGAGCGCTCTTTACACGCCCCTACTATCAGTATTCTTGCACCTCTCGACCCCCCACCTTTCCATCCAGCAGCCCCTCATAACTTCCGTGCCACACTCAATCATTCTGCGAATCCAGCTTTTCCCTCTGTCCACATCCTAAGTGCACAAACCTCTTTTCAATCTCACACGGCCCTTGTAAAAATGACAATTGCAAAATTACATGCTGGCGTATTTGTATGAAGGTGTAGCAGCTAACCAGCCTAAGCAAGTTTTCACAGAAGCATTCTCAGTGACGGATTTTACACCTCTGTTCAAAACCAAAGCTGCACTTTCAGTTGAAAAGAGAGAGCTGACTGCGGAAACATTTTCATTTATTATGTAATAAATAACCTTCCCTATCTGTGCCTCTCTTTTGCTGCCTGCCAGTATGTTCAAAATCTCTGTAACTCGTCCAGGCTGTCGCAGTACGCACACGCCTTACCAGGCTGCTGAACGTGATCAGCACGTAAATCAGAGCGTGTCAAGTTAAAACTCCTTTACTTTTTTCCTAAGACTCCTATTTCATATTAGATTTGTACGTTGTACAAACCAAAGGGTTTTGCAGCTTGGCAAAGACATGAATTTGTACTTGTAAAGCGCACTGATACCCTGAGGCTTCCTGGCGCTGTACGCATACCGCTGTGGAACCCTTCCTTGCTCTTCCCTGTGAAATGTCCACTCCTGGGCACCCCCAAGGTGAAGCCAGGCATCCCAGCGCTGGTGGGGCCGTTGTGGAGATTAAGCAAGCTATTGCCCAGAGTTGCAGAGTGGGACCCATGATTAGAATAGGCACCGAGGCGAGAATTATCAGGTCCGAGGACGTTGAGCCCAAGACCCGCCGAGGCGGGAATTGAACCCTGGTCCCGGGCCAGATCTCTGCATCAGGGTCTGCTGCTCTAACCATTGAATGTAATGAATACAGAAGAGGCAATTCTCATATTACTGAAGAAAGGAGCTCAGGGCCGATCTGATCGGCCGGAGCACTTTCAGTTTCAGCATGGGGCCGATTAGATCTGCCGGTGGCACTGGGTGCTTTTTGGGTCCCTGGGGGTCACTGTGGGACCCCCTGAGCAGGCCTAGGGGGTCAGGGTGTTTTTACCCTGCCCCCTTTTCTTGTTTTTCATCCTTTTTTCCACTGTTTTCTTGTGACTGTTACCGAGTCACAAGATGGCTGCCAACACTTCCTGGTTTGGAGTGCTGACAGCTAATCAGATCTCACGATGAGATGTGTGGTTAGGCTCCGCCCAGATATCGATATATTTTTATTTTTGAATTTCTTAGAAACTACTGAACGGATTTACACCATTTTAAAAAAAGCACGCTTTCTAGACCAAGACCTACCTTTTTGCCAAATTTGGTGTAATTCCGTTCAGCAGTTCGGGCTGTAACCTGTTTCAAAATTCCTATGGAAATTACCATGGGGAAAACGCGCTTTGGGACCCCCCTTTTTTCTCGGCCCCCGCTTGACGAATCACCCCGAAACTTTTAACACAGGAGCTGACCGGTCCGCCCCATTAGTTTTGAACATTTTGCGAAGATTCGTCAACCGGCGCCAAAGATATTGGCAAAAGAAAAAACGCTTTTTGAATAGAAACGAGGTCCTAACTATAACTTCCTACTGGCAACCGCCAGTAGGTAATATATATATATATGCTTCGCTCCCCTATGACTACTGTACTAAAGATACACTCCTGACCGACCACCTCTTTGCCTGGCATCAATGAAAAGCATTGTGCTGGGTTCGGTGTGGGCTTGTTTCGTGAATAAGAGCATTCAGCGTAATTGCTCACAGACTTCCCTCATTTCAAGTGTATGAATTAGGCCTCTCTCTAAATTTCAGTTATAGGGTCCACTTTGCGATCTTTGACAAAGTGCCAGAATAAGTTATAGTGAAGGAACTTGTTGGTTTTTTGGCAGCAGGAAAGTGAAATAAAAGATTGTATCACTACGTGAAATACCACTAGCATCACCACTGCTTGAAATAAAGTCAGCTAAGTGTACATGGATATATAAATATACGCATGTACTACAGTGACACATTTTGCAGACTATGACCGCGAATGGTGGCAAAATACGGCAGGTCAGGATCTTGTCCATTGAACGCGATGGGGACATCCTTTTATTAATTCACTGTTGTTCTAAATTGTGACACATTAGAGGCCTTCCTAACACAGGGGCACTACGAGTGCAGCTGTGTGGCAGGAGGGAAGGAGTACATTGTGGGATATGTGCAGCATATGAAATGTGAGACAACGACCAGAGATCCGTAGGAATGAATTGCCACAGATAGCCACCACACCAACTTCCTCCACACATGCCCCAGTGCTAGGAGATACAAAGAACGAAAAATACGTGCTGATATGAAGTGTATTTCAATGTTAAAGGACAGTATGCATTAAGTAGCGATGCTCATTATTGCAATATTTTTAGAATACAGTGTGTTTAGATTTAAAAATGCCTTTTAGACTACAGCTGTAGACTTTAGTGGTGCTTGCAAATACTTTGCAGTTCGACTATGAGTTTTTGTTTCCCAATGGTGTTACTGGGGCACAGATTCTTAAGATGTTCCTATCTCTTGAGAACAATTATAGTACAATGTTTTGGTTCTTCTTTCGCTTTCAGAGTTAATTGATGTTTCGAGCTTTTGAACACTGCAGACATTATGATTTTTGGGTTCTTCCCTTCTTCCCTAAGCAATGTACAAGGTTTCCTGTTTTTGGGATGTTTGCATACATATGCTCAAATGTTCATGTTTCCACCTCCTCATGTCTGGTTAGGAGCTCCACCGGTGCATTTGTATTTTTTTCTGAATATTGTGCCTACACAATTGCACAACTACTATTTTAACACCTAGCCACTGGTCATAGACAGAGAATGTTTGGTGAGGAGTAGAGAACACATGTGGTATGACGGGTGGGTCAGGTGTGAACATATATAGAAAAAATTAAATAAGAGGGGAGTACAACTAGATCCCTTAGATTTTATCTATAGTCAGACTGTAACAGGAAAACCTGTTATGCCACAGGCCCTACTACAAGTTTCCCACACATTTGGATCAAAGCTGGACTAAGTGTCCACTGTGATGCTAAAGCAGCAACTAATTTCAGCAATGCCTGAATGGACTGCTTAAAAATAAAATAAGCAAGATAAGTGCCACAATTAAGGGAAAGAAAAAAATTAATTAAGGAAAAAATAGTTTATTGCCTATGGATTGCCCTGTTTTCACTCAGAAATATTCTGAGTTCTGACCATCACCTAACGTCCCATATGCTTCTCACTGAACAATTAATAAATGTATCAGTACCAGGAACTAGACTTAAAATTCCTACTGAGAGTTCTTCTGAAATTATGAAAGCTGAAATGTAAGAGTATTTGTATGAGTTAACACACGCTGCGAAATTTCTTTCTACTCAGATATCCAAGCGGAAGGAGAAGGGCCCCATCAATCCTGAGCTCCTACTCAGCCCTCCCGAAACACAGATCTTTGTCCGGAAGGTCTCCATCAGTGGGAAAAAAAACTAATATTCGAAGGACAATTTAAAGCCATAGACTCCTCACCAACAGCTGAAGAACATGGATACATCGGAGCGACATCAGGGTCAACCCTGCACCACCTCAGCACTGACGTCCCATATCTTTTTTACCCCTTCACTTGCTGACACTTGTAGCAGTAGTGGTGGCACCTTTAATAACGCAATAGATTCCAACCTCCATTGACTGTGATGGTACTACTAATGTTACAATGTATCCTACTAAGTTGTCCCCTCATCGTAGTGATGCCCAATTGGCCTGGCAGCATAGTGTCCATAATTATCTCCATGATATTATGAGTTAAAGACAGATGACAATAGTAGGGAGACAGAAAACTAATGAATGCTGCTATGTGTGCTCATACATTCCCCACACAGTAGGCGTAGATAGACTGATTTTCCCCAGGGAAGTATCACCACACACTGTAAAATATCTCCTACACCTGTTCCACTACAGAATGCAGGGGCCAGTTTAGATTATTGAGGCCAACATCTCTGAAGTGTTTGTAAATACCACAGTATGGGACCACACCCCAATAATGCACGAGATTATCACTGACAATTCCAGAATAGAGGGGGAGGTAACAAAGATGCTCAAGATAGGAGTTCCTGATATTGACCTTAGTATAGCTTTTGGTAGGAACAATGGGTTTATGATAATAAGATCACCCTCAGACTGTAATGGCTCTTTACCGCACACCTTACGTTGCCCATGCCAAAACAGAACAGCTCTACTTCTATTTGCACAAATTTAGATGGGATGGACTGGAAGTCCCCACGGACCCCTGCCCCCACCACATCTTCAACAGAGCCGCCGACACCATCGCACCCATGCTCCACCACACCATCAACCGCTCCCTGGCGACCGCCTTGTTCCCCGACGACTGGAAATACGCCGAGGTCAACCCCCTCCTAAAGAAACCCTCAGCGGACCCCACCGACCTCAAAAACTACAGACCCATCTCCCTGCTCCCGTTCCCAGCGAAAGTCATCGAGAAAGCCATCAACAGCCAACTCGCCACATTCATTGAAGAACACAACATCCTCGACTCCTCCCAATCCGGCTTCAGAAAAAACCACAGTACGGAAACCGCCCTCCTCGCCGCAACAGACGACATCCGCACCCTACTGGACAAAGGAGAAACAGTAGCCCTCATCCTCCTTGACCTATCAGCGGCGTTCGACACAGTCTCCCACCGCACCCTAATACGCAGACTCTACGACGCAGGAATCCAGGACAAGGCCCTCGACTGGATCCGCTCCTTCCTCTCCGGCAGGACGCAGCGGGTCAGACTCCCCCTTTCCTCTCGGACCCCACACCTACCACCTGCGGAGTCCCCCAGGGCTCCTCCCTCAGCCCGACGCTCTTCAACGTCTACATGGCTCCACTTGCCCCCATCGTCAGAACCTACAGACTCAACATCGTGTCATACACAGACGACACCCAGCTCATCCTCTCCCTATCCAACGAGCCCAACACCGCCAGACGCAACTTTCGAGAAGGCATGGAAGCCGTCGCCAAATGGATGAAAAACAGCTGCCTACAACTAAACACCAACAAAACAGAAGTACTCATCATGGGCCCAAATCCCGACGCCTGGAGCGACACCTGTTGGCCCCCCGCCCTCGGAAACCCGCCAACCCCCACAGACCACGCACGCAACCTGGGAATCATCATGGACTCCGAGCTCAAAATGGACCGCCAGATCAACTCTGTCTCGTCTTCCTGCTTCCACACCCTCCGCCTCCTTCGTAAGACCTTCAAATGGATCCCCCTCGAACACCGAAAGACAGTCACCCACGCCCTGGTCACCAGCAGACTCGACTACGGCAACGCACTCTATGCCGGAATAAACAAAAACCTCATCCGCAAGCTACAGAACATCCAGAACGCCGCCGCAAGACTGGTCCTCAACCTGCCAAAACACTGCCACATCTCCCAGCACCTGCGCACACTCCACTGGCTCCCCGTCGAGGCGAGAATCACCTTTAAGATGCTCACCCACGCACACAAGGCCCTCCACGGCACCGGACCAGCATACCTGAACAGCCGACTCAAATTCCATGCACCCCAAGGACCCTACGATCAGCCCAGCTCTCCTATGTCGTGGTCCCCCGCAACAGAAAGACCAGATCGGGAGGCCGCTCCTTCTCCTTTCTCGCGGCCAAAGCATGGAACGCCCTTCCGCTCCACCTCAGACAGACATCGCTCCCCATCTTCGCAAGAAACCTCAAAACCTGGCTCTTCAACAGACCCCCTCCTTGATGGAATGGAACCTGCACCCCCCCCCACCCCTAGCGCCTTGAGACCCTTATGGGTGAGTAGTCGCGCTTTAACAAACTCCTGATTGATTGATTGATTGAAGTCTACTTGGGATGGGGAGAAAATGTCCAAACCTATAAAAAGCTTACAAACTAAAGTCACCTCTTCTCTGTTTTCTAGGGAATGGCACGGTACCTGTTGGGCGCAACTCTGGATGCAACAGCACCATCTATAATTTGGACATGCAATATCATGCAATATCATGCAATATCCACCTCCAGCCTAATGAACTTCTACTGGGCTTGCGGAGAACATCTCTATCTCCAATTGCCTCCTCGATGGAATGGACTGTGTACCTTTGTGCTGTGAAATTCCTAGGGCTACTTCATAACAAAATATAAAACCATAATTGTATAAATGCAATACAAATACAAATACAAATTACAACTGTGTACCTTTGTGACCATGCATGAGGTTCACCTGCTCATCCCAGCAGCCAATATCTCCCACATCCATGCCCATCCTACGACTGGTTCTGTCACCTTGCTCCACCGACATCAGCGGTATGCTGAGTACTTTGGGTGGACAGCCTACAAAGACATACCGCAGGAGTTCCGCCTATTGAACAAGGTCCAGCTCCTTTTTTTTCAACACCATCATTATGATGTTCCAGATCAAGGCAAATGCATGCTGGCTTCAGAACACCAAGAGGAGGGTATGCCTTCGGACAGGGAGGTAATGCAACACATTAAGTGCCTGCCAATGGTGAAGAAAAAGCCACATCACCAAGGCCATCGAGGACTTGAACAACATAGAAAAGAAAATGATTCCTGAAGGAGGTGCCAAAGCAGACACAGCCACTGATTGGTTGAGCTTTGACTGGATGCCTTCATGGCCGTCTGCCATTCTAAAAAATGTTGTTATCGGTTTCCAGTGTGCTGTTGCTCCCCTGTTGTACCAAGCAGTTGTTCTGTCATTCTGCTAAAAATACTGGTAGTAAATTAGTGGGTAGGAGTTAGGAAGGAATAGGGAATATTCATATGGCCTATATACACAAGAAGAAGAAAGGTAGAACAGGGAATGGGGATAACTTAGCACTTTTAGAAGTAGTAGAATTCACAACGATAGGACTACATTAAATGCAGCCTGCTACTATTACCCAGTGCCAGGTCAATAGCTCCCAACTCACCACTAGTAGATACTAACTGAGATAGGATTTAAAAATAGATCCACCATCACCTACACCGACACCTTATACATCCCTCATCGACATGCCCGAAGGAGAATATGTAGAGTTGAAAACACAGCAGGAAAGACAGTGCTCCTACGTTAATGACACACCTTGGATACCCCAACTAGACCAAGGGCCTGCTAAGTACACTGTAAGAGTTTTGTTCAAGAATGAACAAGAGGAGGGAAATGAAGCAGGGTGCAGTTTTACCATATAATGCCATAGCTATTTCTGTCCCCAATCTGAAGCATGTGAGTCTTAAATGGCCCTGCCAGCCAACATGCAGGAGTTTGCTAAATTGCCCATACTATCTTAAAACATTCACTGAAGACAGTAGGCCTTCTGCCTCCCTAATAAAATTACTGATATCCCTTCTGCAAAGGTCATGAATCTCAGCTCACTGTCTTCTTGGTAAACAAAGTCACCAAGCCCATGGCCGGACTGGCCATAGCGGGCACCGGGCGTTTCCCCGGTAGGCCGCTAGGGTGAGGGCCGGTTTTGGGCCCCTGGGGGGCCGTTTTTATTACCGGGGGTCGGCAATATCGGCCCCCGGTAACAAAATCGGCCGAAACCGGCCCTCGCAAACTGCTCGGCTGCACTCCCCCTCACCCCAGGGGGGGGCGGCTGAGCAGTTTGCTAGGGCCGGTTTCTGTTCCCAGTCCAGCCCTGACCAAGCCGCCACTGCCCGCCACTGCTTCTTAGTTCATTCGTTGACCACCTCGCACAGTGAACTTTTGGGTCACGACGCGTGTGTGCTCCCGGTTAACCGTCTTCCCTAGCATTCTGACTGAGGTTGTAATGCTTCATGGTGCTTTGAAATTCATTTTCTCTCTCTCTCACTTTTCTTTGCATTGCCGTGATTTTAAAACTTACTAGATTGCATGTTTTTGCTCTTCATCTAAAATGTGTCTCTGACACTTGTTACTTGCTAGATTGCTTAGAGTTATTTCTAATTAATGATGTGCGTTTGACATTTATTGTTTAAATTGGTTTTTGAATAAATGGTGCCACTCTGACTCAGTTCCTGCATCTCACACATGTGTCTTAATAATTTAGATAGCACATCCCTGCTCAAATTAAGGTGCCAAAAAACCACCCTAAAATCCCCCTCTAACAAGAGCAGAAATGTTCGCACACTGAAATGATAGAGGGAGCAAAATTATACCCATTATTGCAAATCATAGAAGTGGAAGGAGGGACCGAAAAGAGAAAGAAGGATCAAATAAGAGAATCGGGAGCGAAAGATGAAAACAGTGATAGTTATACTAGTGATAGTCTTTTCGATGTATTAATTTCTGAGCGACCACCTTCATATGATGAGATTCAAACGGAGGGAGATGGGAGTCAGGCTGCAGGTGGAAATACTGGATTGCCTACTGCACCAGTAAGTATGAGTCCTGGTATGATAGGGATTTCTTCTGTGCAGAGCATGAGGGGGACTATTACAGTGGATCAAAACATGATAGTAGGAAATTCAGGGAGTTGCGTTCCTGGGACCTCCGCTGATTGTATTGTCCCATATGCACTTACAGTTCCTATTACCGTTGAACCAGTGGTTTCTATATATAAACCTGGTTCCGGAGGAAACGGGATTCAAAAGTCAGCTGTTCCCGCTCAACAACAAGTATCAGAAATTACACCCATGAGTCAGAGATTTGGGAAATGTGTTCATTTATGTCTGATTAATGCAAATACTCCTTGCAGTGTAAGTGCAGACACATCTGTGCTTCAAACTGGATTTGGATCTTTAGGGTTGTTCCCGGGGTTACCATATCTGGGTTCACTTACCTGGGAACTGCCTTTAAATATGCATAGCAGTACACCTGAACTAAAGGCACTATATAAAGCTTCTAAGGTACATCCTGGTTTTCATGTCCAGGAATTAGAGGACTTTTTGAGAGATCTTAATGCTATATCAAATGAGAGTGGGACTACGGAAGCGAGTCAGGGAACTCTTCAGTCAACTTTGAAAGTAAACCTGGTGGAGGTGGGAAAATTGAAGTTGGAATTGGAAAAAATGATAGGTGGTTGTCTTGTATTGGATTGAAAAGAAATATATCAGCAGAGTGAACTTTTGTTCATGAGTAAAGATGTTACTAGGAAAGCAAGACTAGCACTTGACAAATTATCTGCATTGGCTCAAAAATATGAGATAGATTTAAAGCGGACAAAGGCTTTACAGAAAAGCCGCTGACTTGCGTTTAGTGATCAGGACATAGAACATATGAGAATACCAGGAATAAAGATGCAAAGTCGGGAATTAATCCACAGCATCCAAATATGGAGTGAATTAGAGAAAAGGGAAGTTAAATGGTCAAAAAGAACGACTCCCAAGAAAACAATGGAAGAGCCGCCTCCTCCTGGAGGAATTGGGGTTGAGAGCTGCAAGCTTTCCTGTGCTGGAGGTACCTAGCAGAGGGTATATATAGATACCTTGGAGTAGGATTGATCTTGCGTCATTTACAAATAAATTCTCTAAATCAAGAGAGTAGCCTGTGGAGTGGACCAAACAAGTTGAGAGGTTTGTGAACATTTTGAAGGTTTTGTGGACTGATCTGAATACCTTGTTTGCCATTGTGGTCCCATGTGATTTGTGGACAGCATCTAAAATAGCCATAGAGTGGCCCAAGAGACAGCCGACATGAGTCCCTGTGACTAAAGGTCCTTCAGCTATAGTGATGAGGAAGTATGATCAGGTGATGAAGTTGTTGAAGTCTTAGGTGCCACCCCAAGATATTGACTGGGTCAAGATTGATTGAATGACTCATGAACTGAAGGAGACGATTCATGCATATTAGGAGAGGTTATTACAGGCATTTAAACAGCATAGTGGAATGGAAACACTGGGCCAAAAGATATGGGACAATTTGTGTGCAGGTTTGTGACAGGATTGAGACCTGAGATTAGTATGATGATTCAACAGCATCTAATTTGTTTGGCAAATAAGTCAGTTGTTGACATTATGTGATATGCCAAATACTGCAATTCTGCAACAAAGAGATTGAAATGAGGCAGAAAAAGTTCAAGGAATTTCAAGGAAATGTTAATGGTGGAACAGGCAAGTGCTTGTTTTACCAATCTTTTAGTTTGAAACTAGTTCAGAAAAGAAAATGATTTTTGGCACACAGGCCCAGGCTGAGGAAAAAGGGACAGAAAACATTGCTTACTGGAAACAGCGACTATGATCATTACAATGGATGGTGGAACAGCTAGAGGCGAAGAACCAGATGATCTGGAAACATTCTTGGAAGAAATGGAATCGACGACACACAAATAGAGACTACACTAAACAAGATGACACAGGAACATTCCAGAGATGGTGGGAAGGACATGAGAATAGGGAACTCGAAGGAACACCAATGTCTAAAAGATCTGATGTGGAAATGGGGACGAGAATAAAACATAACAGAATGCAAAAACAAACAGAAGCGAATCAATATCACCCGTAAAACCGTAACTGTCACTTTCTTCTGAAGGTGAGGAGTTATTCATTGCTGTTTAGGACTTCAGCATGAACAATTTTGCACATCACAGTCTGTTAAAGTGGGCAAATGGAAGAGTATGAGAGAAGGCACTGTTCTGTTACTGGGGATCGGAGTAGGCTGGTTGATTTTTTGTCTTTAGGAAACAAAAGGTTTAACCTGGCTTGAGACACTTCCCCAAACGATCTCACTATGGAGCCGTTAAGAATATATATTCTTACCTCACACATGTGACCATTATAGGGGCTGTGAAGGCAAAGTTAACGCCTGAAGCAGGATTCCAATAGATGGTGCTTTTATTCTGAAAATGTCCTGTCAAAATTATGGGGGTGGTAAATATAGTGTTCATTAAGATAAAACAACAGGGAGCGCGAAAACACGAGGACAAAGATGTGTATTCGTTTTGCTGTCAAGTGGTATATTATAGAGTAAACTATGCAGCTTAGGGCCTGTGGCATCGATTGTGCAGACATAGCTAGTGACCCCAGATTTACAGTTTGTTTAGAGATTAATTTAAGGTAGATCTCAGATACAAATCATAGTAATTGAAGTCGCATAATATGACTATATACTTACAATATACACATTACTCAGAATGGGAGAAGCAATCCTGAGGGAGGAGAAGAAATGCTCTGCCTTATGAAACATGACTCCTGATTCTTGGTGGATCCCCATATAAGATTAGATGGATATATACTGCCTCAAAGTATACCCAAACATACATTGATCTAGATATACATCCTAAATAGTACCATTTTTCCAGCACCAATTAGTTGCATATATTCGGTCACTTTATCGGGCAGACCCCAGAGATAGCCAAGGCAGAGACAAACTCTCATATTTTTGGAGCGATGCAATGCACGTAGCCAGCCACATAGAATGTAACATGGGACTCATGTTGATAAGTAGAGAGGCTGAGATGCCAAGCACCACAAAACCATTAACTCTGATATCCTTGAATGAAATTGGCCGGATAAACTATGTGAAGAGAAAAAGGTGCTTTGGAGTTATGAATTTTTAAAGTTATAAGTGTAAAACAGTGTGAAAAAACACAAAGTGCCAACCATGGTAATCTGGTCGTGCGAGAGAGGGGAAAATTCATGATTTCAGGCTAA
Source organism: Calotriton arnoldi (assembly GCA_963921515.1). NCBI lineage: Eukaryota > Metazoa > Chordata > Amphibia > Caudata > Salamandridae > Calotriton > Calotriton arnoldi. The sequence goes on along the minus strand of CAWUFW010002693.1, from coordinate 1,652,411 downwards.
CTGTGATGGAGCATGGGTCAGATACAGGGACCAGGTTAGTCCTGCTGAAAAGTTACTTTCTCAGTACAGTGCCAAGAGATCCGTTGGTGGTGGAAGGGGGTCGCAAGTAGAAGGGAAGCATCATGGATGTTCATCGCTGTAGCGTGAAGATCCTGCTGTCATTGCGAGCAGTCAGGCTGGAGCTTTAAGGTGGCACTCCCCATGAGTGGTCAATGCTGTAGCATGAAGGCTCTGGCTGACTGAGCTTTATCTTGCCGGTCTTTTCAAGTGACAGGGATTCAGCGACAATGGGCCTGTTTGCTGCTGTGAGAAGTGCAAAAAGTTCAATTCAACCTCTCTGAGGGCACACCCAGGGTCCAGGACCTGAGAGTCACCACCTGGGGGTCAAGGGACTTGCACCAGCTGGACCTGAGTGCTGGTGCAGGTGGTTGGAAGCCTGTTATGTCCCTGTGGTTCAGAACAGGAGGCCAACAGACTATCCCTTGGAGCCACTCTATAGGTCCTGGGTTCAACATATGCAGGTTCAGTCCTGCTCACCCAGGGAAGCAGACAGCAGGCCAGCACAGCAAGGCAGCAGTACATCATTCCAGCAGGGTGGCAGTCCTTTTAGCAGGACAGCAGTCCTTCTTCCTGGCAGAGTATCCACATGTCCAGAAGGGTACTGAAGAGTTGGTGTCAAACGCCCAATATTTATACCCAGTTTTGCTTTTTGGGTGGGAGGCGCTTTTGGAGGTTCCCCTTTGAAATGCGCGGGTGTCCTGCCTTCCTGGTCATGACTCCAGAGTAACTACGAGGGGTATGCAGGCATTTGTATGAAGGCAGAACACATCCTAGTCAATTGTAGGTAGGCCTGTGCCCAGCTCCGCCCACGCACCCTGACAGTGATGGCCTATCACTGTTGTGTGTGGCTCTCTAGGAGATATACAAAAAGCTCAACTGTTAACTACACCTAGTCATGTGACCCAGAGGCAGGTTGCAGGCACCAAATGGCTAAGGCATGAAAATGCCAACTTTCTAAAAGTTATGTTGGTCTTGAATATGATCCAATGACATCAATAAATCACTCATGTATAGTACCAATGATGTATTGTTAAATGCATGAATATATTCATAAAGATTTCGTCATCAAAACGTCATATCTATTGCACATAATTACAGTACAAATATAATATGTATACAGCAGTACATCAACAAAACAGCACTGACGTCACCTTATGATCCCTGTAGTAACATCTATTCAATTTGGGATCCAAAGAAGAGCAAACATCCTCCTAACCATGTAGGTTCAAGACTCCACAGTCCACGAGCTACAAATCATTATATTACAAGTTTTAATGAAGGCCTGAAACACCATGCGGTGTCAGTAAAAATGTTAGAGAGGGCAGACTGTCGATTTTTCGGTCTCAAGTGGTGCAACAGGTCCACAAGACCATCTTCAGGACCTAGTGTTGAGACGGAGCAAAGCCTGTAAGCACTTGTAACAATTCAACATACTTCTGCACAGAAAGCTCAGCAGATGCCTTATGCAATGAATCGTTCTAGCTATGTGCAATTATTTAGGATCTATAATTGTGATCTCTGAACAACTGGTCGGCCAAACTGATCCCTCCATGGGTCCACTCAATGGATATGGTGACACATATTTATGACCAATATAACATTGAGTTGAGCATAAAGAAGTCTTCCAAGAGCATATTTCGTTTGTAGATTACATTACCCATTTCCTTGGGGGAATACTGGGTTGCCCTGTCTTATAGCTCAACCTTCTAAAAGTGGCATTTTCAAAATTGTAGGTCAAAATCTGATATTTACTCCATACTGAGAAGCACATTCGGCGGCCATCTTATCTTGCCTGAAGTATATTTGGCGGCTGTTAGGAATTTGGTTCCTGGTTGACTGAGGTATGCACCCAGGCCAGGCAGGAACCACCACTCTAGGCAGGGTAAGTCAGATACACACTAAAAGATAACCTGTACTCACCCTCTGGTAGCTTAGCACAGAGCAGTCAGGCTTACCTAAAGAGGCAATGTGTAAGCTATGTGTGCAACACACAGCCACAGTAACACACTGAATACACCACAAAAAGACTCCACACAGGTTTAGAAAAATAGAAACATTTTATCTGAGCAAAATGAGACTACAATGACAAAAATCCAATCAGTAGATATGAATTTGTAAAGATTAACTGCAAATAGAGTGCTTAGAAGCTACGAGCAGTCAAAAAGTTATCGATTGTGCAGACATAGCTAGTGACCCCAGATTTACAGTTTGTTTAGAGATTAATTTAAGGTAGATCTCAGATACAAATCATAGTAATTGAAGTCGCATAATATGACTATATACTTACAATATACACATTACTCAGAATGGGAGAAGCAATCCTGAGGAGGAGAAGAAATGCTCTGCCTTATGAAACATGACTCCTGATTCTTGGTGGATCCCCATATAAGATTAGATGGATATATACTGCCTCAAAGTATACCCAAACATACATTGATCTAGATATACATCCTAAATAGTACCATTTTTCCAGCACCAATTAGTTGCATATATTCGGTCACTTTATCGGGCAGACCCCAGAGATAGCCAAGGCAGAGACAAACTCTCATATTTTTGGAGCGATGCAATGCACGTAGCCAGCCACATAGAATGTAACATGGGACTCATGTTGATAAGTAGAGAGGCTGAGATGCCAAGCACCACAAAACCATTAACTCTGATATCCTTGAATGAAATTGGCCGGATAAACTATGTGAAGAGAAAAGGTGCTTTGGAGTTATGAATTTTTAAAGTTATAAGTGTAAAACAGTGTGAAAAAACACAAAGTGCCAACCATGGTAATCTGGTCGTGCGAGAGAGGGGAAAATTCATGATTTCAGGCTAACTGTGATGGAGCATGGGTCAGATACAGGGACCAGGTTAGTCCTGCTGAAAAGTTACTTTCTCAGTACAGTGCCAAGAGATCCGTTGGTGGTGGAAGGGGGTCGCAAGTAGAAGGGAAGCATCATGGATGTTCATCGCTGTAGCGTGAAGATCCTGCTGTCATTGCGAGCAGTCAGGCTGGAGCTTTAAGGTGGCACTCCCCATGAGTGGTCAATGCTGTAGCATGAAGGCTCTGGCTGACTGAGCTTTATCTTGCCGGTCTTTTCAAGTGACAGGGATTCAGCGACAATGGGCCTGTTTGCTGCTGTGAGAAGTGCAAAAGTTCAATTCAACCTCTCTGAGGGCACACCCAGGGTCCAGGACCTGAGAGTCACCACCTGGGGGTCAAGGGACTTGCACCAGCTGGACCTGAGTGCTGGTGCAGGTGGTTGGAAGCCTGTTATGTCCCTGTGGTTCAGAACAGGAGGCCAACAGACTATCCCTTGGAGCCACTCTATAGGTCCTGGGTTCAACATATGCAGGTTCAGTCCTGCTCACCCAGGGAAGCAGACAGCAGGCCAGCACAGCAAGGCAGCAGTACATCATTCCAGCAGGGTGGCAGTCCTTTTAGCAGGACAGCAGTCCTTCTTCCTGGCAGAGTATCCACATGTCCAGAAGGGTACTGAAGAGTTGGTGTCAAACGCCCAATATTTATACCCAGTTTTGCTTTTTGGGTGGGAGGCGCTTTTGGAGGTTCCCCTTTGAAATGCGCGGGTGTCCTGCCTTCCTGGTCATGACTCCAGAGTAACTACGAGGGGTATGTAGGCATTTGTATGAAGGCAGAACACATCCTAGTCAATTGTAGGTAGGCCTGTGCCCAGCTCCGCCCACGCACCCTGACAGTGATGGCCTATCACTGTTGTGTGTGGCTCTCTAGGAGATATACAAAAAGCTCAACTGTTAACTACACCTAGTCATGTGACCCAGAGGCAGGTTGCAGGCACCAAATGGCTAAGGCATGAAAATGCCAACTTTCTAAAAGTTATGTTGGTCTTGAATATGATCCAATGACATCAATAAATCACTCATGTATAGTACCAATGATGTATTGTTAAATGCATGAATATATTCATAAAGATTTCGTCATCAAAACGTCATATCTATTGCACATAATTACAGTACAAATATAATATGTATACAGCAGTACATCAACAAAACAGCACTGACGTCACCTTATGATCCCTGTAGTAACATCTATTCAATTTGGGATCCAAAGAAGAGCAAACATCCTCCTAACCATGTAGGTTCAAGACTCCACAGTCCACGAGCTACAAATCATTATATTACAAGTTTTAATGAAGGCCTGAAACACCATGCGGTGTCAGTAAAAATGTTAGAGAGGGCAGACTGTCGATTTTTCGGTCTCAAGTGGTGCAACAGGTCCACAAGACCATCTTCAGGACCTAGTGTTGAGACGGAGCAAAGCCTGTAAGCACTTGTAACAATTCAACATACTTCTGCACAGAAAGCTCAGCAGATGCCTTATGCAATGAATCGTTCTAGCTATGTGCAATTATTTAGGATCTATAATTGTGATCTCTGAACAACTGGTCGGCCAAACTGATCCCTCCATGGGTCCACTCAATGGATATGGTGACACATATTTATGACCAATATAACATTGAGTTGAGCATAAAGAAGTCTTCCAAGAGCATATTTCGTTTGTAGATTACATTACCCATTTCCTTGGGGGAATACTGGGTTGCCCTGTCTTATAGCTCAACCTTCTAAAAGTGGCATTTTCAAAATTGTAGGTCAAAATCTGATATTTACTCCATACTGAGAAGCACATTCGGCGGCCATCTTATCTTGCCTGAAGTATATTTGGCGGCTGTTAGGAATTTGGTTCCTGGTTGACTGAGGTATGCACCCAGGCCAGGCAGGAACCACCACTCTAGGCAGGGTAAGTCAGATACACACTAAAAGATAACCTGTACTCACCCTCTGGTAGCTTAGCACAGAGCAGTCAGGCTTACCTAAAGAGGCAATGTGTAAGCTATGTGTGCAACACACAGCCACAGTAACACACTGAATACACCACAAAAAGACTCCACACAGGTTTAGAAAAATAGAAACATTTTATCTGAGCAAAATGAGACTACAATGACAAAAATCCAATCAGTAGATATGAATTTGTAAAGATTAACTGCAAATAGAGTGCTTAGAAGCTACGAGCAGTCAAAAAGTTATTTGAGGTTGCGAGGGACCGGTGCAAATCCAAAGTTCAGGCCGACGGCGATGGAGGGCGGGGTGGCTACAGGACCCACGCAGGGATAGCTAAGAAAGTACCTTGGATGGGGCAAAGCATCAACAATGAGGGCACGATGTGTCAATCTTTTCCATGCCGTTGAGTCACTGTGTCATCGTTGAGCTTCACTGAAGTGAAGGTAATGTATTATCGTCGAGCCACACAGAGCGTCGTCGTCGGGTCACGCAGGCTGTATAACCGCTGTCGTCGAACAGCCTCTGCATCGAAGGGTAATGCGTCGGTTCCGACCGGTGCAATGGTGACGAAGTTTCATTTTTGGAGCAAAAGAGCTGCAGAACTCACTTCTGTGGCCCAGAACTTGGGGAGGGTACCTCAAGCAAGGGTAGGACTCACAGGAGGCAAGGTCCAGCAGCACCAGCAGGGTTGTGGGAAGTCTTTTGTGTCCCTGAAACTTCAGAAAACAGGAGGAAAGCCAGCAAGCCCTTGGAGATCATTTGGAGGGAAGGCAGAGTCAGGGAACAGCAGGCAGCAGGGCAAAAAGCAGAAAAGCAGTCCTTCTAGAAAAGCAGTCCAGTTGAGTCCTTTAAGCCGCACCGTTGTCCTTCTGAAAGAGATTCAGTTCCAGTTACAGAAGTGTCTGATTTTAGGCGGTCATAGACCCAGAACATATACCCAAAAGTGCCTTTGATGTAGGGGGTGACTTCAAAGCAGCTCTCTGAAGTACACAAGGATGCTTTTCAATCCAGTCCTGTCTGCCAGGATATCCGTGGGGGGTAATTCAGTGTTTTGTTTGTGGACAAGACACTACCTATTGAAGTGTAAGTATCAGCCCCTTCCATTCCTCCCCACCCAAGACTACTCGTCAGAATGCAGATGAATGCAGATGAGTGCTCATAATGCAGATGAGCTTCACCTTCCTGTGTTTGTGGCTGTCAAGAGGGAATGCACAAAGTGTAGCTGTCACCCACCCCAGACGTGTATTAGAGACAGGCTGTCAGGCACATAGAGCAGTAAGTACAGAGAAATGGCCACTTTTGTAAAATTGGCATTTCTAAAACAGTAATGTTAAATCCAACTTCACCAGTAAGCAGGATTTATCATTACCATTCCAAAGATATGAAAAATGAAAAAGCTACTCCACTTTGTTTAGGAATTACAGCTTATTAAGGAATTCCCAATGCTGACCTATAAGAGGGGTAGGCCTCACAGTAGTGAAAAACGAAATAGGCTGTTTGTCACTACCAGAATAAGCAAAACATAAAAGTCTATGCCCTACCTCTTACTTACATAGCACTCTGCCCTTAAGGTTACTTAGAGCCTACCTTAAGGGTGACATTTGGAATAAAAGGGTATTTATGGCGAGGTAAGTAGTTTAAAATGCCAAATCGAAGTGGCAGTAAAATGCGCACAGGCACTGCAGTGCCATGCCTGAGACAGGCTTGAAAGGCTACTTCTGTGGATGTCACAAACAGTGGTGCGGCCCACTAGTAACATTTGAAGTGCAGGCCCTGGGTATATGGTTTGCAACTTCACAAGGGACTTACCAGTACAACAAACATGCCAATCAGGTTTACATCAATGTTATCATGTTAAGGGGAAAAGCACATGCACTTTAACACTGGTTAGCAGTGGGAAAGTGGTCAGATTCCTAAGGTCAACAAAAAGAATCAGCAAAACATGGAGGCAAAAGGCAAGAAGTCGATGGATGCCAGGTCTAACAGCAGCCATCCTTTTTTGCCAGATGTGTCCCAAATAAGGTCTGGCGACATACTACGAATCTGCACAGTAGAATGCGTCAGAGTCAATGTCTTTATTATGATTTGGAGCTCCAAGAAGTTCCACATAAAAATATCCAAGAAGGTTCCAATGTATCAAATCATCCAAAGCTTAATAATAATAATTATAATACAAAAATATAAAATGCGTACAAAAACCTAAGAATTACAGATTTCGTTGAACAATGCAAGATTCGATCAGCATACAAGAAGTTGAAAGTTCAAATGCGCAAATATGAAACCAATTTAAAGGATCCTTTAAAATACACTGCTAACTATGACAGTGCAAATCGAAAAGTACCGTTAAAATCTCCAAAAACTTCAACTGCATAATACAGATTCTATTTGTAATAAAAAATACATTTTGCCCAGAGGGGACCCTGTATAAAATACAATTACAAATTTCATTATACAGTACAAAATTCATAGCAGCAGATTTGTTAAAAAGTGCAAGTGTGCAAATATAATGCCAATTTCACGCATCCTATAAAAGATTCGACTTAAAATATAGAATAAATGTTGCTCAATAGGGACCCCACGCAAAAATACATGCAGGGGCCCAATAGATACAGAATTCATGTGCAATACAGACTTCATAGCAGCATACGAAATGAAAAAAGTGCAAGTTCGCAAGTGTAATACCAATTGCAATCAATCAATCAATCAATCATAGCATTTGTAGAGCGCACTACATACCCGTGAGGGTCTCAAGGCGCTGGGGGGGGGAGGAGTGCTGCTACTGCTCGAAGAGCCAGGTCTTGAGGAGTCTTCTGAAGGTCAGCAGGTCTTGGGTCTGCCATAGGTGGATGGGGAGGGTGTTCCAGGTTTTGGCGGCGAGGTGGGAGAAGGATCTGCCGCCGGAGGTCGCTCTTCGGATGCGGGGGATTGTGGCGAGGGCGAGGTCGGCGGAGCGAAGCTGGCGGGCGGGGGTGTAGAGGCTGAGTCGTCTGTTGAGGTACGCAGGTCCGGTGTTGTGGAGTGCCTTGTGTGCGTGGGTGAGGAGCTTCAAGGTTATCCTCTTGTTGACGGGGAGCCAGTGCAGGTCTCTCAGGTGGGGAGTGATGTGGCTGCGGCGAGGGATGTCGAGGATCAGGCGTGCAGAGGCGTTCTGGATGCGTTGCAGCCGCTTCAGGAGTTTGGCAGAGGCTCCAGCATAGAGGGCGTTTCCGTAGTCCAGCCTGCTGCTGACGAGGGCCTGGGTGACCGTTCTTCTTGTTTCAGTGGGGATCCACTTGTAGATCTTGCGGAGCATTGTGGAGGGTGTTGAAGCAGGAGGAAGAGACGGCGTTGACCTGCTAAGTCATGGAGAGGGTGGAGTCGAGGATGACCCCTAGGTTGCGTGCATGGTCGGTGGGTGTTGGAGCTGTTCCCAGTGCGGTCGGCCACCAGGAGTCGTCCCAGGCAGAGGGGGTGGATCCGAGGATGAGGACCTCCATCTTGTCCGAGTTCAGCTTCAGTCGGCTGTTCCTCATCCATTCGGCGACGGCCTTCATTCCTTCGTGGAGGTTGGTTTTGGCGGTGTGGGGGTCCTTGGTGAGGGAGAGAATCAGCTGGGTGTCATCGGCGTATGAGATGATGTTGAGGTCGTGCAGTCGGGCGACGTGGGCGAGTGGTGCCATGTAGATGTTAAACAGCATTGGGCTGAGGGATGAGCCCTGGGGTACCCCGCATATGATCTCGGTGGCTTTGGAGCGGAAGGGGGAGGCGGACGCTCTGTGTTCTGCCAGAGAGGAAGGAGCTGGTCCAGTCCAGGGCCTTCTCTTGGATCCCGGTGTCGTGGAGGCGTGTGCGTAGTGTGTGGTGGCATACCGTGTCGAAGGCGGCTGACAGGTCCAGGAGGATGAGGGCCGCGGTCTCCCCGTTGTCTAGCAGGGTCCTGATGTCATCGGTGGCGGCGATGAGGGCAGTTTCGGTGCTGTGGTTGCTGCGAAACCCGGACTGGGACGGGTCCAAGATGCTGTTCTCCTCCAGGTAGCAGGTCAGTTGTTTGTTGACGGTCTTCTCGATGACCTTCGCCGGGAACGGGAGCAGGGAGATGGGCCGGAAGTTCTTGAGGTCCTTGGGGTCCGCCTTGGGTTTCTTGAGTAAGGCGTTGATCTCGGCGTGCTTCCAGCTTTCCGGGAAGGTTGCTGTCTCGAAGGAAATGTTGATGGCTTTCCGGAGATGGGGTGCGATGGCGGTGCTGGCTTTGTTGAAGATGTGGTGTGGGCATGGGTCTGACGGAGATTCGGAGTGGATGGTGTTCATGATCTTGATGGTGTCGTCGTCGTTTATGTTGGTCCAGGAGAGCAGGCGGTTGGTGCGGATGTTGGTCATGGGGGCAGAGGTCTCAGTGGTTGTCGGGGCGATCGTGGTGTTGAAGCTGTCGTGGATGTCAGCGATCTTGCGATGGAAGAAGGTGGCCAGTGAGTTGCACAGGTCTTGCGAAGGTGGGATGTCGTTGGTGTTGGAGCTGGGGTTGGAGAGTTCCTTCACAATGTTGAAGAGCTCTTTGCTGTTATGTGCGTTGCTGACTAGGTGGTCTTTGAAGGAGGCCCTTTTGGCGGATCTGATGAGGTGATGGTGTCTGCGGGTGGCGTTCTTGTGGGCTGCGTCGCTGTCCGGTGTTTGTTCACGGTGCCAGTTCTTCTCTAGCTTTCGGCAGGTTTGCTTGGAGGCTCGGAGGTCTTCAGTGAACCAGCTGGCTTTCTTGCTGGTGTGGCTGTTGGAGGGTTTCTTGAGCGGGACGAGGGTGTTGGCGCAGTCGTCGATCCACTGTCTGAGGTTGCGGGCGGCGGTGTCGGTGGGGTCGGCAGGTGGGCTCCGGGCGAGGGTGGTGGTTAGCTGGTCTTCGGTGACTTTGCTCCAGCATCGGCGAGGTATCTGTTGGGTGCGGTGGTGCGTGGTGGCTTTCTGGAAGGTGACGTGGATGCAGTGATGGTCGGTCCAGTGGAGTTCGGTGGTGTGGCTGAAGGTGACGTGGGAGCTTGCGGAGAAGATGAGGTCAAGCGTGTGGCCGGCGGAGTGGGTGGGTGTTGTGACGAGTTGTCTGAGTCCGAGGTTGGCGAGTTTGTTGATCAGGGTGGTAGAGTTGGTGTTGTTGTTGTTCTCGAGATGGCAGTTCAGGTCCCCGAGGAGGATGTAGTCCGTGGAGGCGAGGGCGTGTGGACTGACGAAGTCGGCGATGGAGTTGCTGAACTGTGGTCGGGGTCCAGGGGGTCTGTAGACGAGGGTTCCTCTGAGGGTGGTGTTGGGGTCGGTGTGGATCTGGAAGTGCAGGTGCTCGGCGGTGCTGAGGGTGTCGTCGTTGTTGGTCGAGACTCTGAGAGTGTTCCTGTGGACGATGGCGATTCCTCCTCCTACTCCGTTGGTGCGGTCCCTGCGGGAGATCTTGTAGCCTTCCGGGATGGCAATGGCGATGTCGGGTGCCGAGGAGGGGTTCAGCCAGGTCTCCATCAGGAATGCGATGTCAGGGGAGGTTGAGTCGAGTAGGTCCCAGAGTTCAACGGCGTGTTTGCGGGCGGAGCGGGTGTTGAGAAGAATGCAACTGAGGTAGTTGGGTTCGTTCCTGGTCGGCGGGTTGGCGGGCTGGGTGCTGGTGAAGCTGCAGTTCCGGCAGGATAAGGGTCCTAGCGTGCACTTCGGGGCGGCCAGGAAGCAGGTGTGCGATCGTCGTCCGGCGTTAAGTGCGTGGAGTCGTAGCGAAGCCGGGCGTTGTGGCCTTTGCGGTGGCCAGGGGTTCTGGCGCTGGGCACGGTCCAGGCACGGACGGGCGCAGACGGGCTTGCCTTAGGCGCGCCTTTGGCGCTCCAGCGGCGCGACCGCGCAGCGGCCGCCATATATGGGGAGGTGGGAGGGAGGAGCAGCTGGGAGGCGGGAGGCAGGGCAGGGGCAGCGAATGGGCGGTCAGGGGGGCGGGGCCGCAGGGGACGCAGCGGCTGGAGCGGGAGCAGTGAGGGGCGACGAAGGGAGCGGAGGGCAAAACGGGCTCACAATTACGGGGGCAACGAAGGGAACAGAAGGCAAAAAGGGTTCACAATTACGGGGGCAACGAAGGGAACAGAAGGCAAAAAGGGCTCACAATTACGGGGGCAACGAAGAGAACAGAAGGCAAAAAGGGCTCACAATCACAGGGGCAACGAAGGGAACAGAAGGCTAAAAGGGCTCACATTCGTGGGGGCAACGAAGGGAACAGAAGGCAAAAAGGGCTCACAATTACGGGGGCAACGAAGGGAACAGAAGGCAAAAAGGGCTCACAATCACAGGGGCAACGAAGGGTACAGAAGGCAAAACGGGCAGGGAAACACGGGGACAGCGAGGGGAACAGAAGGAAAAAGAGGGCACAGACCAATACAGGCACCGGGGGAAAACAGACAACAGCAGTCACAGACACCAAGATAACAGTAAAGGCAAACAATAAGATACAAACCTACGGCCTACCACTGGCCACCAGGGATGAGGCGCAGGTGGTAGCCTGTGGGTGGAGGAGGGCCTCAAACTTCCTCAGCAGCGGCAGCTGGGGCAAGGACACACAGGCGGTGCTGTGCGGAGGGGGAGCGACCTACCTAGCAGGGTCAAGGGTCGCTCTCCTCACCGCGCAGCGGCCGCCAAATATGGGGAGGTGGGAGGGAGGAGCAGCTGGGAGGCGGAGGCAGGGCAGGGGCAGCGAATGGGCGGTCAGGGGGGCGGGGCCGCAGGGGACGCAGCGGCTGGAGCGGGAGCAGTGAGGGGCAACGAAGGGAGTGGAGGGCAAAAAGGGCTCACAATCACGGGGGCAACGAAGGGAACAGAAGGCAAAAAGGGCTCACAATTACGGGGGCAACGAAGGGAACAGAAGGCAAAAAGGGCTCACAATCACGGGGGCAACGAAGGGTACAAAAGGCAAAACGGGCAGGGAAACACGGGGACAGCGAGGGGAACAGAAGGAAAAAGAGGGCACAGACCAATACAGGCACCGGGGGAAAACAGACAACAGCAGTCACAGACACCAAGATAACAGTAAAGGCAAACAATAAGATACAAACCTACGGCCTACCACTGGCCACCAGGGATGAGGTGCAGGTGGTAGCCTGTGGGTGGAGGAGGGCCTCAAACTTCCTCAGCAGTGGCAGCTGAGGCAAGGACACACAGGCGGTGCTGTGCGGAGGGGGAGCGACCTACCTAGCAGGGTCAAGGGTCGCTCTCATCACCGCGCAGCGGCCGCCATATATGGGGAGGTGGGAGGGAGGAGCAGCTGGGAGGCGGGAGGCAGGGCAGGGGCAGCGAATGGGCGGTCAGGGGGGCGGGGCCGTAGGGGACGCAGCGGCTGGAGCGGGAGCGGTGAGGGGCAACGAAGGGAGTGGAGGGCAAAATGGGCTCACAATTACGGGGGCAACGAAGGGAACAGAAGGCAAAAAGGGCTCACAATTACGGGGGCAACGAAGGGAACAGAAGGCAAAAAGCGCTCACAATCACGGGGGCAACGAAGGGAACAGAAGGCAAAAGGGCTCACAATCACGGGGGCAACGAAGGGAACAGAAGGCAAAAAGGGCTCACAATTACGGGGGCAACAAAGGGAACAGGAGGCAAAAAGGGCTCACAATCACGGGGGCAACGAAGGGTACAGAAGGCAAAACGGGCAGGGAAACACGGGGACAGCGAGGGAAAAAGAGGGCACAGACCAATACAGGCACCGGGGGAAAACAGACAACAGCAGTCACAGACACCAAGATAACAGTAAAGGCAAACAATAAGATACAAACCTACGGCCTACCACTGGCCACCAGGGATGAGGCTCAGGTGGTAGCCTGCGGGTGGAGGAGGGCCTCGAACTTCCTCAGCAGCGGCAGCTGGGGCAAGGACACACAGGCGGTGCTGTGCGGAGGGGGAGCGACCTACCTAGCAGGGTCAAATCCTTCGAGGTACCATCCTAACTATGTCAGTGCGAATCGGAATATACCATTAGATGCTCAAACAACTTCACCTGTATAATATAAGGAGCCTACAATTTTAAATATAATATGCAACGGATATTGTACACAAGAACCTTGTTCAACATACCACAGCTAGATTCAACACATTAAAATACATTAATCCTTCTCTAAAATATGTTTACAAATTGTTTAAAAAAACTAAATATTTTGAAGCACACTTGTTTGGAGGAGGGCGCCAAGAGACAGTTTCGGGCCTCCTCGGCTGTAGCGATTTTGGGGCAGATTTACAAGAAACTGACGCATCTGAACAGATGCTTCAGTTTCCCTGCGCCTGCGTGAAAACCCTTGCGCCACCATAGATGCGCCGTATTTACAATACGGTGCACTATGGCACAAGGTTTGACAGATGCGTCAGAAATTCTGACGCATCTGTTGGTGGAAAAGTCAATCATTGCTGGAGTTGTGTCGCAAGCACGACGCAACTCCAGCAATGCGTGTTGCGGCCTATTCCCAATACACTGCGTCACTCCTTACGCCTGCTTCAAGCAGGCATTAGGTTTTGACGCAGTGGCGTCCTAAAAGTCACGCAGTGAAATCTTGTAGATTTCACTGCATCACTTTTATGAGGCTTTCCTGCATGGGAACGCCTACCCTGCATACATTATACCTGACGCAGGTATAATGTCACGCAGGGCTTTACAACGTGACGCATCTCCCTAGATGCGTCACGTTGTAAATTTGCCGCATTTATTACACCGCCGTTGCGACGACGCAACGGCAGCGCAAAAGTGTCGCAAGGGGCTTGTAAATCTGTCCTTGCATATTTTAGATACAGTGGTCTCAATAAATGACGTCGTAATGGTTGTAATAGGGGACAGACAAATAAAACGTGATTTAGATCCTGTACCCAGCTTCCACATAGATGACAAAGTCTGTCCTGCCTGGCCAATGCCTCCCACGACTCTGTTATAATTTGTAAGGGCAACAAATTCAACCTTAGCAGTAGAATAGTTCTACGCACTCCATGGGGGAGATTCCATACAATATACGGTTGAGGTTGTTTATAAATACTACTCCCCACTATTATATCATTGCTCGAATGCCCTGAGCACAAAACAGTATCTCTTTTACGACAGACTTTGTATATTGTCTATTTTAATTAGAGTTTTCAAAACTTGTTTTGGTAGAGAGCCTATGCCACTATGCCCAATTTCAAATAAGTCTGCAGCTTTCACATAATTCTTGAAGACAATGCTTTACCCCTTCAGGCAGACAAATATTTCCTATCTTAATGCTGCCCATAAAAGATATTCAAGACTATACAGTAGGGCATTACTCCATCTTAAACATGCAGCCATAACGAACACATAGGTTGAAAGGAGCCCGAATTCAAGCCCGATCGCCGCTATAGGGGATGCTCAGTTCAAATTACATATCTGGCGCCAAATGTGCCCTTCCACCTTCTCAAAGTAAACTAACTGCTGTTCATCCACTGATTCACAAGCGTAACTCAGTGCAGGCGGGATTTTAATTCTGAAAGCTGATAAAACATGTGCGAAGTTTCTTTGCCCGCATCATTTATAAAGTCTACCAATTGCGCAGGCCTGGGATATTGCCTTGCTTCTGCACTGGTCAGTGTGATCTCTGCTAGAACACTTACTGGTAAAAAGTCATCCTAGATATGGGTAGAACTTCACTACGTCAAGTTTGTCTTTCTCCAAAAACCAGTACATATTTTTCCTAACTCTACATCCCCAATGTTGAGGTTTTCTGTCCCAAAAAAATCAAACTAGCAAGGATGGGCGGTAGGTCTTTTTCACATCTTGGCCCCTCACTCTGGAATGCTATGCCCCTAACTCTTCGTACCGAAACTAACTACATTCATTTCTGTAAATCCTTGAAGACATGGCTTTTTAATCATTAACCTGCTGCCTCTGCCTTGACATCAGCCTCTGTATCTGCGTTTGCGCCTGGAAACCCTTTTTGGGTAGCTGTTGCGCATTATAAGTTTAATTAATAAATAAATGTCTAAAAACCGTAATTTTACTTTTTGAGGTATTTATTTTTAGGAAGTGATCATCCGAATAGAGAGCTAACTCATAAAGATGCCTTTGAAGTCCTATCAGAGTTAGATCCAGCAGGATGGCATCTTCCGCATATAGCAGACAGTTCAATTTCATTGTTCCTAGCTTCGGGGAGTCCCCTTTACACAGCCCTACCCTGCTCGGCAAGTCATTGATATAAAGCGAAAAAAGGAGAGAGGAGAGGAGCTAATAAGCACTTCTAGTTCAACCCATTATGAGTCTCAGCTTTACTCGAGAGGCCCTGATTACCTCCCAATAAGACCTGGGTCCAAGTTGAGGAATGCAATGCTATGATCAATCTGAGCAGGTGCATGGGAATCTCCATTGCGACCAGTTTCCTCCACAGTGTCCCCCTGTCTATCCGGTCGAAAGCGGTGGAGAAATCTATAAAGGTGGCAAACAGGCCCATTCCTTTGCCCTATGGATATTTCTCAATCAGGGTTTGCAGGGCTGTAATATTATCTAATGTGCAGCTATGCTTACAGAACCCTGCCTGCAGTGCTGGGACAAGGCCATTTCCAAAAGCCCAATCCTGAAGATGGAGAAGAATGCTTTTAGCAAACAGTTTACCGGTCGCATCCAGCAATGCGATCTGCCTAAAGCTGTGGGACTACGTTCTGAGACCCTTTTTATATAATGGAACCACAATACTTCCTCTCCAAGATGACGGAATAATCCCATTTGCGTAGCAGTAAGAGAATAACAGACAAAGGAATTAAGCCTATGCAGAGGTATCTTGTTTGATTATAGCTATCGGAAGGTCGTCTGGACTCATCGCACCTGAATACCTTGCCCCTTTAATGAAGCACTCTATTGCCCTACTAGAAGGGGGGGGTGTATTTATTCCCCACCGGAGACTCCGTGCTTACCTCTAAATTGGGCCCAGTCGTAGAATTTAGAGCATATAACTGTGAGATATATTGGGTCCACTCTGCATCTGATATTGAGATGGCTTCTGCATTGATTCTACTATCACAATATTTGGCTATTACCGCCCAATATTTACGCGAGTCACCGGACTGTGCAACCTCTCTTAGTTTAATCCAATTTGAATCCTCCACTATTCTAAGCTTGGACATCTGTATTCTTTTTCTTACCTGCTTTAATCTATTAATTTCTTTTTGTCTGATCAAAGAGGACTGCTTAAATTACCAGGGCATTTATCTCCCGATTTAACTTTTATACCCCCCCATCCCGATATAACCACTGGTTGATTAATGCCACTGACCCGCTTTTTCCTTCCACATGATCTAAATAAGGCCAAATTCTTCTCAAATCAGGTGATGGGATTTTCCTGTATAGGACCAGAGCTCGCATTTACAATTAGCCTACCTAAACATAAAACGTTTTTATTGGACCAAGAGTTGCGCCCATTTGTTTTGTTGTACATAATGCTATCATCTCTGGGATTCCAAGGCTACAGGGACTTGAGGTCCAGGTTGACATCCACTGATAAAATACTGTGGTCACTCAAGTTTGTCCCCAGTACCTTAAATTGAGTACATACACCAAAGAGCTAGTAGGATACCACCATATAGTCAATAAGTGACTGCCCCCGAGAAGCATGGAAAGTAAGGGAGGCTGGGGAGTCCTCTGGGAATCTCTCATTTAAAATGACAAAATCATTCATTCTCAAACAATGCAGAAAATTCAGCCCTCGCCTATCTGATCTAATATGGCCGGGCAACTTAGGTTCAGGGATGGACCATACATCCTCCAGCTCCTGGTTACAAAAGGCCAGGGAAGAACAGCTTGTAATTTTGGCATTAAAATCTCACACCACCAATATCGATGTACATTCTTCTGCACAAAAGAAAAAATAGATTCAACCAGAGAGTCAGACTTTCTCCCAGGAGGAATATATACATTTACAAATAATGAGGTCGGGTGCTGGCCTCGCATCCCATTACCCAGCGTAAGTTTCATGCCCATTCAAAGATTAGATGGATGGAGGAAAAACCAGGGGATTCCAATTTATACTACAGCTAAGTAAGATAGCTAGGCCTCCACTTGCATGACCTTTCACTGAAGGTTTTGCTGCACAACAGAAAAGACAGACATTTTCAAAAATTATAATCTGCGCAGCTCCATGTTTCCTGAAGGCAAATTATCGTTGGATCATGTATCATTAGGGAATTTAACTTAGAGCTGGGCTTTCCTAATCCAGCCACGTTCCAGGATTTGTTTTTTCAGAGGGCTGCCTCCGCATAACAGGGAGTTTTATATATTTTTTTTAAAGGATTCAGCGAGCCAGCTACTCATCTCTACTGGGCCACCTCCTCCTCCCCTCTGGATTTGATGACACTTTGGGCCTCAGATCCCAAAATATGAATCACCCTTTTCCCAGAACAACTACCGACCGAGATTGTAATGTCTATTGGATTTACAGCCACCCTAGTATTAGATAACACTCTACCTGAGTACTGGCAATCTTTCCTATGTGATTCAAATGGAGCAAGAACTGGCTCCTCTACCGGGGGAACATCAATCCCATTTTTCTTAAAATGATCAACATTGGCCAATACTAACATCGCAATTATTCCAGAGCTAAACGTTACACTCGAAAGCGGAAGTTCCCTTCTGGGAACTAAGAATACCTGCTCAATATCTTTACTTATTACCAGTCTCAGGTCCTCAATCAAACACTGAAGCAAAAATTAGGGTATTAGATACTTGTCCTGACCCATGTCCTACACGTACCTTATCACTCTGCCTTGGATCTGACCCCTAACTCTGGCATTTGTCCAGTAAGAGAAGTAAAGACAGGCCCTCCCTCGTAAAACCTCCCTTGGTTAGGCTCTATCCGTACAGGGAGAGTATCCCAACCAGAAATGTTTGGGGGAGCATCATTTATCTTTACTACTATACTCTCTGAATCCAGGTCTATCCTTGTGTTATGGAGTCTGAAACCAGGTCTATCCTTGTTTTATGATTCTCCCATTTGGTGCACAATTCCCCTCCCCATTATATCCAGTTACCACCATGACCTCATGCCCTTTTGCTTGCCCTAATCCCTCCCCTACAGGTTCATCAATCATGTTAGGTGGATAGAGGGGATTTACCTCCAAGCACCCTAAATTTTGGCTGATAGGGGACCCAGCATATTTGGGCTCACTACCATTTTGGGGCAAAAAGGAAACGTCTGGCTCCTCAGATAGCGTGGGAAACCTCAATTTTTTTTGGCTTACGTTTTGTTATACACGTGTCCTATTCTTCTTTTCCTTCTGTACTTTTAATCCATTACTTTCTACCAGGGGGCACCCTCCCTAGGGGGAGCAGCATCTAATTCTACCCTGGACTGTTTAACAGGAGGAGGGTCAATTGATGAAACTATATCACATGACATACTAATGTTGCCTTTTTTAAAGATAGACTAAACCGGCAGAGGATTCTTAAGTATGAATGCTTCTGTGTTTTCCCCTAAAACAACGTGCAGATGATCCCCCATCACTTGGTCTTCGGGGGGTAATACAGGACATGTTATCTAACATAGGGCTAACCTTGGGCGGCACAGTGGAAAAAGCCCCTAGGTCTTCCCAGTTCCCCATCTGGGTTCCCGTTTCCATCACCCCTATATTAGTCTGACTTGCCTTTGTTTTCACATCATTACCTTTTTCTGCCTAACCTAAACAAAAACGGACAGAGTTGAGCTGCTGCACCCCCATTAAAATCGGGGATAATACATCCAACACGTGATCAGAGTTAGCAGTAGATTTCTCCAGCAAAGTTAAAATTGACGAACGAATCCTCTCTAATGCATAAAGTATGTCATAATTAGCCCTCCCTTCCCCCTTTTTGTTAACATCCTCATTCAGTAAATGCCAAATATCTTGTACCCCTTTATTTGGGGCTGCATCTGATTTTGATAGTCCCAATGATCGTGAAAGGGAAACACTAGACGGTGTGCTACTGTACAACGCTGGCATACAGGGGCAGCTTTTTCAAGTCCGGTGACGATAGAACCGGTATAGAGGAGGACGCACTGCCTGACATATCCGAATGAGATTGTCTAAATAAAACAGAGAGTATTCAGCGCCCATCGCTTATACAAATATACTTCGTCCTCCATAATTCTGTGAAGAACACGGAATAAAAGAGATTCTTGTAGATTAAAGTATCCCACTGATATCACAGGGGATTTAATCCGGATGTGAGGTTTACGACCCTTTAAATGTTATTCAAAAACTAACGATTAGGATAAAGTTGTTTCCTTTCGTATTGAAAGACACCGCAAATGGAACATTAGGAACTTAAGGTCCCTTTTTTTATATATACTTTCAACATTATTATCGTCTCTCCTTATTGAATTGGAGGACAACAGCCCATTTCACACTTACCATACAGGTTACGTGAATTTGCATCAGAAATTAAATATTAAGAGAGACAGTTGTCATTCTAGTCCTGATGAAGGTGGTTTCTGAATAATCTATTGCCACCGAAACGCGTCGACGCCCTTTGGAGTTTTCTTTGGTTATATTCACAGAACTTTCCATATCCAATCTCCATATTTTATCGATGGATTGCTTTGAAATTGATTGATTCGCTTGAAGTAACCACTATTTGTTGATTCGAATGTTCTTCACATGTTTCCACTGTCTCCTATGTACTGTAACTTGTAATTTTTAACTGTGATTCTGTATCTTATCATTGCATTTTTATATGTTTTTTAAAAAACTTTTTAATAAATTTGTACCTTTATAAATTTATAGAGTTGTTCATTAATGTGTTTGTAGTTGTTTTTTGGGGCCCATTATTTGGGTTTATGAGAGATCTTTGAAGAAGTGTATGGTTTTAATAGATTTGAGTGAGAATGAATGATATGTGGTAAATCTTATCAGTTCCAAGAGAGTTTCTCCTTATCTATACAGGGGCAACTAACAGGGTAGTTCAGTGACGGTCTCAAAGCTGATTCTTGGGCACCTGGCGTTTTTAATTTAGCCTCCATTTCTTGATTTTTTTCCATATGTGAGGCAATATCTGGCAGTGTATAATCCTCTAAATCCCGTGGAATCCAGCTGCAATCAGCAATCTGAGACACTTGTGGGACACTTTAAAAGGTGAGGGACATGATGATGGCTCTACAACATTCAAGGGGCTAGTTATACCAACCGGGACAATAGGTTTAGACAACAACTTAGCACCAACATCAACTGTTTCGAATCTAACCTTGATATCCTCCAAATCCATGTCCATTTTCATTTCTGTTTTTAGCTTCTCTAGATAAAGCACATTCATCAGGGGGCTGAATTGGGAGAGATAATTCCCCGATGTTCTGTTTAGAGAAATTGAGGTGATGCAAAGCTTTCGGCTCAGAAAGAACAGTACATATGCCCACCACATCCACATTAACTGCACATGGGGCCATTCTTAGTTCCTTATTTTTTAGCGCTGTGCCCCTCAGACCCTTCGAAAACATAGACAACACAGAGGGATGTGAGTTCAAATAGGACAAGTGAGCTCGGGGTTTCTTCCGCCTGATGGTCTTTTGTAGTTGGGAGGGCTGGAATAGTTGAGTGTAGCTCCCAGTAAGCCAGGGGAGACCTTGGCAACCCTGTTATGGACCCTGAGGGCGCGATTAAGCGACCAGAGTGCAAGCACCTGGAGGGCATCTTCTAGTATTTCTATAAGTTCTCCAAGGGTATCAGCTTTATTGCTAGTCCACCAATTTCACTGGTGCCACTGGTACTCTCCCCCCTTCACACTGCAATGCTTTCCTTATCAGTTAATCAGTTCAACCAAGCAATATATATCTGCAATATATATCTGTTCCAGAGAGCAACCCCCTCCAAGAGGTACAAGCCGCACCAACCTAATAATGGCCGCTTCCGCACCACCAGACAGTTGGTTCACCACCAAAACTGCTCCGAGGTTACGTGGTCACTTCTAGCAACAAGTGCTTACTGGAGTCACTCCTTATAGTCCTTTACTATCCCCGACGTCAACTGCATTTTTTTTTTAACAGGATGCAGAACGGGGGGGATTAAAGAAAATAGGCAGAAACAGGGCACTCATCCAGTGCTTTTGAACCCTCTGGGACCTTCTGGATCGAAGAACCTGCTGTCCGCCGAGCGTTGAGTTCACCCAGACACCTTACTGCTTTTGTTACACCCAATGAAGTTTACCAATTTTGTAGGATGCCCTTTGTTCCAAAGGGTAATGTGCTATGTAGTGAAAGGACTAAAGGGTGTGCTTGTCTTCCAGAACAACATTTTAGTCTATGGCAAAGATAACGAAGAACACTTGACTAGACTGGATGATGTTTTTGTCGCTTTGAAGGAAAAGGTTTAAAACACAGGAGAGACAAGGGTAATTTTGGTGTGCATGAGGTAGATTTATTGGGTCGTGTGGTTTCTGGCAAGAGCACTGGTCCAAGTCCGGGATTACTGAGGCTATTGTAGAAGTGCCAGTTCCAATGGATAGAGAGTATCAAGAGGCTTTTTTGGGAATGTGCAAATATTACGCTAAGTTTATACAAAAGTTTGCCACAAAAGCTGAGCTGCTTCTCATTTATGTGGGGTGGGACACAAGAGCTTGCTTTGAAAGAAATTAAGGAAGGATTGTCAAACACACCCCTGCTCAGTCTGTACATACCTGGTGAATGCGTAAGGTTAACTGTTGAGGTGAGTGGTGTGGGTCTGGGAGCTGTGCTGTCCCAAGGCAGAGGTGGTGATAAACGCACCACTGCGTTCACCTCTTGTACACTTAGGCTACTGGAGAGACAGCATTCTGTCATTGAGTATGAGATACTTGCATGTGTCTGGGCAGTAGAGAGCTTTAAAGCTTATGTTTGGGGAACAAAATTCATATTGTGGTCAGACCATAAACCACTAATAGCCATTTTGCGATTGAGTAACGTTCATTTTACTAAAGCTACTGCTAGACTGATAAGACATAGGGCATGATTTAGATCTTGGCGGTTGGGTTATTCCGTCACCGCGGTGATGGATATCCCGTCCGCTGAAATATAAATCCCATTATTTCCTATGGGATTTATATTTTGGCCGATGGGATATCCGTCACTGTTATGATGGAATAACCCGTCCACCAAGATCTAAATAAGGCCCTAAGTGTGAAACTGCTTGAATATGATTTTTCTGATGAGTATATACCAGGTGGAAGAAATAAGAAATCAAATTTTCTTTCTAGATTGCCAGTCTA
Source organism: Calotriton arnoldi (assembly GCA_963921515.1). Lineage (NCBI taxonomy): Eukaryota > Metazoa > Chordata > Amphibia > Caudata > Salamandridae > Calotriton > Calotriton arnoldi. Next base: position 1,630,372 of record CAWUFW010002693.1, on the reverse strand, counting down.
AAGAGAAGACAATAAGGAGGAGGTTGATGACCCACAAGATATGGAGTGTTTAGTTGCAAATATGTTTTGGTTAGATACCAAGTATGTCAGAGAGGAGAAGTGAAAGTGTGCCCTCAGCCAAGATTTAGTGTTAAATAAAGTTGTGGAGTATGTAAGAAAAGGTTAGGCAAGAGAAGGGAATCTTTCGGTAGAACCTCAAGTGTGTGGTAAGGTGCAATCACAATTATCAATGGAAACAGGATTGCTGTTCAGGACGGACAAGTTGATTCCTCCAGGGAAAATTAGAGCAGACTTCTGAGTATAAGTCATGAGGGTCGCTTAGGCATGACTATGACAAAAAATAATTGAGAGACTAATTGATCATCTGTCAAAGTGACTTGAGGTGAAATTAATTCAGGAGCCGAATCCTAGAAATGCAATTAGTTCTTCACTGATGTTTTCTGCCAGGGAAGGTTTTCCTTCCGAATTATGTCTGATTATGGTGTGCAATTTGTTTTGTCCAAGATGGAGGGGTTGTTGAGCAGATCAGGGATCAGGCACAAAAGGTGCACTCTTTATCATCCCCAGAGCAGTGGTCAAATTGAGAGAGCTACAGAATGGTTAGTGATTGTGTCACAGGAGCTGTAATTGATGGGGTGGATGTGGTAGATGCTGTTTATGCTATACTCTGGTCTTATCGCAACATGCCTCACAGTGTGACAGGAATTTCTCCATTTGTGGCTTTCAGGGATAGAGTCACACATGACCTTTTGAGGCCAGCATGCTTGAATAATTTATCAAAGGTCAAGTCCAGCGGTGGGTTTGATCGAGACATTGGAGAGAGCAGAAATAAAATTTGGGAAATTCAGAGAAAAAGTAAGGAAAGGTATGAAGTAATTAAAGGAACCAAAATAGTGCCTTTTGGGAAAGGTGATTGGGTGGGTGTGAAACTACCTGAGTCCGGAAGTGCCAAAGGAAGAGTAAGGTTAGGCCCACCTTGTCAGGTAGCGGAGGCAGGTAGAAATGGATGTGCGATGAAATTACTGAATTGGCAATGGTGGAATTGTACATGGTTAGTGAAGGTGACTTAAATTGCACATGCTGAGTCTGTCATGAATAAAATAAATTAAATTTCTTCACCAGGAAAAAGTATCAGTAGAATGCCTGGAATATTCGAAGACTTTATTATCCCTTGAATTCGGGTTCCCTTCCATTGCTGGAATTGCATGTGAAATTATTTTGTATCTGTAACACATATGCTGGTTTTCTTTCTAGGCATTTGCGCCATTGTTTCCAGTTTCCATGGAGCATTCTCATATTGGATTGTTATTTTGATTTACATTTTTTTTGTTATGTTTACAGCATACTCAATAGTTAATGTTTTTGCTATATCTTTGTTGTAATGGGGTGGAAAAAGGGGAGGTAAGTTATATCTTGCCCTGTTGACTCGTGACACCTCAGTGCTGTGTTGGCTTGTGACACCTGTGGTCTTGTAGAATGTTGAGACTGGCATTCCATGAGAGCAGGTTCTTGATGAACTCGACCACATTTAAGAGAGCCAGATGGGGTGGAAGGTCATTCACCCATCTGGTGCCAAAACTATGGAACAGTATGGACCCAGAACTCCGACTAATTGAAAATGAAGTGTCCTTCAAAAAAAGACTCAAAACATGGCTCTTCCCCTAAACCCAAGTTCTAACAGCCTCCGTCCTGTATCACCTCAGCGCTGAGATGCCCAAGGGTAGTCACGCGCTTTACAAATCCCATAAACATAAACATAAATGGGCAGATCACGGTTGGGGGCGGACCGAGGCACCTGAGTTGTGGAACATCTGCCTCTAATCTTGTGACTCATTGTGGAATAAACCTGAAGTTCAAGCCTACATTCCGGCTGTATGTTTCACATTTAACAATAACACTTTCACTTCTATGGTATCCCTGAGCCCCTCTCTGAAGATGGTTTCAGTTAGCTGTTGACATTTTGTTTATTCTGTTCAGCCTGGTCCAGCATAGCATTTGTCACCCAAATGCAAGAGGAAGAGGGTGCGGAGCTGGGAGAGTTCTGACAGGCTATTAAATTGAAGGGAAGGAAAATGTATCTTCACCCTTTAATTACTGAAACCTCACTATAGTGTCAACCCTGTAAGAAGAGACATGAAAATTCCAGATCTTGCTCCCATTTAAAATAATGGAAAAGACATGTTAACCCAACACACCAGTCACCAGGGCTCAGCTACAATACACTTTTGGGTTAGAGTCTGGAAAGTTCCATGCCTGTCTGTAGTTTTAACAATGGTTCCTGGTCAGCTTTAACTGTGCCCTACATTTTCTCCATTTTCTGTAGCTCTCCACATAAAGAAATCCCAAGATGGATTCCTGTGCCCACACAGTAAAGTGCATATGCGCACACACATGCGCGTGCACACACACAGACACACAAAACACACACACACTATGTTCAGCCTCCCACATACTGCACAGGGATTACACATTCTGCACACATGTCCTGTGTAAATGAAGTGAAGAACTCAGATGAGGAAGGAGAGGAGACCTACTATTAAGATAGGCCAGTAAGAGTCTCTCCCTGTGAGTTTTTGCATTAATTAAACTGTTTTGTTAAAAAAAAGTGAAAAAGCTCTTGTTCGCTCTTTTAATTTCACTATTTAGAGCTGCCCAGACTATTGGGAATTGACTCACGAGGTTACAGACTTAGTAACAGTTCCTTTGATAAGGTCTTGAAGGACAAATTGGGGACAGCTATTGTCCTTCAGGAGTAACCAAAGAGCATCACGTTGTCGTCCGAGTTCTGAATCACTCTACTCTTCATTGAATATAATAGTGTAGATGGCTAAAGCTCTTACACTTCAGGACAGGCTGAGTTATCCAATACCCCAAAGATATGCAGCTTGTACAGATGTTTTTTGATTAGAACACATAGTTACATTTGCAAACTGGTGACCACAGAACACCTGCTTGTATTTTCCAGGTTTGCACAGTAAATGTATTTAAGGTGACATCGGTTATTCCTGTTGTGATAAAAAAAAAAAAACAGTCACATTTATAGATGTATAATGTCTAGTGTGAGGTGGTTTCCTAAATTTGGAATCGAAAGAATTCTGAGGGCAAGGATCTGTAACTGGTATGTATTCAGATAGTAAACTGAAAGCCATATGTACTGAGAGTTCCAGCCACTGAGGTGTATTCCTTTAATCAATATTTTGTCATCTTTTTCTGTTATCTACCTGTTTACGCTTGGTTTTCTCTTGTAGTGATGTTTTCATTCTATACGTACTTCAATTGTTTCAATACAAAATATAACGCACACGCAGAATCAAGTTATGATTGGAAGAAAAACCAGTCAGAACAGCGTGGTTTTCTGCATGGGTAAAAATAGAAATGCTAGGGGGATCGTGAGCATGCCAACAAATGTATTTATTTAATTCGGGGTTTTAGAATCTTCTCACCAGGCTGCAATGGATGTCTCAATGCTGAACCCAGGCCATAGGCGAGGTGCAAAACCGGAGGCGAAATTCACATATGGCATCAAAGTTACAAAGAGGAGTGGGCGTCTTCACAGCAGTCGAAGGGGAGACGGGAGGTTCTTGGAAACACTCAGGGGATAGATCGCGATGAGTATGATAGGTGTACCATTAGCACATTGCTTTTTGTAAATTATGTCTCTTTCTTTGTGTCTGCAATTTAGTCAGCAATGGCCAAAACTTGGATTTTCATTAAATCTGTTCTATTATATGCATTACCTGTCTTCAGCAGTTTAACATTTTATTCATGTTTCCTCACTTATATGTTCGACTTTAATAACTAATTTATGAAACTGCTCTTTTGTTTCTAAATGTTGTAAATTACAGATGTTGCTTTTACCTGTTTTCATAGCGCACAGTTTACCGACTTTAGAAGAATGGAAGTCTGAGTCGACCTTGCTGGGATTTAAACTCATGAATTTCTATCACTGCCTAATCCTGTTAGAAATGGTAAACTCACTAAGTCAGTTTACGGCTGTATACCCACATATTCTAATGACAAGTAACTTTCCTTTGATAATTTTAATTCACTCAAGGATGGCAATGCATTTTTATAACAGTCACAATATGTTTGCAACAATAGTGTGTGGTGCGCCGATAATCCTATATCTAGCAAGAATGTTTTTACAACGATTCAAAATCAAATTTCCATATTTGTGGCAAACGTTTGCTAAAAAAATGCTTACCAGCTGTACAAGGCCATTTCTATAGCCACATTTCAGTATAAAATTGTTATAATATTTAAAACGAATTCACTTAAAACGGGCCATCGGTGAATGATGTCAGGATATAGCTTACTACATCTCAATCTTCAGGTAAAGATCATAAAACAACAAGGAATGCCTACTGTTGGTGATTATTTGCGATGGGGGACTTGATAAAGAGAAATGTTTTTTCCTCCACTGAATGGCCCCTTTAATTAGTCCAAAGAATCAGGCACAAACATATCTGTGCCCAGATTTACAAATAATCACCCAAGTCAGCAAAGCTGCCGCCCTGTGTGAATGGGAGAGAGCAGAACAGTGACATATCTACAAAGCTGTGGTGCTGTTTTGGTCTATTCTTGTGCTTGTGCACTTTCCACAGCCATGCACCAATGCAGACACCCTTGCACCATAATGCAAGGGGGTCTGCGTTGTGGTCAGCAAATATTTTGTGCAGGAAGGGGTCCCTTCCTGATCAAAATTATGCTGAAAGGCACTTTTCTCTCTGTGTGCATGTTGCAGACGTAGCAGAGGCGCAACTAGAGCCAAATTTCAGGGGGGGGGAGGGGCTAAGAAAAAATTTCGGGGGGGCTGATTCTTCAAGCAATAGGCAGAGTGGGGCTGCAGGGGCTCTAAGAAGGGGTGAAAAACAACAAAGCCTCATTTATCAAGCAAATGGTCTTTAAAAGACCTGTGAAGTACTTGGGTGCGGCTGTGTGTGTGCTCGGGAAGCTGCCACACACGAAGGGGGGGGGGGCTGAAGCCCTTTGAGCCCAATGGGCGTTGCGCGCCTGAGACGTAGCACACACTCACAGAGGAAAAAAAGAAGGAAAAATAAAACAAGCATTTGCAATGCAATAGGTCTCGCATTTACGCGAGTTTGAGCTATTGGCATTGTAAATGACAATGCCTTTTATTTATGTTTTGGTTTTTAAAACATAAATAAAAGGCATTGTCATTTACAATGGCAATAGCTTAAACTCGTGTAAATGCGAGACCTATTGCATTACAAATGCTTGTTTTGCTCATTGTCCTATTGTAAAAGGGGGAATAACTTTATGAAAATCAGCCTTTGCCTGGTGTCAACGGGAAGAGTTCAGTTAGAAGTGCTGGGCTTCCTACACTCTATACATGAATGAAAGCAAGCCCAGGCGCCATTCGCTTTGCTGGACCTCATGACTGAAGAGCTTCCTGAGTTCTACAGTGTAGAGGCTTGCCACCGGAGGATGATACTACTTCGAATAAAATACGACAAAGAAAAAGACACCCAAAGTCACCATAAACATGAGCGGAAGAGCATCAGCCACCAAAACGAAAATGCCCAGAAAAGAAAGACTGCAGAAAAAGCATATGGAGAAAAATGTTTTGGGGAAAATAAACAATTATTACACACGGCTGTTGAAAACTTCACATTGCCCAAGTGTAGGACTGAAAGGCTATGTAACAAAAACATTGACAACAGTAAGAAACCAATAAACGAGAGAATATAAAAGCATACAACAAAATGTAAATAATGTACTGCTTAAGATAATAGAACATTCAGTAACTGTAGACAGCCGATTACCAGGACTCAATTAAAAAAAATACACACACCAAAAAAAAAGAGTTTATTACAAAGGCTTTATTTCTAATCTACAATCACACATCCGCCTGTTGCAGATAGTACTACTGGTTAAAGTATTTAATTTTTTTCCCCGCTTAGCACCTGGACTTTAACCATGAAATCCCTCACGATCACACGATGAAATACACTGCTGCAAAGAACGTGTACCATGCAGATCACACAGCTGTATTTTCTGTGGATAGCTCAGTGGGCTACTGCTTTTGTCACAGAGATCTTTTTGTTACTTTTAGTTCAGAAATTACAATCCTAATATAGCACAGTGACCTATGAACTGTCTTGAAAGAGCTGCATTCAAACTGCACAGTATAGGTTAGAAGGTTATAAATTGTTTTATGTAACATTTCCCATAGACTGATTTAGTCATTGTATGATTCATTGTCTCTATATAATGTGTGTGATTTAATGTGCTCTGACACCCAATACTATTATGAGTAGTGCTAAAAAACACATGAATGTGAGAGAACTGCTAGGAAGAGATGAGGGGCACTGTTGGAGGGTGGTAGTGAGGGAATCAGTTGAGAAGGAGGTCATGGGGGGTGGATGGGGCAGCAAGAAGATTGTAACTCCGGGCGCCACCAGCAATAAAGATGGGCCTGCTCGTCCTGGTGCACAGCACTTTGCAAACACAACTCCGGTCAGGATCCGTGCCCATTTTCACGATAACCACCAATTATAGAAACGAGCATCATGTAAGTTCTGGATCAAGGTCGAACACAATTTCCTTTATTTATTGAATGTAGCCCTAGCCGCTGAGGAACCATGCGTGTTATATAGAGCATTTCAATTATATAGAACAATTAACATTAACTTTCCAAACTGTATATGTGTGTCACTTGCATAATTAGTACCTGGCTCCTCCTGGTAGGGAAACAACTGTAGAAACAGAAAAAAACAGAAAAGTTGTGCTTCTAGATTTTTTCAGTATGCCAGGAAGAGATGGGCTGGTTCTTATGCATTCGGTGCTCTTGTTCAGTAGTCTGGTGACTAAGCAAGAGAAGGCCTGTTGTGTCGTCTTGGTATGGACATATAAAAGAACTCCGCCCATTTATTTAATAAAGGCATGTTTAAATGGTTAAGTGAGTAAACAGTGTCACAGATGCATACTTCACGCGCACATGCATGTGCTAAAAGAGTTTAAAAATAGAGGAGAAAGAAGTGAGTGACTTCAGCCCTAATTTTAGCCGCATGATGAGGCTGCCCGACTGACAAGAGAGAAAGGCCCAGGACATTTTACCAACAAACTGCTCTTCATGTTTTTATAAAAAGAAAATGCAGCAGGTTCTATTAATACAACGGCTTGCAGGCCCCAGATAAGTCCGAGCAGTGTGTACCGCGTGCAAGCTTGTGATTTACACCCTGCAAGTCACTTGCACGTAAAAATAAACCCACTGCTATGCTGAGGCATGTCCTTACACCAGGGCTGAGGGACAACGCCACCACGGCCGGCTGCAACGTAAAGCGACAAAGCTGCGATAATGGCGTTGAAGTGATTGCAGCTCTGCTGGCCCAGCGGCTCGCTTTATCTTACGTGACAGCCGATTTGCATAGGAAAGGCAGCAATTCCTTCATGTTGTCTTGTCTCTGCCAGTGATGGGGAGTTAATCCCATGAGACCCAACGCACCACTTACCGCCCAGATTGAATTCACCAGCAGGACGACGGGCTACAAGTGGGAAGTGTTCGCGCTGAGGTGGCTTAACCAGGCCACTGGATAGCGAATGTTAAATTGTGCTCAAGTTGTGTATTATGGAGATGGTGACACAGCTCTGTAAAGATACCGGTATGGCAGGCCAACTGAGAAAATTCCAGAAGTGGCTTCTAGTGTACCCAAAAATGAAGTGGGTGGGTGTTTGGGCAATTAATGAGCTGCAATGGACAAAATTCCGCTTGCACCTTGAAACTAGTACATCACAAACCTGAGCAATGCTCACTGAACATATTACAATGAATTGTATTTTAGATTGGGGGAAATGCAAGGGTTGTGAGTGTACAGGCCCGCCAGATTCCTACCTTGGCCAAACTGCTCTACACACTGCCCTGCTAGAGATAGACCTCAGAATCCCGTCCAGCAGCCCAATCACGTGGTCATTAGTTTGTATAACAAAGTATTTGTTTACAGATAATTATCACGTTGTGTGAATACCCTGTACTGTCCTCATTTACAAGCCCCCCCATACTATCAGGCAGGAGTATTCACATTTTGCTGTGCAATCACAAGCACGTTAATTCAATTATGAACAACTCCGATCAGCAGGAGGGCGACCTACAATTCCTCTTGGTGGGGAGGGCGACTCACTCGGCCAGCCTGTCTGTCTCCTTCATGCAGAGAAACTGGCAGTGTCGCTTTATGTTAAGATGTGTGGGCAGATTCTCCATGGGGCGGAAAGGTGACAGGACATGAACGATGAGCTGTTTAAGAAACAAAAATGGGCCCGCACTTCCTGAGTTAATTATACAGTACTGGCCAGTGCTATCAGTCAGAACAAGTATGCACGTTAATCAAAGCAGAGATAAAGGGAACAAGTTAAACAAGCGTGGCGGGACCCGAAACAAATGCCCCCTGCGTGCCGCTGCTAATTAAAACAAGTGCGAGCGGACGAAAACTGTAGTTAGGCGCCGCTGCTTCCGGACTACAAGGATGTACCTATGGGATCAACAGCCAACAGAAAGCAAGATAAGAACAGCAATGCCACAGTTAAACGAATCGCAAGCGGTATGACAAATTACACAGAGTTTCCCCAACATCACCCAACATACAGATTACTTTATGTCTTGCTGAGACAGCGCATGCGCTGCCAAGGCGAGACCTAAAAATGTATGCTAGCCTCGGGGAGGCACGGGATTTTGGCTCATATATATTCATGTATTTGTAGTTATGGGTTTGCATCAAAATCCAAGGGTGGATGCATGCGAAAGCCCGTGCATCCACCATGAAACAGCCCCTTGGCCAAAGTAAAGCAAGGCAGCGCAAAGAGTTTGCTAATGTTACAATTTACCAGGGTCCTAAGTTTGAAAAATACGGTTTACAAAAAAAAAAAAACAATGACGTGAGCAGGCAAGTCGAGGCTCTAATGATCAAGTCAGTGCTTAAACAAAAGACGGACTTTCTGACAAAGCCCACGCAACAATCCAACAATGCACTATTGATTCTCTTTCATCATGCCCAGTTTAAAATCCAAATATTTAAATTTCATCCAAGGAAGCAAATCTTAGATCATTTAATAATAGCTTTTTCTTTATCTTGAGCTCATTTTCGACCTTGTGCCACACTTGTGGAACATACACTGATCACTTGGCATTTGGATCACTTAATTGGCCACTTAATGAAAAGAAAAGAGACGCGCTTATGTCTGACTCGGCTTTCTCTGTTCTGAAGACATCTGTTTACATTCGAGCAGTACCCTGAACCATTGCTCTAAGACATGCTTTCTCTTTTTAATCAGGTTTTGTGCTTGGTTGCTGCTCAATAAAGAGAAGGGGCTTTGATAGCTTCAGGCATAAACTCTGAAACAACATTAAAAAGCGTGCTCTTTTATCTAGAACACAAATTAACTCTTTGATCACCCATTCAGAGTTTCTTTTCAATCTGATGCAGCCGGTTTCCACTGGCTTGTCTAGAAGGGTCAGTCATTTTATCATTTACATCAAACCCCTAAATAATTTCCGTTGCAGACATAACTAAAAAGTTGGTGAGATTGTACTGAAATTTGAATGTACTTTTCTAATCAGCACTTCCAAGAAACAGACTGCTTGGCTGCAGTCTGGCATATGTGTATTCATTCATTCATTCAAAAGTTATTCAGGGGTAGATTTATTAACAAGTCACTCAATGCAGCAAGACAACTTGCTGTACTGCATGACAGTATCTACTAAGATATGGCGCATATGGCGCATTCCTGCCCTCTGCTTGCACTGGCATATTCAAGGCAGTCTAGCACTAATGCAGGCACACTTGCACCATGGTGCCAGAGTGCCTGCATTACAGCCAGTATTGTTTTTGTGTAGAAAGGCATACCTTCCTGCACAAAAACAATCTTTAGAGGCATTTTCCTGTTTCTAGATATAACGAAGGAAAACATTTTTTTTTCCTCGTTACGCTATCCTCTGGGAAGCATAGCAATTTCATGCAATCCCAAGTTTCCAAACCTTTGTAAATTTTGGATTGCGTGAAATCCATGGGTAGATGCACGGGAACACCCATGCTCCAACCATAGAATGTCTCCCAGAACGAAATGGAATGCAACGTAGAACAAGCCGCTGCTTTCCATAACATTTCTTTACAAAGCCGTGAAAGGCACATAAATCACCCCTTGTGTGACTTTCTAAATATACTACCATTTAGCATTGTGGCTTCGCCACAAAAGTGAGAAAAAACAAATATTCTACAAGGATTCCAACTTGATGCAAAGGTTTTGACAGTAATGCATTTTCCCTCTTTTGAAAGAATATATCAAATGTTTCTCTCAAAAGGAAAGAAATTAGCCCAACGACGGACGCGGACGCGTGCACTTGCGAAGCAACCACTGAAATTGACTAAGTCTTGGTGACATCTCTGCCTAAGCATTAATTTTAGCCTGCTTTTAATCGTTTTTAACTTTTTTGTGTGTTTAAATAAGTTGTGTACTTCATATAGCTTACTTGCACTCTGCACTTTATTCGGCGACGTTCTCGCCCACACCCTGGTCCACCACGGGGTTTCCCCGCTTGTTGTGGAGGGTGCCGGCGCTCTAAAATCCCGGTCCTTGGTTCACTGGGAACTGTTTGGGGCGGAGCAGGGCGGTCAGCGCTCTAGCTGCCTGACGCCTATTTAAACTGCATGCCTCCCACGTCACGCAGCGGACGCGCGCACTTGCGAAGCAACCATTGAAATTGACTAAGTCTTGGTGACATCTCTGCCTAAGCATTAATTTTAGCCTGCTTTTAATCGTTTTTTAACTTTTTTGTGTGTTTAAATAAGTTGTGTACTTCATATAGCTTACTTGCACTCTGCACTTTATTCGGGGACGTTCTCGCCCACACCCTGGTCAACCACGGGGTTTCCCCGCTTGTTGTGGAGGGTGCCGGCGCTCTAAAATCCCAGTCCTTGGTTCGCTGGGAATTGTTGGGGGCGGAGCAGGGCGGTCAGGGCTCTAGCTGCCTGACGCCTATTTAAACTGCATGCCTCCCACGTCGCGCAGCGGACGCGCGCACTTGCAAAGCAACCACTGAAATTGACTAAGTCTTGGTGACATCTCTGCCTAAGCATTAATTTTAGCCTGCTTTTAATCGTTTTTAACTTTTTTGTGTGTTTAAATAAGTTGTGTACTTCATATAGCTTACTTGCACACTGCACTTTATTCGGCGACGTTCTCGCCCGCACTCGGGTCCACCACGGGGTTTCCCCGCTTGTTGTGGAGGGTGCCGGTGCTCTAAAATCCTGGTCCTTGGTTCGCTGGGAACTGTTGGTGGCGGAGCAGGGCGGTCAGCGCTCTAGCTGCCTGATGCCTACTTAAACTGCATGCCTCCCACGTTGCGCAGCGGGCGCGCCAGCGGCGCGCCGAAGGCAAAGGCAAGCCCGTCTGCGCCCGTCCGCGCCCGACCGGGGCCAGGGGCCACTCACCATGCCCGTTTTTTCAGTTACTCGGCACCAGAACTGAAGCAACTGCAGGGAAACTGGCCCATTGAATATGAGGTTCGTGCCAAAATTGATGGGGTAGGGATCCTAACTTATAGGTACTCTCAACCTGAAGTCTCCCTGTCCCCCAGCGGACAAGCCTTCCCCGCCACTGATAAGGCCCCTCCGGTCTTAATCACCCCTAAACATCAGGAGAAGAGAGGAATTACAGTCTGTTATCTAAACACTCGTTCAATGGTCAAACATCAGCTTGAAATTTTTCAGCTAGTCGACTCAGACAAACCGGACATTCTCCTCCTTTCCGAAACACGGCTTACTGCTGAGTCTACTCCCGATATCCTGGCAGCAGTGCCTGACAACTATTACATCCTTCAGGCCAATAGATCCTCGGGGAAAGTGGGTGGCGGGGTCACAGCTATCATCAATCAGAAACACCAATTCACTTCTTTAGGCATCACAGGTATTCCTTCAGTCGACAGCCTAATACTTAAAATTGAATCTCCCTCGACTCCCTTTATTTGCGCGTTATTCTACAGACCCCCCATGTCATGCCCACATTCCCGCAATTGCTAGGCGACATGATCTCCCACCTGGCTATCAATCACGCCAGAATTCTTATTATCGGAGATTTTAATTATTGGCCCACTGACATACGGGAAAGCGCTGATTCCCTAGAATTCACCGACCTTCTCCTGGGAATGAACTGCACCCAGCATGTTAACGCCGCAACCCACATAAAAGGACATAGGCTAGACCAAGTTTGGACATCGAACCTAGAAATCTCCAAGTTCCTTATCTCCCCTTGTACTTGGTCAGATCACTATTTTATCACATTTACGATCTCATGTATTTCCCCTAACAAAAACCCATTGACTAGAAATCATGTGGCAAGAAACTGGAAATATGCCAATATTGAGGAATTTTGCTCTTTACTTACCACTACATCCCCTATTGCACATGAGTCTCTCCATACTCAGGAATCAACCATCAAGTCTTGGCTGGAATCCGCCAGTGACAAGATTGCCCCCATAAAAAAACTAAGATACTGCGTCCCCACGAGGCCCAACGTTGGCTCTCTGGTGACTTAAAACTGAAGAAACTTGCTCTAAGGCAAGCTGAGCGTCGCTGGAGATGGGACTACTCTCCGGACAAAAGGATTGTTATGTAAAATTACTCAAAGAGTATAAAAATGCTATCCTCCAGACTAAGGCGGAATATTTCTCTACAAAAATTTTAAATTCAGCAAACAAGTCCAAGGATATTTTTTCTATAGTCAACGAACTCGCGAAACCGGACCGAGTTATGTCCAAACCCGTTCCCTCACAATCCTTATGCGACTCTCTTAATTGTTACTTTATTGAGAAAATCGCTTCCATCAAGGCCAGCATTTCCCCTTCAATATCCACTACGGCCCCTCCAGTTTCAAGCAAAAAATTTTCTTCACTTGATCAAATCCCCCTCATCTCAAAGGAAAACTTTATGGCCCTTCTTGGAAAAGTGCAGTCCGGCTCCCCTACAGACTGCTGCCCTCCTCACATTCTACGTAAAGCCTTCCTGATATGCCCAGACCCGCCTCTTGCACTTCTTAATAACTTCCTTAAACTTGGTATTGTCCCCAATTCTTTCAAAAGCGCTGAAATTGTCCTGATACTGAAAAAGCCCAACTCTGATCCCCTGGTCCTCAGTAACTACCGCCCCATTTCACTGCTGCCCTATTTAGGTAAAATATTGGAAGCTCATGTCACGAACTGTCTTAGTTCTTTCATCAAACATTCCCACTTTCTGGACCGGCACCAGGCAGGTTTTTGACCGGCCCACTCAACTGAGTCAGTTATCCTTGCGGTAATGGACGAGCTCAGAAGTGGGGCTGACAGGAACCTCACCCAGGCCTTGGTAATGCTTGACCTATCGGCTGCCTTTGACACAGTCGATCATGCTCTGCTGATCGATCATGTCAGCAGCACCGGGATCCAGGGCCTGGCACTGAATTGGGTTTCCTCCTTCCTCAGCAACCGATCTCAAGCGGTCCGTCTGGCTAATTTCTCATCCAAAAGAATGAAACTGACTTGTGGGGTACCGCAGGGGTCTTCCCTGTCTCCCCTTCTCTTTAATCTATATTTATTACCCCTGATCCACTCACTTCGTGAAATGAATGTTGAAACCTTTAACTATGCTGATGACATGCAGCTGGTGTTTGACATCAACCCCTCTCCCTCCTCAGTGTCCAATTTCCAGTCCACTATGTGTTTCATTAGTAATTGGATGAATGCCAACCAATTGAAACTCAATCCTGATAAAACCGAGCTCATTCTGACTGGGGGCCCTCTCAACCCATGGAGCTCTAGTTTTTGGCCTCCTTTCCTGGGTAAGCCTCCACTCCCAGTCGACTCGGTCAAAAGTCTGGGGATCGTAATCTGCAGTGATCTGTCCATGAAAGCCCAGATTAGCTCGGTGGTATCTGCCTGCTTTTTCCATCTGCGCAGGATCCGGAAGATCAGCAGATTCCTGACTACTGAGGCTCTGACTCTGGTCGTGTTAGCCTTGGTAATCTCGCGTCTCGACTACGCTAACTCATTATATGTTGGTATACTAGCTTACCAACTACATCGTCTGCAGTTGGCGCAGAACCTTTCCGCCAGACTAATCGCCCGTCAGCCCAGCAGACACCGCGTTAAACCCCTGTTGAAGAGCCTACATTGGCTCCCAGTGGCCAGACGCTGTGCCTTCAAATTGGGCTGTACCATCTTTAAAGCCCTTGCCGGGAATGGTCGTGCTTTCATTTCCTCTTTGATAAAACGCTATATCCCTTCCCGAAATCTGCGCTCCTCCAACCTCAACCTATTGTCCATTCTCCCATTCAAACGCAAAAATCATGGAGGGCTCAGATTCGCGGTTCTGGCCCCGCAATTCTGGAACTCGCTCCCCTCGGAAGTGAGAACAGCGTCCCCCTATGCTCAGTTCAGAAAAAAGCTTAAAACCTGGCTATTCTCCCCAGCATATCAGTAACGTGATTGCCCGTCAATACTGCGTTCGTTCCGCCCTCAGCGCCATGAAACCGCTTGGTGTACGCGCGCTTAAGAAGTCCCTTTAACATAATAGAACACATAACATAACATAGCGAAAAATACAGATGTTTCAGTTTTGCATTCTGAAACAATGTTTTACAAGAGTCTGATCATCATGCTATATTCAAATGAACAGATGCTCGAAGTGACACCACAGTAAAAAGTGAAAATCAGTGAACCAAAACAAATTAAATGAAAAAAATACAAGGATAAATGAAAATTTACAATATGCACAGATAGCCCATAACCATAGGTTTCAAGATTGAAACAATGTTGAAGGCAACAGAGTTTGGATGCTCAGCAATAAATGATATGGGTAAGCACATGCAAAAACAACGATTCTACCCCTAATTAGACAGGTCATCTAGAGTCTTCATCAGAATGAACGTATGGTAGTCACCTATAGCGAAAGTTATACAGTAGGTCATCCTCAACTCAGTAGAAAATCTGATTCAGGAGGAAGTGGAGAAACAAGAAGTTGTCTTACCTAGCCCGACAAATTGAGGGCAAGTTCAAATCAAAGATAACTCACTAATATTTCTCTCTGTGGGAATGAAGGAAAAACATGCATTTAGTCAGGGGAGATTGAATCCCCAATTTAAAATACTCAAGCAAGGTGTATAAAGACATGTTCGGAAACATGCACACAAGTGATAGTGCACATACGGACATGCTGTGTATTGTCCCTTGGCTCGGGACATACCTCGCTGGTGAAAATCAGACATATCTATGATGGTGGAATTCATTTCAGGGCATGCATCAACAAGTTTAGCATGCCACTATCTACATCCATATATGAATCACGCAAGGAAAGGAGAAGATGCGGTGAAAGAACGTGTGACAGGCGTACATCTCATGCAAAGATAACATGTCACATGTGTGAGGTGTTTGAGTACCACAATGCAAAATGTTAGCAAACCTGGCCCTTTGTTTCTTATTTCAGAGTAGAAAATATATTCTTAAACTATTTAGAAGTAAATAAACCTGTTTTCATGCATGTAGGGCATGTTGTCAATAGACAAATTATTTTCTCTCCCTGTGTCTAAAATTGCTGTAGGTATGAGTTATGTAAACATGTAAAGACAAACTTACAGTGTGCTGTCTAGTACAGAACCAATGAAATGTCGCCCCATGCTCTGTTACACTTTATTTCATATTCACTGGTATTGTTTTTAATTAGACCTCATTCAAACACTGATTAGTGTAGAGCAGTAGAAAGTAAGAATAGCTTTTGTGAAACAAAGATGTGACAAGTGACCCAGTCTTTCCTGCTTAAACCTCATCTTTTTGAACATTAAATCATATATGTCAAGCCCAAAGACTTGACTAATCATTAATCCATAAAACTCACACCCTGGAGAGTCCAGAAAAGATGCAGTACATATGAGAGACCCATTATTTTGATCTGTTCTTGAATAAGTCGTAGAGTTATTTACTCTTGACCCAGTTGTTATTATACTAGAAGTGAAAATTAAGTGAAAGTCCCACCATACAAAGTGCCATGCCAAGAAATGAATGAGACCAGTAAACCACATACTTCTGCCCTTCTCAGATGACGCCCACCTCATGTTACCTCTGACCTAGATATCATGCTCTTGCAATTGGCAATAGCATTTGCACTGGAGTTCCCATCGTAACATAGACAATGCTATGCCAGAAAATGGGGCAGGCTTCTGAAACGTCTGGTCAACCAGGTTGTGACCCATTTAAATCATACCTGGTTGTGATAGTTAAGTAACTTGTAGTAGTATCAGCATTTTTTCATGTTCTTCTGTCACAGGATTTGACTTAAAAAAAATGAGGATGACTCTTCCCCATCTGTTACCACTTTGTTCTGATTTCTTTATGCATTCTCTCATAAATAATAATACAAAAAATAATCAAAACACCTGCATTAATCTCAGCTCACTGAGCATTGCTTCAAGCCCCCTCTCAGAGGAAACACTTGAAGGTTCAATCACCGTTAGGATTCTGAGGCAGAAGGGTAAGCCATCAGCCACACCTATCAACAGTCTACATTTTTTGTTTCTCTCCAGTCTTAAAGGTTGCTTTGCCAAGTGTCAGGACTCTCGCAAACCACAGATCGGAATCCTTTTTTCAGACTCATAACTGAGTATGATTTGGATGTACTTTTTTATAATGGAATCCTGGTTTCGTGACACATAAAACCCTGATCTTGAGGTTTCTATTTCATAAGGTTTGAAGATACTTCCCTGGGAAAGGCAAAGAACATGTGGATGAGGGTTCAATCAATTTTAAGCAATACACTTTAGCGCTGCAAAAACATCTCTTTGACAACCCCCTTGCCTTCATTTGGGATAACTGCTCCCATGGACTAAATGCAGGCGTTATTTGATCAGATTCTAAACTTGTGGAGTCCAGCAACCCTGAAACCAAGGGTGATATTTATGTGGGTGATTTCAGCAATCACGCTGATGATTTTTTTGAAATCAAACTCACAAAAGTTGATGGATGGCGAGCTTACAGTAAGTCTAACCAAGCAAAAGCTTAGGGTAGCATTCCAAATCAGTATTGACAGTGCTCCAATATGGACAGTCCAGCCTGAACTGCCAGGTCAGTTCTTCCTCAAAATGGAACACAAGCAACCCAAGACCAGTTTTTCCCTGCTTGGGGCGTGTCAGTCAGGTGTATCTTGGTTTTAATGGAATAGTAAGCATCAAACCCACATTTGGATATACCCTTGCCACTTAGGGTGTTTCTCCATGCATTGGTTATACCCTTACATAATATATAGCTTATTGCACGTGAAATCATGGCAGTCATGATAAGACTTATGACATAATTTCTCAGAACATAGGGGCTGATTACGATGGCGGTCGTAGGCACCTCCGTAGTGCTGGCGGTGGTGGAAAACGTCCATTTAGTCACTCCTGCGGCGGTCCTCGTGACCACCACATTACAATGGGCAAAGATAGCCCTTTTTCCGCCCATCGCGGAGTTTCCGGATCCGCCAGATTTTTTGTACCGCAACAGTGCCGGAGGAAGCCAATAGGGAAAGACCGCCATGCGGAATGACGTGCCGTCCGCCGGACAGATCACGATGCGCCAACCAGCCCATCAGAACGCAGTGGAGAAACCAGCTATTCGGACATGGCGGAAGCACAACTGCGGAGATAGAAACTCCAGTCCGAGCCACCTCCACACATTCCTGCCTGCCATGGATCCTGCTCTACAAGCCCTTCCGCTGCTGTACCTGATCCACTACCAGCAGATAAGATGCCGTCACGGTCAACACCGCAGGTATGTCCAAAACATATCCCCGCATACAACCCCTGTACAACAACAACAACAGACAACTGTTGTGGTGAAATATGTGTCATGTCTACAAAAAACACCCTGGTGGAACATATCCCATAGTCCAATTACACATGTCTTGCACGTAACAAATTGTCACCTCAGCATCGGAGTCACCCATCTCCATGGAAATTATTGCAACTAGCCTAGTCGTGCTGGTCATGTCACCGCAGCGGTGAAGCCGCGGTAAAACCTGCCCACAATGTAGTAGGAGTCCAACACATTGTCCCAGGCAAACAAGACCATCATCACAACATCCACACCACATGTATCACAAAAGAAGCACCACTCTGCACAACATATCTGCAGCAAGAAGTCATGTGCAGGGACACTGTCTATATTGACATCTCATTAGGATCATCAGCAATTGTATAGTAACATGAGAGTGGGGTGAGGCAAGAGTCCCTTCAAAATGACAATAGTCATCATTGCAGCCAAATAAGGGTCATCCGCATACTATGTGGAACAGAGGAGGGCAGAGCAAGCAGGGTATGTGTGTGTATTTCACAGTAGTCAACAAGGTGTTGGAATGAGTCAGTGAGCCAAGGTAGATGACACATCATTTTAGATACCACTGCCACATAATCACAGATCAGAACAGCCCCCAAGCAGACATTGATAGGCTCATCACATTCAATGGCAGACCATATCACATAATGACAGCCCATACCATGCAACACAGTACAACATTTCTGACTCAAACAGCAAACTCAAAGTAAGCACCACTGTGCATTTGACTCACGTGTACTGCTTCAATAAATGACACCATTTGAGTATGTACAGTACATCAACAACACTGACTACACTGCCAACTCACAGAACACATACACACCATTACTCCACCTCAACAAAGGTAGCACCAACTACAAAGTATTGAATGAATGCCAAAGTGTCAGGAAGAGTCCATCTTGACAGCAGTAAACTCTGACCTGAGACAACCCTACTCTTCCTCACACCTGCCTTCCACTCATGTGAATTAAAGTGAGTAATTGAATAAATGAAGAGTCACTGTGCAGATTAACAACCTTGGAACTGTTCACACTGCATGTTAAGTCCTTGATACAGCTCACACACTTAAACTCTGCCTCATACACATACCATAAGTCAGCAGCACTGTATCACAATAAGTAAACTATCCTAAAGTGGAGTGCACAGTGCAGGAAAAGCATGTAGAAATGACTGGTAACATTTGTACATGACATTCAAGAGGTACCACATATGACACTACACTTAGGACATCAAATAATACATGGGTGGCACAGAGATTAAAATTGAAGTAAAGTAACATCTTTGCAGTATCCATGTGATACAGCAATGCAAGTAATGCATTGGCCTAGAATGATATGAACTGTCATAAGCCATACAGTGAATCAACAAACGGAGCAAAAGGGGGAAATAAAGATCAGACCGCCCCCCACTCCATCAATTATAAACACAACATGGTCTGAGTTCTATGAACAGTCCATCAACACTTTAAGGACTCTTAGGGGGGTCATATCTATTTGTTAATACCCCTTCCCAAACCAGATCTATTCCAATCATCAATGATCTGGATTTCCTGACTGTTCTCATTTAAAAATCAATTGTCAATAACCATCATGTTCACTTCATTACTCAGAGTGAACTACGACAACGAGTAAAAAATACCCAACAACGTGAAAAAAATGTGTGAAAGGTAGGAAAGCACCTCACGTGCGCAAACCAAAAGGGCTCCTGGATGGTACTCGCCAGTAAGCCCACGTTATCATCATCGGTTGCTTTCTTACCCGAAAAGAATAAAGAAAGAAAAAGGTGTGTATAAGAAATCCACCGAGGTGGAAGGTCAAAACAACAGATTTATGTGACCCCTAACACTGAGGCTGCAAAGTTCACTCAGTGTTTGATTAACCCCAAGCGTGCACAGATAATTGGTATCTCAATATATTAAAAACGAGATAGCACTCACATACACCACTATTTATTCACTGTTGTGAGTGTCCTCAATTTAAAAACAAGGCATACACATGACCGTTATTATTTGTCACTAGCCAACATGTTTCGTTGCCAAAACCGTCAAGGCAACTTCATCAGGGCAGCTGGGGCACCAGTCCTCACCTCAGTCCTTTTCACACCCAATCTGTGGTTATTGACAATGATAAAAACAAAGAGAAATAAGCCATTCACAAATGCTCCTTTCATCAATAGGACCCCAATCTAAAATAACCCACTATGTTTATTCATGTAGTTACCCTGTGGTTCCTCATGTCCAGCGTACCTACAACCACATCTGATTCGGAACCATGCGCCAATTGGTCGCGTTCCCCTCAAAAGATCGCAATTGTCGATCCTCTCATGCGAATATATACAATGGGTTGCACTAACCATTATATGTCTCAAGATAACGTATAGCATTTCATACACCACTCACGACTGCTGCCCAATGTATATTCATTCCCAATTGATTATGAAATCCCTGCAGCCCAAAGTGGTTTTGAACTTATTAAAACCTGGGAGGCATTTACGGTGACGATCACGTAAAGCATTCCACAAGTGCAAAATCATTCTATCTGCAAACGTCGCGCTGCACCTTAATCTCCATATTCTACATAGCGCGACCTGTTCCATTTAAGGGGTCGCCTCTCAGGATTCGACCACGGCACCCACCACTATGTGCCTCTATGTTCTAGCGAGCCCCCAACTGGAACCTCCTTACCGCCAGACTCCCGTCTCAGTGCGTTGAATCGTCCATCCCGTCTGACCCGCACTTACTCTCCCGGCAATTCAAAAGCATGCCGGTCACCACGTGATGCGCATACAGTGCTAGAAAACGTGTGAACCAAAACGGCAGCCATCTTAACATGTGGAAAACAATCACTCACTCTCAACAAAGCCTATATTATTCAAGTAAACTACTGCACATGTATATATTAAACTTGGAGTGTTGAGTGTTTTACCAATAGTTTCTTTACTGCCACTCCTCATACCGGAATGGAGTATAGTTAACGACAGAAATAAGCGGCGGCCATCTTAACCTGCTTATATTCCTATATGTTCTTATATGGAAAACGATCACTCGCTATCAAAGGAAGCCTGTATTATTAAAATAAAATGCTGCACATATATATATAATACTTGAAGATTAGAGTGTTACACCACCAGTTTCTTTACTACCCCTCCTCATGCCGGAATGGAGTGTAGTTACCGACAGATATATGTACAGATTAAAAGCGGCGGCCATCTTAACCTGCTTATATTCCAAATCTACTATTTTTACTAAGCACCCCCTCCTATCTAGGGATTATTCAAATGACACTTATGTTTCGTACTCATATCTTTTTACAGAGTCCATGGTTCACAAATACTTATAGGGCAAACGAATAATCATAGACCCTCAACTAGGGTCCCTTCACTAACCAATCTTGTTCCATTCAATAGAATCGTTTAACCCATGGCGATCTACTCGCTCTGTAAAAATCCACCTTGCCTCCTTCCTGGCCAGAATCTCATCAATGTTATGCCTTTCCCCAACTACCCTTTCCAACACCGTCCATCTCAGATCCCTGAGGTCATGTTTAAGTTCACGGAAGTGTTGGACCAAGCGGGTAGTTAGTTTTCCAATTTTCAGGGTACTTAAGTGCTCTTGAATTCGCACCTTTACCTTCCGACTGGTAAGCCCTATGTAATGCAACCCACACACACACGTGATCCTATAGATCACGTGTGTGGTGTTGCAGTTACTGAACTTATTCAGAAACCAAGTTTTACCACTCCCCAATACCACACTCTTGGTTGGTTCTGTCAGCCCACAAACCGAGCAACCACCGCATCTAAAATGTCCAGTGGGCAGATTGGACTCTTTGAATTGTTGCCAGGGCGAGTATGTACCAACTTGTCCTTCAAATTGGGGGCTCTCCTGAATGCAAATCTCGGGGGAGGCATATTTCTACCACCACTGTCCAACAAAGACCAATGCTTGTGTATAATTTGGCGAACTTGGGTAGAAAGGGGGTCAAAAGTTGCAACCACCGGCACACACTCATCCCTCTGCTTATTAACCCTTTCCAACAATGCCTCTCGAGGTGTATTCAAGGCACGTTTCCGGGCCTTCCTGATCACACTATTTGGATAGCCTCTATCCTGCAGTTTAACCACAAGGTCTTCTGACTGCTCCACACACGAGCCCGTTGAGGAGCAATTCCTTCGGTATCTCAAAAACTGCCCAACCGGTAAATTATCCCGGAGGGCACGAGGGTGAAATGATCTATATTGCAGTAACGAATTCCGATCTGTCGGTTTCTGATGCACAGTTGTAGTGAGCCCATTGTTTTCTGCTTTTATGTCTATATCCAGATAAACAGCGGTATCTTTATTTATATTCCACGTAAAGTGGAGACAGTCATCTTGATCATTAAGCCATGTGAGAAATTCCAAAAGTCTGTCCTCTGATCCAATCCATATACAGAGGACATCGTCTATAAACCGCCTCCAAAGGGAGAGGTTCTCCCTGAAGGGGTTAGACGAATGGTGGACGACATTCTCCTCGAACTGGCATATGTAGATGCAGGCCAGACTCGGGGCGAATGTCGCCCCCTTTGATGTCCCTGACACCTGAAGATACACCTGATCTTTATATGCAAACATTTTTTTTGTCAATGCAAGTTCTATACATTGCAATACAAATGTTTGAGGTACATCATAAAACCATTCCAAACCCCCAAGAGCACGCGCTGCTGCCACCAGCGTGGCATCCTGGGGTATACTGGTATACAACGACTCTATGTCTATTGTAACCAGAAATTGGGTGGTAGGATTGTACTCCACTGTCCTCAGAATATTCAACACATCAGTGGTATCCTGCACAAAAGACGATTGGGTAATGACAGATTCCCTAAGGAAAAAATCTGCAAACTGGGACAAAGGCTCCAGCACTGATTGAATTCCCGAGACGATCGGGCGTCCTGGTGGCGGACGCTGGGCTTTGTGGATCTTCGGCAAGATGTAAAATGCCGGCATCCTGGGTCTTACGTTAACAAGGAAGTCAGCTTCCTTGTTAGTTATCCACTTCTTCTCCCTCGCGTCCGCCACCATTACCCCAATCGCCTCTTGAAGTTGGGGTGTAGGATCGCGTGCTACTGGGTGGTAATTAGAACGCACCTCAAGTAATCTCAGCACCTCTTTTTCATAATCCTGAGTGTTGAGTATCACCACCGCACCACCCTTGTCTGCCTGTTTTATTGTTATGAGTTTATTGTCTTGGAGAGATTTTACTGCAAGCCAGTCACTCTTATTCATATTGCAAGGGCCTGCTGTGTCGTGTTGCTCTTCCAAAGCTTCAATATCCCTAAAGACACGCTCTTCAAAGACAGCCACTTCAGGGCCTACTCCTGAACTAGGAGGACAGAAACGGGATGGACGATGCAAATTCGTAGAGAACACTAATATAAGCCATACAGTGACCAGCCCCTCATCTGTGTCAACTATCTTTACATGTGTACGCCACCAGCACAACACTCATGGCTCACGGTGACAGTCCCTGACTGTCAAACCCAAGTATGACCTTCCCACACACCCCTCATCTACCCATCTCCCACCTTCACTGCTCAACACCTGGGAGAAGCACAGATAAAGGTGAAAATAAGGTCCTGTGAGTTCCCTGATATCCAATGCCACACCCTGGTGTGAATCTACAAATGTCTGAGTCCGACTCAGGGATGTCTGAACCAATGCTGATCCCAAACCAATTGCCAAACACATGTATCACAAACCACATCAAAAGAAGTCCAACAAGCTTGGCCATGTGCAGCCAAAGAGTGGATAGGCAATGTGATCCTAGACAACCCTGGAATAGATAACATTTCTCCTCTGGCCAACTGCACAGACAGCATCATCCAAACTAATCCAAAAATACATGAACAAATGTCAATTATAAACACAAACTGTGTGCAACCAGACAAATCTGCAAACATAGACATAGACACTCCACCAGTTACAAAGTGAGCATGGTGTCAATGTGTAGCACAAGCATTCACATGCACAATCCTGACAAGTGACTGTTCAAATATAGGAGGCCATAGCACAATTGTGCACTCAAAACAAGCTAATAAACAAGACTCCACATTGCCGTATGTGACATTCACACAAGAAATGCACAGTACAAATTCAACACACATCTGAATGCATTCAAATACACAAACTCCTCACACACAATGTCATGCTAAAAAAACATTACATACACATGGACCTGTCAGTAGAAAGAGCCAACACAGGACAAAGACTGCATCCCTCAACAACAAATACATAACATATCCACATACAAAAACATTACATAGTAAACTCAGCTAGACATATGGGGGACTCACACCGGGCAAGGACAATGCAACATCCACTGACAGCAGTGCATGCACAGTAAGCAGTGTGTGAACACCACCAAAACCAGTATCACACATATCTGAGTGCACCACCATGAACTTTAACATCTCAAATCATCACAGCACACAGATCACATCACACTCAGGATGGGTAGCAGTACCTCAGCAAAGAGATACACACTTTAGCTATCACCTACTGCTGCACAACTCAGGAAAACACATATGCATGGAATCTGACTAGAGGACTGTGCTGGAAACTCATCTGCACTGTACATGAGCAAACATGACTGCAATCAAGTAGAAGAAAATAGCACATACCAAATTGTGAAACAGTGCTGAGGGGAACATTGGTTCTGGACACAGATCATCCCCCCACAGTATAGTGTCACACTATGGAGTGGTGGGGAGGGTCAAACACTGGCAAGGCATTGAGTGGCAGATATTAGACTGAAGTGGTGTGTACATTAGTATTGTACAGGTGAGGAGTGTACAGAGCAAAAACACATAGAGGAGTAACTCACAATGTATAGGCATCAAAAGCTCCTCTTGAGGCTGGTATGACTCTGAATACCACATAGTGGATAAAATAAAGTGTAAATTGACATCAATGTATGTGGAAAGTCCCTTATAATGTTTGTTTGCTTGAGCCAGTCAGCACAGTGAGCACAAAGGTAAGCAAGAGCCATGGCTGATCACAAAACCACAACACAGACATAGCAGTGACACAATTTGCATACTCACAAATGATGTGGACAACAAGTAGGTATACCCTAGGACTGCAAGGTCATACCGACACACTGCACATTGCTCAAGAAACAACTCCTACATGTGCCCACAATCTACAGCAGGTGTCTGATCATGTAAACAAACAGGCACTCATCAACTGGATCATACATGTGTGTAAGGGTCATGCTCAAGGGCAC
Source organism: Calotriton arnoldi (assembly GCA_963921515.1). Lineage (NCBI taxonomy): Eukaryota > Metazoa > Chordata > Amphibia > Caudata > Salamandridae > Calotriton > Calotriton arnoldi. The sequence goes on along the minus strand of CAWUFW010002693.1, from coordinate 1,605,263 downwards.
ATACACATCAACACTTCAGCTAATGACAGGACAATCACACTGTATGAGTACTCAAGTGCACACATTCAAATGTACCCATGTGACTATGAAGCCAGACCTACACAAGATGACTACACGGAAAGGACACCGTGATTTGTTTGTTACATTTAATATTGTGTTTCTAACAAACATACAGTTCTGCCTGAGCCTTTTTCTGTTCTTTAATGTTTGTTTTTTCTGATTAAGTAGGATGCAGGCTTGTGTCCCACTTGAATTGTTTTTTGTATTTGTGTGATTAAAATACTAAATATTAAATATTAAACTGATTGGGTCTATATTCATCGTCCCCACTGCATTGCTGTTTGTCTAGGGACTACTGTTCTTGATAATAGCTAATCTCCCAAGGTCCCTGTTTGACTTTGCTTGGGCTCCCTTGTTTTTTTACAGAATGTAGGTCAGATAGCTGCACATCAAAATATGTTGTCTCAGTCACATTTGGAGTATATTTCACTGAACAACACCTATACAAAGTAAAACCTATCCATTTGCAAGTGATATTACCTCCTGAAATCCACTATCTTTGGCACTGAAGCACAACTACAGTTGTACATTGGTGTCAACTTTGTAGATGTATCAATTTATTTGAAGTGCACAGCAGACATCTCTAAATGCACACTAACATGATGCTCACTGCTGTTCACTGCCAGTTGATATCTCTGAGACTCACACTGCTGCATATGTCACATGGACACATCTGTTTTGGTAATGAAGTGCAAAAAAGCCCCATGTAAGAATATAGTCACATAGACAGTGCACAATAGCATGATAAGGGCAATATAATGCAAGGCCTTCATTTGTTGTGACATGTCACATAGCAACATCTTATCAATTGCCTGACAGGCCTTCGTTGCTCCAAGGCATGATAGTGCCTTCTGTAGATGAAGTTGAGAGTGGCCTCCATTAGGACAGCTAATGTGTGCCAAAACCTAGGGTCTGGCATATGACATCCCTACATTGTGCTGACTGACGACATCGCTGACACATCAATGTGCCAAGAATTCAATCACTGATTAAAAGCAGTAGCCACAACTTCACCATGCACTGATGCACATGGACACCCCTCCACAATACACAAATACTGAGGACTGACACCAAAGACATCACAGAGGTCCGCACTTTCTCTGGGCTGGGTTTCAGGCAGTCACTCATGCGCAAAGTCACACTTAGCACAATACTCATCCCCAACTTGCTGCTGTTGGGCCTTTAAACGTCCATCCAGCTCTGGCTGTGTCACTGCCAGGATGCGGGTCATTAGTGGTGTTATGCTCCTGCGCGCCAACCTGCCACTTCGAGGGACCAGCCCCAGCGTCATTTCTGCGACATTTTTGCTGAGCCAGCAGATGTCATCCCACCTCTTGTGGCAGTGTGTATGGCATCAGTTTGAGACCCCCAGGGGCCACACCTTGCAGGCAATGGCCCTCCATATGGCCTTACGCTGATGGACTTTGAGCTGTAGGCATGGGAGACAAGAGGAGGAATTTTTGTAACACTGTGTTGTGTATCACTGTGTGACAGTACAGGAGCATGTAAACACATAACACACAGATACATCAATGGAGAGCAGAGCCCATACACCATGTCACATAGTACACTTGGAGCAAGCCATATAATTGCAATGTATACATAAATGATGATGGACACACCACATGCCCATCTCATACACATGCAGAGTGCCAGCACAGAAAGCAATGCGAAAATGGGCCTCATCTGTGATGCACTATGTGAGTGAGCATGACATACGATACACTGTAAATGATGTGTAGTGGTCAGACTCACTGTGTCTTACACTACACACCCCTTAATGTCCTTGACCATTGCATAGCTACACATGTCATGGAGGTCACAATTAGGTACTGATCTTATATTCACACACTCTTGTCACAAGGTGTAGGCCTGTCTTGTGTACTCCTCAGGCCTATGATATCTCCTTCAAAAATAGGATGGTGGACAACACATATCTTTTTCTAACTCATTTTAGTGATGGGGCCTTGAAACATTGTGCATTTACTGGGCAGGCCTGAGGGCTTTTCACTGCGGAAAAACGTGGTCCATCACAGAAATCACATGCATGTACAATGAGAATGGTGGAACAGTGCATACACATGCGAGACTCTACACATTATGGAATCAAAAGAAGGATGACATGTCTACCGTACATTTAGCAGATGTGTCAGAGGTGATTTACCACAAATAGTGATAGATCCAGGCCTTGTACTCCTGTGCAGAATGTCCACATCTGCATAGGGTCAATTTGAAAGCAGTAAACACATTATTCACTACCCTCTGGCCAATCTACATTTGACATGTCACAAATGAGCATATGAACACTTAATGAACTATGACATTACATGGCACAGGGAATGTGTGTTCAGAGTTTGAGCGTCTCAAATCAGCAGTGTAACTGTATAACTGCTAAACCACAGTATGTCCTTTACATCATTGCATGCAGTCAGGGATCGGTGGGAATAAGGCTATACACCCCATTGACATGAAGTCATCATGCTAGGCAGTATCTCACACATTTACATTACCCAGTCTCAGAACAACATGTGTCATTTTTGGCTTCAATAGATCTGCACCAGTGTCTATGTTGCCATCCTCCCCACATACTCAAGTGCAAAAAGTTCTAGGTCATGTATGGACCATCCTGTTGGCAAAATCTTAATGCATGAACATTGGCTTGCACTCACAGGCATATACTAGTGTACAGTAACATCATGTGAGCATTCTGAGCACTCTAAAACTTTTACTCATACACTTACCAGTACCTCTGGAGCACCATATAGCCGCCCGTACTGGCCAAGGACCTCGTCCACCGGGACCTCCAGCTCCTCTGTGGTCAAGGGACAGGCCCTGATGTTCTCTGTACGTGCAATGACTGGGTCCAGAGTAGAGGTACAGCAGCAGTTGGTGTTGATGAATTGCAGGCAGCAGTGTCTGAATGCAAGTGACAGGAGCGGCTATTTCACAGACGTTTATAGGCCCCTAGCGTTGTTTCAGTGGTACTCTGCTGATGCAATTGGTCTGCCTGGTTTGCATCTTTCAATTGTGTCCAATGCCTGTGACCGCAGTGGCGGTGCACGCCTACCATGATGTTCAAATCGAAAAGGCACTACCGCAATGGCGGTTCCCATTGGCTGCAATGACATTCGCACAGGTGGTGTCACACCGCGGGGGCCAGGTGGTGTCAACCACACTCCGGCATCTTACAATTGTGTACCACGCCTATGACCGCAGTGGCAGTGCACGCCTACCGCGATGTTCAAATCAGAAAGGCACTACCACGATGGTGGTTCCCACTGGCTGCAATGACATTCGCATAGGTGGTGTCACACCGCAGGGGCCAGGGGGTGTCTACCGCATTCCGGCATCTTTCAATTGTGTCCAATGCCTGTGACCGCAGTGGCAGAGCATGCCTACCGCACCTATGAACACATTGTACTGTAGCATTATCGCTTTGCAAATTGCATCACTGATCACTATACATTTACACAAAATTCTTGCACCTGGTTGTAAAGTGAAATGTAAGTGTGACATTTAACTCAAGCATGCCCACACATGTCATGTCAGTACACATGATTAAATGTATTGGTATGTACTTACTCACATGTCAAATTTAATCTTTGTGGACATGTATATAGATTTCAGGTAGAATTGATTCTCATTTTTGTGAACGGGCCAATGTGTGAAATGGCAACTCATCCCACAGTCATGATGGACTGACCACATAATGTGCATATATCACTGTATACAGTGCTGTATTTATATTGATAGTTGTCCAGCTTACACTCACTGTGCTCATTTTGTAATGATGTTGTGCTTAGTGAGACTAAAGCAAGAAGGTTGTGCAGTGACAGCAGCTACGTACAACTCAGAATTGTTGCTGTTTGCCACATGTGCTGTGTCAGCTGCACACAGGGCTGGTGACACAAGATGTAGGAGTGTACCATATACCATTCACATAGTCTGATTCTGATTTGACAGTAGTTAGTATGTACATCTTGGCTACATGAATGACTACAGGAGATCAAGGTGTCTGTGCATGAGACTTGTGCATTAAGCTGTTTTCACATTCCGGTCAATGTTGGGGTTGTGTTAGTCATCATGTAAGATGTTTACCACATCTCATCTCTGACTCATATTTACATGTGTCCTCTGCCAGAATATGTAGGAGATGACCAACTGTGCATCGGCCTTTCCCAGTGCTGGGGAACATAAAGAAATTCTGTCTGAATCGCCTTACCCTTCAAGAGCTATGTGCTCAGTTGGAGCCCCATTTGAGGCCTCACAGAACATATCCAACAGCTTTGACACCAACAGTAAAGGTGATGGCCGTCCTGCATTTCTGTGCCACTGGTTCGTTTCAGTACACGGTGGCCATCGCAGGTGGGATGTCTCAACCTATGTTCAGCATGGTGCTGCGTGATGTCCTGTCCGCATTGTTGACCTACAAGGACCGCTACATCCACTTTCCAAGGAGACATGAATTGGCAGATGTGAAGGGGGAATTTTATGACCTTGGTCACATACCTAATGTTGTTGGAGCCATTGACTGCACACATGTTGGCCTAGTTCCACCACAGGCACGTGAGCTCATCTAACGTAACAATTAATGTGCAAGTGGTATGCTAAGCGGATATGATTATCTCCCATGTATATGCCAAACACCCGGGTTCTGCACATGACTCCTACATACTGCGTAACAGCATCATCCCACAATTGATGGAAAATCCGCATCCGGAGCGTGCATGGCTTGTTGGTGAGTAAGCTGTGTCAAGTAGTGTGCTGTATGTGTGACATGCTGTTCTCCTCAACTATTTCTATTACAAACTTGGTCTGTGTTTCTCACAACTAGGTGACTCTGTGTATCCCAACCGGCCTTGGTTGCTGAGCCCACTGAGAATTCCAAGGACCCCAGGGGAAGTCTGCTTCAATGCTGCCCATGGGAGGACACGTCGTGTAGTGGAGCATGCTTTTGGACTTCTGAAGGCCAGATTTTGGTGTTTGGACAAGAGCGGTGGTGCACTACTCTACTCTCCCCAAAAGGTGTGTCAGATCATAGTTGCATGCTGTATGATCCACAACATGGCCTTGCGCAAAGATTATCCCCCTGATTCTGGACGATGTTGAGCAGCAGATGCCCCCCGCTGCAAATCCACATATGCCCAGTGATTATGATAGTGGAGAAGAGGAAGGTGTTGACCATCGTCAACAGCTCATCGACAACTACTTCCCTTGAGTGTAAGTTACCATTGAACAACTATGACATTGTCTGTTGGCTTTGCTGTTAGTGGCGAAGCATAGATGATGTGTTTGGATGCTGGCTGTTGTTGGCTCACTGCTAAGGGCTGATGTGTGTGGCAAGGTGTATTGGTTTCCACTTACCTCATGTCTATGTTGATGGTGTTGGTCATTGTTATGTGTGATGAATCTTGTACGGTGTTCACTAGTGGTGTGTTGTTGCCGTAATGCCATCACATGACAAGTCAATGTCATCCTCTTGTGTCTTTCTAGGTTAATCCGCTCCATCAATGTCTCGTCACAATCAGAGCTTGTGGTACATTGGAATCAGAGTTGACATTGTACATACTGTGATAAACATGGAACTGACACAAAGGCATAGGTGTGTAAATAGTGTTTATTTTCTATTAGATTGTGTTAAAATTAAAGTGAATGTAAGGTAATTTGTGCATAGTGAGTGTATGAGTTGTCAGTGATGGTAAAGGAGACAAATAGAGTAGTCCCCACATTAATGGAATTACACAGTCCAACAAACTCTTGCCATCAACATGGCAATGTGGGATTGGATAATCAACAAAGTCAATGTTCAGTGCAACACATGTGCCATCATGGCTGGCTCAGCGACTTGGCTTTGGGGCTTTGCCACGTGATCATCCCATGGTGTTCCTCGGACAGCCCCTCTTGCATTTGGCAGGGGGTGCCTCTGCTGCAGGCTCAGAGGTGTCTGAGGACTCATTGTCTTGCAACTCACCCATCTCTGTGGCCGCAGATGAGGTGGTGGGAGTTTCAGCAGGCTGGCCACTGGAGGGGGGTTGAGCCATCATTTGAGCAGCATGTATATCCCTAAGAAAACCCACAAGCTGGCCCATGAGATCCACCAGTTGTCCCATTCATGTGTCCATGGACCTCTGCAGCAGGCGGAGCTCACGCAGTACTTCTACAACCTGGCCCATCTGTCCTTGGTTCTGTTGGTATGCACCAAGGACGCTTGCAACAGTGGCTAGGGTTTCTGTCTCATTGTCCTCATGTGATTGTCCCCCAGTTGCCCTCCCACCTGCCCTGCTGACACAGACCTGTGGCATTGGCTGTCGACACACCCGCACACTATCTCCGTCATCCTCAGCTTGTGTGGCGGTGATGGTAACCACTGAGCCAGGGACAGTGTTGCAGGCAGCAGTGGTGATGGTAGAGGTGGCTGCAGCACAGGTCGTTGTAGCAGGGGTCAGCGTAGTGGTTGTCGCTGGTGTGTTGATAGTTGTGGTGGTGGTGGTGGTGGTGGGGACAATGAGGCCCTGAGAAGGAGTGCGCCCTGGCAGTCCTGAGGGGCCAGGTTGTTGCTCCTCATCTGAGAAACGTAGAGAATCAGCATCAGAGAGTTCACGTTCCGGGGGGGAGACTGGCTCTGCCGGTTGGTAGTGTTTTCGCCAGCTATTGCTTGTGAATCTCCTGTTGGACAGAGGTTATATTGTCAGGTAAGTGCACTCTACAACCTTGGTGACATAGTTTTTGATGTTTCAGTTGATACGCAAAACATTTTACATTGCAATCACTTGGTATTGGTAGAAGATTTTCAGCATCATGACATGATGTCGAGGTACATACATGACTTGCTATTATTGCCATTATTGTGACATGTAAATAACAACCATAGTGTGTTTACAAGGACATGTCATCATCTACCAACTTTGTGCACATCCACTTTGTTTTATGCTTGGATATTGTAGAATTTTCAGAGAATCTGTTTCAGCTATGCCAAATCTTAATGATTTCATTAGTTAATATTGGTTTCAAATCATGTGTTTTTCTTTTTTTGACAGATTGACCATGCATGTGTTGGGTTCATATGAGCCTTCATGCTCTCAAACAATGGGAATTACACATTGCATTGTGTGCTTTGCTTGATTGGGCCCTGATTATATTTCTCATGTGACTTTGTGATTCAAAGTGTAATTGCTGTGACATGTACATGTGCTTAGATGTGTGTGCACTGATCTGTACAGAGTTGGCTAACAGGTGAGGGATGTGTTGGTCATATGTCTCCATACATTTTGAGGAGGATGACAGGGTGCAGGCGATGACTACTACCTGTTAGGTGGCACAGTGGAAGGAGATGGCTGCCACATGGCTCTTGGGTGGGGGAGTGTTCCATCCTGCTCAGGGGTGATGCAAGTGAGCATGAGTAGGCTACCTACCTGTAAGGTAGAGTAGAGCAATGAAATGGCTTCCACATGGCTCTTGGGTGGGGTGAGTGTTCCATCCTGCTCAGCTATGAGTCAAGGGTGCCTGGTGGGAGTTGTAGTGCTGGCTGCCTGTACACACACCCCCCCTCCCTGTTGAGAAGACTACCTACCTGTAAGGTGGAGTAGAGCAAAGAAATGGCTTCCACATGGCTCTTGGGTGGGGTGAGTGTTTCATCCTGCTCAGCTGTGAGTCAAGGGTGCCTGGTGGGAGTTGTAGTGCTGGCTGCTTGTACTCATACACCCCTCCCTGTTGAGAAGGCTACCTCCCTGTGAAGTAGAACTGAGGAAGGGAATAGGTTACACATGGCTCTTGGGTGGGGAGAGCGTTCCATCCTGCTCAGCTGTGAGTCAAGGGTGCTTGGTGGGAGTTGTAGTGCTGGCTGCCTGTACACACACCCCCCTCCCTGTTGAGAAGGCTACCTCCCTGTGAAGTGGGGCAGAGGAAGGGAATAGGTTACACATGGCTCTTGGGTGGGGTGAGTGTTCCATCCTGCTCAGCTGTGGGAAAAAGGCTGCCTGGTGGGAGTTGTAGTGCTGGCTGCCTGTACACCCCCTCCTCCCTGTTGAGAAGGATACCTCCCTGTGAAGTGGGGCAGAGGAAGGGAATAGGTTACGCATGGCTCTTGGGTGGGGTGAGTGTTCCATCCTGCTCAGTTGTGGGACAAGGGTGCCTGGTGGGAGTTGTAGTGCTGGCTGCCTGTATACACACACCCTCCCTGTTGAGAAGGCTACCGCCCTGTGAAGTGGGGCAGAAGAAGGGAATAGGTTACACATGGCTCTTGGGTGGGGTGAGTGTTCCATCCTGCTCAGCTGTGAGTCAAGGTTGCCTGGTGGGAGTTGAGGTGCTGGCTGCCTGTACACACACACCCCTCCCTGTTGAGAAGGCTACCTCCCTGTGAAGTGGAGAAGAGGAAGGGAATAGGTTACACATGGCTCTTGGGTGGGGTGAGTGTTCCATCCTGCTCAGCTGTGGGACAAGGGTGCCTGGTGGGAGTTGTAGTGCTGGCTGCCTGTACACACACCCCCATGGAAATATTGCTACCTACATTTGAAGTGAATCTGAGGAAGGAAATGATAGATATGTGGGGCATGGTTTGGGAAGAGTGTGTTGTACAGAAGTGCATTTTGGTCTAGAAAGTGTGGCTTTCTAGTTGTGCAAGACTGTACATGGCAGTGTGATGGGATACATTTGTTGGTACTTACCAGCCTCCACTCCCCAGCAATTCCTGTGAGACTCTCTGGATGCAATATGGCAAGCACCTTCTCCTCCCATTCAGTGAGTGTTAGTAGTGGAATGGGTGGGCCACCGCCAGTCCTCTGAGTAGCCTCATGGTTCCTGTTGGCACGGTATTTGACCCTGGTCTTTAGGTCATGCCTCCTCTTCTTGATGTCATGCAGTGTGCGCAGGGAGGTCCCTACTGCATCGTATTTGTTGACTATCCTTTCCCACATTTGATTTTTTCTGACTAGTGTTGTCTGTTGGACCATGCATCCAAACAAATGTGGTTCTACTCGTCTACCATCACTGACAACTCATTGTCTGTGAATTTAGGTATTTTTTCTGTGCCATGGTGTGTGATGAGCAAATAGGTGACAAGTGCAGGTGAGAAGGTGGTGGTGAAGATGTGTGAGGTGTGTGTTGGTAGTGTTGGTGTGTGTGGTTGTGATGGTGTGATGTGTGATGATTTGCCTCTCCTTTCAGCTGTGGTGTTTGGCCCTTCACTGCTGGAGTTGTACAAAGGATGATGGTCAGGGATGGCGTTGGTTTTATACTCAGCTATGTGGGTGTGTCAAAATGAGGTATTCCTGTCAAGTGTGTTCTCTATGTTGACCTGGGATTTGTTTGGTTTTCAATACCATGGGGGTGTATCATTGGGGTGTGTCAAATGTGTTTGAGGGCAGCGGAAAGAACAGGCACACTTGGAGGCCTTGTTGTGTGGTTGCATTCGACCGCCATTCTTCTTTCCGCGTGACCGCAGCAGTCTGAACGCAATGATCGTTCCGCCAGCTCTGCCATTAATCTTTTCACGCGACCGCAGCGGTCGGAAAACAATGATCGTTGCGCCTTCTCCGCCATCTTATCATAATTTCACTTGCGGTCATTCCGCATGTGGATCGGCCTTTTTGGTGCTTTCTCTAGCATTTCCATCCGCCGCAGTCCGATTTTCTGGTTTTCTGGACGTGGTGGACGGATTTTTGTGGATTCCGACCGCCGCTGTCGGATTTTGCGTTCATTGCATTGTAATGTGACCGCCGGTTTTGCCACGTGTTAGACCTGGCATCATTGGCGCGGGTCTCCCTTCCTCTTTTCTCTTCTGACCTTTTATGTTGGCTGGATTTAGATGCTCTGGGCGCTGTGCCACTGCCAATCAGTGACACAGCGCCAATGCCCCCTGTGTAAAGATAACTGTATGAAATGGAATAAACAGCGGGAGTTCCAGAGAGGGCCCCAAAGTGATTCCCAAGGGAACCAAGCAGTGGTGTCCCAGCCTCCCCTGAGAAGAAGCCAGTGTCCCCGACAGGTAGGCCTGTTCATAGGGGCCCCTTACTTGTTTCAAGTGTGGTCAAGTGGGCCACCGGTATTATGATCCCCAGTGTCCCCAGAGGGACCCCAATGCATCCCCTCGTGCACCACCCCGTGCACCATCCCGCCAGATTGCCAGTGTAGCCCTGGGGGGAGGAAATGGAGGTCCAAGGTGGGTGGGATCCCGTAGAGTTAACCCTTGTCTCGCTAGGGGACTTCGAGAAGGTCCCTAACCCCACACTGCCGACCAACACTCAGAAGTACCGGCAGTGGGTGACCATCAATGGCCATAGGGTGGAGGCTCTCAGGGACACCGGAGCTAGTGTGACTGCTGTCAGCTCCCGGTTGGTGTCCAAAGAGCAAGTTGTCCCCCATGCATTCTGCCCCGTAGTGTCAGCAGACAACTCAGAGAGCCAGTGTGAAGTGGCTCAGGTTCCCTTCGAGTGGGGGGGTCGCAGGAACTCTTCAAGTGGCTGTGAGGGCCGCCATGCCTGTAGACTGTCTGTTGGGCAACAATCTGGAGAACTCTTTGTGGGCTACGGTGGAGAGAAAGTCTCATTTGGAAATGTTGGGTTTGCCTGAGTGGGCATGTGTGACCACTCGGTCCATGACAGCTCAGAAGGATGTTCAGGAGGGACTGGAGCCTGAAAGTATGGCCCCGGCCCCTGCCTCAAAGAGAAGGGGTAGGGGGCACAGGAAACTGGCCCCCGCGGTTCCCACGGTCCCGGAGGGAGCAGACCTTGAGGGGGATGCCCTGGAACCTACAGGGGAACAAGTGGCCAAACTGGGGGACCTACCGGAGCTGACCCATTGGCAGCAGGAAGGGGGGCCCTCCAGGGAGGAATTTTGTGAGCAGCAGAGAACCTGCCCTTCTCTGGAGGGGGCACGGTGACAGGCCGCCGCCCAGGCAGTAGGTGACCAGACAGGGTCACATTGGATCTATTGGGAGAATGACCTCCTTTACAGCGAGCCTAAGGTTGCTGAGCCTGGGTCAGCCCGTGTGCTGGTGGTACCCCAGCGCTTCAGGACCTTCCTACTGGGGTTGGCTCATGATGTGCCACTGGCCGGACATCTGGGGCAGACCAAGACCTTTGAGAGGCTGGTCACCCACTTCTATTGGCCCCAGATGCGCAGGAGCTCCGATGCTCACTGCAGGACGTGTGAGACTTGCCAGGCAAGTGGGAAGAGTGGGGGAAGATTAAGGCCCCACTACAGCCCTTTCCCGTGGTGAGCACCCCATTCGAAAGAGTGGGCATTGATATTGTGGGGCCTCTGGATCCCAAGACAGCCATGGGCAACAGGTTCATCCTGGTCTTGGTGGACTATGCCACCCGGTACCCTGAGGCCATCCCGCTCAGGACAGTGACGGCCCCCGTGGTGGGACGGGCACTGATGGGGATTTTCTCCCGTGTGGGATTCCCCAGAGAGGTGGTGTCCGATAGGGGAACTAACTTCATCTCCAAGCAGTTCGGGCTGGTCTGTTCCCATGAGGCACAGTGTCAAGACTGATTTGCATATGGCTGGGTTCAAACTGGAATGACATGGTGAGCAAAAAAACGATGGATTTAGGCCCAGATCTCTGTACTGGGGTGAATGTATGACATTGTTCTGCATTCTGTCCATCAACTGTTGTTTTTGCATGTGTCCTCGTCCAACGGCAGGTATCTGGTGCGCAACGGGTCGTGTAGACCCAGGCCTTGAACTCAGTCAGTGCCACGTTCTGGTGAATACGTATTGTCCTTTTTAAGTCCCTACTGATTTACGTGCATTGTAACTGGTTAAAACGCTTTTGAGAGTCTCGTACTAAACCTTAGATAAAGATACTATTTTTTCTATACCTACTGGAGTTGTGTCCTTTTGTGGTGTCGTTACTGCCTTATTGTGCATGGTCATAAATGCTTCACACACTGCCTCTGAGATAGGCCTAACTGCTCGTGCTATGTTACCACAGAGTTGAGCAGGGGTTATCAAAGGGGGTAGCCCACTTGCCCTGACTTAGGAAGAAGGGTCCCTATTTGGACAATGGCGCCAGCCATTGCCAACTAGAGACCCCCATTTCTAACACCTCAGAACAGGCTAGTGTTTTTTTTCCGCAAGCACGGCAGTCGGAGGACTTTACCGTCCACCATCGTAATAACCCCCTAGTGTGTTTTAGAGTAGTGAGTTATAGTTAATGGAATAGGGCCACTGATGCAGAAAGTATAGTGTATTGAAGGTGAATTGAAGGCAGAGCATAAATTATAAATGTAAATTCTAACTAGTTTGTATAGTTTAAGTTGATTTTGTAAACAAAGTATAAATAACGTTTTCCTAACAATAGCTCTAACCTTGAGTTATTTCATTAAATTGAAATGGTTTTTATTTTTTAATAAAAATGTGTTTTTAAATCATAGTGTTGAGTGTTATTTAATTGAGTATTGTTAAGTGCAGTGTAGTAGAGTATAGTAAAGGACAGTGTCGTACAGTGTACTGTCAGAGAGATTATTGTTCTGGAGTGGAATAAAGTGGAGTGGAGTGGAATGGCGTGGTGTTTCGTACAGTGAAGTAACGTTTATAGTGGAGTGGTGTGGTGTGTTGTATAGTGGATTGGAGTATTGCAGAGTGTAGTGGTGTGTTCTACAGTGGGTGTTGTGTCGTACAGTACTGTTGAATGTCAGACAGTGGAGTATCGCCCATTGTAGCATTGTGGAGTGGAGTGTCGTGGAGTGGCTTGGAGTGTCGTTGAGTGGCATAGAGTTGAGGAGAGTGTGATAGAATGGCATCGAGTGGAGCAGAGAGTTGTATGTGCAGTGTAGGGGTATACCGTGTACTATGGTGTTGTGCAGGGGCATAGAGTGTTACATAATGTTGTAGAGGGCAGTTTTACAGAGTACAGTAGAGTGTTGAAGAGTATAGCGGCATACATTCGAGTGACATACCGTGGCTTACAGTGGGCTGAACTGTCAAACAGTGTAGTCGGTTGGAGTGGCGTAGTTCAGGGTTGACTATAGTGTCATATAGTACAGTGGCATCTTGTATAGCACAGTGCTTGGAGTGAAGTACACTGTAGTGGTGTAGCATACAGTGGAGTAAAGTGTTATAGAGTGGAGTGGCGTGTCATTCAGTGGAGTGGTTGGAGGTACCTGGTGGGCTAGTTGGCCCCCAGGGACCCTCAGGATTCAAGGGGACTTAATCCCCCAACTTAAAACACACCACAGGACGTGTTTGCACACATGTCACATCAGGCCCCGCCCCCTCCCTTCACCACTGTGCAAACGCGCCCGTGGTGTATTTTAAGTTTGGGGATTACGTCCCCTTGAATCCTGAGGGTCCCTGGGGTCCAACTAGCCCACAGGTACCTCCAGTAAGCGCCACAGAGCTGCGTTGCAGAGAGGTGTAAAAAGGGGCGGGGCCTCGGACCACCTCTCTGCAACGCAGCTATGTGGCACAAACTGGAGGTACCTGGTGGGCTAGTTGGTCCCCAGGGACCCCCAGTATTCAAGGGGAATTAATTCCCCAACTTACAACCCACCACAGGGCGCGTTTGCAGAGTGATGCACTGAGGGGGCGGGGCCTCCGGCGCAATGCCAGTTTTTTATTTTTATTTTATTTTTTAAGAAGGGGGGCTGTGTGGCCCCCCTACTTTTCCTATTTTTTTGGGCCCTGAGGACAACATCCCCCAGGGCCTGACCCCTATTTTTTTTTTTTAAATACGGGAAGGGGGCCGCGTGGCCCCCTCCCGAGGCCATTTTCGGCCCTGGGGACCCCATCCCCTGGGGCAAGGCCAGTATTTAATTAAAAAAATATATATTTGGAGGGGGGCCACGTGGCCCCCCTCCTCAGGCCATTTATAGCCCCGGGGACCCCATCCCCCGGGGACTGGCCACTCCATTGGGGACCGTGGGGGGAGCCCAAATGCCCCCACGGTCCCGCCGGCTCCCTGCCTCCTGCGGGAGTCGGCATTGCTTTTTCACAAGGGGAGCTGCTAACATGCAGCTCCCCTTGTGGAAAAGCAACCTGCTTTGGATTTTGGAAGCGAGAGCAGGAAACCTGCTCTTGCTTCCAAAATCCAAACCAGTGTTTGCTATGACAGGGCGGGAGCCGCACGGCTCCCGCCCTGCCATAGCAAACAGCAGTGTCCCGAGGGTGGGCACCCCGGGACACTGCAGGAGCCGGCCCTGGGGGGTGGGGGTCCCCAAGGCCATCAAGGGCTCCAGGAGGGGAGCCGCGCGGCCCCCCTCCCTACCAGTGCAAAGCCCCGGGGAGGTGGTAGTCCCTGGGTCTCGGGGGTCCATAACGGACCCCCGCATTTCCATATTTAGTGCCCCGGGGAGGTGGTGGTCTCCGGGGTATGTGGGGGGGCTCGAGCCCCCCCACACAGTTTAAAAAAAAAAAAAATAGAGCACTGGGGAGGTGGTGGTCCCCGGGGCAGCGTGGGGGGGATTGGGACCCCCCCACGCATTTCTTTTCACAGCCCCGAGGAGGTGGCGGTCCCCGGGGCTGCGGGGGCCCCTGCGGGCCCCTGCTAATTAATTGGCAGTGCCCTCGGGACCTGGCCCACCCGGGGGCTTTTTGAAAACAAAGCGCAGGAGACCGCACTTCGTTTTTAAAAATAATTTTGCCGGGATTCGAGACCCCAACGCGATTTCCGCTGAAATTATTTAAAAAAAATGCTTTTTTTGGCCCTGGGGGTGCTTGTGGGACCCCCTGAGCAGGCCCAGGGGGTCAGGGTGTTTCTACCCTGCCCCCTTTTATTATTTTTTAACCTCTTTATTCTGTTTTCTTGTGACTCGGTTCTACCGAGTCAAAAGATGGTTGCCAACACTTCCTGGTTTGGAGTGTCGGCAGCCAATTAGAATGAAGCTTGTGTGTGGCGCCTCAAGTTTGGAGCGTTGGCATATGGAATATGTAGCGGCCCTGCTCGGGTCGCGAGGTGCCCCGCCGCGGACGAGCGGCTCCGGTGCGCTGTGAAGATTGCAGCGTCGAGTGAACGGCGTGACCAGATTGGTGAGGGATCACGAGTAGGGATCCAGTTGTGCCCCTAACAGCTACCTACTAAAGGACTTTAAAACATTTTGAGGCACAATCTGCATTAAACTTCTAAAACCACAATGCAACTGCACTATACGCCCACTGGGCGGGACTATAAATCTAACGCTGTGAGTACGGCGAGAACTTTTGCAGCTGTGCCTCATTCCAGATACCAGTGAGCAAGGGCTGAGAAGCCTGAAACACGTTTGGTCTACTATTGCTGTTGAGGTGCTGCTGGTCCTCCTGCAACTTACCAATTAAAGGTTTTCAACACGCTTGTGTGTGGCGCCTCAAGTTTGGAGCGTTGGCATATGGAATATGTAGCGGCCCTGCTCGGGTCGTGAGGTGCCCCGCCGCGGACGAGCGTCTCTGGTGCGCTGTGAAGATTGCAGCGTCGAGTGAACGGCGTGACCAGATTGGTGAGGGATCACGAGCAGGGATCCAGTTGTGCCCCTAACAGCTACCTACTAAAGGACTTTAAAACATTTTGAGGCACAATCTGCATTAAACTACTAAAACCACAATGCAACTACACTATACGCCCACTGGGCGGGACTATAAATCTAACGCTGTGAGTACGGCGAGAACTTTTGCAGCTGTGCCTCATTCCAGATACCAGTGAGCAAGGGCTGAGAAGCCTGAAACGCGTTTGGTCTACTATTGCTGTTGAGGTGCTGCTGGTCCTCCTGCAACTTACCAATTAAAGGTTTTCAACACGCTTGTGTGTGGCGCCTCAAGTTTGGAGCGTTGGCATATGGAATATATATATATATATTTATATATATATATATATATACCAATAACATACAATCTAAAAAAAAACATTCAATTATAAATATAAACATTAAAGTATTAAAAAATCTTTAAACTTAGATTCCCCACTACAGTCAGTGCAACAGTAGGGAAAGTGTTGGATAGTGGAAGGGTAAAAATTACTATTCCCACTCCAATGACTGCAACAGTAGGGAAAATGTTGGATAGCGGAAGGGTAAAAATTACTATTCCCACTCCAATGTGTGCAACAGAAGGGAAAGTGTTGGTTAGCGGAGGGGTAAAAAATACTATTCCCACTCCAGTGAGTTCAACAGAAGGGAAAGTGCTGGATAGCGGAGGGTTAACATTTACTATTCCCACTCCAGTCAGTGCAACAGTAGGGAAAGCGTTGGGTAGCGGAGGGGTACAAATTACTATTCCCACTCCAATGAGTGCAACAGTAGGGAAAGTGTTGGATAGCGGAGTGTTAAAAATTACTATTCCCACCCCAATGAGTGCAACAGTAGGGAAAGTGTTAAATCGCGGAGGGGTAAAAATTACTATTCACTCCACTGAGTGTAACAGTAGGGAAAGAGTTGGATAGCTGAGGGGTAAAAATTACTATTACCACTCCAGTCAGTTCAAATTAAAAACAAACCAAATATTAACAACAACAAAATATTTAACAAACAAAATAAATAAAAGAATATTTAAATGTTAAAAATAAAAACACAAATATATTTATCATGAAAAATTTGAAAAAATATATTATGATGTTAAATACATATGACAAATACCTACAAATATTAAATTAAGTAAACTAACAAATAATTTTCAAACAAATGAATATTTAAAATTAGAAAATATTTAGAAACAAAAACATTAATTATTACATAAATTTAGTTTGTTTTTCTACCCTATAACACCACACAATTCACAACCCACATCTAAATATAAAGAAAAATGTACTTCCATAATTATCATAATTAATTACCAATTAAAGAAATATTATTAATTAAAAAACAAACTAAAACTCATAAAAATTAATTAACTTTCCACACTTTACCCCTATAATCCCCACAACCCACAGCTAAAACTAAACTGTAAAAAAATGAATTACAAAATTAAAACTTATTTTCAATAAAAAAACTAATAGTATTTAACAACTAATTATAAAGTAAATACAATTAATTTACTCCCCACCCTTTACCCCACCCTTTACCCCTATAAAAGTAAAAACCCACACACAAAAAAAACAATTACCCTAATTAAATATCAATTAATTACTTAATATTAATTAACAACTAATTATTAATTAATTACACATACATTACTTCTCACCCTTTAGCCCTATAAACCCCTCAACCCGCACCTAAAATTAATTACACAATTCCCATAATTAATTTTCAATACATTAATTAATATCAATTAACAACTAATTATTAGTTAATCAAAAATAAATTACTTCCCACCCTTTAACCCATATAAACCCCACAACTGCACCTAAAATTAATCACACAATATCCATATTTAATTTTCAATTAATTGATTAATATTGATTAACAATGTATTAAGTAATTAAAAATAAATTACTTCCCACCCTTTACCCCTATAAACCCCACCACCCACACCTAAAAAATTACACAATTACCATAATTAATTACCAATTAATTAATTAATATTAATAACATCCAATTAATAATTAATAAATAACTTTCCACAATTAACACTATAAAATCTCAATTAAATAAATATTAATATTTTAATAATAAATTTTTTTGATTTGATTTGATTTGTAATTTGTAGAGCGCAACAATTACCCTAAGGCATCAAGGCGCTAGAGACCAGCCGTCCCAAAACAGGATGGGAAGGGAAAAAGAAAGTCCAGATAAATGCTAGACCAAGAAAAGCCAGGTCTTAAGAGCCTTTCTGAAAGGGAGCAGAAGAGGAATAGACCTAAGGGCAAGGGAAAGGGAGTTCCAAAGTTTGCTCGCTGCCACCGAGAATGCTCTGTCCCCCCACTTCTTCTTTTTGGTTCTTGGTATAACCAGTTGCATTTGGAGCGAAGAACGCAAGGGTCTCTGGGGGAATGCCAATTGAACATCGTCTTTAATCTTGACGGGTAGGGAGCATGCAGTGATTTATGAACCATGCAGAGTGACTTAAAACGAATGCGTTTTTCAATAGGGAGCCAGTGCAGGATTTCTAGTCCCTTTCTGGCGGATTGTATCCTAGGAATGTCCAGAACGAGTCTTGCCAGTGCGTTCTGTAGCACCTGGAGTTTATACTGCAAACTCTTATTGGCGAACAGGTATAATGAGTTGCAGTTGTCGAGTCTGGACATTAACAAGGCCAGTGCTACCTGTATTCGAGCTGGTCATTGGCTAAGAGGGAATTCTTTTTTTAACATCTTTTTGAGCCAGGAGCACGTCAAGATGGTACGGTTCATTTGGATATTAAAATTGAGTTCAATATCTATCAGAACTCCAAGGTTCTTAGCCTTCTTGCTCGGGGCAGGACAGCATCCTAAGGATTGAGGCCAGCAGTTACTGTTCCACTTAGATGACCCTGATTCAAATATCATCACTTCAGTTTTCTCCCCATTGAGTTTCAGAAAGTTAGCAGACATCCATTCTGCCACTTTAGTCATGCATCCAAAAATATTTTCTGATGTTGAACATGGACCTTTAGGGTTAGTAACCATAATCTGTGTGTCATCTGCATATGACACCACCTCCAGTCCAAATGAGTGGATCACAGTTGCTAGGGGTGCCACATACAGATTAAAAAGAGATGGGCTCAGAGACGATCCCTGCAGAACTCCACAGGGTAGAACATAGGAGTCTGAGTGGAAAGATTGTAAATTCACCCTTTGGGATCTCGCTGTTAGGAATGAGGACAGGAGGGCTGGTGCTTGATGCGAGATACCAAGACTCCGGAGTCTGTCCTGCAGCAGAATAGGTGAAATGGCATCACATGCTGCTGACAGATCCAACAGAATCAGCACTACCCCCTGTCCTTCATCCACAGTATGCCTGATGTAATCAGTGGCCGATAATAAAGCTGTTTCCGTCCAATGATGCTTCCTAAATCCAAACTGAGAATCATTGAGCCATGATTGTTGTTCTGCTGTTTCCATGAGCTGCTTATTAAGATGCAGCTCCAAGATTTTAGCTGGAGCTGGAGGCAAAGATATGGGACGGTAATTCTTACAATCCCCTGGATCTAAGTTAGGTTTTTTTAGAAGTGGCCTAATGATGGCTTGTTTCCAAATATGTGGATAGATTCCGGATAGAATGATATTATTCATGAGTCTACAGAGAGGTTCTGCTATGGTGTTTGCAGCCATATGGAGAATTGCTGGTGGACACGCCTCCATTGGCGAACCAGCATGCGTTCTCAAAAGATATTGTGCAAAAAGTAGGGGCGTGAGATCAGAGAATTTTAAAAGACCTATATTCTCGCTACAGGGCTCCAGAGGTGCCCCCTCAGTGAGGCTGCTAGATGCCGGTGTTATAGTGAACGGTATAAATATCCATGATTTTGGTTTGAAAGAAAATGGCCACTTGGTCGCAGAATGCTTGTGAGGTTTCTGGTTCTGCTATGAGTTGGGAGGATGTAAGCTGTTGTACCAGCTTAAATAACTCTTTTGTGGATGATGAGTTTTCAATTTATTATAATTAAATAACTTCCCACCCTGTTCCCCTATAAACCCACAACCCGCTACGGAACTAAAAAAACGCAAAATATAATTAAAATAATATTGATAACTACTAAAAATTTAACACATATATTAAAAAACTTAAACAATTCTTATACAAAAAAATACACAAAATACATTTAAAATATATACTAAAATACATAACACTAATTAAAAAATCGATATTTTAAACAACTAAATTTTTGCAAACGATAATAATGACATATATTTTTAAGTTCAGTATTGCTTACCTTTAAATTGATATGCTTGACACAGCTATTCTTGCACTCAATATTTCCACTCCACGATATTTCCAACTCGATATTCATGCAGTTTGATTTTTTTCAGCTCAATATTTTGTCTCATTACCTACACTGGAATGCATATAGTGTAGAGTCATTGGCTGGATTGGCATACAGTGGAGTGGGGTAGAATGGAATAGTACACAGTGGAGTGTGGTACAGTGGACTAGCGTACAGTGGAGTGCTATTAAGTGGAATAGCGTATAGTGGAGTGGCATACAGCAGAATAGCATAGATTGGAGTAGCGTACAGAGTGAAATAGTGTACAGTGAAGTAGTGCACAGCTGAGTGGCATACTCTTCAGTGGTATACACTAGAGTGGCATACACCAGAGTAGAGCAGAGTGAAATAGCATAGATTAGATTGCCGTAGAGTGGAGTAGTGTAGAATGGGGTTTCGTCGACTTGAGTGGCATAGAGTGGATTAGTGTAGAGTGGCATATAATGGAGTGGAGTGGTGTACAGTGGAAAAGCATAAAGTGGAGATTTGCATAGAGTAAAATTGCATAGAGCAAATTGGCGTAGAGTGGAGTGGTGTACAGTGGAATAGCATACAATGGAGTGGCGCACAAGGGAGAGGCATAGGGTAGGGTGGCAAACAGGGGAATAGAGTACAGTAGACTAGCATACATTGAAATAGTGTAGAGTGGAGTAGCGTACAATGTAGTGGCACATAGTGGAGTGGCATAAACTGGAATAGCATACACAAGAGTGGTGTAGATTGGAATAGCATACAGTGCAGTGGCATACAGTGGAGTGGGGTGCAGTGGAGTAGGGTACAGCAGAATAGCATACAGTGGAATGGGATAGAGTGGAGTGGCCTAGAGTTGAATGGAGTGCTGCTGCATACAGTGGAAGATAGTGGAGTGGCATAGACTGGAGTGGCATACAGTATAATATTGTACAGTAGAGCATCGCACACTGAAATAGCATACAGTGGAGCAGTGTAGCCTGGAGTGGCATACAGTGGAGTGACATACAGTGGAGTGGCATACTCTGTAGTGGCATACACAGGTGGCATTGATCGGAATAGTGTACAGTGGAGTGGCATAGAGTGTAGTGGGGTACAGTGGAGTGGTGTACAGTGGAGTGGGGTAAAGTGGAGTATACTGTACAGTGGAGTGGCATAGAGTGGGGTGGGCTACAGTGGAGTGCCATAGATTCAAACAGCATAGAGTTGAGTGTCGTAGAGTGTAGTTGCGTACAGCAGAATAGTGTATAGTGGAGTGGCTAAGAGTGGAGTGGGGTACAGTGGAGTGGCATAGAGAGAAATGGAGGAGAGTGGAATAGCATATAGTGGAGTTTTGTAGAGTGTAGTGGCAGAGTGGACTGAAGTACAGTGGAGTAGCATGGAGTGCAGTGGCATAGTGTGGAGAGGTGTACAGTGGAGTGAAGTCCAATATAGTGGCATACAGTAGAATAGCATATAGTGGAGTGCCGTACAGTGGAGTGGCATAGAGTGGAATAGCTTAGAATGGTGGAGGAGATGAGTGGAGTGAAGTACAATGGATTAACATACAGTGGAGGGGCGTAGACTGGAATATCATATAGTGACGTGGCATACAATAGAGTGGTGTAGAGTGGAGTAGGCCTGGGCAGAGTTCACAGAGTTGTGCTATGCAGAAATCCGCAGAGTTGCCGAAGAACTCCGCCGTGCTCTGCGATCAGGTGGAGTTTCCCAGCACACCCATTCGCACTGCGTTTTCACGTCAAAAGCGATGTGGAGTGCATCCACATGCTGGAAATCAGATGAACATTGCCACAAGGTTTGCATGGGCATGGTCATCTTGTTTTCTCTGTTATGTTCAGGGTGCTGGGCCTATTTTTGAATCCCCTGGTAATACTTTCAATCCTCCGCCCTCCTAATTAATCTACCCCTAATGTTTATTGATTATACTAGTGTGTGTTTTTGTGTCTTTGTATTTTGTGTTTTTTTCAATTTTTTGGGGTGCTTTTTGTGACTTTTTGTACTTTTTTAAATTTTTCCTTTACTTCCTATGTATTTTATTTCCTTCCTTCCTTCCTTCCTTCCTTCCTTCCTTCCTTCCTTCCTTCCTTCCTTCCTTCCTTCCTTCCTTCCTTCCTTCCTTCCTTCCTTCCTTCCTTCCTTCCTTCTTTCCTTCCTTCCTTCCTTCCTACCTTCCTTCCGTTCTTCTTCCCTCCCTCCCTATTCCTTCCTTCCTCCCTCCCTTCCTTCCTTCTTTCCTTCTTTCCTTCTTTCCTTCCTTCCTTCCTTCCTTCCTTCCTTCCTTCCTTCCCCTGTTTCCCCCATCCAGTGCCATGTCAGAACAGGGAAGTGGCAGTGCCTGGGTCCGAACAGCCTCCTACCCTGTGGATGGTGGCGCTGCCCAGATGTGTATCCCCAGCTATCTGTAGTGGGGTGGAGGTGGCAGCAGTGTTTTTTTGTGCAACACCACCTCCCCTAAATCCTGGCAGGAGGTGGCAGGTCTGGCAGTGGTACTCTCTGAGAAAGCCTTGGCTCTGCTTTGGGAAGAATCGCCGGTTTGTGCGGCACACCAGCCAGGTTTGGCGCACCGACCAGCAGCTGATTCATCGCTGGGCAGATATCCTTGACCAGAAGCAGGACCTGCTCGACTTGCTCAGTGTCGGGATTCCTGGACTCTGTGAGTATTAATTATTTGTTGTGTTTGTGTTCTACGATGCTAAAAAAAAAATTCTCAATACCGTGCTGCTTATATTCAGAGGTAAGTTATGTTTAGTTACATAAGAATATTATTATTATGTGATCCAGTTTCAGCTAGGCAGCTGCTCAGCACGACCTAATCGTACTCATCAGCACTTACTTTGGCTGATTAATTAAGAAGCCATTGCAGACTCTTCTGTCCTCCTGTAACCATAGCGAATCAGTGATATCAGTGAGTTAGTGTTTTCTATGACTTTCTTTATGTAGCTCGTACAGTCCCAAGCTCTTTCACAGTGATGTGTAGTATGCATCTATGCACTGCAAAAAAAGGAGACTGAGTTAGTCCATCAAGAGGGTTGAGAAATAAGAATAGAATCAAAGATCATTCATTACAGTGCATTAGTTCAAAATGTAGGTTTTGCTAAGGAACTTTGGAATAAGGATTTTGGGATTAGTATGGCCAACTCAACGCCAGTCAATAGACTCAAAGCTAGTGCTATATGCAATAATAATTTTGAGGAGATTAACCCTGCCACTAATCTATTTTTTAATTCTTCTTCATTTCATACATCAGCAGCCAAGGGCAAGAAGAGGGTTAGTGCAGAGGAGGGTCTGGGAAGAGCTGGGGAGGAGGCGTCAACCACCCGTGCCGCTGCTGAGGGCTCTATGCAGCCTAGTAAATCCTAATATTTATTATTATTATTTCCCTAATGTTGGGTTTTATGATTGTTGTGTGCTTAGGGTAGAATAATGGGGTATTGGATTGTTGGTGTTGGGTTCCAGGATGGGAGTTGCTGCCTGGAGCCTGGTGTTGCTGGCAAGAAATAAAGTTGCTCTGACACACTTACCTGCCAGCTTCCTTTCACGTGGCGACAAGGACGGGATATGAACCCACATGTGCAAATAACAATGGATTATCTCTTTTTCCTCTGCCCACTATGACATTTTTATATTTTGTTGTGCTTATTTTTTTTTATACTGGCTCCTTTTTCACCAACTCCCCTATCCAATTCTTGTTTTATTCCTGTTCTCCCTGCATTATCTTTTTCTTTTGGGTAGCTGACTTATTCGGTCAGCGCTCATCTCTAGTTCACTTATCTTCTGCTTTGTTGGTAATCTTTCCCTCTCCCATATATATCTTGTGGTACTGTAAGTCTAAGAGTAAAGAGATGGATGGGTGAAATAAAGGGTGGATACTGAATAAATAGATAATGTATTGGAAATTTCGGTGGAGACTGGATGAAAGAAAGTAAAACTTAAATCATGGTAGATATAGAATATAGAAGTATGTAAGGATGAATGAATAATTGGATTGCTTAAATGAATGAGCAAGGGCGATCTTCTGGAGAGAGGCATGCTGCTCACCTACTTTGCTTTCTTTGTTTTATGATTATGAAAGCTATGGTGAAAGTGGGGGTATTCTTTTTGTTATTTTTTGCTATACTCACTTGACTCACTGTATCTGATAAGCAGGGCAGATGTGTATCCCACCCATCATCATTCAACACCCCCTTCCTTGCCCATGGCATTTGTCACTCATGACGGAAGTTCAGTATGGCTCAATTTTGTGACTGCAGTGTTGGCTGTGCAATGTGTGT
Organism: Calotriton arnoldi; assembly: GCA_963921515.1. NCBI lineage: Eukaryota > Metazoa > Chordata > Amphibia > Caudata > Salamandridae > Calotriton > Calotriton arnoldi. The sequence goes on along the minus strand of CAWUFW010002693.1, from coordinate 1,581,213 downwards.
CTGCTTCAGTTAATGTAGCATTTGCAAATTTTTCAATACATTGCAAACCAAAACCATAAGGTGTGTTTCCCTTTGCCCACTCACCTCCTAGTACTTAACTCTTTTAATCTTTCCTAACTTCTTCTGTCCGAGCCTACCAAAAAATAGAAAGATCCATTCTTGGAGCATGCCACAAAATATGGCCATGTGAAGTGATTCCAAAATATGTTTCAAGGTTTCCCAGAACAGATTTATTTTACGTCTGTTCAGATTTTTCCCCTTTAATTTTTATCAACTACAGTGACTGAATAAGCCAAAGTTTATTAGTCAAATGAAAAATCGATGGTCAGTGACACCCCTCTATTCTATATCAAAAGCTCTACCTACCCGCCTAATCCCTTTACTTTACCCTGCGGTAGAGCAAGTCAAGTTTCCTTTCCTTACTGCCTAGCGAATGAATTTATTGGAAATAATTTGTGGTGGTGGGCGAGGCCAGTGAGTAAACTGTGACTAAGTGCCTGATTTGATTTTAAGGTTGCCATATGGGATACTCTGTGACAAACGTGCCAAATGCAACCAATGTAGCCCATTCCTTTCACTGCAGTGCAGTACATCGTTTTCTCCAACATCTTCTTACAGTAGACAGGATAATATCTGCATGTTATAAATGATGAGTGTGACGTAGTATCTTACTTATTATTTAACTGACTTTTTGGGGTCAGAGTAGAAAGTGAAAGGCACTTAGAAAGAGCAGGGCCATTGGAATTAAGGATAAATAATTGTCAACTACAGCTGCCCCAGCTGTAGACAGTAGCAAAGTATCCGATGCACTGGCTAGCATGCCTCCATTAATTTAGCATAACACAACTTGTGCTCCATAGTACATAGTGCCATTTAGAGAGGTAATTTATTTTTCCACTTGAAGTGTCAGTTTAGTTACTAGTAAACCTTTAAAAAGAAAAAAAATCAAATAATGTTTTTAATGCGGTGTTATTCTGCCTTAATTCTTTTCTGTCAGACAGTCAGTGCTTTTTATGTGAGGCATGTGTGAGTAAAATATAAAATTTGCCTTGTGACTCTCCTAATCATAATCACATTGCAATGTACTGCTATTGTGCCACCCACTAATTATTACAACTGTTTGCACAGAGCATTTTTACAATTAGTCATTTCTCCTTTTGTTTTTCTTGATACAGCTACTCCTGCTGGTCCACCCATAGCACCCAACAGGCAGGAGATAGTGGCCCGACTGCGGCAGCAGAGGCTGGACACTATACAACTGGAATATCGGCGGCTGGTGGCCCAGGTGGATGAAGAAGAAGAGGCTGAAATAGCTGTCTCTCAGTCAGGCCCCAGTGCAGCCAGTCGGCCACAGTCTCCAGCCTCCCAGCCATTTAATGGCAGGCACCTCTGCCAGCTGCCAGTGCCCTCTCCCGCTCTGACAGGACATTGCTGCAGCCCATTCCTGCAGCAGATGGACCTCATGCAAAGACATATGGAGAGCCAACTGGACAGGATAGAGAGGAACCTGGACCTGCTCCAGACCAAAATGGACAATGCCCTGTTTTAGCCTTTTTTTAATGTTTTGTTTTGGTGGGAGGGACTTGTTGTGGGTGGAGAGGATGGTAAGGGTGTTGGGACAGGGTTTTGATATTTGTTGGACGTTTGGACATTGGTTATGGAATGGTGATGAGTCAGTTTGTTTGGGGAGAGGGGTGAACCTGTTGTGGGTGTAGAAGGTGGTTTATTTTGTAAAACAATAAAGTGGAAAATGTTATTTCTTCAAGATTTATGCCCGGAGTAGTTTATTTGCATTTTACTTTCACTTCCCACTTCTGCCTTTTTTTAACGGAATCTATATTTTTTCTAATCTGCTTATAAAAGCGTTTACTGATTAGTTATAATTAATTATATACCTCTGTAAATATCTTGACCATTATGGGGGAAGCTGCCATGACCTATATTGACTACAACAACCTATATAAATGATTTCTTATGCAGTACAAGCTACTTGCTTACTTACTAACTTAACTAGTTCAGTTCACTCCATGGTTCTCTTACTTGAATATAGATGAAGCAATAACAGGGAAGGCATCACAACTTCATAAGTGAGGTTCCGCTCCCACCTAGGTTTTCTCCAACTGTAGGATTAATCAGAAGGATTATAAATTACATCATAGCTTTACAAATAATTGAGACCAGACTACTACAAAGAATAACTGATAGTGCTATATATAGCAAGCGTTAAATCATCTTAGCAATGGGGAGCTAGTATTTAATTAAAACTAAAGTTATGAAATACTTAAGTTATTAAAAGTTGACTCAAAGTCTGGAGTGGATAAGGTTAAGTGTTTACGCAGCACAAGGTCTGAATGTTCATGCTTATGACTGATGTTCTTCTATATCTAAAATATGGATCACTTTTATATGCGGGTGGGTAAATGGAGCGAGTGTGGGCTATTGTTTAGGTAATCGAAGATCCTGCAATGAATTGGTGTCACTTTCACCACATCCACCCCACCAAGTGTGTGATCCATTTATGGTGTAAATTAAGTCACACCTCAATAAATCACGTAGCCAGAGGAAGAAGGTTAGGGATTTGATGAGTGGATGGGAAAGGCTATTTGGGGAAAGGCGTGACAAAGAAAAACACTACACAAGAACAATATTCATCTGGTCGAAAAAATCAAACAGTGGATGAGTGACCCCACCCAATTCTAAAAATATGATTATTAAAAGAAAAATGATGCTGTATAGTTAAATTAGGTGGTGCATCTGCCTTCTCCTCTGGAATGTCCATCACTCTTTGGTGCCTGTCTGGAGGTAAGTAGGAGTCTTGAGCTCAGCTTTTCCCTTTCCTTCGTACAGGAGATGCGAAGGCTTGCGGATTGTAAAACAGAAACTTTATTGTAGAGTCAAGGAGAAAGACAGAAGGAAGGTAAGCTTCATGAGGAGTGCACAAAGAAGACTCAAAGGCATAGCAAAAAACAAGAGAACTCAGAGTTTCACTTTTGCCACCAGTGTAACACACACACACTCAGCAGCATTTTACAAATCAATATACCTCTCACCATTTCACATAGCTGAGTACTAGGTCTCAGAGTCATTGTTTTCTTTTGAAGTTGATATCTTCCTTTTTGTAGCTGTTGATGAAGCAGTCCCGCCCTAAGTTCTTCCATCCTCCTCCTGACTCTGAGTAACTCAGTCCCAGTTATGACCCAAGCAAGTGTTGTACTCTGCTGTTGAAGAACAAGTAGTGAAAAGAATTGCAATATTTTGTATAGGTCTTTGTTTTTAACTATATTGACTGGTCTGGTCTCTAAAGAGCCATAAAAATGGAGTGCACCCTACAAGTAAATCTGGCTAAGGATGCTTGTTTCCGGTCCAGGGAAGACATGGCTTGGCAGTTCGGGCTGGACTGTTCCCATGAGGCACAGGGTCAGACTGATTTGCATATGGCCATGTCTGAACTGGGGTGGTGGAGTGAGCTAAAGAATGATGATGGATTAAACCCAGATCAGTTGACTGGGGGTGAGTGTTTGATTGGCTCAAACGTTCCGTCCATCATCCCCTTTTGTATCGCTTTGGTCGCCCTAAGTTGGCGGGGGTATTCCCAGACGTGGGTCCCTTGCTCACTTTGCCACTGGATTCAAGCAAGCCTGGCTGATGACGGCTGAAATGCCAGAAACCGGTCCTAGGATGCTTGTTTCCGGTCCAGGGAAGACATGGCTTGGCAGTTCGGGCTGGACTGTTCCCATGAGGCACAGGGTCAGACTGATTTGCATATGGCCATGTCTGAACTGGGGTGGTGGAGTGAGCTAAAGAATGATGATGGATTAAACCCAGATCAGTTGACTGGGGGTGAGTGTTTGATTGGCTCAAACGTTCCATCCATCATCCCCTTTTGTATCGCTTTGGTCGCCCTAAGTTGGCGGGGGTATGCCCAGACGTGGGTCCCTTGCTCACTTTGCCACTGGATTCAAGCAAGCCTGGCTGATGACGGCTGAAATGCCAGAAACCGGTCCTAGGATGCTTGTTTCCGGTCCAGGGAAGACATGGCTTGGCAGTTCGGGCTGGACTGTTCCCATGAGGCACAGGGTCAGACTGATTTGCATATGGCCATGTCTGAACTGGGGTGGTGGAGTGAGCTAAAGAATGATGATGGATTAAACCCAGATCAGTTGACTGGGGGTGAGTGTTTGATTGGCTCAAACGTTCCGTCCATCATCCCCTTTTGTATCGCTTTGGTCGCCCTAAGTTGGCGGGGGTATGCCCAGACGTGGGTCCCTTGCTCACTTTGCCACTGGATTCAAGCAAGCCTGGCTGATGACGGCTGAAATGCCAGAAACCGGTCCTATGATGCTTGTTTCCGGTCCAGGGAAGACATGGCTTGGCAGTTCGGGCTGGACTGTTCCCATGAGGCACAGGGTCAGACTGATTTGCATATGGCCATGTCTGAACTGGGGTGGTGGAGTGAGCTAAAGAATGATGATGGATTAAACCCAGATCAGTTGACTGGGGGTGAGTGTTTGATTGGCTCAAACGTTCCGTCCATCATCCCCTTTGTATCGCTTTGGTCGCCCTAAGTTGGCGGGGGTATGCCCAGACGTGGGTCCCTTGCTCACTTTGCCACTGGATTCAAGCAAGCCTGGCTGATGACGGCTGAAATGCCAGAAACCGGTCCTAGGATGCTTGTTTCCGGTCCAGGGAAGACATGGCTTGGCAGTTCGGGCTGGACTGTTCCCATGAGGCACAGGGTCAGACTGATTTGCATATGGCCATGTCTGAACTGGGGTGGTGGAGTGAGCTAAAGAATGATGATGGATTAAACCCAGATCAGTTGACTGGGGGTGAGTGTTTGATTGGCTCAAACGTTCCGTCCATCATCCCCTTTTGTATCGCTTTGGTCGCCCTAAGTTGGCGGGGGTATGCCCAGACGTGGGTCCCTTGCTCACTTTGCCACTGGATTCAAGCAAGCCTGGCTGATGACGGCTGAAATGCCAGAAACCGGTCCTAGGATGCTTGTTTCCGGTCCAGGGAAGACATGGCTTGGCAGTTCGGGCTGGACTGTTCCCATGAGGCACAGGGTCAGACTGATTTGCATATGGCCATGTCTGAACTGGGGTGGTGGAGTGAGCTAAAGAATGATGATGGATTAAACCCAGATCAGTTGACTGGGGGTGAGTGTTTGATTGGCTCAAACGTTCCGTCCATCATCCCCTTTTGTATCGCTTTGGTCGCCCTAAGTTGGCAGGGGTATGCCCAGACGTGGGTCCCTTGCTCACTTTGCCACTGGATTCAAGCAAGCCTGGCTGATGACGGCTGAAATGCCAGAAACCGGTCCTAGGATGCTTGTTTCCGGTCCAGGGAAGACATGGCTTGGCAGTTCGGGCTGGACTGTTCCCATGAGGCACAGGGTCAGACTGATTTGCATATGGCCATGTCTGAACTGGGGTGGTGGAGTGAGCTAAAGAATGATGATGGATTAAACCCAGATCAGTTGACTGGGGGTGAGTGTTTGATTGGCTCAAACGTTCCGTCCATCATCCCCTTTTGTATCGCTTTGGTCGCCCTAAGTTGGCGGGGGTATGCCCAGACGTGGGTCCCTTGCTCACTTTGCCACTGGATTCAAGCAAGCCTGGCTGATGACGGCTGAAATGCCAGAAACCGGTCCTAGGATGCTTGTTTCCGGTCCAGGGAAGACATGGCTTGGCAGTTCGGGCTGGACTGTTCCCATGAGGCACAGGGTCAGACTGATTTGCATATGGCCATGTCTGAACTGGGGTGGTGGAGTGAGCTAAAGAATGATGATGGATTAAACCCAGATCAGTTGACTGGGGGTGAGTGTTTGATTGGCTCAAACGTTCCGTCCATCATCCCCTTTTGTATCGCTTTGGTCGCCCTAAGTTGGCGGGGGTATGCCCAGACGTGGGTCCCTTGCTCACTTTGCCACTGGATTCAAGCAAGCCTGGCTGATGACGGCTGAAATGCCAGAAACCGGTCCTAGGATGCTTGTTTCCGGTCCAGGGAAGACATGGCTTGGCAGTTCGGGCTGGACTGTTCCCATGAGGCACAGGGTCAGACTGATTTGCATATGGCCATGTCTGAACTGGGGTGGTGGAGTGAGCTAAAGAATGATGATGGATTAAACCCAGATCAGTTGACTGGGGGTGAGTGTTTGATTGGCTCAAACGTTCCGTCCATCATCCCCTTTTGTATCGCTTTGGTCGCCCTAAGTTGGCGGGGGTATGCCCAGACATGGGTCCCTTGCTCACTTTGCCACTGGATTCAAGCAAGCCTGGCTGATGACGGCTGAAATGTCAGAAACCGGTCCTAGGATGCTTGTTTCCGGTCCAGGGAAGACATGGCTTGGCAGTTCGGGCTGGACTGTTCCCATGAGGCACAGGGTCAGACTGATTTGCATATGGCCATGTCTGAACTGGGGTGGTGGAGTGAGCTAAAGAATGATGATGGATTAAACCCAGATCAGTTGACTGGGGGTGAGTGTTTGATTGGCTCAAACGTTCCGTCCATCATCCCCTTTTGTATCGCTTTGGTCGCCCTAAGTTGGCGGGGGTATGCCCAGGCGTGGGTCCCTTGCTCACTTTGCCACTGGATTCAAGCAAGCCTGGCTGATGACGGCTGAAATGCCAGAAACCGGTCCTAGGATGCTTGTTTCCGGTCCAGGGAAGACATGGCTTGGCAGTTCGGGCTGGACTGTTCCCATGAGGCACAGGGTCAGACTGATTTGCATATGGCCATGTCTGAACTGGGGTGGTGGAGTGAGCTAAAGAATGATGATGGATTAAACCCAGATCAGTTGACTGGGGGTGAGTGTTTGATTGGCTCAAACGTTCCGTCCATCATCCCCTTTTGTATCGCTTTGGTCGCCCTAAGTTGGCGGGGGTATGCCCAGACGTGGGTCCCTTGCTCACTTTGCCACTGGATTCAAGCAAGCCTGGCTGATGACGGCTGAAATGCCAGAAACCGGTCCTAGGATGCTTGTTTCCGGTCCAGGGAAGACATGGCTTGGCAGTTCGGGCTGGACTGTTCCCATGAGGCACAGGGTCAGACTGATTTGCATATGGCCATGTCTGAACTGGGGTGGTGGAGTGAGCTAAAGAATGATGATGGATTAAACCCAGATCAGTTGACTGGGGGTGAGTGTTTGATTGGCTCAAACGTTCCGTCCATCATCCCCTTTTGTATCGCATAAGTGTGAAAGGGCCTATCACCTTCAGGAAAAAATGATCAACTATCATTCAGGCCCCAAACATTGCAAAACATCTAAATCAAATTACCAAATTACAGTTGAATACAGTCCCTTACTGTCTGCCACCACATGAATTATCAACCATCACTCACAATCACTCACTAATATATCACTCATTGGTGCAATAGTTAATTGTTCCAATCCAAGCACGGTGGAAGGTACACAATTGTATCTCCTCTGCAAATAACAGATTGGAATTTGGCAGTCTTGCAAATCAAATGATCTTCAGGGGCATCCCTTCTAGGGGCCTCATTAGGATGTTGGTCAGACCGCAACCAACAGGCCATCGGTGGCGGTCCGACTTACATCTAGAAGAGCGGTCAACTGCTGCATTATGATGCGCTTGTCAGACCGCATCGGTCCGAGGGACCGACCGATTCTTTGGATGGGCTCGAGGAACCCATTGACCTGTCAGTTGGTTTGTATTCCCTGCAATAGGGGCAGTACCTGCTCAGGCACCGCCATAGTGATTACAATGTCCCTTTCCGACAGCCTTTCCAAGGAGGTCTGACTTCATGGAAAGGCTGTCAGAAAGGGACTTTGGGGGCCTCTAACAGGGCCCCTGTCCCTGTGGGCCTACTCTATGAGGCATAGGGGGCACAAAACATCCCTTTTCCATTGGAGCTTGTGCTGTGGCCCTACTCAGGCCGCAGCACAAGCTGCAAAGGAAAAGCTATGATTCTGACCACCTATTTGGCGGTCACATCATATTTTGACTGGTGGGACCACCGACTACTTGTCGGTCTGTCCCAATGCCACTGTGATGGTGGCCGGGTGCTCGTCTGACTGCCATTGTGATTGGGCCCTTAGTGATGAAAAATAGAGGGATCATAGGAGTGGACCATACAGGTAAATGTTGTTAAGTTTGTAAAGGCCAATCACCTCCAGGAAAAATTAACACCCATCATTCAGGCCCCAAACATTGCAAATCATTTCAATCAGGTTTACATTTACAGTTGAACACCCTCCTTCACCGTCTGCCACCACATGAATTATCAATCATCTCTCACAATCACTCACTCACTGTTGCAATAGTTGTAGTTGCCTCTTCCAATGCAAGCAAGGGTAGGCTAGGTATTAGGTACACAATTGTATCTTTGACGCAGGCAACACATTGGAATTTGGTATTGGCACTCTTGTAACTCAACGATCTTCTGGGGCAGTCCTGCTAAGTGATGCAGAAAAAGGATAGGCATGCGAGGGAGGCAGGCATTGACTAAAAAATGGTGGCGCAGCACTAGCAAAAGAAAGAAGTTCAATGAGAAATAATTTTAAACTTCTATGGTGGCAATGGCATACTCAGTCTGGGAAGTAGACTTCATCCTCATCAGCGAATACACTCGATTCCGACCAACCATCCTCCTCTTCTGCCTATGCTGTTTCAGGAACGGTGTAATTGTGTGGTATGAAATGTTGATTCATTTTGATCATAATCAATCTCTCCACGTTTTGAGGTGAGAGACTGGTCCTTCTCACTGTAACAACTGTATCAGCTGCACTGAACACACACTCAGCAGACATTTGTGGCACAGGACAAGCCAGATTCTTTATTGCCAGCCTGCTGAGCTCTGGACATTGGTGCATCTTCCCATACTAATACATCAATGGGTTTTGATCCACATAGACCTCTTTTTGATCATCCAGCTGCTCCTGGAACATCCCCTGGATGGCCTTTGGTGCTGCTTCTTGCTCAACCTCTTTTGCCATCATCTCTGCACTGGACTTATGCCCTGCCGATTGATATCAATATAGTGCAAAGGTTGGGTTTGGTCCTTCTGTTGCTGGTGTTGCCAGTTTTCTGGTTGATGGTGTTGATGGCTGCTCTGAGACAAGACTACCCTCTCAAGAAGCTGAAGGTGGCACCCAAGGACTGCTGGGTGGGACTCTAATTTCAGAGTTGTTGTTCTTCTGGGTCTTCAGCTTCCTCAACAATCCGCCTCTTGTATTTTGAAACATTCCCTTCAGAAAAAGGAATGAAAGTGGGCAGAATTGTTCTGTACTGTGGATCAAGTATTGTGGCACAGATGAACTCTTTGGACGTGATGATGTTGCAGCCTTGTAATACAAGCCAATAAAAGGATTAAGCTGCCAACCAAGGCATGCACTTCTGTGTTTTCATTCACACCTGCAGGGGCGAACCTTTCAAACACCTTCTTTATCTGGTCACTCCAAGGAATCACATGCCAGAGGCCCATTGCAACCTCTGGGTTCTGGGCTTGACGTCAAATGGTAGTCCAGCCAGACTGCCCGGGGCATTATGGACAAATCCTCCCAAACCACTCACAGGGTAGTTGCACTACCAAACACAGAGAGTCAGACTACCTCTGTTCCTCTCGGAACCCACAGAGATCAGCTGCGGAGTGCTGCAATGCCAGCCGAAACAAATTCAGAAAAATGGTTGAAGGCAAAACATTTGAGGGAAGACCACCATAAGACTGACAGTTGTAACAAAAATCATTTCAGGTCCAACCCACAAGTCCTGTAAATAAACCTAGACTCACCCCTAGTAGTTATAGCACAGAACAGACAGGTTTAACTTAAGTAAAAGAATGTAAAGGATTGAGCAGTATCAAGCAATTCAAAAGTCAAAAAATAACAGAATGAGTATGACACTTCTAGTTTCTAAAAATAGAGAATTATTTAACAGGAAAATCATACCAAAAATTACTCAATCTAATATGGGTAACCAAAAATATGAATTTTTAAAGTTTTAAGGGAAATAAACCTCTAAGAGAAAATAAAATGTCAATCACTGTGGTTGATTGGGACCTAGGCATGATTTCAGGCTGACCACCATTCAGCTGATGTCTGATGCACCAAGCAGATTGTCCTGTTCAACAATTTTATCTTCCGACTTAGTGCAACAGTGATGGAGTGCCCTGTCCAGCAAACTCTAGGTCCATGCACCCTGTTTTGAGTCAAGCGGACAGACAGGTTTAAGCCACTGGAAGAGTAAATACTATGATCATTGCTGACATCAAATGGTCAAGCAAACCCTTGTTTCTTAACTTCATGGGAGCTTATGCAAAAGACCAATGGAACCATTTTTCTTTATTCTATGGTATACCCAGGTTCCGTTTCTGGGCATAAAGAGTTTGGTCCAGTCTATCTTTCTATATATAAAAACCAGTTGTGAAAGTGTGTGGGATCTGAGGGTCACAACATGCCCATACTATCTTCATTTATGAAAATCAGTTCCCCTACTTTTTATGAAAAGGCAACTGTCCCGGGACGGTTAATTCCAACAGTTGAAATGCTTCAACTGGAGTGTAAGGCTGGGAGTCTCCTGTGCTATGAAACGAGGAAGGGCGGACAGCTAAACAAGTCTTCTTGCCAGGGTGTCTGCTGGCCTGAAAGAAATGTAAATGCGCAAAACTGGTTAATTTGAAATTGTAAAAGCTGCTCAGAAGCCGGTTTTGTCCTTAATTGATGGAATCACTTGAACCTTATTGATAACTCAGATTTATTTATTTGTGAGTGGTATTCCAAGGGAGTTACCAGCTGAGCTGTGAAATGTGTGCTTTTAAAGAACAGTTATAAAAAACAATGCATTATGTTCAGTCTGGGTATTCCTAAAATCTATATTTTGGAAACTCATTTTTATCTTAAACCTTTTTGTGCATTTTATAGCAGCCTATCTTCTACTGTGTGTAGTGTGCGATAGTGCATTTCCCACTGATCAACTTAACTTGCATTTTATTTTTCATTTAAGCTGTGCCTTATTTTATATGCAGTTACCTGAAGGTGAAAGACTCAAAAAAGTTATAAAATACTTTGTTTTTTTAGCCGTGCCTTTGATCCCGCCCTCATGCTCAAGCCCACCCCCTCAGCCGCCATTTGCATGCAGTATCACAGTTCCCATACTTTTTTTAATGCTCTTCGACCACTAATAAAAACCCCATAACAGCCATTATCAGGCAGAGTGGTGGCCCACGCCGCCTGACATGTAATCAAGCCCATACAATGAGCTATTTTAAAAGGTAAGAATGAAGAGACTGTAGTTCCATATACTATGGCCTGCCCATAGAGACAGAACAAAACCAGCTACACTTCAATACAATTGACCTTTAAGGGAAGGGGAGGTAGAGTGCAGTACGAGTAAATGTGGGATAAATTGGCAATTGATGTGCACAGAAAGTTCTCGGTTAAATACACTACAATAACAGGAGGCTAACTTCAAAGTTTTTCTAGCAGACACATTTTCTTTTTCCATGTGCTTGGTTTACACTGTGCTCTGCTGGAATTAATACAAATGGCACAGAATTTAAAAGCAAAATAGATCCTAATTTATGCTTCTTACGGGACAGTTGTCTAAGTAACCATGGAGGAATAACGAGACAGTCTCCTCACTTCGAAAGTAATGTAATTATTAATCGCCATATCTAGAATCCAAGGCAGGCTATGTATTTCTGCCAGTAAATCCGCACTAGCGAATCAATTCTCGTTGACTTGATGTATGACATACGAGCAATATTGCATTACACGGAGTGCCGAGCAATACTGCTGAATTTAAACTTGTCTCTCAAAGTTGTTTTGTTCGGTCTCTGTTTTGCACTTAACCCAAAATGAGCTGCATCTAGGACCTAATCAGCAGAGATACAGCTAGTATCATTTGGGGCCGTGCTCTTTCTTTTATCTTTGTTTGTGATTTATAGGGTTGCTTCAGTGGTGATGCGGTTACTGCAGGAGTGAGACTAGGCTTATCAGTTGGACTCCGCAGTACCATTCCTCTTTGTTTACAGCAATTTAAAACATCAAATACGAAAAGTTTGTTCCATAACAAATACATTCGAACTTTGTTATGAAGGTGTTCACGTAAAAATAATACATAAATCATAATACATGTATTTATTTGTGTAGGGTTTTACAATACCTCATACATGTTTTACCCTGCTTCAGACCCATCATATATATACATATATGTGTTTAAAGGGGATCAAAAGCAATAGAATGGGTTTAAATGTCCTCTCTCACATTCTTTGATTGCTGCTTGTAGGGCACAGCCCTAGGTCAAACTATGGTGTGACAAGCTCCGGTCCAAAGAGTCTTCTGAAGTCCTCTACAAAGCAGGTCGTTCGTAGTTCTCGTTGAAATGTCCAGAGCATTATAGACACTGGGTCCTTGGCTGACCCGGCTGTGTCCAGAGCGTTCAAGTGTTTAAGTCAATGAAGTCCACTTGACCGATCTTCCAAGCTTTTCCTGCTTCCTGGTTGTTCCTGCTTCCTGGCAGTGCTTAGGGCCAGATTTATCAAGGTTTTGCGTCGCCCTTGCGCAATGCAAGGGGGCGCAAGGGAGAAGCAAAACCTAAGTGAGATTTATCAAGCCATTCAAGGCCGCCTTTGCGTGGACCTGCATGGCTTGAAAAATCTAGGGTAACGCAAGGCAGTGCAAATTGCAGCCTTGCGTTACTTTGCTGCAGGGAGACATTCCATGGGTGAAGCGTGTGTGTTCCCATGCATACGCCCAGGGATTTTGGTGCATTCCCAGATTTACTATTAGTAGTAGACCTGGGAATCCGTTGAAATGCTACACCTCGCCAGGTGAGGTGCAATGAGGAGAATATCTTTATTTCTCTTAGCTTTTTTCGACTAATGTGTGTGCTGCATTCTGCAGCGCACATAAAAAGAGGAAGATGCCTCCCAGGATAGTTTTCGTGCAGAAACTGTATCCCTTCCTGCACAAAAACAAACCTACCTACAACAGAGACACCCTGCAACATGATGCAAGTGTGCTTGCGTTAGTACTAGGCAGCCAAAAGAGCACCAGCACTAGGAAAGGACAGGGATGCACCATATAATGGGAAATACGGCACATTTCTGCCCTTTCCCTTTCATGCAGTGGAGAACAGCGTAGAAAGATGGCTTGCTACGTTGCGAATGATATATCTGCCCCTCAATTTGTGAAAACAATATATGTGCCAGATGTCAGAGCCCAGCATTTTTCCTAGGAACCAAGCTGCTACCTCTGCCAATGCCGGGGTTGCTAAGTACTGAGGCTGCCTTGTTTTTATTCCATATCATGTCTTTTTCTTCCATTAGCTTACTCCTTATCCCACTCTTGCAGGCTGCGTTTTTTATCCCTGCTTTCTCCCTTTGTAAATGTTTTCTGATCTTTCTGGTCATTCTTCTTGCATCCTCTTCTACCTTTTTTCCTCTTGAATGAAGTCTGATTATCAAAAATAAGTCCCGGTCCCTATAAAGGAGTACAAGGTCCCACAGCCTGCAATCTCCTGCTTAAATTCAGCACTATTCAGGGGTGAAGTGGTTAGTGAAGGATTCTATCTGGATTATAATGAGGTGTCACCTTTTGCCCATTAACATAGAGTTGCTTTCAGTATGCCATAAATATTTAGTAAAGTGTTATAAACCTGATTTTGACTGTTTTTCTTCCTTATGATACTTTCGGTTACATTTCAGGAGCCTGCTTTCGCGGTTTTTGTAGTCCATCAGTGTGTATTTTAACGAAGGCATGTGGTGGTCATGTTACTGTGGTAATACAAAGCAATACAATACATTATTACCATATAATAGAATAGAATAGAATATAACGCAAATGTTTGGTTGTGGACTGCTGCTGTCACCGGTGAGGGAGTGTTTGGGACTCCTAGTCCCAGTAAGCTGTCTTGTGCTGTGCCTAGGAGGAGGGGGCTACCTCCAGCGCCACGCACAAAAGTGCACGATATCTCCCGCGGCACGGGACATGTGCGGGCCGCACCCGGGCCATGCCCAGGCCAATGGCAGGCCCATCCTGCGTCTGTCGGTGTAAGAAAGTAGGATCTGCTTTTATGGTTACCACCACTTTTTGCCTGGTGCGAAGTTGTTACTGACTAGTCTGACTGGGATCCTGCTAATAAGGACCCCAGTCTATCTGCTTTCTCCATTAATTTGGTATATTCAGTACTTAGGGACATCCCAGATTGGATAGTGGGGTACCCTTATCAGTCCCTAGTATATGGCACTAAGGTGCCCAGGGCATAGGTACCCCAGAGGTCCCCCATGGGCTGAAGCGTGCATTATGCCACCCATGGGAGACCATTCTAAATGGAACTACAGGCCTGCCATTTCAGCCTGTGTAAGTTGGTGATAGCACCACTTACTAAAGATATAGGTTTCCTATATCTAGGGTCACCTATAAGTCACCCCTATAGCAGGCCTTATCAATCCTGAGGGCATGGTGCTTGGTTCTAAGTGTGAGGGTGCCTCTGTATGAGCAGGACATCCCTACAGCCTACGGAGTCCATTCTCCCAGGTTGTAAGTGAAGCAGCCATATACTATATAGAGGGGCACCACTTAGTTACGCGATGACCATCTCGAAACTGGCTGCAACGAATCCTATCATGTTTGGTATCAAACATGTTGGAATCATACCCCCACACCGTAAACGGTGTGGGGGTATGATTCCAAGCACTGGAAGAGCCCTCCGTTAGGCTCTCAGTCTTCACGGTACCAGCCTTCTTGACCCGGACAGCACAAAATGGTTGCTGCTGACCAGAGACACAATTCTGCCCTCCTGCTGCTGAGCCAAGCTCAAGCAGGGGAAGGCAGAACAATAGGCATCCTGTCACAGGAGGTGTGACCGCCTCCAAGACAGGATTTAGTGTATTGGGGCAGGGTGGGTGCACTTGCCAGTGCCACTCAGTCTGCATGAGGGGCACATTTGATTTCCCCATGCATAGTCCAGTTCAAACCACTGTAGCGCGAAACTGGACAAAGGACATGGGAGTAACCTCCCCCTGTCCAGACCCTCCGCTGGGAGGGTCTCCTCAATCGTCCCAACTCTTTCCTGAGGGTACTTAAGGGCTTACCTGTGGGTGGGTCCCTAGATTCATCGTGGGATAAGATTCAGATCAGACACCACTTCTACTTCTACAGTCTGGGCACTCTGGACTTCGCTGGACTTCGTTTGGGCTCCACTTCATCTCCCTTCCAGTCTGCTGCATCGTCTGTGCCTGTACACCATACAGGAACCTTCCAAGGCCTGTGGGCATCAAAGACATCTGAAGGAATCTCCCTTGGAGTGAAGGAGTCACTCCCGTGCATTTGCAGGCACCGCAACTAAGTTGACTGGCCTGCTGATCCTGAGCTCCTCCAGACTCCGTAAGGTTCTGCAACACAGGTGTTGGTTTTCCACTGCTAACAAGGCCTGCCCTGCCCTGCCCTCTCACCAAGTTTGAGGCCAGTATCCCTCGTGGGGGTTGCAATAACTGAACCCCTGTGCACCGCATCAACTTGCAGTTGCAAAGGCTCGTTGACTTTATTCCAAGAAGATCTTCGGGATCCAAGCAGCCCCAACCTCAAGCACCTTCAGTGACCAGAATCTTCAGCCACACTGCATTGTGTGCACCATGGCCTGCATCTTTTGATGAGCTGCTCGAGGTCCTCTTGTGACTCCAGTGCCTCCGGCCTGTGGGTCCATTTGAGGGTCACTTTTCTTTCTTGTGGGCTCCCCTGATTCTCCGGCCTGCCCTGACTCCTTTGCTTGTGGTGAGTCCCCTCGACCTTTCTGGTCCCGATGTTGCTCCTTCTTCAATTTCTGTATTGGTTGCATTTCTCAAGGCTTGTTGGTGCTCCCGCCTGACACCGACCCCTCAGCACTCGACATCCTTCATGGGACAGCTCGTGCATGGCTCCTGGTTTTCCTCAGCATTGCCTGGTCCTCACAGCTGCAGAGTCAAGGTCTTCGTCACCCATCCTGCAACACCCGACATCGGAGGGCATTCGTCTTCCATATCTCCTTGTCACTCCTGAGTGATATGGACTCTGTCCCCTCTGCTAGCAGGTACCTCCCATCCAGAATCCACCTTCAGATTCCACTGGATACTTTCTCCTTCTTCAGCAGCGGCACTTTCCTAAAGTCCTCCTTTGGGTTTGACTGCGGTTTCCGACACCACTTCAGACGTATGCACCCAGCTTCCCTGGTGTAGGTAACGTGGGTACTAGGGTATCCACAGGTGGGGTGGCTCTCCAACCTTCTGTCTTCCATTGGGTTTCTTCAGGGTCCACTGGGAAGGGTCCTTAATCTTTAAAAACCCAACCGCGACTTACACGTAGAGTTGTACGGAGCACACGGTCGTGCTCCCACACTGCACACGCTCTCCGTGGGGTCCCTATCTACTCACCTTGGGTGGTTCCTTGGGTCCCCAGCACTTCTACGCCCTCTCGACCTTGTCTTGACCCAAATCGTGGTTCTTATACCTTTTTCCTAGTATATGGTTTGGTCCCTCCCTGGGGTCCACTGTGTATTCTGTGCTATTTACTGTGTTTCTTTGCAAAATATTGTGTGCATTGTGATTATCTCCGGGTAGGAGATATCTAAAAGTGTTAGAGAGTATATTATAAGAAATACATTATTTTATAAATACTTTGTGTGGTTCTTTTTCACTTAATCTATACTATAAGATTGCATTCTGGTAAAACAAGCTGCTTTACACTCCTTCTGGACTAAGCCTGAAGGCTGGTCTCCACAGCTACCACTTAGAGAGCTTTCTAAGGTTGTCTAAGACCTCTTAAATTAACATAAGGGTTAGTTGGACTGGTGCAAGGTTCCCACTTACATTAGTGGACATCATATACCAGGCCAGCTTCTCATAGTCGGCGACAGGAGGAGGCGGGCGGGGCCACCCTCCTTGTTTGTAAACATTTTCCAACTACACCTTGAGGCTATTCTATTACGTCTGAACTGCTCTCGACTGGACCATTTATCAATAGGTTTGAGTGGAGGGTGGGAATCTTTTATGCTACATCTAGTAATTTGTCGCAAGGACAGCTATATCAGCCTGCATTCGTTTGCTCTGATCCGGAGGGAAGTCAAGTCTAACCATCACGGAAGCACTATCGGCCTACGTGGACTGCAGCGCAAGGTACTTTCTACGCTTCCGCTTCCTGCATCCCTAATCTCCCTACCCTTTTTTTTATAAAAAAACATTCTCTGAATTTGCTGAAGACTCTCTGCATATGTACTTTAGGGTCGTATAACTGGGAGTTGCTCTTGATCTTGTTAGAACGGAGACGAGAACTGTTATTCTGCAGAAGAGGGAGCTTACACTCGATTATTAGGTCTTGTTGGATCACCGATCACCAGGGGGACGTGCAATTGGACCATGACTCTGGAGGCGGGTGGGGGTGCATTATCAGTTGTTACTCCGATAATCATTTCTGTAACTATCTTGTATTGTGTTTTCCCCCAAACAAAGTATTTATTGCACATGGGAAAGAGAAAGCACCCTGTTACCATGAGCAAGTCTCAGACCCAGTCCCCAGGCAAAACACAATTGTCGTTATTAAAATATATTACAGGAGCTATGGGGGCCATAGGTAGGCAAATATTTTCGGTTGAAGAATCACTGTCAACCTCTGGGGAATCTATAACAACTTCAGCAACTTCAACCCACGCCACTTCTAATGTCCCAAAGGACTTCTTTAGAGAGTCTTACAACTAATAATGAAGGAAGGGGCGATGAGGTGAGTTGAGGTATAGGGGATAATGGGTGTATCCAATTTATTTCTGATTCAATTTCCCCATCCAAATCCAATTCACCACCACCCCCTAAATGAGTAAGAAAACCCCCAAATCATCCTGTAAATCATCCTGTAAGCACTTGTGTCATAAAGAAGCCTCCATTAAACAAGCAAACAACTACCCAAGAAAGGGGCACTCAGCCAATAGAAAACGCTAAGCCTGAAATTATCAATATGGCTTTTCATAACTTAATAAGTAGCAAACTTGATGCCCTAGGTGAAGCACGTAAACTTTTGGGGCAACATTTTAATAAGGCATTGGAGGCTATACTTACTCGCTTAACGAAAGTAGAAACTAAAACGAATTCTTGTTTGGACTTTCTGACTTCCCGTACAAATGGGGAAATGCCAAATGTAAAACACACTATGACTAGCCCGTCCCCTAATGAGGCTCTGACTAAGCTTTTAAATAATAAAATTGTCTCTGACAGTTCTAACTTGTACCCTGCAATTTGCACAAGTACCACTTTAAGCACCCATAAAGGTAGAATGCATGGCGGGGAGGACTTTAACTCAGGAAGTGACCGGCCCCAGGGAGGATGACAGCAGATACCGGGGCTCCACTGCAGTAACCTTAACCATAGTTTATAATTCTCGAGAATCTATGGAACAGGTAGCTGATTGCCTTGATCTTCCACCGGCTCCCACTCCATATGTGATAGTCTTGGCAAATTCTCCCCGTTTACCTACAAATAGGACTGAGAATTCGTTTGCACTAAGAAATAAGTCCCTAAATTGGCTGGGTGTAAGAATGGGCTTAATTGACCAGCTATTTAATGACATTAAAATGGTGAGGAGGGTTAAATGGGTGGGGAAAGGTAAAAAAACTGCTTGGGGATTGCATAGTACTGTCCTTTAAAACCCCATGGCAGTTTAGATCCAGCCATATGCAAATCAGTCTTGACCCTGTGTCTCATGGGAACAGTCCAGACCGAACTGCCAAGCCAGGCCCTCCCTGGACCGGAACCAAGCATCCTGGGACCAGTTTCGGGCCATCACCCCTCATCAGCCAGGCTAGTTTGAATCCAGTGGTACAGTGACCCCGGGACCCATGTCTGGGCATACCCGGCGCACTTAGGGTGAGAAAGAAAAAGACACACAGATGATGGACCGAATGCAGAGCAAATCAAACATTCAATTGTGTGTCTTTTATGTTGAGCTTGAGGCAGTTGTTATGCATCCAGTCGGGAACGCTGGTCATGCACAGGTGGAAGTTGGCCCTCGTAGTGGAA
Source organism: Calotriton arnoldi (assembly GCA_963921515.1). Lineage (NCBI taxonomy): Eukaryota > Metazoa > Chordata > Amphibia > Caudata > Salamandridae > Calotriton > Calotriton arnoldi. The sequence goes on along the minus strand of CAWUFW010002693.1, from coordinate 1,562,211 downwards.
GGGTCATTGGAAAGTGAGAAGATGAGCTGGATGTCCTCTGCGTAGGAGATGATATTCAGTCCATGGTTTCTGACGATGTTGGCCAAGTGGGTCATGTTCATGTAGGGGTTAAACCGGGTAGGGCTGAGGGATGAAGCTTGAGAGAAGCTGCAGACAATGTTCTTGGGCTCCGCGGTGAATGGTGGAAGCAGGATTCTCTGCATTCTTCCAGTGAGGAAGGATGAGATCCACTAGAGGACATCCTCTTGGATACCGATCTGATGGAGCCTCTTGATGAAGGTGTGGTGGGACACAATGTTGAAGGATGCTGAGAGTCTGAGGACAATCAGGGCGGCCACTTCTCCCCAGTCTAGGAGGGTTCTGATGTTGTCAGTGGCTGCAATCAGGGAAGTTTCGATGCTGTGTTTCGAGCAGAATCTGGAATGGGTTGCATCCAGAATATTGTAGTTCTTGGGGTGTTCCGTGAGTTAGAGGTTAATGGCTTTTTCGAGGACCTTGGTGGGAAAGGGAGCAAGGAGATGGGCCAGTAGTTTTGAGCTTGTTGGGGTCAGCAGACAGTTTTGTGAGGAGGGGTTTGACTCCAGTGTGTTTCTACTCATCTGGGAAGGTGGACATGGCGATGGGTGTGCTGAAGATGTCTGTAAGCTTGTTATTGATGGTCTTGTTGCCAAGGTTGAACATGTGGTGGGGACAGGAGTCCGTGGGTACTCCTGAATGGACAGAGTGCATGATGTCAGTGGTACTCTGCGGAGTGAGCTGGTCCCAAGCGGTGATCTGGTGGTCGGAGGTGGTGACTGTGGCAGCAGTGGGCTAGGTTTCAAATTGTTTGTAGATGGTGGAGATCTTGTCATGGAAGAAGTCTGCAAGAGTGTCGCAGAGTTCTTGGGCGGGGGTGATGGTGTTTCAATCGCTGAGGGCTTGGACAACTCCTTGATGATGTTGAAGAGTCCTTTGCTGTGGTTGTAACTGACCTTGCTGCTGTTGGCTAAGGGTTCTTTCTCATCTCTTTCAGGAGTTGGTGGTACAGGTTGAGCGATGTCTTGAAGGAGGTCCAGTTGGTGGGCTCCTTACTGGTGCACCATTTTCTTTCCAGTTGCTTACATTTGTATTTCTTGGATCTCAGTTCTGGGGTGTGCCAACAGACATGTTTAGTTGATCTTTTGATTTGGGTGGGTTTGATGGGGCGACTTTGTCAGCACAGTCAGAGATCCAAGTTGTGAAGTTCTTGACAACCTGCGCAAGGTTAGTAGTGGTGTCAGGGTGAATGATGTTGAGTACATCGGTCCATTGGCTTTCAGATACTTTCCTCCAGCTGTGGTGTGAGGAGCTGGGTGGTCTGTTTGCTGATCTGGGGGCTGCTGTGAAGGTGAAGTGGATGTTTGCGTGGTCCATCTAGGTGAGTTTGGCATCATGGTTGTACTAGATTCTGTTGCTGGCTGTGAAGATGGGGTCCAGCATGTGCCCTGAGATGTGTGTGGGGTTGGTGACTAGCTGGGTGAGGCGGATGTTGGTCATGCTTTCGAGAAGGTTGGCTGTGTTGGGGTTGTCAAGGTGAAAGTTGATTTCTTATAGGAATATGTAGTGTTCGGTGTTGATCACATGGGGAATGATGAATTCAGGGAGGGTGTGGTTCTGAAGGTCTGTAGGAGAGGGTGCCTCTGATAGTGGTTTTCCCTCTATTCTGAGTTGGAAGTTGAGGTGTTCCATGATCAGGGTGGTGGTGCAGTTCATCTTTGTGGATGATGTCAATACCACCTCCGTGTTTGTTGATGCTGTCCCAGTGTGCTATCTTGTAGACATTGGGTGTGGCCGTGGCGATATCGGGTGTAGATGCAGATGCAGGGTTGAACCAGGTTGTGGTGAGCCAGACGACATTGGGCGTGAGGGAGGGGATGGTGTCCCACATCTCAGTGGCGTGTTTGCAGACCGATCGGACATTGAGCAGGAGACAGTGAATAATGTTCAGGCACCGTCATTGTTGGCGTGGCAGCGGTGGTTGCGTGAGTGGGTGCTCCGGTGTAGCAGGAGAAGAAGCAGTGGCGGCATGTGAAAGGTCGCAAAGTTGGGCGCTGGGAGGTGCAGCAGCAGTTGTTGGTGCGGGGTGTGGAGTTTAAGGCAATGAGTTCAGCACTGATGTAGCTGTGGGGGGGAGATCCAGGGTTTCTGGTGCTGGGCACAGTCCAAACGCGGACTGTTGACCTGACAGCCTTTGGTCTTGCACCAAACTTTTCCTCTTTTCCCCTCCTGTTACCTGAAATGAGTTTTTGCTGGCTTTAGGAGTTTGTGCACTTTACCACTGCCAAACAGTGCTAATGTGGATGTGCTCACCCCTTTAAAATGGCACAAGTAGCCTACACCTGATTGTCTCTTTTAATGTATCTGTTCCACCCTAGTAAAGTGGTACTACATGTACCCAGGGCTTGCAAATTAAATGGTATCAGTGGGCCTGCAACAAATATTGTGCCACCTACTTAAGTAGCCCCTTAAAACAGATCTTAAGCCTGCAATTGCAGATTGTGTGCAGTTTTAAACTACCAAATACGATCTGGCAAAATAAAGCTTTTGCCAGGCCTAAACAGCCCTTTTTGATGCATATAAGACACCCCTATGTTAGGCCCTAAGCAGCCAATAGTGCAGGGTGAATTGTATTTAAAAGGAAGAGCATGTGTTTTTAAGTTTTACATGTCCTGGTAGTGAAAAACTGCCAAATTCGTGTTTCACTACTGTGAGACCCACCTCTCCTATAGGATAGCATTGGGTTACCTTAATATAATTAATAAGTGCTAGCTTGTGATTGGGAACAGGAGAAAAGGTCATGTTTGGACTCAAAAGAATTGTAATTTAAAATCCTCTTCAATGGTAAAGTCGGATTTTAAGTGACAAATTGGAAAATTGCACTTTTAGAAAGTTGGCATTTTCTTGTCTCAATCATTTGGCACCTGCAGAGTATTTTCTGGGTCACATGGCTGGGAATATTTGACAGTTGCTCTTTGTGTAATCCTCCCAGACAGTGAGACATAAAGGGCATAGGTGTTGGCATGATGGCCCACCCTGCCAGAATGGGTGGTGTGAAGCTGTTCTCTGCCCCACTTACATTTCAAAGGGCTGCCTCCAGCATACTCACAAAGGAACTAGACAGCAGCCTATCGTCACCCTAGACCACTTAGAGCCTGGGCAGAAGAAGGAAGGATACTTCCATCATACCACCATTTCAGGACATTCCTGGGCCTGTGGAGGACCCCCAGAAGGACCACCTTGTACTTTAGTGAACTGCCCTGCTGTTGTATCCTGCTTTATACCTCAGAGGACTGCCCTTCTGCTACCATAAGACTGCCTGTTGCTAAAAGCTTGTCATGTACCCTCAGAGGACTGCCCTGCTGCTTGAGGCCTGACTTACTCCATGATCCAAGGGCTGCCAGAGTGACTCCAAGGCTAGTTGGCTGTCCTCTTGTGTGAGCTATAGGGACATAGCAAGGTCCAGAGTCCCTGAACCCTGTACTGGGTCTCTGTCTAGTAAGTCTGGATGCCCTAAGTGGTGCCCAACCAGTCCAGGGACCTTGGAAGTGGTGACACATGCTCCCCTCCCCTGTATTTGGTACTCGGCCCTGGGGGGCAAAGTATCCCCATTAGCGGGATACTTCTAGTGTCCACATTTGGAGACCTATCTGTGCCTTCAACAAATGTTGTTTTATGTTTGTCTCATTAGCAGCTTATTGCAGAATGTGAGACAATGAATGTCAGCCTGATTTAGGTACCACCATATACAACTTGAACTTCCAGCTAAATCCTCCTAAGAATGGTTCTTATGACTAAAGATGATTCTTGATGACTACTATTGTGTGTTTTCTTAACCAAATGTTGAAGGGAATGAATATATATTGACATATGCATTTGTCATGTAGTTTGTATTTATATTTGTATAGGTATTTGTACATTTATGTGATGGTTGTATACTTCAATCCTAGTTCAAAGACAGTAGGTAGCTGTACAGGGCCAGAGGCAAAAATAAAGTCAGCAAGTATTTGGAAGGGTAGGTAGGTTCTGAGAGGGGAAAGTGAACTTAGTGCATTGTGAGGTAGTATTCTTTAAAGAGGTGTGGCTTCTGCCCCTCTTGTTTTCAACTATGCTGCATTAAGGAAATGATTGCAGTCACTAAAACTGGCAGACACTGGAACCATGAAGAAATAATAACGATTTGCAAAAGAAAAGGCCAAAAAACAAACAAAACAAAAGTTGAAAATCCTGATGAATCTTTCCAGCAGAGAAAAATTCAACCTTGGTTATAAAGGTACCAGTACTAAGAAAGTATGATATAATGAAATACTTTTTCTGACACCATGTTAATTTAATTTCTTCATGTTACTCTTCAGATCATAGGACTAGAGTGCGTGCCACTGCTTTCCACATACCTCTTAAGGGTGCTGAGACTGTAGGTAGGAACACATACAACAAAACCCTAATGCAGGTACAATAACAGGAGTCAGAAAGAGAAGCAAGAGCTGCTCTTATCCATCACATCCCCAGAAGTAAATCTAAGGAAAAGCCCATGCCGGCAGTAAGTAAAGTCTGTATCCCCTTCAGTGCAAGAATTCACCAAATGAGACACTTGTTAGCATGTCTGTATTTTAGATCATAGAAGTTCCAAAGCAATACATTTTAGTCATTGAGTTTCATGTTTCACTTTTTTGGTCTTCCTAAAGGAAATTTCACTTCACTTCCACACCGTTAACTGCACCCTCTAACTGACGTGTTGGCAAAATGAGGAACGGTGAGGAGGCTTAGCAGAGTTTAGAAGATTTACATATTCGACATTTAACTGATTTAGCTCAGCCACTTTTGACATCAACATTATATAATGCAGGGTTCCGGAAGACCTCAACACAGAGTTTTTCCAAGGCCACACAGAAGGTTTTGGGGAACGTGAGGTACATTCACTGTGACTTGCATTATTTATGAGAGAAAGCAGGCATGCCTTACTCACCTGGCTTTATAATGTATTCAGGGAATACTCTGGTGCTGTATGGTACAGTGGCTGAAATAGTGTCTAACAAAAATATTATGTCCTACATATAGTTTACTAAATTATAGACCCTTTGGTTTATGAAAAGAAAATCTACTCATATATGCCACCACAACTCAATTAGTGGTAAAAATCTTGAATTCTTTTTAACCAAAACATTGCTTAGCTGCCCCTCACCTAAAATGACCTCCACTCACATACTCAATGGGAGAATACATTCCCTGATTTTTGTTTTCAAAATTTCATGCTTGCTTTTTTTTTGTAAGTGATTATTGGGGCCAAAATATTTATGTCAGAACAAAGGGACAACCATGGGTTGTTGGGCGATTGCAGAACACCAGTTTATATTATTGAATGAAGTACATTTAGTCGTAGAGGAAAGTGAAGGAGCTGAGGCCACGCTGTACATGGATTCTCTCTAATTCCTTTTCTCCAGGGTGTCAAAAGATTTGTGGGGACCACGTAAACATAAAATTGCAGATATGAAGCTGTCAATAAAGTAGAGTTTTTCATGTGGTTCTAAGTGACATTATAGGCAATTCAAGCTTTTTTCTTGTTGTCTATTTAATTTCATCTTTAACCCTTCTATAGTAAACAACCCCATTATTGATTGTTACCAATCTATAACTCTTCTATAGAAATCTATTCATGATTTAATGTTTTTTGACTTTGATGTAGTTGAGTAAACTGTTGAGCCATGCTAAAAAAGACAGATTGCGGTGGGTCACAAGTAGCTGAAACATTCCAAAGTGGTGTTTGGACAAAATATCGGAAAAATAATATCGTGATAAAACAATATTGTGTCAAGAATATTGGGACATCAAAAATATTGTGGACAGGAATATCGAAGGTAAAAAATTGTTTTTAATATCGCCGTAAAACATATTGATGCAGAAAATATTGTTGTATGTAATTATGTTTGTATTAATTAGTAAGTAATGTATTGTAGTGTGTGTTTGATTGTATGTATTTATTATTTTTTATTTGTGTTTTTAATGAAAAAAGTATTTATTTATGAAATGGTTGAAATGTATATTTCGAGTTGTAATAAAGTATATAATTAATTGTTGAATATTGTTTTTAATAGTGGGATATTGGGCTTTTAGTAGATAAAATTGGGGAGATATTTAAAAAGTTATGTTTAAAATACAAATTTAAAATCTATGCAAATAAATAATTTAGAAATGTTACATTTATTTTACCTCATTAATACTTGAATATAGTTAAATTTGATGTTTTTTTTATATATAAATATATATATATTAATGGTATTGAACATGTATTTTAAATAAGAAAAAATATATACCATTTGTTTAATTAAGTTGAATATTTAAAATGTTATGTTAAAAATAACATTACAAAATATTTAAAATTGTATCTGTTATTGTTAACATAAAATAACATTTTAAGTTACATTCTAAAAAAAAATTAAAACAGAAAATGTATGTAAATATTGGTTTAATTTTTTGATTGTTAATTTTGTGTTACAATTTCTTTATTGCTTAAAGTTTATGAATGGTAATGAATGTCACCCCTTTAGTGTCCAACACCTTCACCGAACTTGTTAAAATTGGAGTGGGAATAGTTAATGTCATCCCTTTAGTATCCAACACCTTACCCAAATTGGTTGAGATTGAAGTTAAAATGGGAGGTCATTTAGAGATAATTGGCGTTGAACCCATCTGGCGAAATATGGATATATGTAGACTAGACTTCATTCCTTTGTTTGATGCAGATTTAATACTAAATAGTGCCTCACTGCGCAAATGTTTCTCGGAGATCGAAAGTTTGAAACTTATACAAAGTAGCGACATAAATCTAGTCTCCATTTTAACCACTGAAGTTGGTCATAAGTCAAGGGTAATGTTCAATTCTAAAATTACTGTAAATTTGATATTGAAATGACCTGAAGGCCTTCAAAGTAGGGGGATTGATGCTGAAGAAGCCCGATACAGAGCCCTATACAATAGCCAACCCAATTATTTCCAGATAGTGGAGCACCCTTGCCTGAAGCAAATGAAGTAAATATTTGCATTGATAAATATAGTAGACGAGTGTCATTTAAAGAATGCCCCTCCCTTTCCCTGAGGTGGAATTCTAAAGATGAGAGCCCCAAATGGAACTAGTTACCCATTGCTCTGTCAAGTGTGTCTAGCAGTAATCACTCGCAGTGGCCATCCTACTAGCAATGAATTAAAAATCATATCCTGGAATGCTGCAGGAATAAAGAATAGTAGGAAGAAGTTACTTTTTTGGGGTACTTTAAATGCTTATGTGGTGTGTCTCCAGGAGACTTGGTGCACAGATGATTTGATATGTAAGGACTTTCTCTCCTTAGACTGTAAAGCAACAAAGGGACATGCAAATGGGGGGTGTCCTGTCTACTGTCGAATAATGTGGAATGGAATTATGATTGCTACAAAGACCCTAGCAATCTATTTCTGGTAGTAACGTTGTTTAACCCCACTGGAAATGCAAAAGTCCACCACTAATGTTGATAAATGCCTATATTCTGCCAGATGCTCCTTATGATGCCCTCTTAACCGAGGTCTTCTCCTGCATTAAAAAAGTCTATGATACAGAATTTCCCCCTAACATAGTTTTGGTAGGAGACCTGAACTGTAAAATCTCTAACTCTACATTGGACAGATTTCGGGATAAAGAAAAAGAGGAATCCATGCGGATTCCGCAAGCTCTTTTTCCACCCAACAAATGAGGGAAAATGTTAGCGGTTGAATTAAAAAAGGTTGATGGTGTAAATGGCAGAATTCCTTCCAAATCACTGGCAGCTTTTACATGTAAAGCCTCTAGGGGGGAGTCAATTTTAGACTACGTGGTGTTGGGAAGTACTTTTTCCTTCCTGTTGAAAGACTTAAAGGTTTCAGATTCCTTTTGTAGTGATCACAAGTTATTAACTCTCCTTATAAATTTTAATTTGTCCCCGCCTGACCCTTGAGCATTAGATGGTGAAGTTTGTAGCTTCGCCAAGAAAACAGAGAGATGTCATTGGGATAACAGGGCTACTTTAGGCCTTGACAGTATCCTAGAGACTACCTTAGAGAAACTGCCCAGCTGGACAGGAAAAGAAATAGCAAGTTTTAACACATTTATGCAACAAGCAGTGGAAACTGCAAGATATGTGAACCAAAGGAAAAGTCTTAAAGTGGTCCCCCGATTCCTTCTTCCGTTAAATCATGAAATAAATAGTCTAGTTAGGGAACAGTATCTGAATTATTCCTAGGAAAGATATTATAGAATATTATTATTAAAAAGGAGGAGGAATTGGGTAAAGACCAGGTTAAGAAAGGGGAGGGAAGACAGCATTTGGACAAAACTTAGAGAATCAGCTTCTACAGGCCAGAAAGGAAGCCTTTTGGTCTCTTGTTGTAGTGGGTTGTGGAGCCAGAGCCCGATCACTCCCTGTGGCTATTGAAGAACATAAATGGGTTAGCTTTATTCGGGACCCATATGCAGCAAATGAGGCGGCAATTATGCACCTCGTACCAAAGAAAGACTATTCTTTGTATGAATCGCCCTCTGAAAAAGAAATAGAAATGGTGATCAGGGGAATGCGTACCTCAGTGGCAATGGGCCCCGATGAAATGCCAATTACTGTCATAAAACAAAACAGTACACTGTGGAGCAAAATTCTTTGCCCGGTCTTTAAAAGCATTGTTATGAAAAAATGGTTCCCCCCTCCTGGAAAGGAAGTATAATAGTCCTACTGTTCAAGAAAGGAGACTCACATCTTCCTCAAAATTATCATCAGATTGCGCTTCATGATGCGGTGGGTAAAGTCTTCGCTAAATGTCTCTTGACCCAAAGTAGCGATTGGGTGGATGCCATTAACATTTTTACCATTGGAGCAAACTGGGTTTAGGACGAAACATGGAACAATTGATAATTTAACTGCCCTCCAGGTAATAAATGAAAAATATGTTGAAATTAGAGGAGGAAGGATGTATACAGCTTTTATTGGAGTTAGTTCGTGCCCTCCATATGGATACCTGGTGTAGATTCCTAATGAAAGGGGAAAACGGTCTTTCACAAGCTATCTCCACCACAAATGGTTTAAAACAAGGATGTTTATTGGCTCCCCTGTTTTTCTCTTTATATATCTCAGATCTCCCTCATTATTTGGCCCAAAGTGAGACATTGCCCTGGTAATTTGGGGAAAACGATTGTGTGTCTACTCTATACAGACAACATAATCAATCAATCAGGGGGTTTATAGAGCGCGCTACTCACCCGTGAGGGTCTCAAGGCGCTGGGCGGGGGAGCAGCTCCGGATCAGTCGAAGAGCCAGGTCTTGAGGTCCTTCCTGAACGTGTGCAGGGTCGGGGAGCATCTGATGTTCACAGGGAGCTCGTTCCAGGTCTTGGCTGCGATGTAGGAGAAGGCTCTCCCGCCTGTTCTGTTTCTGCGGATCTGGGGGACCTCTGCCAGGACGAGGTCGGCAGAGTGGAGGTTCCTCTTGGGTACGTGGAAGGATACTCTCTCGTTGAGGTATTTGGATCCGATGTTGTTGAGGGATTTGTAGGCGTGGGTGAGGAGTTTGAAGGTGACCCTCTTCTCGACGGGGAGCCAGTGGAGGTCTCGTAGGTGTTGGGTCATGTGTTTGTGACACGGTGTCCTGAGGATGAGTCTGGCTGCTGCGTTCTGGATGGTTTGGAGTTTGTGTAGAAGGGTTCTGTTGATACCGGCGTATAGGGCGTTGCCGTAGTCCAGTCTGCTGGTTATGAGTGCGTGGGTGACGGTTCTTCTGCAGTCGGGGGGATCCATTTGAAAGTCTTGCGGAGGATGCATAGGCAGTTTAAACTGGTGGAGGCGACGGCGTTGATCTGGCGGTTCATGGAGAGGGAGGAGTCGAGGATGATGCCGAGGTTTGTGTGTGGTCTGTAGGGGTGGGTGGGTTCCCGAGGGCAGAGGGCCACCAGGTGTTGTCCCAGGCGGAGGTGTAGGGTCCTAGGATGAGGACCTCGGTCTTCTCTGAGTTGAGCTTCAAACAGCAGTCTCTCATCCAGGCTGCCATGTTCTTCATTCCTTCCTGGAAACAGAGTCTGGTGTCTTCGGGCTTCTTCGTGAGTGAGAGGATGAGCTGGGTGTCATCGGCGTAGGATACAATGCTGAGCCCATGCTGTCTGACGATGGCGGCGAGGGGGGCCATGTAGATGTTGAAGAGCGTGGGGCTGAGCGATGATCCTTGGGGTACTCTGCAGTTGATATCGGTGGGTTCGGAGAGGAAGGGAGGGAGTCTGATCCTCTGGGTTCGGCTGGAGAGAAAGGATTGGATCCAGTCGAGGGCAGTTCCTTGTATCCCCGCGTCGTGAAGTCTGGCTGCGAGTGTGCGATGTGAAACGGTGTCGAAGGCTGCGGAGAGGTCCAGAAGGATGAGGGCCACAGTGTGTCCCTGGTCGAGTAGCATGCGGATGTCGTCAGTGGCAGCGAGGAGGGCGGTCTCGGTGCTGTGGTTGCTGCGGAATCCAGACTGGGAGGCGTCCAGGATGGAGTTCTCTTCAATGAAGGCGGTCAGTTGGGCGTTTGCGAGTCTCTTGGTGACTTTAGCCGCGAAGGGGAGGAGAGAGATGGGCCGGTAGTTGTTCAGGTCTGTTGGGTCGGCCGTTGGTTTCTTGAGGAGGGGTTTAATCTCCGCCTGCTTCCAGTCATCTGGGAAGATGCCGGACATGAAGGAGGCGTTGATGGTCCGTCTTAGTTCGGGTGCGATGGCAGCGGCGGCCCTGTGGAATATGTGCGGTGGGCAGGGGTCCGTTGGGGCTCCTGAGTGGGTTTTCTTCATGGTCGCGGTGATGTGTTCTATGGTGGCGGGATTCCAGGTCATGATGGATGGCTTATCGGCGGCATGGGGGGGGGTGGTGTCCGGTGTCTGTTCGTTGAAGTTGTCGTAGAGGACCTTGATCTTCAGATGGAAGTAGGAGCTGAGCTTGTCGCAGAGTTCTTGGGAAGTTGTGACGTCCGTGGCTTCGCTGGGGGGTTTTGCGAACTGCTGTATGATGTTGAACAGTTCCTTGGCGTTGGTCGCGTTGGTCTGGACTTTGTCTCTTATGAAGGTCCGTTTGGTGTCTCTTATGCGCTGGTGGTATTCCTTCAGGGCGCTCCTGTGGTTGTTCCGTGCTTCCGTGGTTTTCTGGTTTTGCCAGGTTTTCTCTAGGCGTCTGCAGGAGCGTCTGGCTTCTTGTAGGTCTGTGGTGAACCAGGCTGCCTTCAGAGGGCGTTGTTTGGCGGGGTGGTGGAGGGGTGCAAGCTTGTCGGCGCAGCAGGAGATCCAGCGGTGAAATTCCCTGGCTGCGGAGTTGGTGTCGGTCGTGGCGCTGGGGGGGGTTTGGAGGAGGGTGGTGTTGAGGTGTTCCTCTGTGACCTTGCTCCAGTTCCTTCGTGGCGGGCGCGGGGGGCTTGGGTGCGGTGGTGGTGTTGAAGGTGAAGTGGACGCAGTGGTGGTCTGTCCAGAGGGGCTGGGTGGTGTGGCTGAAGCGGATGTTTGTCCCACCCGCGAAGATGGGTTGAGGGTGTGTCCAGCTTTGTGAGTGGGCGTGTTGACCAGTGCTTCAGTCCGAAGTTGGCGAGGTTGTCGAGGAGAGTGGTGGAGTCGGGGTTGTCGCAGTTGTCGAGGTGGAAGTTCAGGTCCCCGAGTAGAATGTAGTCCGTGGAGGTGATGGCGTGGGGTGAGGCGAGCTCGGCGATGGTAGTTGCGAACTGGGTGCGAGGTGCCGGCGGTCTGTAGATGAGGGTGCCGCGTAGCGTGGTCCTGGGGCTGGTCTGGATCTGGAAGTGGAGGTGTTCTGTGTTGGAGTGGGGGTCACTCGTACTGGATGTGGAGAGTTGGAGGGGGGTCTTGTGTGCGATGGCGAGTCCTCCTCCTGGGCGGTGGGGGCGGTCCTTTCTCTGGATCTTGTAGCCATCGGGGATGGCAGTGGCGATGTCGGGGCCGGAGGTGGCGTTGGGCGAGAGGGTGTCGATCAGGTCCCAGATCTCTACAGCGTGTCGGTGCAGTGAGCGCACGTTGATGAGAATGCATGTCAGGGTTTCGGTGGTGCATGCATCAGGCGGGCCTTCGGCGGTTGTGGTGGTTTTGTCGACGGTGAAGGATCTGCGGCAGAGTCTGCACGAGAACTGTCCATGGGTGGTGATGGGCGAGGATCTTTCGCAGTCGGTGTGTCTTCCGGGGTTGAGTGCGTGGAGTGCTGCTGAGTTGTATCGGCGGGGTCCCTGAGATCCAGGGTTCCTGGCGCTGGCTGCGGTCGGGTCGCAGACGGGCGCAGACGGCTGCCAATATGTAGGGGAGGTGGGAGGGACGTGCAGCTGGGAGGCGGGAGCGGGGCGGTCAGGGGGAGGGGTAACAGGGCAAAGCGGCGGCGGGAATGGAGGGGAAAACGTAAGGGAAAACCAACACAACAAACAATATGGGACAGTAAAGCACAATCACAAAAAAATAAGAGAACCACAGAGCAACAATAAGGGAATACCAGATCAGAATACCAGAATCAGGGCAGTCTCGAACCCTGCAACGGGTGGGGCTTCCAGTGGCAGCGCAGAGCACAGTGGAGCTGCAGGGGAGAGTGCGATCCTAGGACCGAGGTCGGAGATTTAACGCCTAGGGGATTAAATAGACGTCTGCAGGCACTACATAAATTTGCTGAGGCTCACCATCCAAAGATTAATATATCAAAAAGCAAAATTATGTGTATGCATGGAAGAAAGAAGCTGAAGTATGAAAATTTTGCATGGTCTGTAGGTGGCCAAAAATTGGAACTTGTAAAATCATATACCTTTTTAGGAAAAATAGTGTGTAGCAACCTAAGCGATAAAGCCCACACAGAAAATAATATCTATAAAGCCACCACTCAGGGAAAAAGCTTAGGTTCCTTGTATAGGTCTACCGAAAAAGACATTGTGCACCTTTATTGGAGGTGTTTCGTTTAAAAATTCCCGCCTCCCTGTTGCATGGTATGGAATTGATCGATGTAGAGAAATGGGGATTTTTAAATGCAATGGCAGGCCGAATTTTAAGAAGTTAATCCTCAGTTAACTCGGCATGTTCCGCGGCCGCCCTCAGGTTAGAATTTGGATTGAGAAGTACCTGGGCGCAGGGTCTCGCGGGGATAGTGCGTTGGGTCTTAGGTCTGGTAAAGAGTGATAATGGAACACTCAGATCTTTACTTCTGAAAGAAATTTTAGAATGTTTCACAAATTTTTAGAAATTTTAGGACTGCGATTGATTTGCTGCAATTAGATAAGTCCCTGCTCTTCACCTTATCGCCGTATCAATTAAGGGCCACCCTGAAACAGGCCACTTGGGATGCAAGTTTCACAAGGGATAGGGAAGCTTGAACTTTGAAGATGGGTACCGATCCGGTCATTGATTCCTGCGCGATAAATAAAATCCAAGCATATATTTCTTGGAACTTGCCACATGGTGTGCGCCTTTTTTGGCTATTATTGAGGCAGGGTATGCTCCCTTTAAATCCTTTATTGGCAAAATGGTATGGTTCATCACCGATTTGTAATTTGTGCAATAATAGCCTGCAAGATGTTAATCATGTATTATTTATTTGCCCAGCATTACTATGGTGTTGATGAAAATGGATGAGACCAATATCTCTACAGCTATCTATTCTTTTGGCCTCAGCACTAATTGATTCCCTTTATGAGCTGCCAAATGAAATGTTTTGTCATAGAAATTTTAACTTTTTTAGTTGTTTTTTAAACATGTACTAAGGCTCATTAGGTATGTAGGGAGCAGCTGCTATTACTTGCTTTGTGTGGGCGATTTTATTTGTTATTCTTGTGATGGTATTCTAGGGTAGTTATTGTATCCTATGTTATTTACCTCCTAAACCTTTGCACCAAGGGCATGAAGGATATTTTAGTCATTTCGTACTGTACACTATATTGCTATTTTTAATCTGAAGACTTTTTATAATGTTGGATTCCACTTAGGAGTCGCTGATGTCTTGTTGGGAAGCAATATTTTTCTGTGTTAATCTTATTATCTAAATATAATCCTTCTTATTGTGTTGTTGGTTTCTCAGTTTATGTGGACCTCCACGGAGTTCCATAATCATAAATAAAATAAATTCAGTAGGAATTAAAAATGTCACTCTATTTGTATTCAACACCTTCCCCAAATTTGTTTAGATTGGAGTGGGAATAATAAATGTCACTTCTTTAGTGTCCAACACATAGTCATTGAAACTGGTCATCCAGTATAGCCGGCTCCCGGTCACATTGGTCCATCCAGGGCATCATAAGCGCTGTTGGAAAGTGCCTTTTTCTACTGCGGTTTGCGCTGCAACCCAGGGAAAGGGTTGCAGCACAAGCTGCAGTAGTTTAAGGCACTTTGTGAACATCCATGTACCATGTGGTGCCTGGCACATGGTGCATGGATGTGTGGGGGGGCACTATATGTGCCCCCAGGCCAAAGGGACATCCTAATCCCTAGGGCACTGCCTTCATGGTAGGGATAGGAGTCCAACCGCTGCCCTGACAGGAACTTTGATACTGTCGGAGACAGCGGTCTGTCTCCCAGACCACTGCGTTCTGAATGTCTGCCTCGTAATGCAAAGGTTGGACCGATAGTCTGGATGTTGGTGGGACCGGCACCGTTGGCCTGTTGGTGGCGCTCCCAACAACATCCAAATGAGGCCCATAGTTTGTTATTTTTGGTTATGCATTTTATAATGGTGCAAGGGTGCCTGCATTGGCCCTAAGCTTCCTGAAGTGCACCTGCACTATGAGAGAGCAGATGTTCACCATATTCTAGTAGATATGAAAATGAAGGTTCAGGAACTCAGTAATCATTTTGTACACCCTACGGGAACAGATTAGATGCCAGCCAAAAAGGAACATGCAGAGAATGCAGGAAGGTAGCATGGTTTGGCATCAACTTTGGGACAAATAGGGTGAAGTAGATGGGGTAACAAATGCTTCTTGTAGCAGAAAATAAGACAACTGCAACTCAAGTCATGAGTGTGTGTTTTCTGTGTGTGCTTCCTCAACCGGTTGGTTGGTGTATCCTAATGTAGGGATAGACGGCATTGAGGAGAGCACCTCCATAGCTGCATATGGCGGGGAAGGTGCAGATGCTTTGCTTATTTTCTGTGGGATAGGATCATCGGTCTGGGTCTCCTCACAGATGGCCCACAGCTCTATTAATGCCTCTCTCCTTTCGTATTTCTGTCCTGCTTATTTGGTCCATATGTGTGTCCTCATGTGTTTGGTTATGCTGGTCTTGAAGATTCCCTCCTTTGACCAGGGTAATGTGCGTACTTTAGTGTGTGTGTGCCTTTCGTGTCAATACTTGTTAAGTGTTTTATCCTGTGTGGGGATCCTGGTTTGCATGTGTTTTAGTGGTGACTGAATGACAAGCTCGGTACTACTTTTAAGGGACCGATGCACCCTCGTTTTTCTGGTTTATAGGTAATTTTTAAGTTCTACTCTGTTTGTGAAAATATTTTACACTGGGATTGATGAGTCTAGCTACTTACTATGAGCTCAATGGAATTTACAGATGCATCAATAAAAACATTTCACAAACACAAATAGCAATGCATATGAAGGGTCACAACCTGGAAGAAAAAGCAATAGTTACAACATCATGAAATGTGGGAGAAAAATAGACTTTACTGTGATATGAAAGAACGATTGTAGCCACTCCTCTGTATTACAAGTGACATACACTATAATGCACTTGTAATTTAGTGAACGGGATACCTGCCATGTTTGTGAGGGAATATCTCATCTCTCAATCTATAAATAAGGGCAATAACTAGCACATGGTCCAAAGAAAAATCATATAGAAGCACAGCACATCTGTAGAATAAAGAAATATTGTCATTAGTACGTGCCTCTAGACAACAGCTTGAATATGCTGCTACATAGTGCATATGGTATCCTGAGTCAGACGATCTCGACCTAAGTGCTATACCTTAGTACCTCTGGGTAGTTTACAACCTGCCCACACTTTGTGAAGTTTTATATCAAGCCTCTAGTCTTGTGCTACAGGACCCGCAAAGGTGTTCAATTGTCCATTCCGCTTTCGCAAACTTCCAGACCTTCCCCTCTTCTCCAAAATCCCACAATGACTAGAATGCAATCAGTTAATTTTTTATTCCCCCTCCTGCCTATTTAACCTGCCACAATCAAGCTTTTTTCAGATGCACTCTACCAACACAGCCCTGGTGCATATCTCCTCTGCAAAGATGCAAAGAACAATCGCCTTTTCTCAGTTCTTGTATGATTTTTGCAGTGTACAGCACAGTTTACTACTCAATCTTGCTCATTCCTCACCGGTCATGAGTAAGCTGTGCAAAATATAATAGTCTCCTTACAGTATCCCTCATAAGCATTTATCCCCTTGACAAACTTACCAAAATTACAGTGCTCCAACTCCACATCTTGACCCAACTATTATCCCCCATCCTTTAATAGCACCATTTTGAATGGCTTGCTGTCCAACATAGAGTGCAGTATTAAATAGACACCTTAGTTTTAGAGACATTCAATATACTGCACCCTATTGTCTCTAAATGTGCTTGATGCTAGGACACAATGTATAATCTATGCTTCGTCAGCATACAATTCTTAATATACCCAAAGCAATATGTACCCCCTCAAATAATTTTGTAGACAAATTTTATTGTCAACATTCATTTTTTCCATATCATCAACATATTTCCTTACATTTCATAATTTTCTTGTCTTAGTGTTAAAGCCATCTCTCATGTTTACAAATTATAATGGAACATTGTTTAGAATATCATTTAAATGAATAAGTCAGCAAATATGTCTTGTGTTATGGCTCAAGTCTTTCAGTTATTTTTTCACAGAGCAAACCATCAACTTAAACCAATATGACCCCAAACAACATTTCTGAGAGGAATTTCTCAGTAACATTCTAACTACTAGTCTTCCCTCTCTTGCTCTTCCAGAATTCCCAATAGGAACCCTCAAGCACTCTGTTGATAAGACATATTTCAATTTTAAATATATAACTAGTATCACATTAATTTTACTGTGGCTTATCAATATTCTGGCGACTGTGCATAAACCCATAATGTGAATCATTTCCTGAGTCCCTTATTTCTTCTCAGTGTAATGCCTGATTCTTTGCTTCACCTCATTGTGTCACAGTTTGTTTTCCAGTTAGCAAGAGGGGAGTTGTACATGACTTTCAGCACATTGTTATGGCCCTACTGGCTAATATATCTTCAAAGATTTCTCCATCGACAACTTAATGCTGATTTCTTGCCCTGCCATCTCTACAGCTGATGTCAAATCTTTCTAAACCACTTCAACATCTATGCTCCAACCATAATACACAATGCAAGCCAAAACCTGAAAATAAATGCTCAATTAATTCATAGACAGGAAAGAACATGGAAGACAAACATAGCTCCAGATGATCTCAGGATACTGAAGTACCTTAGCTCATCACATCAGTTAAAAAAGTACTATACAAAATACACTTTACTATACCTACACCATCAATGAAGCCATCAACAGATGAAGAATGTTCTTCAAGACAATCTAGTACACCAACAACCCCCTGCCTGAACTTCCTATCCCATATTCCACAAATAGAATACCATCAACCTTTGGTTTTTTCATAGAATCCTGCAACAGTGATCCTTCAACTCCCTACTCTTGAAAAGAGCATGCTGACATACTCATCTCTCTCGAAGCCACTTCCTATGAAAATTATCTCTTACTCTTGTATTTTATCAAAGCTCTCTCTGGGGTAGCTCTCTCACCACTACTCACCATTGTCAATGCCTCCCTCACTCAAGGCATCTTTCCATAATCTCTCAAGACAGTCCAGATACACTGACGCCAAAACAATCTACACTAGACTATGATGACCTCGCCAACTACTGGCCCTTCACTCACTTACCCTTCACATTAATGCTAACCATCAGCTGCATGATTATCAATCTGGCTTTAAATAACACTTTCTGGGTCACATACACATTTGACTCCTTCCTCTTGCTATTGCTGGACATCTCAGTTGTGTTCTACATAATTGACCAACGTACCCTCATCCACACCCTAGTGTCTCAAAATGGGATCTATTGGCAATATTGTCCTCTAGTTCTCCTCCTACCTTTCCAACTGAGGCCAGTTTGTGTAAATGGCCACCTCCAGATCCCAAAATACTCCTACCACCTGCAGAGTCCACAAGGGTTCAACACTGTCTCCTGTCATCTTCAGCTTCTACATGGAGCCTCATTGTGCTATGCTCACATATAACAGCATCACAATTCACCAATATAGCAATGGTACACAGCTCTACTTGAAAGTGTCCACTGCTCCCAACAGACTATGCCTCAAATACTAGCTGCACCTCATTCAGATCGGATGTCAAGCACCTATATTAGGCTCAACCCCAGAGAGACAGAAACCTTGCTCAATGACATGATCCTTGACAGCTTCCACAAATGTTGTTGTCACTTGGATTTACCCTCAATGCCACCCTCATCCTCAAGGGCCACATTGCCAAAAAACAAAGATGGTCTGGTACAAGCTTTCTCTTCTAAAGAGTTTAATATTTTTTTCTTGAAACCAACTCCAGAACTGCTGTACTCTTTCATCTCAGTGGTCATAATGCTCTCCTCCATTGCCTTTCAGACTCCACATTAGCCTCCCTTAAGGGCACCATTCATTGGTGCCTATAAGTGGCAATAGTAGTAGAAAAACACTTTCACACTTTGACTAGGATTCAAACTACATTAAACATCAAGATGATGAATGGAATGCTTGAATTAATCTCAGCCACTAGCGATTGCTCAGGCCACATCCCAATCCATTGTTCTTCACTCATCATGCCACCTTAGACAGAGGCCCACTTTATATTAATCAGTAGTTACCCTGCAACAATCCAGTCCAAACTGCCAGGTGCGACCTCCTCTGGAAGGGAACAGAAGTAACCAAAGTCTAGTTTTGGCATATCTGGTCCCCTGCAGTCAGATGTGCATTGAGTACTATAGCACAATGAGCTAGGGACCCTGCATCTAGGCATACCCATGGCATTAAGTGTGTCAACTACAAAAAACAACAAGGGAAAGATGGAGCACTTGAACTAATCTAAATCACTGATGATTGTGTAGTGATATCCCTTCTGGACCCACTTTGGTGATGTCCCTTCTTGGCCCACTTTGGTTTTCTCTTAGTTTAGTGTATTAGATGTTTATGGCTGCTTGGCTTTACACCGTTACACATAACACATGTGTTGTTGTTCCATTATTTTAGGAATACGCTGTACATGTTGTTATGTCATTCAGTGATTCTTCTCAGGAATCGGTGGGCACATTTTGTAAAGGTTGCCCAGAATACATAAAAATATAATGTACTATTTTCTTTTCTACTTGGTCAGCAACAGGCCCTAACATTTTAGACATAACATGGTAGCACAGCTGCAGCTTACCAAGACAGTAGTTTAGCAAATAAACTGTGTTTGGTGCCCTTACGGGCACCTGTATATCTCATGCCCAGCACTCTTTTGCCTCTTGAACAGTCTAAATATATTATTTATACTGATGGTTCAGCCCAGCCTGCTATAGGGACTAAGCATCCATATTCAGCGGCATGTGCCACCGCTCTTGGTGTGATGTTGGAGGGAAAATTCCAACCACAGAAAACTCACACACAGTTCTTAGGGGACTGTACTGTGCAGTTGGCTGAACTAAAAGCTTTGTTTCTAAGACTATAACATATGGATCCTGAATTCCCCACAATTATAGTGTGTGAATCGTATTATTGTGTTTCGTCTTTTAATGTGCACCAGAATGGTATCACAGATTCTAAAGGCAACACTATAAAGCATAAATCACTTTTGGTGAAGGTGTCAGACTGGAAAGATGCGTTGCCAGTGACTCATGTCATTCATACATTAGGTCATTAGCGTGTGGGACCCCACGTTGTAGGGAATTCTTTGGCTGATGAAGCAGCCAAATCCACAGTTGCGACTGTGACAGTTGCTGCAATTACTTGTTCCCAAACAAGGGTAGATGATATATGGCTGTTGTCAATGCTACAAATGATGGCACCCCTTTACCTCGGGACTTTCCTGCTAAATATACTTATCATTTAAGCGAACAAAAAGTTCCCTTTGTTACGATTCTAGGAGTTCGTGATTGTGTGATTCCCAACCAAGACCCCAGACGAGCCTTAGTGATAGATGTGCATGAAGGTGTTGCTTCTGCTCATGCAGGTGTGGCGGCCACAATTTTGTTACTACTGCAACATTATTAGTGGCATGGCTTATATAAGCAAGCCAAGATATATGTCCTTTGTTGTGAGATTTGTCAACATGGCCTGTCCACCGCAAACACACCTTTTGCTTTCCAACAACCTTGCGGCTGCATTTATTCGAACCTTTTTGCTGTAATTCAGATGGAGCATTTACATTTTTCCTCCTTGCAGTTGATTTTCCTCCTTGCAGTTGCAGCATAACGTTCGGATGAATCTTGCACTGTTATTAAAGATTTGCAAGTCTTTATCGCAACACATGCATGCACTAAATTCCACTCAGACCAAGGCCCTGCTTTCGCCTCTAAGGCTTACTGAGATACTATAACTTTCCTGGGTGTAGAGGAGCATTAATCTTCCCCCTGTTGTCCTGTGAGAAATTCTGTAGTGGAGAGGGTGAATCATGACTCAAAGCAGTCCTTAGCAGCTAGGGCATTAGGTTCAGGGCATAGTTGGATTCATCACCCATATGGGGTACAGAGAGCACTTAATAATCTCCCTAAACGATCTCTGGGTGGCAGGTCCCCAAATGAGGTCCTGTTTGGCATCAAAATGCATGTTCCAGCCACGCCATTTTATGTAAATGATCGTTGTGCTATCTTACTGGATTTACAAAACTTCTGCGATGGCCAATTCAATGAGCAGTTGAAGACGTCTGCCTCCACTGGACTCAAGGAGTAGCCAGCACCTTCTGGCTGGATTCCACAAATTGGGGATCTCATACGAGAAAAGATTGTGGTGAAGAAGGAATTTGGACCATCATACCAAGCACCAGTGCCAGTCCTTGGCATTCATGTTAAAAGAACTGTAGCATTGCCTCTTGCTACTTCTAAAGACAATTGTTTTGTCTCCATTGATCACATCAAGTTACATCATGTGGGCGATTCTAAACAGTAGGCCATGAGGAGTTTTTGGTAGTTCCCTAAATCCTCTTGCTACCATACAGGAAATTCCGCTGCAGCTAGTGAACAGCTTCAAACCTGTTTCTCCCCATCTGGAGGAGAGGGGGGGTTGAAAATAAACTTCAGTTAATTCCTAATATCACTACAAATACCAGCAATATAAGATATGTAAGTACTGTACTTACTACTGCGTCTCCTGCAGATGATGTTGTTTATACTGATCCACGCCTCGTGGAATCTACCAGTTCTCTTACTGCACCTATGACTCCTATTTTTCAACAAACTGCTTCTGGCTATTACATGGGGACAGATGATTTTTTATCCAACTATTTTGACAGTTCCACCATTCTAGACACTCCACCTACACAAGTCTGTGTTGTCTTTACATGGCTGAAATCCACTTAGTTGGTCCTACCTTCGATATATGTTTGGATAACACTTTCCTTGGTTTTTCTATTTCTTTGGATTGGATTTGTGACTGCTTTCTTCTTGCTAATAAATGGCCATTAGTTTCCAGAACACTTGGGTGATGGGCCGATAGCATGAGGGAAGGCTTTTATTTCCCTTTTTTAAATATAAGAATATTCATTGACACCTTGCAGAAATGGGGAATGAGGTGTTAAAACCTCACTCCTCTTCACAAACTGAAAAAAGACCTGTCCCTTGTGAACATTTCTGCGGTCCCAGTAAATGATGGATTGTTTAGGATAAGGTCCCTTATGGTATTGTCGGCCCTACAGAAATACTTCAGATTCCTTATATTTTCAAGGTGTCTATGGGTGATGTTATTGTACCTGCGTTAAATTCTGACAATTGTTAGGTGAACACTGTAAACTCCTTGCTCTCCAAGCTGGAATATTATACTGTATTTGAAATTGAAGACCTGTACCTAAATTCTGCTAATTATGGTGAAATGTTCTGTTATCATCATTATGGACATCTCTATTTACATGCAGCTAGTGTTCAATGCACAATTTTTAATTACACACAAGGGATCATTATCCGACTCCCCCACAAGGGAGCTCAAAAACATGCAGGTATAATAAATTCATATATTTTTCTCGACATGATTAATTGGACCCAAAATCATTTTATTTAAAACGTGTCCCTCTACCTGCAAAGAAATAATTGCTCACAGAAACCAAGCTAATATATACATATTTGTTTGTCAAACAGTTATCCTTAAAAGGCTATGAGTAATGGAAGGATGCCATTGAAATTAAATACATTTTGGTTACCAAACATTGTCAGTTTCAAGGAGCAGGCACCTTATTTTGAGCCTGGTTAATTCCAACACTAATGATTTTTTTTAAATGACACAGTTTAACATACTACTTGT
Organism: Calotriton arnoldi; assembly: GCA_963921515.1. Lineage (NCBI taxonomy): Eukaryota > Metazoa > Chordata > Amphibia > Caudata > Salamandridae > Calotriton > Calotriton arnoldi. The sequence goes on along the minus strand of CAWUFW010002693.1, from coordinate 1,539,689 downwards.
CTAGGACTTGCCAAAATTAAAGACATGAATTAACCTAATATTCCTTCAAATGACCAATTTGATAATTGGCAACATTTTACAATTTATAGTGAAGATCAGCTCAATATTATGGTGCAGAATGGTACATTTTACTCCAAACTTTCAGTTCCAAACAGGTGGTTATTGTGGTCAGTGGACACAAATGGTTGTTATGCTCGTTTTATGAATTCCACACTGAGGTTAAAGGCAAACAGATCCAACTCTCGTTATTCCTCTTCTCAACACTCAGGTATAGTCACCATCGATTTGGTAGGGAAATTTGCCAACAATGGTTGGAACATTACACCGTGTCTGCAGTAAAACAACATCTCTCCCTCCTTTTAGAAGAGATGGACCTATCTGATTTCTTGTTGGGCCCTAAGTCTTCGCATTCTAAAAGATTCATTTATGCCACTTATAATAACATTTAGATATTCGTTTAACATATATTTTCATTGGAAAAGTTCATACAGCCATCAAGCGACATATTCAATAAAACAATGCATCATGGTAAAAGACAATATTCAAATCCACGAAGTGCAATAAAATGTAGAAATTGTCACAAATGGAAGCAACCGCATGTTTAAGGCAAATTGATCAAGATAATTTAGATAAAGTATTTGCTGTTGTTGATAATAGCATTAATACGTGGTCTTCTTGCATATACAATTTGAATAACATTGTGTTGTCTGTTATTGATATTATGCAAAATAACATCTTCATTATACGATTGGCAAAGTTAGCTTACATCTATTATGCAGTTTTGTTGGACACTTCAGGTCCTCAAAAATGGCTGCGTGCCATGACGTAACCTAAATTCTACGCAAATATTCCTGCCTTTCAATCTTATACGTAAACAGTGATTTATGGTCAAAAAGATGACACTTACACAATGTTACATATCAAGAAGTTAGAATAATTGCTCTTTACTGTAGTTGAAACACCCTCCGCTGTATGGTTAACACATGGCGTAATATCTTTCCCAATTTCAACATCACAGTTCACATCTTGCATGAAACATTTCCCGGCAGGTAGATATGAAGCCTTGGAAGGGAGCTTTATTCACAAATTGTGGTCACTTCCCTTCTTTTATTTTTTAAGAGTTTTATATAGCGCAAACTAGACCCGAGGATATCAGGTATCAGAGCGCTTTACATGAGCACCAATTTTGTTACAGATGGACACATTCATTTTTGCTAGGCACGGGGAGATTAAGTGATTTGCCCAGAATCACAGGATGTTGAGCGTTGTTGCTGAGATTCGAACCCGGTTCCCCAGCTTTGAGGTCAACCGCTCTAGCCGTATGACTCTTCTGTCAGCCACTCACTTGGTTGCAAACACGTTACCATCCATGGAGCATGTAATACTTTGGTAGCACACTTGTCCTGTATTCTAAAAGGAATACCAGTCCCTTCAATTCTCACCCTCATCACTGTCCTTTCCATTGGATGTAATTTAATGTTAAGCAACCAAGACAGTTGTGGAATGAAGGCCGGAATCCTGTATGTCCTTTCTGTTTCTCAGAGAGTGCCCAGCTGCACTAATATACTTTTTCTTCCAAAGCATGAGGTTTTTGATAGTTCGTTATGGCATTCCATTTCAACTTTGAAGGCAGATTTCAACAAGCTATGCCAACTCAGAGCCTTATCGTTTCAAATTCCATCTGCACAAGAAACCTTTGAACCTTGAACTGCAAGTAGCAAGGACATCCAGTGAAATACAGTCACTTTAACCACAAACCTCCTACTGCATTTCGGCGAGCTTGTCCATTGAAATGTTAATGCTTCTATCACTGCTGGATAGCGCACTTTAAAAAAAAAAAAAGCTTGTGACATTTATTATTTTGTTAGTCGCTAAGTTACTTTCCCGACCAAGGAGGGGGTGTAATGATGTCCCTTCTGGACTCACTTTCTTTGTTTCATAGTGTTATATAGCGCGAACTTGACCCGAAGGTATCGGGTATCAGAGCGCTTTACATGAGCACCAGTTGCGTTACATTCATTTTTTTTTTTAAATCTTTTTATTGTTTTTTGGTTTTAATACGACAGTAACAATAATAAACAGTGTTACATGGTTAGCATCGTATGCCTTTAGGTCACTTTCAGCAGCTCTTTTGAGGACAAAATCTTTACAAGTAATTATACGTTGGGTATGCATGCATGACAGTACCAATTGAATTGTACCAGGACGGTAATCATCCTTCAGAGTCCGGTCTTGTGAGGAAGCCTATAACCCGACATGCATAGGCAGTAACCTTGAGATGCTGGAGTGATATAGAGATCCATGGTAAACTGTACTTTTAACCAAACGGGGGGGGGAGGAATTATAACTTGGAGCCGAGTTGGAGTACTCCCCCTACCTGTGCATGGGTGGGGAAATGTTGTCTGTTATGTCTATGCCCATTACTGTAGCCATATGCCCCCGTGAATGTGCCAGCGCCTGTCTTAGCTGCGGGATTGGTGTCCGTGGGCACCTCAGGGATTCTAGTCGCGTGCGCGGCATTGTCCATCCGGGTCGGGCGTCAATGCGGGTTGGGCTGGCAGGTTTGCATGTTGTTGCAGCGCTATAAGAATCGCCTCCCAGTGTGTAGTTATTGGTAGTTTCCTAAGGCCTGTTGTTTCTTCGTGGCGAATCGTGATGCCCTCTGCCCTAGCCCATGCGAGTGTGGAGTGTCTACAAGCATGGAAGTGCAGGGGGTCAGGAGCCTTCCATCGCTTTGTGATTAGCCATTTGGCAGCTAATATACCCAAGTCCATAAATCTGGACGTGACTTTGGTGTTGCGTGTTCTGCGGAATCGGTGCAACAAGTATACCGGCCATTCAAAGGGTATCTCTCTATCAGTGCAGGCATGCAGCACTTCTGCCACATCTCTACAATAGGCGCTAAGACTGACACAACTCCACAGCATGTGTATCAAATCTGCGTCTACAACAGAGCATCTAGGACAAGCAGTGTCAGTACGATGAAAGTATCTGTTAATTTTGGCCGGCATGTAGTACGCTCTTTGCAGGATGTAATATTGGATCTGCCTGAACCTCACATTCCTGGGGATCTGAACTGGGCTGGCCATTACCTGTCCCCACTCTTTGTCCAAAAATTGTCTACCTAGGTCTTGCTCCCATTTAAGCCTAAGGGGGTCTAACTTGATCGCCGCGTGTTGGAGCAGCGAAGCTGCGAACCACCGTGTCAGGCGTCTGCCTTGCCCCATTACATGCAAGTATTGCATAGTTAGGTGTGTGGGCCCAGTTGCGTTACATTCATTTTATGTAGGTACAAGGAGATTAAGTGATTTGCCCAGAATCACAGGATGTTGAGCGTCATTGCCAAGACTCAAACCTGGTTTCCCAGATTAGAGATCGACCGCCCTAGCCATTTAGCTGCATCCTCCCCCAACTTTGGTTCTCCCTTAGTTTAGCATATTAGATATTTATGGCTGCTTTGCTTTGCACCGTTTCACATAACATATTTGCTTTTGTGCCATTATTTTAGGAATACACTGAACATGTTTTGTTATTTGGTGATTCTTCTCAAGAGTTGGCCGGCACATTTTGAACAAGGTTACTTGGAATACATACCAACACAATGTTCTGTTTTCTTTTCTGCTTTGTCAGCAACAGCTCACAACATGTTAGACAAAACATGGTAGCACAGCTGCAGCTTTCCAACACAGTATTTTTATCATATAAACTGTGTTTTGTGCCCTGAGGGGCAGAGAGGAAAATTCCTGCAGAGAGTTCTGTATTGATGAATGCACACAGAGCCTGGCATGCAGCCTTGTGTAGAGTGAGTTTACAGTCATGATTCGGACTACCTAACAATCCCACCAGGTATGGGGTGCATTGCTAATCCTAGAGATCACTCATATATCTCTCTGACTACACAGTAAGGATAGACATAGACAGATCGGTAATTCACCATGGTGGGGTTGTTCATTGTATACAGCCTGCTAGTAATGCTGATTACGTTGCTTAGTTGTATTTGCCTACTTATCACAGAACATAATAGACTATATTAGTTTCAATAAACATATTGTAAACTTTCATTGTGTCTTTCATTTATTCACTAAGGGCGTGCATGCGTGAGAGACGAAAAGTGATTGTCTTATTCCACTGTTCCCTTGGGGACTAGCGGGTCATGTTCTTGGTTTGACAAAATCACCTTCTACTCTGGGAGGGGTAGGAGTTCAGGTGAGGCACTGAGGTAGCCAGGATTTGGGTCGGCGGGTACTGATGGGGTAGAGAGACGCCCTCTGCCAAAACCTTGAGTGGGATTTCCCAGTGCAGATTTCTCTGCACTTGTGGCGGATAAATCTGCAATATTTAAACAATTTACCCCGGCCAGGAATCCCTTTGTGAATTACAACCTGCAAAAGCTTTTCTCTCATTTGTCTGTCAAAGCATTTTTACGAAAATAAAAAGGCAACACAGTCTTCTAGAAGAAAGGTAGAACATGCTGAAGCATAGAGGGAAACTGCTTTTTAGATGAATGATCGAGTCACAAAACCGACGTGTCACAAACACTAAAATATTAATATTAAAAAAGATGAATGTTGCCAGTAATTTGAAAATCTCAAATTTTGAAGCTTCTTATGATTGCCCTTAGGTGGCAGATGTGCTCCATATTAAGAACATAATTTGGCAATGAATGGATACAACAATGTAGATGACAGATGAGGTTTTTAATTGGAAGAGCTTTTTCGTACCAGGGTTGTAAATGATCATATTTATTACAATACAACATCTGTGTACTTTGTGTGAGTGTGTCTGTCTTTGTATGTCCTGGTTATATAGGGCATCGCTTTTATTCCAATGTCTGATCACATGGAAGGCTTTGCATGAAACTATACATGCAGCGTTCCTTATTTATACATAGTGTATTGTATGATAGGGATGTGCTGTTTTTGCTACAAAGTATGCCCGTAAATCCTCATTGCAATTTGGTCCCAAATGCTAATTAACATCTTCATATAGACTTCAGCATAAAGATTTAGAAAAAATAACGTTTTTATCGAACAATAAAATTATAGAACAGGTGATATGGTATTTACAGGATTATTGAGCATAGTTGACTATTAATTGTTTTTTTTCAGCGAATTTTAAATGTAGGGATATTTTTCGTCAGAAACTCAGACTGCAGCTATCCTACAGTTTATTAATCTACATTCTTCTCATTCGGGGCTATCTCATTTCAAAAGCATTCTCTTCACAACCCAGCAGCATGACAAATGTCAGCCCCTTCAGCGTTCATAAGTTAATGTTCTCAATGACACTAAAACATAACCAGAGAAAGATGTCATTGATTGCCTGCAATGCGTATTGCAGGCGGAAGACTGGAGGTCAGCAAGATTCTTATGAAAAAAAATGCTTTGCTTGAACTGCAGATTTTTTTCTGGATTATTTATTTACTTTATTTCTTTCAGAAGTAACCACATATGCCCATTGAAAAGTTTGCAGAAGTATATCTGAGGTCTTCCATTTTGATACGGTTCGCCACCTTGAATCCTTGAACAAAGACATCGATTTTTCAATAGGAGCCAAGAGTAAGAGAGGAGTTCATTTAGAAGTGGTTACCCAAAGGAGTGCTAGCTTTATCAACTGGGCCTGTTACAGAGGCGCCCATCTGTAAACAACCAGATTTAAGGTGTGGGGTTAGAATTGCATATAGCAGACATAGGGGAAATCTGTCTGTTAGGAACGTTTCTGCGAGGGGGTGTACCTCTGCTTATTTTTGGAAGTATGGTTATAGCATCTCAGGGTCCAGCTCCAGCACAGTAATAGGTTTCATATGAAAACTGGCATGCATGAAAATTTTACTCAAGAAATTCAACATCGTTCTCTTGCCTTAGAAGAAAGATATCATGGCTATTGCGCACAAAGTCATGAAGATCGAAACTGGAGAGGCCAGATGGGGTAAAGATATATAATAATGGCAGAGAGTAGAGACCTTCATAATCCCAGAAGGTAAACTTAGCAAAAAGATAGCTAGTTGAGGACACACCTAAATGTGAGGCAAATCAGGAAACACACTGTTGACATGGTCCATCCAAAGTAATCACGAATACCCCCAAAATACAAAAAAGTCCCACCAATTACTGCTCAGTAGTTCAATCATAAGAACAGTCCTCAGAAATCCATTTCCAAACAGTATGTTGCTACTCCTAGCAACATATGTTTACATCATTGCACGGACATAACAACTTCATTCCTGGATGAACTACAACTGACAACATTAATCAACATACAGGAATTCAATGTGCAGATTTAAACATAGAACAGAGTCCTGTCCAAAAGTGTTGGAAGGTGCTTTATTAGTAGGTGCAGGTAGGTACCTACAGCTAGCAATAACACCACAACCACAAATAAGGTCCAGTCAAGTCTCAATAAATTAATCCTGGCTCAACCCTTGGTAGCTTGACTTACAAGCAGTCAGGCTTAACATAAGTGTGTAAAGCATTTAATATCACCAAAAAAGTAAATAAGTAAGACAGAACATACAATACAAATCTAACACCAATTTATAAATATAGAGAATATTTTTATGATTAAAATTACACCAAAACGATAAAAATCAAAAGCAGTTTACCAGAGATATGAATTGTTAAAAATGAAATGTAAAAATGAGCTTTCTAGAACCAATAAGTGAAAAGCGCCAACGGTGGCTATGTGGTTGCGTATGGCCAGGACCAAGTCAAACTTTCAGGCCGACCGCGGTGGACCACGGGTCAGATACGGGGGGGTGGTTAGGGCTGGTCAAAATGTTGCCTTCGCACTTAGGGCCTCATTATGATGATGGTCGGAAAGCAATCCGACCGACTCCTTGTCAGAGTCAGTTGTGACTGACTCGCGTTCAGCGAGTCCGGCCGACCAATTACGATGGTTCTGAACACCGTTCGGAAAGTCTCCCATTGACTTTAATGGGAGCCTGTTTTCTTACTGACACCACATGCTACCATTGCAAAAAGGGGTGGTTGTGGAAAACCTTGCACCCTGTTGCAGGCACCCCATGGTGCCTGCCACACTGTGCATGGTTTTAAAGAGGGGGTCCCTTGGGGACCCACACAGGCCCTAACCGGAGGCATCAGGGTAAAAGGGACCCTGCTATGGGACCCCAAAGTCAGTTTCCGACAGCCTTTCCGTGTCAGACAGGCTGATTTGGAAAAGCTGTCCAAACCTGACATTGTCATACGTCGGTTGGAAACGCAATCCATAGAGCTGTATGATTCGGCTCCATCAGACTCCGAGTCTCCGAATGCCGGTCGGAACCGATTCGGAATGACCGAATGGTTACCTTCCATCATAATCGGTCGGTCGGAAATGTTTCCACGTCGGTCGGAAACATAGGTTCCGATACGGTTAGGAAATTCCGACTGCCGCTCGGAGCCTTTCCGACCGACATCGTAATGAGGCCCTTGGTCACTTTTTTGGTACTTTTCCCATCGACGTCGAACAAGCCTCCTCGGCATTCCAGCTTCCGGTTCCACCACAGCGTCCTGCTACAACACGATGCCTTGGGGACTCCTAAAGGTCTTTTTCTTTATTGTCGATGGCAAAGAGCTCCAGAGCTTTCAGAGGGGCAAACCTGGATTTCAGGATGAGTCGCGGTTCGACCTTGCTGCCTTTACTTTCGTCATTGGGGTCAGTCAACTTATGGAGCTTTTTGACAAAAGTTGTCCAAATGTTCTCAAACATCTGGATCTTATTCCAGAAGGTCTCCTTTGGGTCTATGAGGGTTTACAACACCAGCCAACGGTCCAGAACCTCTCAGTTGCTTCTTGGAGTTTTGGGACTATAGTTCCCACAATACACCTGGTCAATCCCTTTAAAGTCGAGATGAAGCTGGTCAGCTGGGCTTGCCTCTGTGGAGATGATGCAGGTGACTTCTTGAAGCTCTTTTCTACCTGTTGCTCTTACAGGGTCCACTCCTCAAAATGTTGAAGCAAGGCAAAGTCCTTTTTTGCGAGGCTCTGAGTGTGCAGCAGGGGCAGTACGTCAGAGTACAGTCCTATTTGGTGCAGACCAGAGGTTCAGAAGGGCAGTCATTCTCCTCTTGATCGTTCCAGGCAGGGATCTGAGTTGCTGGGCAGCTCTCCCATATTTATTCCAGTTTCTATGCTGGCAAGGTGGGCAGCTCTGACCAATGGAGTGCAAGGTGCCACCCTCTGTGATGACAACTTCCTCAGAAGTGCGGCATATTTTTGTCCCAGAAAGCACTTCTCAACAAAAATCAAAACAGATAAAATCTCTCCTGGAGGTTCAGGTGTGGCTAACCCAGCCCATAGGTGTGGCTAACTTTTCCCCACACTCCTCTTCAAGCCCCTCTCCTAATTCAATTAAAGGGAATCCCATCTGGCTGGGGGTTCAGGAAGGGGGGGTGCACCTGGTTCCTGTCCTCACCATCTTTCTCCCTTTGAAGACTAGTATTGCTACCCAGCACCCTTCCTGCTCTGACATCTGCAGCAACAGATCTCCTCCCACCAGATGGTTTCTTTATCTCAACCCAGGCCACTTCACACATAATCAAGGGAGCTTTACTCAGCCTGTCAAAGGCTGGCCAATCAGAAGAGGCATCTATAGGGCTCATTTTAGGTAACTTTAGGAAAGTAGTTCTGAAACTTGTCCTGCAATAGCTATAAGAAATCTAATCTTGTAACTATTATTTAAATACTTGGAATTATTGTTCTAGCTCACTCCTGTCAAAAGTTAGACTTAAGTTTTATAAAGCCTTCCCATGTTAGCCGGTGGAGCTAGCACACTAAAAGGGGAAAAATGAAATTGACAGTTTTTCCCTCACCAGGGCATATAAAACATATTTTATAATCTCTCAGCTTATAATAACAATGCTCCCTACCCTTGAGGCACCTAGGGCAGACCTTTAGGGGTGACATATGTCAAAATAAGGTAGTTTAATACATTGGAAGTACGTTTAATTCCAAAGTTGAATTTGCACATCATTTTTTTTCAAAAAGCAGCCTGCAAGGAGGGCATGCTGCCTTTAAAATGACAGCAGACTCCACAGCAGTGCATTAAATCTACTGGGGTCTCTAAACCTACATGCCCTACCATACACTAGGGACTTACAGGTAAGATGTCAGAACCAATTGAAATTACACCTAATTAGCATATACCTTTTAAATGGAGCGCCGGCGCTGGGTCTGGTTAGCAGAGCCCAAGGCACACTCAGAGTCAGTAACCACCAGTATCAATCAAAAAATGGAGGTGATCAGGGCAAAAAGGATTACTTTCTCACACAGCCCCCTCCCCAGACAAAAAGTGATGGGTAACTAACCTGCATCCTGGTAGTCATCAGCAGCTAAGAGGAAAACCCTGGAAAGTCTATCTGCATTGGCATGGGCAGTCCCAGGTTTGTGTTTCACTGTAAAGTCCATTCCCTGTAGGGAAATGGATCACCTCAATAGCTTATGATTCTCCCCCTCATCTACATGAGGTATCTGAGAGGTCTGTGGTCAGTTTGAACATGGAAGTGAGTACCTAACAGGTATGGTCTCAGCCTCTTTAGGGACCAGACCACATCAAAGGTTTCCTTCTCAATGTCACGCCATCTTTGTTCTCTGGGTAGTAGTCGCCTGGTAATGCAGTTACAGAAGCGGGTCTGAGGACTGTCTCAAAGTACAATTCAGCTGAGCAGGGTTTTATACATTTCTTTGGGTATCATAAAATTCTTCAGTCGATCCTTTTTTGGTAAAGAATGTGGGTCTTGTCTTTGAAGTCATAAATAAGGCCCCTGATAAAAAATGCAGGTGGGCCTCAACCTTGCGTAGACCCAATGGGGGCCAGTGGGTAATGTGTCCAGATGTCGGGCATGAGGGGCGGTTGATCAGTGCGTGTACTGTATGTGCTGTGTCCTGATTGGCTATGTGTTCTGAACTTCATGTGGCATCTGATTTTATACTGTTTTGGGTATGAGCACACCCCTTGGGCCATGTGTGCTTTGTTGGGTCAATCACCATGGGCCATTGTGGTGTCGCTGCACCTATCTGTGGGATTGGCCTGAGTTTCCTTTTCATGCATTTGTCTGCTGGCTACGTGCCACCCCACCTGTGACCTGTCAATCAGTAACCTAAAGCCTAGGTCTCAGAGCCTGACTGACTGTATATTTCTGAGTCAGGGTCGAAGCAGAGCTTATGATGGGTGAATTTGATAATAAAGATGCAACATTTGCATCAACTTTCTCAATATTAACATCTCCAGCCACTTCAAATAAAGGGCGGAAACTCCTATGATGGTAATTACAACTGTAACATTACTACAAGTAAATTTACAATTGTAATTTACATTCCACCACTTTAACATGCTTGTCTGTCACCTCGGCAGAGACGTATGCCAAGGAAATGGAGACCTCTGCCACATAGATGGAGACCTGTGAATTTAAGAAAATAGGTAAATTCCATACACATGACCCATATCACACACACCTGACACCTTTTTACTCCAAAAGGCATAAATACAACTGATAACCTCCACAAGCATCCATGAAAAAACCCTGGAAATCTTTCACCATGGAAGAAACGGCCAACATCAAAATGGCCATTACACTCTGGGTTTCTATACCCCATGCCCCTACTATATCTACAATAGTGGCACCTCCCCAATCACTGAAGTCCTCGGCCGCATCCTGAAGTACTCCATCATTTCCATGGACTTCCTGGATGCCTGGAAACACGCAACAGTCAATACATTTCTAAAGAAACCTTCAGCTGACCCCACTCAACTAGCAAACTACTGTCTGATCTACCTTCTACCCTATCCAGCAAAGATCATGGAGAAAGCCATCAACAAGCAATTTCAATCAATCAATCAATAAACATTTATAAAGTGCACAGCTACCTCAAATAGAGGTGTCCTGGCGCTATGCCGAGATTACAGAAGAGGGCTAGCCAACCAGTAGAGCTACCCTTGACTAAAGAGCCAGGTTTTTAGGATCTTCCTGAACTCTTGCTCCGACTCTATCTGGCGCAAATGAGGTGGCAGAGAGTTCCCCAGTCTAGCGGACCTGACCATGTTGAGCCTTAACATAGTGAGGGACACAGAGCAGACGCTGGTCGTTAGATCTCAAAGTCCATTCCTGACGATACAAGCTGTGCCTTACCTTAAGGTAACCTGGGCCCATACCACGGAGGACTCGGTCAGTGCCTTGAATTCTATCCTCTTTGCTAATGGGAGCCAGTGTAACTGTCTCAAGTGTGGGGAAATATGATTCTGGAAAGGAACCCATTGAATTTGCCTTGCTGCCACGTTCTGCACCATCTGTAGTCTATAAATCAGGTAAGATGGCAAACTCAGATATAGACTGTTGGCGTAGTCCAACGGAGAAGTCACTAGCGTATGGACTATAATCCTGTGGTTGACCTCCAGCAGTAAGTAAAGGAATTTTCTTATGATTCTCAGCTCCCCAAAGCACGCTGAAGAGAAATGCCATACTTGAGCCGTAAAAGATAGATCTGTTTCCCACCTGATGCCTAGATTTCTTTTTTGTTATCTTCGCTGGGACCGGCGGCGATCCCAGTACTACAGGCCACTAGAGGCCCGCTCATGGAGAGGAAGCCTGGCTAAAAAACAGGACCTCCATCTTGTCTGTATTTAATATCAGGCAATTACTGTTCATCCATCTAGAAATGTCCTACAGGCACTCCTTGAATCTGTAGAAGGCAGCAGCGGATTCTTCTTTAAATGAGAACACAAACTGAGTATCATCCGCATATGAAACTACTTTCACACCCCATGATGCTATGAGAGTGGAGAGTGGCACCAAGTAGATATTGAAGAGCAACAGACTCAAGGCAGAGCCCTGAGGCACTCCACACCGTAAGGGTTTTGATGCAGATCGAAATGGGTGGAGAAAGACCTGTTGGGAGCAGTGTTTAAGATAGGACCGGATCCAGGAGAGTGCCACGCCTTGAATACCTAGCTGATTTAGTCTTTCCATTAGGTTTGAGTGTGCTACCATGTCAAATGCTGCTGACAGATCTAACAAGACTAACATGGCTGATGCACCAACATCAACAGTTATTCTCACAGATTCAGCCACCTCAACCAAAGCTGTCTCAGTGCTATAACCCAAACGTAATCCAGATTGAGAATCATGAAGGAGGCCATTTGTCTCTATAAACTTGGCTAGCTGTCGTTGAGCCAGTTTCTCTAGCATTTTTGCAAGTGCCGGCAAGAGGGAGATCGGTCGAAAATTGATGAGCACAGCTGGATGGGCATTAGATTTTTTAAATAAAGGTAGTAAGAATGCTTGTTTCCAAATGGCCGTAAAAGTGCCTATTTTTAGCGAGGAGTTCCAGATGTGGTTCAGTGCTGGATTTAGCAAGAGGACCGATGATCTAAAAAGCTAGCGAGGGCAGGGATCCCATGGGGAGCCTGATTTGCATCTCAGAATTTCAGTCAGTGATTCCTCGAGTGTTATAGGGAGAAATTCAAAGAAGGAGCCAGGGGAGTTCGAGCTTACAGTTTGATGCATAGCCGAAACCTCATCCGCAGCCGGAAACGTCGAGTACACTTTTATGATTTTTTCCTCGAAAAAATCCGAAAAGCCCATACACAGGAAGGAGGAAGGGTGAATGATACCCTCCAGCACTGACGAATTGGTGAAAGATCTAACAATCTTAAAGATTTCTGTTACCGAGTTCTCTGAACTCTCTATGTGCCTGACCAAATATTCCCTCCTCGTCAGCTACATCAACTTGCAGAAATTCTTCAACGCCTCCTTATAGGTATTTTTTGTTGCCGTATTGTACGTTTTTCTCCAGCAGCGATTTAACCTCTTGCACCCGCTCTTTTCCATTCTAAGGTCTGTCGAAAACCAAGGGGCAGAGGGCGACCTTTGGGGGGTCATGACTGGCCTAATAGGTGCCACTATATCTAAAGCAGATGTGATCCACAAATTAAACAAGGAGGAGTCATTGTTGGGATTGCCCGACAGCTGTGGCTCCATTGCTGGTAAAGCAGGCCCCACTTCTTCAATGCACACCAGCTCCTAGACATCATGCAATCAGGTTTCCGGTCCAACTGCAGCACCGAGACCACCCTTATCGCAGCCATAGGCAACATCAGGCTGATCCTCTTCTGCAGAGGTAGAGAGGCCCTCATTCTGCTCTACATCTCAGCAGCGGTCTCCCATTCCACCCTTGTCAGAAGACTATGTGAAATAGGCATCCAAGGACACACCCTCAACTGGATATGCTCCTTTCTCATAGGAAGAACACAAAAAGCCAACCTACCACCCTACACATCAGAGGCCAAGAGCCTCAAATGCGTAGTACCCTCATGGATCTTTCCTCAGTCCGACGCTATTCAACCTCTACATGACCCTGCTGGTGAACCTCTTCAGTTCACACAACATCAACATACTCTCCCACGCAGATGACACCCAACTGATACTCTCCCTGTCAGAGAAGACCCCCAAAACAAAAAACAACTTACCCACCTGCATGACCATGGTAGCCACTTGGATGAAATCCAACTGTGTGAAACTCAACACAGACAAAACTGAAGTGGTGATCTACGGAATGAAAGCCTTGGCCTGGGACACCACTTGGTGGATAATGGACCTCGATCCCACACCCAACCCCACCCCACCCCCTATGCCAGAAATCCAGGAATTATCCTGGACAACAAAATCAATATGACAGTCCAAGTAAGCAGAGTGACCTGCACCACATCCTGAGGATGCTGCGAATGATCTTCAAATGGCTACCTAAGAACACCAGGAAAAAGTCACACAGGTCCTGATTACCAGCAGACTCAACTATGGTAATGCACTCTACACAGGCATTACTAAGAAGCTCCTGAACTGGCTCCAGACCATCCAAAACACTGCAGGAAGGCTCATCCTCAACCTACCTCACCACACCCATATCACACCACCTTTCTGAGAACTTTACTGGCTCCTCATACACAAACCCAACCACATCAAACTCCTCACACACACATACAAGGTACACTGACCCTGCCTACCTCAATAACCACAGACATTTCCACCTACCAGCTTACTAGCACACAAACCATGTATCAAAAAAGCAACTGACGGAGGCTCTACCATCTCCTACACTTTCCCCAAGGAGTGGAACAACCTCCCACAGTACACCAGGACCTCACCTTCACTTCTTGCGTTCCACAAGAAGCCAAAGACCTGGCTTTTTGAATATTCACACAAAGGTGGCAGCTGCCTATCTACCGGCAAAGTGCCTGGATACCCTCCTGGGTGATTAGTGTGGGAAACAGCGTTTCCAACGCTGTCGGTACAACGCGGTGCCATTACAACGGGGTCAGTACAACGACTGCGTTGTTACCACGCATACCATTACAACGCAAGTCATTACAACGACTTGCTGTAGGGGTTTCAGGTGTTGGATTTTAAATCCAACACCTTCCCTACTGTTGCACAGACTGGAGTTGGAATAGTAAATTATACTATTTCAAACTCCAGCGGCCCCTACAGCACGTCGTTGTAATAATTGAACATGAAATGGTAAACATGGTCAATCTAGGTATTCCCTGGGCATTGTCACACAACATGCAAGATTGTAAAGTCTATGCCCAATCACCTATGTGAAATGAGTGATGTGTAGCAAATGTACATATTGTGCCTCAGCAATTCTTCATTGTTATGGCATATACACAAGGCCACTCACATATCAGCATAGATTGACTCTGTGTCTGGTAGTTGAAAAATAGGCGAAGTGTGGCTAGCTACCTCTGAATCAACAGACCTGTTGGATACTTCTCCAAGAATGACAAATGGACATAGCTGGAACACTTTGACATAGATCACCTAATGAAAATACTACAACAGCATGTGTTTCTTCATTGGAGTCCAAAATTTGGCTACACGCTGAACGACAGATACATGTACGAATCCCAGAACAATTTGCTGTTTGAGTGGCATTGATATCTGACATGCCTCCAAATATTTATACAACACAAATTTTGGTAGGGTGGAGGACCTTACTCTACAGGCATGTGCATGGTATGATGTCACCACACAACAGGAGGACAAATACATTTGAAAAGCTGTTCACTGTGCACATGTCAACAGTAGATGTGCTGTTGACAATTGGTAGTATTGTCTGGGATATGTGTTACACCCCAACCAAACATGTGTCCAGGGCAAATTTGGACTTTGGAAAACATACTGGGGCTTAGTTACAAGCCCATTGCTCCACCGGTGCATCATTTTTTTTTTTGATGCACCAGTGTCACAATTAGCTTGTCCATATTTACAAGGACACGTAAAGTCACTCTGCATGGATGCTTCATGCTTTCTGATTACAGCGTCACTTTCCCTACTAAAGTGGCACATTTCCAGCTAGAGCATCAATTTTGCTACTAAAGTGGCAGATTTACAACTAAAGCAGCCATTTCCTACTAAAGCTTCACCTTTCCTAATCAAGCATCACCTTTACTACTCTAGCGTCTTGTTTCCTAAAGGGTCCCTTTTCCTACTTGAGTGTCACTTTTCTGACTATAGCGTCACCTTTCCTACTCAAGCGTCACCTTTACTACTCAAGTGTCTCGTTTCCAAAAGGGTCCCTTTTCCTACTTGAGCATTATCTTTCCGACTAAAGTGTCACGTTTCCTACTCAAGCTTCACCTTTTGCTACTCAAGCATCTCATTTCCTACAGGGTCACCTTTCCTACTTGAGTGCCATTTTTCCGCCCAAAGCGTTATTTTTCCTGCTCAAGAATCACCTTTACTACTCAAGTGTCTTGTTTCCTAAGAGGTCACTTTCTTACTTGAGCATCACATTTCTGGCTAAAGCTTCACTTTTCCTACTCAAGCATCACCTTTACTACTCAAGCGTCTCATTTCCTGAAGTGTCACCCTTCCTACTTGAGCGTCACCCTTCTGAATGAAGCGTCACCTTTCAACTAAAGCATGTTTTTTGACTGATGACTAACTAGTGAAATGGGCAATGCGTTTATTTTAATTGACGCAACAAGCTCTTTGTGTGTTGGACAGTGTATAGATTAGGCTTGGGCATGAAATTCTGCTCTGCTCTCAGAGTTGGCATAGTTTTTTCCCACTCTGCTCTCTGTGTAGCGTGCAGAGTTCTGGAAAATCTTAGTCCAGACACCTCCTGGCAAGATTTCTCAACGCGTGCGGTCGCAGATGGCCGCTACCAATAGCATTGAGAAACCTTCTGTTTGTGTTGAGGAAGCTGCAGCTCGAGTAGAACATCTACTTGAGCGGCAGAAAGAAGCAGTGCCCTCTTGTGCTGTGCATGTTGACATTCACACTGATTTTCCAGCGCGAGACAAACAACCGGCGCTAAAAATCAGTGTGAACGGCACGAATCAATGCACTCCGCACTTGCCGACAATATGCAAATTCCTGCCTTAAGACTACCATCTGACTGGGTCAGAGGGAATGGTGGGTCGATGGGCCTAGCATTTCCTGCCTGCCCTATTCCTCCTTTGAAGCTTCATGCTAAATGACCCCTCCCACCTGCTCTGATATCCTTGTGTGGCAGAGGTCTCTCCAAAAGATAGCCTCTCCCAGGATGAGCTACTTATCACTTCATCAAAGCAGCCTGGCTAATCCCGGCAACTCTGACCAATTAAGGAGGACTGCAGGAAGGCTGAATTTTGGCTTACAACCAAGAAAGTCTTTTAACTCCTTTTCTGTACAATTTAGGATACATTCAGCAATAGCGTATTGCTGGATTTATCAATACCATTCTCCTAAATCCTTGAATGATATCTCAATTCAATTCCTAATGAATGTTATGCATGTATAAACTATTGCAATGTTATCCAATGGGGCTAGGTATCTACAATGGAGAAAATGAAATGTGCACTTTCTCCATCACCAGGACATATAAAACAACTTTGCTACAGGCCCTGCTTATAGTTACATGACCCCCATCCCTGGGATACCTAGGGGAGATTTTAGGGGTCCTGAATATGCCTACATACTGTAGATCCTCACTTCACAGGGCTCCTAGCACCAAAGTCTAATTTGGGAGGTACTTTACTACAATGTGGGAACTGAAATGTGCGATTTCTCTATCACCCAGGGCATATAAAACATCTTTTATAAGGACCCTGCTCATAATTACATGAATCACCCACCCCGGGACACCTAGGGGAGGCCCTAGGGTAACTGCACATGCAAGAATATTGTAGATTATTACTTTTTAAGTGCCCCTACCATCAAAGTCGAGATTGTGCACAATTTACATTTAAAAGCAGTGCTGAAACACAGGGCTGCTTTTAAAATGACGTCAGGCTCTCACCAGTTCGCACATGCCCGTATAACAAAGGCTGCTGGCCTTTAAACTGCCATGGCCTATTACATACTATCGACTTAAAAGCAGTTTTAGTCCCCCTGCCCTAATATCTACTATGGACTTATAGGGTAAGTCATGCCAATTATAGGTGTACCCTAACACATAGTGTACCCTAATGCATGTGTGTGTTTTCACTGTGTGTTCAACATAGCAGTGGGTGTTTCCAACATAGCACTGGTCCTGTGCCTGCCCAGGTCTGAGACCAGGGCACTCTCAGAGTCAGGAAAACCAGCATCCAGGGGTCTCAAATGGGACACAATGTGGGGGGACACTGCAAACAGGTCCTGATTTTCAACAGTTATGTTGCATTTTATGCTATCTTGTGTTATGTGTATTTGTATACCGCCCAACTCACTTGTGAGGGTATCCTGGTGCTGAATCAAGAGCTGTATGTGCCATGCCAAGGTTGGGCCCAGGTGAGGAGCCAGGTCTTTAATTTCTTGCGGAATTCAAAAACAGAGGAGGAGACTCTGATGTGCAAGGGCAGATCTTTCCAGGCTTAAGGTTTGACGTAGGAGAAGGCATGAACAGGAATATCTGGTTCTGCGTATGTGTGTACTTAACATTGTACAGCGCATTCCTGTCATTTCCCAGGTCTGGAGCACAATGTGCTGTCTAAACGCAGGCAACCTTGCACTATGGTGCAAGAGTGCCTGCATTAAAGGCATGATTGTTTTTGTTCAGGAAGGGGCCTTTTCCAGCACAAAAACAATCCTCAGAGGCATTTCTATCTTTCAATGTGTACTGCAGGATGCAGCACACTTAGAAAGAGAAAACACGGAGAAATAAAGATATTTCTCCTTGTTGCACCTCTGATGGAAAGGCGTACAAATCTGATTCATTCCTAGATCTACCACTCTTAGTAAATCTGGGAATTCTTCAGAATACATGGGTGGATGCGTGGGAACACCCACGCTCCACCCATATAATGCACTCACCATGCAGTGTAACACAAGGCTGCGACTTGCACTGCCTTGCGTTATACTAGATTTACTAAGCCAAGCAGGGCGGCCTTGTGTGGCTTGATACATCCCATTGTAGGTATTGTACTGCCCTTCGTCACCTTGTATGGCGCAGGGTGACTGCAAAACCTATGATAAATATGCTCCTCAGGGCCTCATTTACAAACTTTTGATGCATGGCAGAGCAGCAGGCCTTCCTGCTGCGCTGCCATGTGTCAAAAGAAAAGAGCAGGAATGCACCATATCTACATGATACGGTGCATTCCTGTCCTTTCCCCCTGCGATTGTGGACAAACAACAGCTGTGCACCAATGCAGATACCCTTGCATCATGTTGCAGCTATGTTGATAGCATTCGCCTCTTTCTATGTGTGCTGCAGAATGCAGCACGCATAGAAAGTGGAAAAAACGAGGAGAAATAAAAGTATTTCTCCTCGTTGTGCCACTCCTACGCCGAGAGGCGTGGGATTCTGACGCATTCCCAGGTTTACGATTTCTCGTAAATCTAAGTATTCCTCAGATTACATAGGTGCTGCGTGGGAACACCCACAGCGGCACCCATGGAACGCCCCTTTCACGCAGTGTTCTGTGTAAAAGGGGCACATATTTACAAAACCATGAAAAGCCACGTAAAGTGGCTTTGCTTGGCTGTGTAAATATGCTACGGCACATTGCGCCATCGGAGCTTCAAAAAAGTGACGCTCCGGCAGCGCCAAACTGCCTCTAAGGCCTCGTAAATGAAGCTCTCGGGGGGGATATGTACAAGAAAGTGGCAGAGAGAGGTGTTAGCCTTCCTGGCTTAACGCCTCTCTCTGCCACTTCAGAAACGCAAGGCTGCATCATATTTACAAGAATGTGGTGCAGCCTTGCATTTCCCCCTGCAATGGCGCTAAGTTTCGTAATTTAGCCCCAACCCAGGCACCCTTGCACCATAGTGCAAGAGTGTCTGGGTGCAGGGGAGGATTGTTTATGTGTAGGAAGCTGTCCCTTCCTGCACATAAACAATCCTAAAATGCCATTCTGTCACTGTCATGTGTGCTGCTTCATGCAGCACACATGAAAGTCACAAAATGGCATTTTTTTTAAGGTGTTGTTTATGTACAGGAAGGGACACCTCCCTACACATAAACAATCCATAGCATTTTGCTTTTTCCATGTGTGCTGCACAAGGCAGCACACATGGAAAAAGCAAAAACGAGGAGAAATAATGCATTTCTCCTCATTTCGCCAACTTAAGACCAGGTTTTACCTGGTCTTAATTTTGGCACTGCCTCCTATGTACGCCACCCTTGTACATAGGGGGCAGCGTCAAAATGAATGGGTGTTGCGGTGGAACGCCCACCACAACACCCACTGCCCACCCCTTTCACGCTAACCATAGCGTGAAAGGGGGCCTTATTTACAAGGCAGCGTTAAGCCACATGAAGTGGCTTAACGCTGCCTTGTAAATGAGGCGCAGCCCCTATCGCCAACACAACGTCGATATAAGTGACGTTGTGGTGGCGATAGGGGCTTGTACACATGCCCCTCAGTGTCTAGCAGTGCTATAAATCATACATAGTCATTCAACCATTTACCAACAGTTTCTGTTCATGCACCTCTTGCAAGTTATAGTTTGCCCCCTAAGAATGAAGAATGAACAACTAGAGAGCTATTTTGGACTGTGACAAAACACTCGTGCCCATGTTGCTGCCAGGTATAAATATTACAAATGTTTCGTTGCTGCCATTTTCAGACTTGTCGCAAAGAACACCAAAAAAATGATGAAAATTTGCCTGGATATTTTGAATGTTTTACTCTTGTGCGTGGATGTCCTCTGCTTGTCACGTTCCGTTGGAAAGTCGAAAATGTTTTTGAATCTTCCGAGCAGGCATGAATCCTTCCAACTGGAAGGCACGGGAAACTGGTTTAATCCTGGCTGATTCATGCGTCCCTAAAATATACATTAAAATGGCGTTGAAGAAAGCTGGTGAGAGGTCTGGAATTCATGATGCTCAGTGCCATTATAGCAAGAAATGAAACATGAAATCAGAAAAAGCGCATTAACATTTTGATCACCTAGAATCTAGGCCCTAGATAGAAGCCAGCACGCGAAATACCTAGAGCAAACCAGCGTTTTAGCCATGCCGTTATATCTAACAAAAATCAGTTTTAAAAAGTACCGAGGTAAAAATGCCTTCATCAATAACATTTTTTATTTTGTAGAGTAAACTGTGTCCTGGTTAGAATTCGTACTATTTGTTAAATTGAATTTCACTTCCTAAGATTTACAAAACAACCTTCAGCCATAACTGACATAGCAGTGGTTCCAGTCTCCATTTTAAGCATCTTGAGCATTTCACTATTGGTAACATAGGCTCATCGCTTCATATATTCGTTATTAATAATTAATTTCGTAAAAGTGACTCGTGAAAGGTAACAAATTCGCACACTAAAAAGTGCAATTAGTGTGTTGGTTAAAATTCGTGCCATCGTGCTTTGTTTTGTAATCACTATTGATCACGTATTCCTTTCTCTCCATATGTAACCGACGCAGAATCTGCATGGTAATGTTACATTCTGCTTACTGCCTACAATAGTTTATACTTTTTCCAGGAGCTTTCAATCCTTGTAAGCTAGAAGAAAAACACCTTTATTGAGAACTCGTAATTTGTAGCCTATGCATGTAATACTTAGAGAGTTTTTTTCAGTGCAGGAATGCCACTTCCCCTCATTTTATGCATCCATTCTTAGAAAATAAAAGCTAACTAGTAAAGCAGAGTTACTTTAAAAAAAAAAAAAAAGCATTTCTTTCAAAATAGGAATATTAAAGTGCATGGCTCTCTCAGTCTAGGGGCATCAACTCATTAGCATACTCCTGCCGCCCAACACACACTATCAGCCCATGGTGGGTGGGGCCGGTATCTGTCACTGAGCAGTTCTGTGTACCGTGAATCATTTACGTTTTTGTTTATGCCTCTTTTGACTGCGAGCAGCGACTTGGGTCTCCAAGGAGCTTAAAAATATGAGGGCAGATTCATCAATCTTTCACACAGCGCAATGCAGCAAGCCACCTTGCTGCGCTGCATAATAGGGAATGAATGCGCTGTATTTAACATTATATGCGCATTCCTGTCCTTACTTTGTGCTGGTGCACTTTTAGCTGCCTAGCACCAATGCAGGATCCCTTGAGTCATGTTTTAAGGGTGCCTGCGTTGTAGGCAGGATTGTTTTTGTGCAGTAAGGGACACCTTCCTGCACAAAAACAATTGTTAGAGGCATTTTCCTCTTTCTATGTGTGCTGCAGCACACATAGAAATTTGAAAAATAGGAAAAAACTAGGAGAAATAATGATATTTCTCCTCGTTACATTTCACCCGTGGAGGCATAGCATATTGATGCATTCCCGGTTCTACATCTAATGGTGAATAGAGGAATGTGCCAAAATCCATGGGTGGATGTTTGGGAGCACTCATCCTCCACCTCTTGAACACCTCCCTCGCGCAGAGTAACACAAGGCAGCGGTTTGTGCATCCTTGTGCTAATCTAGATTTATCAGGCCATGCAGTGCCATGTAAGGTGGTCTTGCGTGGCTTGATAAATCTCACTTAGGTTTTGCATCACCATTGTGCCTCCTTGCGTGGTGCAAGGGTGATGCAAAGCCTTGATAAATATGGGCCACGATCTCCTGCAGTTGGAGGGAAGGAGGTGTGCAGAGAAGGAAGGGCAGAGAAACGATGGAAGGATGGATGAAAGCAGAGATGGATGGATGGTGAGGAGAATATCCTGTTGATAGAATGATGACTGGAAAGAGGATAGATGGAGAAATGTATGGAAGAATACAGGAATAGAAGGATGGAAAGACGGATAAAGGGATAGATGGAGAAATGGGTGGATGGAGGGATGGGTGGCTGTTGGCTGGATGGAAGGATGAATGAGAATTAAAACCCGCTTTAAAAGAGTCAACGTCACAACTTCCAGACCATCATGGTGAGAGTCTTGTAAAGAAGATTGTTTGAGGACTTCAAAGGAGATGGCCAATGAGGTAGAATCCAAGGTGGAAGCAATGCCAACTGACTGAGAAACGGGAACAAAGTTCTGCAAAGCCAATAAGATACCACCACAATCACTTTTTCCGTGGTAGATTTTCAATAACAGCTTCTGAATCAAAAGAAACAGGGGAAAGGCATACAACAGTTTAATTTACCTTTTCATCAGAAAGCATTCAGCCCCCATGTATTCTTCTAAAGACATATTGTGTAAAACCTTGGCAGTTCACCATTTTTCCTGGATGCAAGGAGATCTATGTATGGGGTGCTAAATATTGAGCATATAAGTAGAAAAGCCTCCTAGTTAGTGTCAGATTCTGAGAGGAAGCAAACACTCTACTCAGTTGATCCTCATCCACATTGTCCAAATCTCTGATGTGAACTGCCGTTATTGAAGAAGATATTCCTCTGCCCAGAGACCTAGGGAACATTCCACCATATTCAGGGGTGTTGAGCCAGTGCTTCCTTGATGGCTGGTATATGCCAACCACACAGAATTTTCTGTCATTATGAACACATTGGAGAGGAGTGTGTAGCCCTTGAAATGGGGCAGAATGATGCAAATTACTGTAAGCTCTCTACACTTCAAGGACTCCACCAACCCCAATATAAAGCTCTACTGTCCATGGTAAGAGCCAATGGAGGTTTCCGGAGTGTAGGTAGGTACAAACCTCCCTTTTAAAATATTAGTAAATCACCTTTATGTAGGCCTTGCAACCCACAAGACGGAGTGCATAGCATTTAAAAGAGGGACAGGTAGAAAAGCAATATTATTATATCCCTACAGTGACAAGGCCCTAGCAGCAATTTTGACTGTGGCAGGTCTGTCTGACCTATGTAGAAAGAGCACTGTACTGTATATTGGGAATAAGACCAACTAAAACATAATTGAACATCTATTTTTAATACTTATTAAAAAGCCAATTTAATGGTGAAGTCATATTTTTAATAAATAGTAAGGGAAAGTACCTTTTAGAAAGTTACATTTTCCCTGCCTGAAGATCCTGGAGGGTAATTTGCATTAACAGTTCAGCAGCTCCCAGACTGTTTTCAGCCCTGGAAGAGTTTTGAAATTTCGCCCAAGAGAGCCCCAATTGGCTGACTGTAGATGACTCCTCTGAGCTTAGGAGAGCCCCAATAGGCTGACTGTAGATGACTCCTCTGAGCTCTATATAATATACAAAAGGAGGCTGTGGGCATTCTGTTAATACCAGAGTGTCAAATCCTGCCTGAAAGGTCTGCTCAGCCACGTGTAACACTTTGGCACACTTGAAAGGGAGAGAACAGGTCCTTTGGACATCCTAATATTGGCACGGTTGTCCCAGTCCTAACAGATTGGGGAAATGTACAAGTTTACTAGCATGTCCACTAGTCATTAACCAATAGAAAAATGTTACACTCTAGGCAATTGTGTCAGCAATGCAATCTTTTCATAAATGAAAAGAAATCAACAGTTAACAAAACTCAAAACATGGGAAGCAAAATCTACTAACAAATTAACCCCACCTGCAAATGATGATGCAATATAAAAGTGTGATGGAAAACAGGTGTGAGAAAATGTCTCTTTTTGCATGGTGACCCCCTTTTTGCTGAATTGGTTTGATGGTTTTTAGACTCCACACAGTGGGACACTGCTGTCCAGTGTTGTGACCCCCAAAACATGTAAAAACTGGCTAATCCCTGATTGGCTTATTTAGCTTTCTTATACCTCCATAGTATACGGTTCAGAAAATACACCTATGGCAGTGAAAGTTAAAATGTCATCTGTGGACTGCAGCACTTATTGTGCCATCCACTAGAGTGACAATGGAGGAAACAAGCATTGGCAATGCCAATTGGTCTCGGCATATTAATGAGTTTAGTGGTGTAGCAGTTACAGCATAGTTACCAGCATAGTTACCAGGACAGCAGTAATAACAATATAAGCAGGATAACTGCTACATTAGAGTTAGTAGGATAACAGAGTGAGCAGTACAGCAGTGACAACAGATTTATCATGACAGTAATGTGAGCAGTGAGCGCAGGACTTTAGTGACAATTAAATTAGCAGGACACACTAACAGCAAAATTAGCAGATTAGTAGTAACAGCAGTGTGAGGAAAACAAACAGTAGCAGGAAAGCAATAATAGGAGTGCAACTAAAGCAATGGCAGTGGGACAATAGTGTGAGCAGTATTATTAGAGTAATGACTGCAGTAGGAGGAGGACAGCATTGGTAACAGTAGGAGAGAAGTGAGAGCAGAACATCAGTGTTAGCAGGATAGCAGTGACAATGAAATTAGCAGGACACACTAACAGCAGAATTAGCAGGATAGTAGTAACAGCATTGGGACGAGAAAAAACACAGTATCAGGAAAGCAATAATAGGAGTGTGACTATAGATGTGATGTATGGGGGTCAGTGCGGCTGCAGACAGAGGTTTAAAAGGCCAAGGGCTGCTTTCTGTCATTGTCACTCAGAACTTCGGCAGCAGAAACAATGTCCTTCAGGTCTTTAACTTAGCTTGTTCACAGACAATGCATTAAAATAAAACAGTTTCGTGTAGTTTTGGCAATTATTATTTTTCAGTAAGAGGGCCCCAGGTTAAAGGAGCAGTTGGGAGATAACGTGTTCTTTCAGTGTGCACAACTGGTCCGGTCTGCAGATACTGCGTGGCCGGAGCACGGCAGTTGACGTGTACACTCCCTCGCACTCACTCACACATACACACACACACAGACTCTTGCACTCTTTCTCAGATGCACAACCTCAGTTCCGGCGCTCTCTCTCCTGTTAGCCGCCTACAACAGAACAAATTACTAACCATGAAAGTGGGCAGAGGATGTGGCTAATGTCCAGAGCTGCCAATGGAGATAGTGCACATATGGCGAGTTCAGCTCTGAATTGGGCCTTAGGCCTGCTCACATCATGAGGCAAAACAGGCCCATTTTTTTCAAGGCTCGTCTTTGAAAGCATTTGGAGCTTAAGATACTCATAAACAGAGACCTCAAGCCATTGCAAGTGCACAGAGAATGGTGCCCACCCGCACATTCCAGGGCCCGTTACCGCAGCCAATCATTACTGCAGATCTGCATGTGGAGAGGTGTGGTGCAGCGGCCAGGGCAGCTCCCTTCAGAGCACATGGTTCACGGTTCGATCCCCGGCTACAGCGGCAGCTCAGCCCAGCACCATGTGACGCTGGGCAATAGCTCACTTCATTTCCACGACCCTTGAGACCCGTAAGGGTGACTAGTTCGCGCTTTACAAATATGGATTTTTTTACATGTGTATTTTGGGAAGGATGCGACTGTCATTCAACATATTCAGTCCCAGTACAAAATCTTTCACTAGCAGAGGGTACACAGCAGGAAGAACACTTTGCTACAATAGCTGCTATGTGCATCGAGCATGATAAAAAGGCATTGGTTAGTGACCTGGCATGGGGAGCGCTGCAGAGTTTCTATGGCGGTCTCTAGACCATCACAAAAAATGCCTTTGTAAAACTGGCTTTATATAATGAAATTAACATAACTACTTTATTGTACTCTCTAGAAAGTGTAGCACATTTGTAGTGTCACACATAAGTACCCTGAAAACAGCGAAATGTCTCCTACGCTTACTGAAAACTTGGCAGCTATGCTATATTTAATAGTCTTTACCGGTTGCTGATAATCCGTCGTCCTGTCAGTCACTGATCTTTCATTTTCTTTTTGGGGGGGGGTGCATCACCCATTATAAGTTTTAAGCCGACCCAGATCCTTGTAGGATCCACATTGTTACTGAAAGCAAATTCAAACAAGAAACTTAAAAAAACAAGCCCAGGCTCGAACCCGGGTCCCCAGCTCCAAGGTCTGCAGCTGTAGCCGTAAGACTAGAAGCACCTGGAGGCGACTCCGTTCAAAGTAGGCACTATACAAGAGTAATGTGCTACGCGAAAAAATACTGAAACACCACATAACATAACATTCTTGGGGAATGCAAGAACAACGTGAATTATAAAACAGGGACTGCTTGGTATTACCGTTAACGTTCCTTGTGCACAAACTGATCAGTTTGTTTGTCAGACGGTGAATAATAGTGTTCCATAGCAATCTGTTTCAGTGTGCGTTTGAATTACTACCGAGACTGCGGCCGGACGGACCCGGCCTACCTAAAGCCGTGGGCCTAAGTCAGTCATGCGGACACATTCCCGTGTCAGTATGCGCCTGGCATGTGACTGACTCATACCAGCCCCTCTGGCCTTTACGAGGTACAGTCATTCGGATATCTGAGTCGGCGCCAGTCCTTCGGAAATTCAAGACATATATATGATACATGACTGACTTTTCCTCGGCACCCTGAGCAGGCCAGAGGCACCGTACTGAGGTGACGGACTGTGCCCTAGTCTTACAGAACTGTCAGAGAGAGACACTGGCCTGACAAGGTGACTGACTGCTCCCCAGCACTACTGGCATTTCATAGACACTGCCAGACACATCCCTGACTGCACGTGCTCTCTGGGCCTGTCTGTGGCACCAACGTGGTGTGTGAGTGATTGTGCCTCAGCCCAACAGGACTATTGGAATCACAGACCTGACCAGGTCACTGGCTCTGTCCCAGCACTTCCGTTATGAAATGGACATAGGCTCCTGACCGTAAATCATTGCCTTGAGCACATCAGACACTGGGTTGTTCAGTGGATGGCAGAGTCGGCCAAACCCACATGAAATGAATGAACATGCGGTTCACCTAAAGGGACTGTCACATAGTGAATGGTCAGTCTGAAACTCTAGTTTGAACCCGTCCCTCCTGGGCTGTGGTGGACACCCCTCCACAGGGCCTTCTGTCCTGAAACCTGCTGTCCAGAGTCGCTGTACCAGATCTGTTGCCATGCACTGAGTGACAGTGTAGCTCACACCGGTAGTTGGAGTGAATATGGCATTGGTGCTAAGTCTCAGGGGGCAGCACTGAGTTGGGGGTCAGCAATCTAGAACAAGCAAGAAAGAGTACAGCGGGCCGAGTCTGCACCGCACCCCATGCCCAACAGCTGGCGGGGCCCTGAGGCAGCGGCTGCCCGGAAGAGCAGAGGGAAGCAGCGCATACAAAGTCAGCAAAGAGTACAGCACAGCGCCCAGCAGCTGCCCGGGAATGAAGCGGCGACGACGCCAGCACCTATAGAAATTAGTTCTCAATAACATAGCACTCACTATTATTAGGCCTCACACGGGCTCGGCTACAGTGCCCAGGCCCAAGCCGGCTCCCTGTCCCAGGCATTCCTCCGAGTGATAGTGGTGGAGCCCGCCCTACGGCGACTTTGGGCTGCAGCCAACGACGAAAGAGATGCGCTGAACGACAGGCACTTTACGAAATCAAATGCACATACACATGAAAGCGCGCCTGAGCGACGCCAATCTCATTCAACAAGAGGCAGAAGCAGACTTTTGCCGCGCATGCGCACGATCTAAAGCATCGTGTGCATGCAGTCTGGACAGGTCAGGCAAAATAGAGTGCGAATGCAAGCAGCCAATAATAGGAAAAAACAAGCATTTACAAATGCAATAGGACTCGTATTTACGCGAGTCCTATTGCATTGTAAACAAAAATGCGGGCGCCGAAGAAGGCAGGAACGGGAGTGGGTGGGGGGGTGGTGGTGGCCAGAGAAGTCACAGACTGCGGGAGGGAACAGGGGGAGGCAGGGGAGCAAAAGAGTTGCTGAAGTAAAGGGGCTGATAGCCATGGAAGGATAAACATGACGTCATGGCAGTAAGGAGGCGGGACTAATACGCCGGCAACCAATCAGAATGCAGTTTTTCTGATTTGAGCCAATCAAAAGCATGGGCAGAAAGTGGGCGGAGCTTCCCCACAATACTGTATACAGCATCTCTCGACGAGACAGCGCATGCGCTGCCTAGCCGAGACCTAAAAATGGCTTCAGGCCTACCATTGTAGCCTGACTCTTGCAGTGTCAACCTTGCAGTGTGACCTCTTAAACTAACCCATTTTATAACAGGGAAAAACGTTCCTTTTAAATATTAGTAGTCATGCTTCTGTAAGCCTTGTAAGCAACATGGTAGGGTGCATGGTATTTCTATAAGTGGGACATGCAGAAAATTAATGTTATCATGTCTCTACAGTGGCACAGCCCTAAAAGCAATTTTCACTGTAGCAGGCCTAGCTGTCCTACGTAGCAAACCAGAGTAGAGATGAAAATAATAAAACTGTATCTCAGGAATGGGACCAGGAAGAAAAATATTAAACCACTCTTTTTACTAGTGATTAAAAATACAATTTAATGGTAAAGTCAGCTTCCTAATAAATACTAAGCAAAATTAACTTTTAGAAACTTACTCTTTACCTGTCTGAATTATTAAAAGGCTAATCAACTCCCAGCCTGTGCTCAGCCTAGGAACAGGTGTGAAATATCTGTGAAATTCCTCCTAGAAGCACCCAATAGGCTGACCTAAAAGGGCAGAGGTGCCTCTTGTGAGCTCAATTGCATATACAGGATGAGGGCTGTTTACCTACTGTTGACACCACAGTACCACATTCTGCATGGTTGTTTGAAGTGTATGTAAAAGTCTTGCACCTTTCAAAGGGAGAAGACAGGATTCCAGGACAATTATTGTGTATTCTGTGTCTGGTTGTTGAAGGTCCCTGCTTTTGTGCTGTCAGACTTCTGTCTTTGGATTTGTTGTGGGTGCAGTCTTCACTCACACCCCAGCCTCAGAGCCCAAGTTTAGTGTGACCAAAGACCTTTGCCATCTTGGAGTTTTCCTGACACGCTGCATGTTGGGCCATTTGCAGTAACATAAAGAGTAAACTATTCAAAATTAGGTGGGTCAGGGCATAGGAACCTTTGCTCCACTAGTCAGAAAGTAAATAGGAGTGTCTTAAGGTGTCCCTCAGCCACAGGCTGTTGATTCCTACAAAGCTGGACCCTTACTAAGCCTTCCTCAGAACACTGCTGGACTTGCAAAAGGATATCAGGCAGAAGGAACCTGCTGCACTTTGCATATGTGACCTTTAAGAAGGACCTGAGGAGGTTGGACCACCCAACTCCCCTTGAAATCCTAGGACAAAAAGGAATCCAGGGACATTCTCATGAAGAATTTTAGCTGACCAGTGGCAACTGGACTTGGATTGGAGTTTGCTGTTGCCTCTGCCTGACACACTGAGAATCTTTATGTTCTCCTTTGGGGTCCTTGAGGTGTTTGAAGTGTACTCCTGTGGTTGTTTGGGCACCAAAAGAAGGTTGGGACCCTTTTTAAAAATGTTTGCTCCACAGCTTCAAGGGGACCAACCACAGCAACACATTAAAATTCATTGTAGTCTTGTGTGAAGAGGAGTCTTTCCTCAAAAAAATTACAAAGTGCCTTTTCACATTGGAATTTAGAAACTTTTTCAAACTTCCCTACTTCCAGGCTGTAGCAGGGCCAATCTACTTGATGTATCCAACCTGCAATCCATTGCGGTCAGCCTCAAGTCATGCCTAGATACTTGTTTACCTTGACCATTGACTACCATCAGCGCTTTGTGCTGTATGGTCCAAATATCACTTAAATCTCTAAAAATTGAGGTCCCCATATTGGATTTTTGTCATTTTGCTTATTGAATGTTCCTCTATTTTTATACATTTGAGTGGTATTTTTATTTTGTTGTGTTTTTGAGTTTTTAATTTCTTTGGTACTTCTAAATGCTTTCACATTTTCACTGTGCTAAGCCTCTCTGTTCTGTGCCATAGCTACCTGAGTTTAAGCTGAGGTTTAAATTATTGACACCTTTGACTGGACCTAACAGGATAGTGACTTTATTACTTGTTATAGACACCAATTCATCCCAACTCATAAAACACTTTCTTACACCAGGTTACTGCATTACAACTAACCTTTAATGAGCCTCCCTTGAAAGCTCCACACAATGTCAACATCCCTCAGGTCAAGGACATCTTAATTGATGCAGGCAAGGCATCCCTCCTCAAGTTGTAGGCTGAGGAAACAGCAAATCCAATCTGCTGATTTAGGGATGAGGTAGGACATTTGCACTAATCTAACCATCCCAAAGTAAGAATAAGAATAGCTTTATGAAAATCAGTAGACCTGCTTAAATAAATTGACAAACAGTGATGTACATTAAAAGTATATAGTTGCTTCTCATCCTTATTGAGGAAGAGGTAAAATGTTAGAACTAAACCTGCAAGCAATGAAAAACACTAAGAATCTTCAGGTGGAATACCAAAGAAGGTTCCAAAATTACTTTTTCCAGGCAAAATTGAAGAAGGGGTTCTTCACACAACAAAGCCTCCAGCTCACCTCCCTTACACCGGGAACATATTGGCACCAACAATAGAACTTTGGAAGAAATGTATTTTATTTCAACTCTCAGAAGGAGTTACAATGGAGAAGACTGCAACCCTTGCAAAACTATAAAACATACAAAACAGGATCCCCTGAAGGGACAGGCGAATGAGCTACTGGCTGTCTCTGAAAAAACCTTTTAGAAGTCAAGAAGCCTTTCAAATGATATGAAGAATTTCTGAACCCCTAGCATCTCTAATAGCTGTCTGTAATTGGTTTCTTAATGCAGGCACAATTATTCCCAACAAAAAGATATCCCTTATAAAATCTAAACTCGTCATTGGGCCATGACAAGGGGCAAAAAGACCTCTAGAATAGCACTGTGGTTAAGAATTCCCCATTGCCTAGCTCACATCATTAAAGTATCAGGTCTGCTATGCTGCTTGATACTGAAATTCTTGTAACTTTTAGAGCACGTCTTGAAACAGGATCCTGGTATTTTATAAGACTTCACAGGACAGGGATACAACGGAAGCAGTGAAGAGGTTCTCCATGAATTGAATCATGTGGTTGTAAAGGATTGTTTGTAGAACCCAGACTTCTGAAAGAGCCTCCCACCAGACCGTCATCTGTCTGGACTACTTTTAGTGGGGTTGGGGAATGATTGGGACCTGATTGGAGGCTGGCCTTGATCACTTCCTCAAAGGGTTGGATCTGTTATTTGAATGCAGGAAGGGGGCTAAAGGCCATTCTATAGCCCTTGCCAAGCCCACTACCAAGGGGGATATTCGGTCATTAGTTTCTGATGATGACCATTTGACCATTTCCTCCAACTGTGAGGAAAATAGTTTTGCTCCTGTGAAAGGTAAGTCAATGAGGACTTCTGAGAATTAGTCTCCTTCCAGGAACGCATCAATATTTGGTGATGTGCAACTACAGACTGTCCAGAAGCTGGCACAGCTGCACAAAATAAATCAAAAGATATAGTCAAAAGGAATTTTACATGTTGCCTCATGATAGACAACAATGCAGTGCATTCTATTCCTTGTTGGATACTGTCTGCTAAAGTATGGACATTTCTTAGGAGAAATTGAATCACATAGGTAGAATATGAAATAAAATTCGTACTTGTAAAGCGCACTTATACCCCCAAAGAGGTGTCCTGGCGCTGTACGCATACCGCTGTGGAACCCTTCCTGGCTTTTCCCTGTGAAATGTCCACTCCTGGGCACCCCCAGGGTGAAGCCAAGCATCCCAGCGCTGTTGGGGCCGTTGTGGAGATTAAGCAAGCAATTGCCCAGAGTTGCAGAGTGGGACCCATGATTAGAATAGGCACAGAGGAGAGAATTATCAGGTCCGAGGAAATTGAGCCCAAGACCCGCCGAGGTGGGAATTGAACCCTGGTCCCGGGCCAGATCTCTGCATCAGGGTCTGCCACTCTAACCATTGAGCCACACTTCTCCACTATTCCTTTTATGCCTTTTTGTACTTTGAATATCATAATGCAAAATAAATTATACTGATTTCGGCTGAAGTGAGTACAGTTCCAATATTTGCTCTGTGGGACTCTAAATAAATCACTACAATATTGATTGACCTAATTGAATTAAGGTTCCACCGTATATATGTTTTTGTCTCTGCTTGATTCACGCAAGGCATACTACTTCTTGCTGAAATTGTATTAATTGAGTAATATTAAGGTTCCACCGTATATATGTTTTTGTCTCTGCTTGATTCACGCAAGGTATACTACTTCTTGCAGAAATTGTATTGATTGAGTAATGAGTTCCTTGTGAACACTGTTTTTGCTTTTCAGCTGAAATATCAGCAGAATTGTTTACACAACAAATGCTAATTACGAATGGGGTT
Organism: Calotriton arnoldi; assembly: GCA_963921515.1. NCBI lineage: Eukaryota > Metazoa > Chordata > Amphibia > Caudata > Salamandridae > Calotriton > Calotriton arnoldi. The sequence continues at coordinate 1,507,249 of CAWUFW010002693.1, read as the reverse complement.
CTTGCTGCACTTTTTTGCTTCCATATTGCTGGTAAGAAAGTGTAAGCAATAATAACTTTCTACTAGAAAGTAGAACCTGACCAAGACTTCCAGCTTAGGTCGGCTTCTAAAATAACCAAATGACATGCAGGCTCCTTTCCTCGCCACCATAGAAAGCGTCATCTGAGGCAGTGGACGCTGGCTAGGAAATGCTGCTGTGGCAATCCTCTTGCTCAGAGGGAGATGAGTGATGGAGCGTCCGCTTACAAGTACATGAACTGTTGGGTGGAAATAATGGACTGCTGAGCAGAACTTATCTGCGTTCAAATGTAAGGAGTGTTGGGTAAAGCTTCTGCACTTTTGTAAGGAGTTATGTAAGAAAGTCATGTGTTAAATACCATGTCAGAGTTCCTCCATTTTTGTGTTTTGCAAATAATATTAGCCAGGATAGGTAAACACTGTTTGGTAGGGGATAACAGGCCACATTTGTTTGGATGAGGACAGGGAAGAGGACTAGATGATAATATTTGCTCTGCTAGGCCACATCATGATAACATTATTGGGAAAATGGGGGAGGAAAAATAGCTGTGAGCTGCACTGAGAACAAACGGTGCTCATCTTCTTCTGTAGCATCATTTTCTCATAAGCAGGTGGATTAAATAGGTACTCCATCACCACTATTTGAAATCTACTCTACCACACTTCATGAACGCCTCTTAATCTGAGTGAGGGCTTGTTGCAAAGTCATCCTGTGCCCTGGGCACCCCCCAACTTTTTGCTGACTGGTACTGGTGGTAACTGACTCTGACTGACCCTGGGCTCTGCCTAACCAGGCCCAGGGCCAGTGCCAAGCTGAAAGGAACACATTAGAATACAGTTAAAACACCTAACATACACTAGGGTACACTATGGTATGGTGGGGTACCCCTGTAATTGGCATGACCTACCCCATAAGCCCCTAGTATATAATAGGGCAGGGGATTGAAACTACCTTGAAGTCCCCAGTACCCTGGGGCATGGCAGTTTAGAGGCCAGCAGCTCTTTTTGCACTTGCATGTGTGCACTGCTGACGCCTGAGGTCAGTTTAAAAGCAGCCCTGGTTGCCAGGACTGCTTTTAAAAAGTAAATTGTGCCCAAACTCGACTCTGGTGTTTGGGGCACTTAAAAATGGATAACCTACAATGTTTTGGCATATTAGGGACCCCCAGGGTCTCCCCTAGGTATCCCAGGGGTGGGGGTCAGATATTTATACGGTACACCCTTATAAAATGAGTTTTTATATGCCTGGGTAAAGTGAAATTTCACATTTCACTTCCACATTGTGGTAAAGTGCTGCCCAGATTCGGCTTTGATGCCAGGAGCAGTGTGAAGTGAGGATCTGCAATATTTTTGCAGATTCAGAACCCCTAAAGTCTTCCCTAGTTGCACATGGGGTAGGGTTCCTGTAGATATAAGGCAAGTACTTATAAAATGTGTTTTTGTAAGTCCTGGTGCTGGAAAAATGGCCCAAGTCATTTTTCCCATTGCAAATCCCCAGTTACATAGGTTAGCATTGCAGAAAGTTATTAAATAATAACTCCTGATAGGAAGGAGATAGAGCTACCGCTCAAAGACTTCTCAGAATAGTAATGCTAAATCCAACAATATCATATTGTTGAATTTCCCCTAAAGTGTACATACAAGAAGTTATAAGACTTTCTTGTTTGTAAGTCCAAATCCAGCCTTCCAGTGGTCTGCCCTGATTGGTCAGAGTTAAGTGGATTAGCCAGCCTGCCTGGAGAGGTGATAAAGAGCCCCTGGGGTTATGCAGCTGGGCTGGGAGGGCAGTGTGCTGGTCCACAGGAATGCCAGGCCAGGGGAGGGGTCGTAAACCATGGGCTTCAAAGGGAAAAGCAGAACCCAGTGTCAGTTTACAACTCTGACCTTTATCCCTCAGGCAGATGGGGGATTAAGGAAGGTATGAGCAGAAGCAGGGGGAGAGTCTAAGTAAATTAGCCATCCTAGGGGTGTGTTTAGCCAGCTCTTGCCTCCTTGCTGGAAATTCTGCCATTATGGATTTGGAAGATTTGATGCACTCTGGGACAAAATAATGCCACACTCTACAGGAAGTGGTCATATGTTTGAGGAGTTACCCTGCTCCCATTGGTCAGGAGTGACCTCCTGTCTGACCCGGAGAACATGGAATAAGTATCTGAGAGGGGCAGAGCCCTCCAGATCTGTTGCTGAAACTTACTGAAGCAAGACATTGCCAAGCTGAGAAGATTTTGCTGTGCAAAGATTTCTAAGGCCTGACCTCTGAAAACTGCACCATCTGAAACTACAGCCCTGCGGATTATTTTGCTGAAAAAGAACTAAAGAGTGGACTCCCTGAAAGCTACAGGTTAAAAGAGCTCATCTAGAACATCACCAACTAAATCTGCACCTTGGGGAACTACCAGTGGATTTGTAAGGGTGACGTCCCAGTGGATTGTGGGAACTGAAGTCCTCAACTTTCAAGGACCATCTTGGAGCTTCCAGACCCTTGGAGTGAGTTTGAGACCCTTTGGGACACTTTGAGGAACTTCAAGAAGAAGTTCAAAAAGTTTGGAGAACTTTGGAGGAACTTAGAAAAAAAGCTCCATAGAGGGACCGACTCAACCTGGTCAGCCAAGCCGCCTGCCTTCAACCGCGAGTCGGCCAAGCCATCCAGGTTCGTCCCACTAAAAGCTCAGTCGGTCCGACTTCCTGAGTTTGACCGAGAGTAGAAGCAATCTGAAGCCGGTGAACCCTCACCGGATCCGGCTACATGAGGAGCATCGAGAGACCCCGCGAGAAAAAGCTCCAGAAAAGTTTCTAAGTCCGCTCGTAGAAAAGTCGACCAGGAGCAACCGCGAGAGTCAAGCCGCCTGTCTTCCATTGCGTGTTGGCCAGGGCTCCTGGGTTGCCCCGCTGAAGCGCTAATGAAAAAGTTTCTAAGTCCGCTCCAAGGAAGTTGACCGGGAGTTCGTCGAAAGGCAAGCCGGCGAACCCTCACCAGATCCAGACTAGCTGGGAGCTTCGAGGGGCCTCGCGGGAAAAAGCTCCAGAAAAGTTTCTAAGTGTGAAGGTAGAAACTGAGACCGGGACCTGCCGCAAGCTGTACCCGCCCAGGGCTCCATCACGGTTGGCCTGAAACTTTGACTTTGCCCCAGTCTATCGCGAGCACGTATCCCAATATGGTGCTATGAACTTCTAAGTGCTATATTTTATTAAATCTTTGAAAATTCATATCTCCGGTTCCCTACATTGGATTTTTGTCGTTTTGGTGTCATTTTAAAGATAAAAATATTTCCTATTTTGTATAAATTGGTGTTGGATTTTTATTATGTGTTGTGTCTTAATTATTTACTGAATTGGTGTTTTTATGGTTTAAATCTTTTATTAATTTTCAACATTGAGAGACAAAAGACCCCCATCTCCTGAGAACGGTGCACTGGAGACACACAGTGTCGCAGAAAGCAGCATTACTAAAGTAAAATGCAAGGAGCGGGTCTACGGGGAACGACAATATGTAAGGATAGGGAAAGGGAACAAACAGGAAACCCCCCAACCCCTCCCCCCCTCGTCCACAGCTGGGTAATAAGGAAAAAGGGAAGGAAAGTTGCGTGCTCGCGCGATCAGCATGTCCGCTTGGGCTTGCGCGCCGAGCTTGCTTGCGGGATTTGTGTGTCAGCGAGACTAAGCAGTCTGAGATAGCGGGGACAAGTCAGTTCACGGAATTAAGCTGTGAGCAATGCCAAGAAAGGGTGCCACAATTCTGGGAATTCGGCCCCTCTGCCAGTCAGAGTGAGGGTAAGCTTTTCCATACCTAGTACTTGCCAGAGACGCTGTAGCCATCCAGAGGGTGTCGGTGGCTGGGTGGAGCGCCAGTGTGCGAGAATATTTTGGGTAGCTGCCCCCAATGCGATCGCTATCAGTCGACCCCTCCTAGACTTTAGGGGATATGAAATCGGATTGGGTAGCCCCAAAAGGACATAAGCGGGGAACCGTGGGATCTGTGTGTCAAAGTGCCTGTCTACCTCATCTAAAATGTGAGCCCAATATGCTTGGATGTGGTCACAACTCCATAACAAATGTGTGAGGGTGCCTATTTCCCCACAACCTCTCCAACACAGGGCACTCTGTCGTGTATCGAAGCAGTGGAGGCATTCCGGTGTGTAGTACCAGTAAGTGGCTACCTTCGTCAGTGTCTCTGTGAGCCCCATATGGTTTGCTGAGTGTCGTGCCCTCTGATAAATGCCCTCCCACTCTTTATGGCTGAGGGTGCGACCCAACTCCCACTCCCAGCGTATGCGGCAGGCGTTGTATGTAAGTGTAGAAGTCGATAATAACTGCTTGTAGAGGTCAGAAATAAGCTTCTTGTCTGAGGTGCGGGTGACAAGCCATTTTTCGTAGGTGGTGAGTAGGCGTTGGGCACCTGGTTTGATAGACGGGTGGAGCGCCCAGTGACTAATTTGGAGGTAGGGAAGGCGTTCCGACTCAGGTATGCCATAGTGCGTCTTCAGTTGAGGAAATGGAATAACCCCTTCTAAATCAAAAAGATGGCCAAGGGACCGGCACTCGGTGGGGCACCATGCCGCAAAGGCCTTTGCTTCAGTACCGGGGTGAAATTCTGGGTTGTTAAAGAGGGGTGTTAGGGGGGATGGGAAGGAAGTCAGACCGTGTGCTAAATTAGTTCGATCCAAAACCTCCATAAGCGTGCCTGTGATATATGACGCATATAGGTTGGGTGGCCTTTCCGATTTACGAAGAAAGGGGATGCCCTGTAGGGGCATAGCAGCCACCGCCTGGTCTTGGAAGAGCCAGTGTTTCTCCGACTCAAGGCGATGCCATTCTACCAGGTAACGAAGTTGTGAAGCATGAAAGTAGAGTTGTAGGTCCGGGACCCCGACTCCCCCTTTTTCGGGCGGGAGGATAGCGACCGCGTGCTTAAACCGAGGTTTGCGACCCTGCCAAATGAAGTTCGCCAGGTTGGTTTGGGTTTGTTGGATCCAGCCCAGGGCGGGTCGGAGGGGGAGGGTCTGGAAGAGAAACAGGGTCTGAGGGAGGATAGTCATTTTTGTAGCTGCAATTCTCCCCAACCATGATAGTGTGTGGTGCTTCCATTGCCCCAGCTCCTTGCGGATGTGTGTGCGGAGGTTGGCGTAGTTAATGGCGGTGGCAGCCGGTATGGTGGGGCCAAGCTGAATTCCCAGATAAGGAATCGAAGAGGTTCACCATTGGAGAGGGTGTTCCTCTTGCAAATGAGCTAATGTGGCGGGAGAGAGAGAGATGTCTAGGGCGATGGATTTCTCGATGTTGACTTTAAAGCAGGATGCCTGCGCAAAGCAATACAATTCAATGAAAAGAGCTCGCATCGCGGGGATCAGGCTTGAAAGAGAGAGCAGGACATCATCCGCGTATAGGCTGATGGTGTGAACGTCCCCTCCAAATTTGATGCCCGTTATAAGGGGGTGGTTGCGAATCCGCAGAGCTAGCGGCTCCATGTATAGTGCAAATAGGAGGGGTGAAAGCGGACACCCCTGCCTAGTGCCCCTACCTATGGGGAAACGCGAGGATGTCTGGCCATTCACCCGTACCGTTGCTTTAGGTAGGCGATAACAGTTGAGGATCCGGGTACGCAGTTTATCACCAAAGCCGAACCGAAGCAAGACCTGCTCCAGGTAGGGCCAATGTACCCGATCGAATGCTTTTTCGGCATCGATCGCCAGCAAGATGTACTCTCCTGATGTGCGGGACGCCTTTTCTATTAGATGGAGTATCCTCTTGGTGTTGTCACTCGTCTGCCATTGTGGGATAAAGCCGGCCTGGTCAGGCTCTATTAATTGGGCCATGTAGGGTGCTAGACGAGTGGCGAGGATGCTGGTGTATAACTTAATATCTACGTTCAGTAGGGATATCGGCCTATAAGCGCTGCATTGTGTTTTGTCCTTCCCGGGTTTCGGGATAACCACTAGCGATGCTTCTAGCATCTCCTCTGGGATGGCCCCATCTTGTGCAAAGGTATTGAAGAGGTCGCGCAATATGGGAGCTATTTGGGCGCAGAAGGTTTTATAAAAGGCCGCCGTGTAGCCGTCCGGCCCTGGTGATTTGCCCAGCTTAAGGCGGGAAATCGCTGCTATAACCTCCTCAGTGCCAATGTCTCTGTCTAGGTATTCGGCCTGCGCCCCACTGAGAGCTGGCATTGCCGCCTTCTCTAAAAAGTCACTGCAGTGTAGTGGTTCTAAGGAGTCGCTAACATATAGCTTCACATAAAAGTCCCTGAAAGTTTCCGCAATCGCCACATGGTAAGATCCCTCCAGTAGTGTGGATAGTCTGCACTCCCTGGCGCTGCCTAGTTTCGCGTAGCTTATGAGCCAAAAGGCGACCACACCTATCGCCCCCTGTGTAGTAGGAGTGTCGGAGATGGAGAGCTGCATACTCGGCCCGGTCCTGGTCAAGTGCTGCAAGCTGTTTCCGCTCTGTGCAAAGATGGCGCCAGGCCCTGGCTGCCCCAGTAAGTTGATGCATCTGCTCAAGTTCAGCCACCCGCTGAGTCAGCTCAGCTCGCTTGCGGCCGCGCTCTGCATTTTCAGCTGTGGATATGGCTATCAATTCCCCTCGCAGCACTGCCTTAAGGGCCGTCCATTGTGTCGCCAATGAGGTGTCTGAGGTGCTATTATGCGCAAGGTAATCCGTGATAGCAGACTTAATTTGATCGACGATGGCGGTCCGGTGCAGCAGTGTATCGCGAAGTCGCCAGTGTCTCAGCGGTTGTCCAGCAGGGGGGAATTGGAAGGAGGCAATGACTGGAGAGTGGTCCGAAAGGGATGCCGTCAGAATCTCAGAGTCAATAGCCAGTTCCTGGAGTGAGGTGGAGCTGAGGAGATGGTCTAGTCTAGCGTACGTTTTGTGGGCTCCCGAGTAGAAGGTGTAGGCTCAGTTATGGGGGTGGAAGTGTCGCCATAGGTCAACTATACCCAACTCTTGGAGACGCTCCAACCCAGCCGGAGAAAGAGCGCCAACCTGGCTCGTGCGCTGACATGAGCGGTCGTGAATGTTGTCGAATACCATATTCAGGTCCCCCCCCAAGTAGTAGGTGTCTCTCCGAGTTATCGGTTGCATCAGTAAGTGCCCTGTGAAAGAATGTGTCCTGGCCTTCATTGGGAGCATAGATGGATCCCACTATGAAGGAAACTCCGGCGACTTGGAACTGATACGTGAGTAAGCGAACCCTATTCTCCGCCTCCTTATGGAGCACTTTACCTTGGAAGGAGCGGGAGATGAGGATGGCGACCCCAGCGGATTTAGTAAGGTTGGAAGAAAATAGCTGTGTGGGGAAGGCACGTGATTTCAGCCTGTGGTGATCTTTAGGGATAAGGTGTGTCTCCTGTAGGAGGCAAATGTCAGCTTTGGATTGCTCCAAATAGTGGAGGACCGCCCTGCGCTTGATGCGGTCTTTCAAGCCGCGTACGTTTAGAGTGAGAATTCTAGTAGGTGTGTGTGGCATCGGGGTTAATAGGAAAAGCAAGCTGAAGCATAGCAAAGCCTATACTATCTGACAGCTGAGCCGCATAGCATGATGAGGAAAGGTGGACGAGGGGACCCAACCCAAAAGAAACCCCCAAAAAAGCCCCTAAACATAAGCCCCAAAACAACATCCATGAGGGGACAGTTCGAATAGTTGTAATCAATGAACAGTGTCCGTCATCCCGAGATGACCGGTCAAAAAAGTGAGGGGGTTCCGTGTCATGACCAAGGGGGAGAGTGCCACTCCACCCGCCGCCCGCCTAGGCCCAAAGAGGGAATAAGCAACAGGACCAAAATGGCATCCAGAGTCCCCAAGTGTCATTTAGTGCTGGGGCCCTCTCCTGCGAGGGCCTCCGATACAGCTGTGAGAGCTGCCTGTTGGTTCTTGGCTATTTCAGCTTTGTGCGGTTTCCGGGAGTGTCTTCGCCTGCCCTGTCGCTGCCATCCGGATGGAGAAACCTCAGGACCAGTCTCATCACCGCGATCATCTTCATCCTCGCTCGGCAGGTTGAGGCCCAGCAGCCGGCACGTATCTATTAATGAGCGAAGTTGCTGAAGCCTACCATTGTATCTGAAGATTAAGTGAAAGGGGTGTCCCCATGAGTACGGGATCCCCTGCTGTCTCAAATATTCCGTCACCGGGCAGAACTGTCGACGTCGTTGCAGGGTGATCAAAGCTAAGTCCTGGTACAGCACCGGTGAGTGGCCTTGGAAGGAGATAGGGTGCTGAGATCTCGCCTTTGCCAGAATGGTTTCTTTCACCCTAAAGTCTTGCACACACACCAAAATGTCCGCCGGGGGGGCATTGGGAGCCCGGGGTGGCCCCACTCTGTGTGCTCTGTCGAGGACAATATCGGAGTCGCCCAATATATGTCGGAAGAGACTATTGGAAAGAGCAAACAGGTCTTTGGTATCCTCCGTTGTTTTCACCCCCCGGATTCTAATGTTATGTCTGCGGGACCTGTTTTCCAAGTCCTCTAGATGCGATTGAATGTCCACGTGCTGATCTTGCATCCTAATGACCTCCTGCTGGAGCGTCGTCATCTCTGACGCCACCGTATCACTCTTTTCCTCCAGAGTGGCTACACGCTCTCCCACAGCGTCCACATCCCTCCGCAGCTCTTTGACCTCCGCCGCAAATTCTGTTTTGACTGATTGTATGTCCTCTCGGAGGGTGAGAAACAGTGACTCCAGGAAGGCCTTAGGTATTGGCTCGTCCCCGGCCGACGCGAAAGGTTTAGGCGTTTCCTTCCCAGGGTCGGCAGTCGCCATGTTAGGGTTGGACAGCGAGCGGCCAAAGATATCTTTGAGAGGTTTCCCCATCCTTGTTCGCGAAGTGGACATGCCCCTCTGATGCCCCCTGACCCGGGGTTTGGAGAGGTGGAAGTTAGGGGAGCCCTAACTTGGTCCGCCGATCAGTCAGTGGAGAGCCAACTTGTTGAGCGTCTGCAAATCGTGATTGTCTCTCTGGCTACCTCCAGGCTCCTGTCGCCGTTGCGGGAGCTCCGCTCTGGAATGGGGGGAGAAAACGCTACATCCAGGGACTCTCCCTGCCACCCACGGGGCGCTGCGCCGCCGTCCCCAGAGGAAGTGGCCAGACCACGACAGTGGAATGCGAGCTCAGATGCCCCGGTGGGCGAGGCAGGTCAAAGGAGGCGGCAGAACCAGCGCAAGCCAGGCAGGCAGGACCCCTCCAACAGTCCCCGACCCACACAGATCTCCTCACCAAGTGCGTCCCGAGTTTCGGCCGGCTGGAAGAATCACTCCAGCGCAGGCTATAGGGCTGCCCGCACCCCGACCACCAACTTAGGCCCCCGAGGCGGCGGGCCAGACAGGCTCAATGGTGTGTGTGGCAGGCGGTAGGTGTCCGCGCCGCCCCAGGGGTCAGCTTCCCTCCACCAGGCTAATCCCCACGTCGGTCGGCAGGAAAGTATCGAGGCCTCCGCCCGGGCCTCCGCAGCTGTTGTGAGGGTCGGGGGCAGGGAGCCTCGGGGGGCCGCCGGCGGTGGGACCCCATCTGTGGTGCTGTCTTTGCCCGTGTCTGGGCCCATCAAGTAGTCGTGGGTCAGCTCCTGCGGTGCCCGGAGCGCGGTTCCCCCGCAAGCAACCAGGGGAGCGCTCCGGGGTCGTAGCTCTAGGCGGTAACGTCGTGGGCCCAACGCGCTGCCTCCCCCGGCACGTCCTCACTCACCGCTCCAATCCAGCGCTTCTGGGCGGGTGTGCGGCCCCCGCGGCCTCCCTCTCTCGTGGCTCGCGTCGCTGCTCTCCACCGCTCCTCGACCACCAATATCGCGCAGGCCTCGGGGGGCGACCCGGTGGGAGCCGAAAGCATCTGGTCCAGTGGTGCTCCCCCCGTCTCGCGAGGCTCCAGCGGTCTCTACTGCACCTCTGTGGGCCCGGCTGTCTCACTCAGTGCGCCCCAGTCTTCCGACTCGCCCAGGGCCTGCGGCTCACCTCACCCGGAGCCCCGCCTCCACCTCGGGCGGGACGATACCAGATGCCGGGATCCCAAGGCCCAGAGGGCCGCGCGTTGATCTTCGCTGGAACTCTCCTCATTTGGCCGGCGGGAGCACCGGTGCGTGGCCGGGGTACTCCGGCGCAGCCTGGATCAGCCCTGTAGTCCCTGGACGCCTTCACGGACACGCTGGTCTCTCGGGCAGCGCCCACCGCACTTCCTCAGGCCCGGCACCCCCGGGGGTCGCCGCTCCCAGGGCCCGGCCGTGCAGCTGCGCCCGCCACACGCGCACCTCCCGGATCGTCTGAGGGACGGTTGCTCAGTAAGATGCTGGCCCCGATGGTCAGAAACTCCAACCCACCGCCTTGTCGTGGCCATCCTCCGCCGGGCCCAGGAGGAACGCCGCTATGCCCACACGTGGCCCCGCCGGGCTCGCCGCTTTCTGCGTCTTCTGCGGGGCTTCAAAGGCTGAGCAGGAGGGTCCCGGTCTGGGAGACCCTCCGACGGGACCTTAGGTGGAATTTACACCCAATGAAGGACCGGTAATGCTATTTTCGGCGGGCGGCAGGTAGGAGCTCTGAATCGTGCGTCCTACTTCGCCGCCATCTTGGCCACGCCCCCTCCGAATTGGTGTTTTTAAATGATTTACATACCTGTCTTTGAAGTTAAGCCTGTCTGCTCGCAGCCACGTTACCAAGGGTTGAGCATAGGAATAATTTTCTAAGACCTATGCTGAGTCCTATCATGTGTTAGTGGCCTTATTGCCAGTGGCAGACCTACATTTGCCCCTACCAATAATCCACTTTCCAACATTTGCTGCTCAGCGGTGTGGATGAGGACTTGTGTTTAAAAAGTACACCTTTCAGTGAATGATTTAAGATTATAAAAATCCTCTAAATTGCCTTAGAACAAAACTTTTGAGTTTGATTTTTGGAATTTGGACTAAACTGTTTTTAATCCATTGTTTTGATTTTTCCAAATTGTTCTAAGTCTGTTGTGCCTAGTTTCTTGTGACCCAAAACTAGGGAACCATGGAGCTGGACCTGGCTAAACTGTCCCAGTTTAAGATGGCTGATCTTAGGTAACAGTGTAGGCTTAGGGGGCTGCCTGCTTGCAGGAAGCTTAGGAAGGTAGGGTTGCTTGAGTCCCTAAAAGCCTGAGCCAGGGCAGCTGAGGAGAACCCAGGGGGGTGGGAGGATGTTCCCCCTAACCTCACCCAAGAGAGGGTTGAGGATGATGCCTCTTCCATTGTGACTAGTGTTAGCCAAGTGAATCAAGGTGGTGGTGGGAGTGGGGAAGGGTCCCTTACTCAGGAACCACTACTGTCCCTTGCAGAGAGACAGCTTCAGGCTCAATTAGAGTTGATTGCCTTGGAGAAGGAGAAATTCGAATTGGCTAAGAGAAGATGGGAGAGGGAGGAGAAGAGAAATGGTGGCAGCGAAAGTAAAGAATATGTTGAGATGTCCAGGGGTGGTAGATTTGAACCTAAACTTCCCAAGGGCATAGTGCCCAAGTACACTGAGGGGGATGACATTGACAAGTGGCTAGCAGCTTTTGAGAGGTCCCTTAAAATGAGTAGGGTCCACTCTAGGTATTGGGGTGCACTTCTGTGGGAGTTGATTCCAGTAGCTGGGAGGGATAGGCTCCTGACCCTGAAGGGAGAGGATGCAGAATCATACCAGCAGATGAAGGCATGCTTAGTCAAGAGATTTGGTCTGACTCCAGAACAGTACAGGGTGAAGTTTAGAGGCACCCAGAAATTAAGTTCAAAGTCTTGGGTAGACTTTGTGGACATTTCAGTAAAGGAACTGGAAGGCTGGATTGTTGGCAACAAAGTTGACACATATGAGGGATTGTATAATTTGTTTTTGAACGAACATATTTTGACTCATTGTGCAGAAGAAAAGTTACGCCAGTATCTAGTGGACTCTAAGCTGACAGACCCCAGAGAGTTGGGGAAATCAGCTGATGAGTGGGTGAGAACCCGGGTTTCCATTCAGCACCAGGGGGGTGACCAGAAGAAAGGAGGACAGGTCCCTCTCCAGGGGAAAGCCCAGGGAAAGGAAGGTCAAAACCAGAAGGAGTCCTCCAAAGACCCACAAAAACCTGCACAAGGAGGGGGGGCCCGAGCCAACACCAATCCAAAGGGAGGTGGAATCAGGGAAAGAATGGTAGGTTCTTTGATCCCTCAAAAGTGGGTAAGTGCTTTGACTGTAACCAGCCAGGGCACAAGCAGGGAGATGCTGTCTGCGCCAAGAAGCTCCCCCCTAAGGGGCCATCCACAGGGATTGCCAGTGTCAGTGTAGGGGTGGAGAGTGGTGCCCCAGTGAGGAGTAGTCAGGTGGTAGAAGCAACCTTAGTGTCCCTGGGTGGGGTGAATATTGCAACCCTTGCTGCCTTACCTCCAAACATGGACAAGTACAGGCAGAGGCCTAAAGTGAATGGGACTGAGGTTGAGGCTATCAGAGACACTGGGGCTAGTGTAACTATGGTCCTGGATGAGCTGGTGCCTCCAGAGAGGTTGTTACCTGGTCAGTTTCACCAGGTGACTTATGCAGACAGCACTACCAGACTCCATCCTATGGCTGTGGTGGATTTGGAATGGGGAGGTGTGACAGGCCCTATGAAGGTAGCTGTGTCAAAGGTGCTCCCAGTCCAGTGTTTACTGGGCAATGATCTTGAAGCCTCTGTGTGGTCAGAGGTGGAGAGAGGACTCCATATGAAAATATTGGAGCTCCCTGAGTGGGTATGTGCTGTGACTAGGTCACAGACTAGCCAGCAGGGAGGGGCTGGACACTTGAACCCTGGAACAAAGGGCCAAGCATCCAAGGACAAGGGTACTGGGCCTGGTGAGCCAACCCAGGGAACTCCAGAGGTGCAGTCAGAATCTAACCCTGATGGGGAGGATCTGGCCTCTGAGGGAGGGACTCCATCCCTGCCAAAGCTGTCAGATTTGGCAGAACTGACAGGAGCAGGTGGACCCTCCAGAGAGGAGTTCAGTAAGGGACAGCTTGACTGTCCCACCCTTGAGAGCTTGAGGCGGATTGCTTCTAAGCAAGAGGATGGGGATGACAGTGGGTTTCACAGACTCTACTGGGAAGATGGACTGCTTTATACTGAGGCCAGAAACCTCAAGGAGGGGGCCACCAGGAGGTTGGTGGTGCCCCAGAAGTACAGAGAGTTCATCCTGACTTTGGGTCATGATATCCCCTTGGCAGGACATTTGGGACAGACAAAGACATGGAACTGGTTGGTGAACCATTTCTACTGGCCCCATATGTCTGAAAAGGTAAAGGAGTGTTGCAGCTCCTGTGTCACCTGTCAGGCCAGTGGCAAGGCAGGGGGCAAGACAAAGGCTCCCCTAATACCACTGCCAGTGGTGGGTGTTCCTTTTGAAAGGGTGGGGATGGACATTGTTGGTCCCCTGGACCCACCCACTGCATCAGGGAATAGGTATATCTTAGTGATAGTTGACCATGCCACTAGGTACCCTGAAGCCATACCTCTTAGAACCATTGATGCTCCTGCGGTGGCTAGAGCACTGCTTGGTGTGTTCACCAGAGTGGGTTTTCCAAAAGAGGTGGTGTCAGATAGGGGCATGAATTTCCTGTCCAATTATCTGACTGCTATGTGGGATGGGTGTGGTGTCAACTACAAGTTCACCACCCCCTATCACCCACAAGCAAATGGTCTTGTTGAGAGATTCAACAAAACCCTGAAGGGCATGATAAATTGGTTGTCAGAGAAACTCAGGAGGAGATGGGATGTTCTCCTCCAATGCTTACTGTTTGCCTACAGGGAGGTGCCACAGAAAGGGGTTGGTTTCAGTCCCTTTGAGCTATTGTTTGGACACCCTGTGAGGGGGCCATTGAGCCTGCTGAGAGAGTCTTTAGAGAAGCCTCTTAAAGAAGCAAAGGACAATGTCCTTGACTATGTGCTAGGCCTGAGATCTAGAATGGCAGAGTACATGTACAAGGCAAACAGGAAACTGGAGGCCAGCCAGGAGCTCATGAAGCACTGGTATGATCAAAAGGCTACTATGCCTGAGTATACTCCAGGACAATTGGTGTGGGTGTTGGAGCCTGTGGCTCCCAGGGCCCTCCATGACAAGTGGAGTGGGCCCTATCCAATCTTAGAAAAGAAGGGTGAGGTTACTTATTTGGTTGACCTTGGCACCCCCAGGAACCCTCATAGGGTCCTGCATGTGAATAGATTGAAACCCCACCATGACAGGGCCGACATGACCATGTTACTGGTCACTGATGAGGGTGTGGAGGAGGAAACTGAGCCTGTGCCCGACCTCCTCTCCACTAATGTGCAAGATGGGTCAGTGGAGGGGGTGATCCTCTCTCCCAAGTTGACAGACCAGCAGCACAGAGACTGTAAGCAAGTGCTGGAGCAGTTTGCTGGCCTGTTCTCTTTGACCCCAGGCATCACTGAGTGGTGTGTGCACCACATTGACACTGGTGAAAGCCTACCTGTCAAAAATAAACTGTACAGGTTGTCTGACCATGTCAGAGCCAGCATTAAAGCTGAGGTTGCTAAGATGCTGGAATTGGGGGTAATTGAACCGTCTGAGAGTCCATGGGCCAGTCCAGTGATGCTGGTGCCTAAACCTAATCCTCAGGGGGACCCAAGGAGTTAAGGTTCTGTGTGGACTACAGAGGATTGAATGCAGTCACAAAGACTGACGCTCACCCTATACCTAGAGCTGATGAGCTCATTGACAGGTTAGGGGCTGCTAAGTACCTGAGTACTTTTGATTTGACTTCAGGTTACTGGCATATTGCCCTCACTGATGGAGCAAAGCAGAGGTCAGCATTCTCCACACCAGAGGGACATTATCAGTTCAAGGTATTGCCCTTTGGATTAAAGAATGCACCTGCCACCTTCCAAAGGTTGGTGAACAGGGTCTTGTCTGGGTTGGAACAGTTCAGTGCAGCTTACCTGGATGATATAGCTGTATACAGTTCTACCTGGGGGGATCACTTAAGCCACCTAAGGGAAGTGCCTCAGGCCATGCAGCAGGCAGGCCTGACTATTAAGGCAAGCAAGTGCCAAATAGGGCAGAGTTCTGTGGTGTACCTGGGCCATCTGGTAGGTGGGGGCCATGTACAGCCTCTCCAAGCTAAAATTCAAACTATTTTGGATTGGACAGCTCCTGTTACCCATACTCAGGTCAGGGCATTCCTTGGACTGACAGGGTACTATAGAAGGTTTGTTCAAAATTATGGGACCATTGTGGGGCCCCTAACAGAACTCACTTCTAAAAAGAGGCCCAAGAAGGTGATTTGGACCCCAGAGTGTCAGAAGGCTTTTGACACTCTGAAAGCTGCTATGTGTTCAGCACCAGTGCTACTAGCCCCTGACTACACAAAAGAATTTGTGGTTCAGACAGATGCTTCAGAGCAAGGGATTGGGGCAGTGTTGTCACAGCTAAATGAAGAGGGCCTTGATCAGCCAGTTGCCTTTATTAGCAGGAGGCTTCTTCCCAGAGAGCAGAGGTAGAGTGCCATTGAGAGAGAGGCTTTTGCTGTGGTTTGGTCCCTGAAAAAGTTGAGACCATATTTGTTTGGGACTCACTTTCATGTTCAAACTGACCACAGGCCTCTCAGATGGCTCATGCAGATGAGGGGGGAGAATCCCAAGCTGTTAAGGTGGTCCATTTCCCTACAGGGAATGGACTTTACAGTGGAACACAGACCTGGGGTTGCCCATGCCAATGTAGATGGACTTTCCAGGTTTTTCCACTTAGCTGATGAGGACTACCAGGGTGTAGGTTAGTACCCCATCACCTTTCATTTGGGGGGGCTATGTTGCAAAGCCATCCTGTGCCCTGGGCACCCCCCAACATTTTGCTGACTGGTACTGGTGGTAACTGACTCTGACTGACCCCGGGCTCTGCCTAACCAGGCCCAGGGCCAGTGCCAAGCTGAAAGGAACACATTAGAATACAGTTAAAAGACCTAACATACACTAGGGTACACTATGGTATGGTGGGGTACCCCTGTAATTGGCATGACCTACCCCATAAGCCCCTAGTATATAATAGGGCAGGGGATTGAAACTACCTAGAAGTCCCCAGTACCCTGGGGCATGGCAGTTTAGAGGCCAGAAGCTCTTTTTGCACTTGCATGTGTGCACTGATGAAGCCTGAGGTCAGTTTAAAAGCAGCCCTGGGTGCCAGGAGTGCTTTTAAAAAGTAAATTGTGCCCAAACTCGACTTTGGTGTTTGGGGCACTTAAAAATGGATAACCTACAATGTTTTGGCATATTAGGGACCCCCAGGGTCTCGAATAGGTATCCCAGGGGTGGGGGGGTCAGATATTTATAAGGTACACCCTTATAAAATGAGTTTTTATATGCCTGGGTAAAGTGAAATTCCACATTTCACTCCCACATTGTGGTAAAGTGCTGCCCAAATTCGACTTTGATGCCAGTAGCAGTGTGAAGTGAGGATCTGCAATATTTTTGCAGATTCAGAACCCCTAAAGTCTCCCCTAGTTGCACATGGGGTAGGGTTCCTGTAGATACAAGGCAAGTACTTATAAAATGTGTTTTTGTAAGTCCTGGTGCTGGAAAAATGGCCCAAGTCATTTTTCCCATTGCAAATCCCCAGTTACATAGGTTAACATTGCAGAAAGTTATTAAATAATAACTCCTGATAGGAAGGAGATAGAGCTACCATTCAAAGACTTCTCAGAATAGTAATGCTAAATCCAACAATATCATATTGTTGAATTTCTCCTAAAGTGTACATACAAGAAGTTATAAGACTTACTTGTTTGTAAGTCCAAATCCAGCCTTCCAGTGGTCTGCCCTGATTGGTCAGAGTTAAGTGGATTAGCCAGCCTGCCTGGAGAGGTGATAAAGAGCACCTGGGATTATGCAGCTGGGCTGGGAGGGCAGTGTGCTGGTCCACAGGAATGCCAGGCCAGGGGGAGGGGTCGTAAACCAGGGGCTTCAAAGGGAAAAGCAGAACCCTGTGTCAGTTTACAACTCTGAACGTTATCCCTCAGGCAGATGGGGGGATTAAGGAAGGTATGAGCAGATGCAGGGGGGAGAGTCTAAGTAAATTAGCCATCCTAGGGGTGTGTTTAGCCAGCTCTTGCCTCCTTGCTGGAAATTCTGCCATTATGGATTTGGAAGATTTGATGCACTCTGGGACAAAATAATGCCACACTCTACAGGAAGTGGTCATATGTTTGAGGAGTTACCCTGCTCCCATTGGTCAGGAGTGACCTCCTGTCTGACCCGGAGAACATGGAATAAGTATCTGAGAGGGGCAGAGCCCTCCAGATCTGCTGCTTGAAACTTACTGAAGCAAGACATTGCCAAGCTGAGATGATTTTGCTGTGCAAAGATTTCTAAGGCCTGACCTCTGAAAACTGCACCATCTGAAACTACAGCCCTGCGGATTATTTTGCTGAAAAAGAACTAAAGAGTGGACTCCCTCAAAGCTACAGGTTAAAAGAGCTCATCTGGAACATCACCAACTAAATCTGCACCTTGGGGAACTACCAGTGGATTTGTAAGGGTGACGTCCCAGTGGATTGTGGGAACTGAAGTCCTCAACTTTCAAGGACCATCTTGGAGCTTCCAGACCCTTGGAGTGAGTTTGAGACTCTTTGGGACCCTTTGAGGAACTTCAGGAAGAAGTTCAAGAAGTTTGGAGAACTTTGAAAAAAAACTCCATCGAGGGACTGACTCAACCTGGTCAGCCAAGCCGCCTGCCTTCAACCGCGAGTCGGCCAAGCCATCCAGGTGCGTCCCGCTAAAAGCTCCGTCAGTTCGACTTCCAGAGTTTGACCGGGAGTAGAAGAAATCTGAAGCCGGCGAACCCTCACCGGATCCGGCTACATGAGGAGCATCGAGAGACCCCGCAAGAAAAAGCTCCAGAAAAGTTTCTAAGTCCCCTCGTAGAAAAGTCGACGGGGATCATCCGCGAGAGCCAAGCCGCCTGTCTTCCATTGCGTGTCGGCCAGGGCTCCTGGGTTGCCCCGCTGAAGCGCTAACGAAAAAGTTTCTAAGTCCGCTCCAGGGAAGTTGACCGGGAGTTCGTCGAAAGGCAAGCCGGCGAACCCTCACGGGATCCGGACTGGCTGGGAGCTTCGAGGGGCCTCGCGAGAAAAAGCTACAGAAAAGTTTCTAAGTGTGAAGGTAGAAACTGAGACCGGGACCTGCCGCAAGCTGTAGCCACCCAGGGCTCCATCGCGGTCGGCCTGAAACTTTGACTTTGCCCCGGTCTATCACGAGCAGGTATCCCAATATGGTGCTATAAACTTCTAAGTGCTATATTTTATTAAATCTTTGAAAATTCATATCTCCGGTTCCCTACATTGGATTTTTGTCGTTTTGGTGTCATTTTAAAGATAAAAATATGTCCTATTTTTATAAATTAGTGTTGGATTTTTATTATGTGTTGTGTCTTAATCATTTACTGAATTGGTGTTTTTAAATGCTTTACATACCTGTCTTTGAAGTTAAGCCTGTCTGCTCGCAGCCACGTTACCAAGGGTTGAGCATAGGAATAATTTTGCTGAGTCCTATCATGTGTTAGTGGCCTTATTGCCAGTGGCAGACCTACATTTGCCCCTACCAATAATACACTTTCCAACAGGGCTGGAAATATCAGAACTGTCAGCAGAGATGTACTTCATGCTGCTCTGACACACCCAAGGTGAATCTGTTTGTTTCTCTTTCAGTGTGCCCTCAGCTCCTTCTGAGTCTTCTGGGCCTCATTAGGCCTCATTTCACCAGCACTTCAGTGAACTGCAGCCATTATTACTGCTACCACTATGGTCCCTCCAGTTATACCTTTAAGCATCACTAGTTAGGTGAGTCTCTCTGGAGTCACATCATGGAAATCTGCGTTGTGGATCGATTCATTGGCAAATAAAGTTCATGTTGTATCTGAAAATACTTGCATTCCCTTCTGAAAAAAAACATACTAAAGAAGTGCCTTAACTGTGTTCCTAGTTATGCGCTGTGGCACATTTGTGTTTGGGTTGGGAGAGGAAACTCTTACAGTGCAAACCGTAATCGGTTATTACCTGCATGTTTATGATATTTTAAATGTACCCAATTAATGACTATGTGTAGTGTCATAGTAACCAGCATAAAAATAACTGAATGGAGATCTCTGCTATTGGTGTTTATTTCTGGATTGTGAACATTGTTGGAATTCAAAGCTGTATTATTTATAATCTTACTTCATATACTGTGCAGGTATAGTGTTTACCCTCTCTGATAATAGTGCAAGTGAAATATTTCCCCCTCACCTGAACATGTCTCTCTTATACTTGACCTTAAGGTGCCTTATGCCACCCATCCTTTTCTAAATCATGTAACACTTGTCCTCAATTCACAGACCATGCTGCTTCTCATAAAGAAATGTGCTGCCAGTGTTTCTACATCTAGAAACCTTGCCTTAATACTTGTTTAGCATCCTCTTTTATAGATAACATGTTTCATTTGTTCTTTACAATGACGTTGTTTATCAAAGATCAGACAATATCTCACGTGTTCGTTTCCATTGATTCTTTTCATTCCAGTATGATAATTGTAGCGTACACGTACAGCTGTTTGTCAATAATGGGTCATAGACCTATAAACTTTCACTCCCACTCTAGGGGAGGTTTTGGCCGATCTTAGCAGCTTCAGGCTCGTTTAGAGTGGCCCTCAACCTAGGTGAGCAGGGGGACTGATGGGCTTTTGCCTTTAGAGATTTTCTTACCCACTCATTTCCTTTCATCAATGTTGTCTCAATGTGGATCCCCTTGGACAGCGCCTCTTTGCCACTTCTTGAACTATGAGTAATCTTCCAATGCTTGACCCTTAGTGAGTTCAGTATTCTTGAAACTCTCTCCCTTGAAATGTTAATCTGTCATCTGTCGTTGTGACATCTGGCAGAATATGCTTAGGATTGTCTCCAGCTTTGAATGAGCATGTTTGAAAACAGTAGTTTGAATTATTTAGATTACAGGGGATTCTCTGTAGGAGTCTGCCATGACCGGGATGTGCTTCCTGCATCTGGTACACCTTTGTTTGATAATCAGAGTGGCTGGGCTGTCTGCAACGCAAGCTGCTTGGCACTACTTGTACTAGATGCCAGGAGAACCTTTTCTCCCTTAGTATAGTCTTGATTTTTTTGCTCCTTAGTGCCCCTGCTAGGCTATATTGGCTGCCTGATGTTTTAGGATCTGGAGAATGATGGAGAAGGATGCCCCCTTCAGTGATACTGATCTCATTGCTCACACACCAAAAAAGATTGGTTTCGCCATTTTGGGTGTTTGACAGAAACATTTTCTACTGGTTGGTTGTTACTGTCTCTTTGGTTTGCTGGAGACATTTGTCTACAGACGTCATCTGCTCATTGTCCACCAGCGACCAGGCCATTGGGCATTGGACTGCCTCCTCAAAATAATTGATGTTGCATTTCGTCTCATCTGCTTGCGAAGTGTGCATTGAAAGGTTTTGTGATGGATGCCTTGATAGATAGTTGGCAAGTTTGCTGCTCCATGGCATGTATGACAGCTGACTCTGTACTTCTGTCATAGTCAAGTTCACTTCTCAGTATGTGGGGAAGGATGTGGTGCCATGCCTTCAAAGAGGTGACATGATAGGTTTCTTGTCAGTAATCACCATGGAGTGCTGTCTGTAAAGATACAGGTGTGTTAGAAATTGAATCTCTAGTTGGCAGAGGTAAGTCAGATACAATCTCTAAATTAACCTGTGCACACCCTCTGGTAGCTTGGGAGAGGACAGGCAGGCTGAACTTAAGAGGCAATGTGTAAAGTATGTGTGTAACACTTCAAGATCAGTAAAACAGTGACAACACCAAACAAAAATACTCCACACCAGGTTAGAAAAACAAAGCGTAATCTACTGAACAAAACAAGACCAAAATGACAAAAATCTAATAAGTAGGACTGGAGTTATGAATTTTGAAGGAATATTTTGAAATATAGAGCTTAAAAGCATAAAGTGCCAAACGGAGAACCTCCAAAACATCAGGCCGACCGCAAAGGAGTGCGGGTGAGATACAGGGACCAGCCTTGGCCTGCTGCAAACAGTACCGTGCGAGGAGGATGCATAAACATTGGGGATCCGATGTGTCATCGTCGATCCGGCTGGATGTGGGAGATGCCTCGATTCCAAGCCGCACAATCCGAGATGCGGGGTAAACAGACAGTTAGTCCCAAAAGTTGCAGGAGAGTTGACAGAAGTCTTTGATATCCTTAAGACATCAAAACAGGAGGCAAGCCAGCAAGCACCTGGAGTCACTTAAGTTCTTGAGGATGCAGAGATGCAGGGCATGTCCTTCTCACTCCCAGGCAAGGAGGGCAGCAGGCAGCAGGGCAGGCAGAGCAGGAGTCCAGCAGAGTGAAAGTCTTTCCAGCTGCTCTTCTTCCTGGCAGAATTTCCTCAGGTCCTGAAGTGGGAGAGACTTCAAAGAGAAGCCTTTGAAGTGTAAAAGGTCCCTGCCCTTCTTGCTCCGGCTCCAGACTCACTATAGGGGGGTATGCAGCTCTTTGTGTGGGGACAGACACAGCCAATTCAGGTGCAAGTGTCAGCTCCTCCCTCCCATCCTGCCCTGGATGACCCATCAGAATGTTAATGGCCCATCAGGATTCGAGTGGCCCATCACGCACACCTAAGCTCCCTTTGTGTGTGGCTGTCTCGAGTGAATACACAAAGCCCAACTGTCACCGACCCCAGATGTGTATTCAGAGACAGGCAGAGGCACAGAATGGTTAAAGTAGGAAAATGCCAACTTTTTACAAGTGGCATTTTGGGACTTACAACTTCAAATCTGACTTTACCATAAGTTGTGTTTTTAAATTGTGAGTCCAGAGATACCAAACTCAGAATATCTATATTTTCCCAATTGGATATTACACTTATAAAATGTAATAAGATAATCCCAATGTTAACCTATGGGAGAGATAGGCCTTGTAATAGTGAACAATGAATTTAATAGTTTTTCACTACCAGGACATGTACAACTTAAAAGTACATGTCCTACTTTTTTAAATACACTGCACCCTGCCCTTAGGGCTGTCTGGGGCCTACCTTAGGGGTGACATATATATATATATATATATATATATATATATATATATATATATATATATATATATATATATATATAATCTACTGGCGGTCGCCAGTAGATAGTTATAGTTAGGACCTATTATCCATAGGAAATCCGCGACATTCTATTTGAAATAACTCTTGCGCCGGTTGACGAATCTTCGCGAAAGCTTCCAACTTGTTGGGGCGCTCCGCTCCGCTCCTACCCTGAAAGTCTCGGGTTGATTCGTCAAGCGGGGGCCGAGAAAAAGGGGGTCCCAAAACGCGTTTTCCCCATTCATTTTTCCATAG
Organism: Calotriton arnoldi; assembly: GCA_963921515.1. Lineage (NCBI taxonomy): Eukaryota > Metazoa > Chordata > Amphibia > Caudata > Salamandridae > Calotriton > Calotriton arnoldi. The sequence goes on along the minus strand of CAWUFW010002693.1, from coordinate 1,484,901 downwards.
GAACCTTTAGTCGCAGCTACAGCCCGAACTGCTGAACGGAATTACACCAAATTTGGCAAAGAGGTAGCCCTTGGTTCAGTGTCGTGCCTTTTGCTTAAATGGTGTAAATCCGTTCAGTAGTTCCTGAGAAAATCAAAAGTAAAGTCACATATATATCTATGGGCGAGTAGGGTCCGCGTATCCTGAGCGCACCCTGTGCGCACCGTCCCGATCACGAGCTGCATGCTAATTGGCTGTCAAGTGGCTGTCAACACTCCAAATCAGGAGGTGTTGGCAGCCATTTTGTCCCTCGGTAGAACCGAGGGACAGAAACAAGTGCGCAAAGCGCAAAAGGGGCAGGGTAGAAACACCCTGACCCCCTAGGTCTGCTCAGGGGTCCCACAAGGACCCCTGGGCAGAAAAAGCATTTTGTTTTTTTAAACGGCGGGATGCGCTTAGGGTGCGCGGATCCCGCCGATTAAAAAAAAAAGCACAAGAAACAAGTGCGCAAAACGCACAAAGGGGGCAGGGTAGAAACACCCTGACCCCTAGGTCTGCTCAGGGGGTCCCACAAGGACCCCATGGGCAGAAAAAGCATTTTTTTTTCAAAATCGGCGGGATGCGCTTAGGGTGCGCGGATCCCACTGATTAAAAAAAAAAAAGCACAAGAAACAAGTGCGCAAAACGCACAAAGGGGGCAGGGTAGAAACACCCTGACCCCGTGGGTCTGTTCAGGGGGTCCCACAAGGACCCCATGGGCAGAAAAAAGCATTTTTTTTCCAAAATCGGCGGGATGCGCTTAGGGTGCGCGGATCCCACTGATTAAAAAAAAAACACAAGAAGCAAGTGCGCAAAACGCACAAAGGGGGCAGGGTAGAAACACCCTGACCCCCTAGGTCTGCTCAGGGGATCCCACAAGGACCCCCTGGGCAGAAAAAAGCAAAAAAAAAAAAAAAAAGACCGGCATCGTGCCGAGGCCCGCCCCCTCCCTGCAGCAGTCTGCAAACGCCCCCTGGCGCGTTTTAAGAAGGGGAAGTAATTCCCCTTCAATACTGGGGGTCCCTGGGGGCCAACTAGCCCACCAGGAACCTCCGGTATGCACCAGGGGGCTGCGTTGCAGAGAGGTGTACAGAGGCCACGCCCCTTTTTACACCTCTCTGCAACGCAGCTCTGTGATACTTTTTGGAGGTACATGGTGGGCTAGTTGGACTCCAGGGACCCTCAGTATTCAAGGGGACTTAATCCCCCAACTTAAAACGCGCCACGGGGCACGTTTACACAGTGGTGAAGGGAGGGGGCGGGGCTTCAGGTGACATGTGTGCAAACAGGCCCCGTGGCGCATTTTAAGATGGGGAATGAAATCCCCTTCAATCCTGAGGGTCCCTGGGGCGAACTAGCCCACCAGGTACGTCCAGAAAGTGCCACAGAGCTGCGTTGCAGAGAGGTGCAAAAGGGGCGTGGCCTCTGAACACCTCTCTGCAACGCAGCTCCCTGGCGCATACTGGAGGTACAGGGTGGGCTAGTTGGACCCCAGGGACCCTCATGATTCAAGGGGACTTAATCCCCCAACTTAAAACGCGCCACGGGGTGCGTTTGCACAGATGTCACCTCAGGCCCTGCCCCCTCCCTTCACCATTGTGCAAATATTCCTCTAAAATCAGCCGAACTACGAATTCCGATTTACTCACCTGTTATCAGGAGAGACCTCAGTCCTTCATCTTTCAGCCCAGTACTGATCCTGAAAAGTAATTTTAACCGTACTTACCAGTAACTTGAATTTCCTTCCATAGGATATCATTGACTGGTTTCACTTGGAAATTCTTCTAAGTGTGGAGTTTTGGAACTTTATAATATTCCTCTAAAATCAGCCGAAATACGAATTCCGATTTACTCACCTGTTATCAGGAGAGACCTCAGTGCTGCATCTTTCAGCCCAGTACTGATCCTGAAAAGTAATTTTAACCGTACTTACCAGTAACTTGAATTTCCTTCCATAGGATATCATTGTCTGCTTTTTGCTGAAAAAGTTTCTAAGTGTCGATTTTTGAAACATACAAATATTCCTCTAAAATCAGCCGAACTACGAATTCCGATTTACTCACCTGTTATCAGGAGAGACCTCAGTGCTGCATCTTTCAGCCCAGTACTGATCCTGAAAAGTAATTTTAACCGTACTTACCAGTAACTTGAATTTCCTTCCATAGGATATCATTGACTGGTTTCACTTGGAAATTCTTCTAAGTGTGGAGTTTTGGAACTTTATAATATTCCTCTAACATCAGCCGAAATACGAATTCCGATTTACTCACCTGTTATCAGGAGAGACCTCAGTGCTGCATCTTTCAGCCCAGTACTGATCCTGAAAAGTAATTTTAACCGTACTTACCAGTAACTTGAATTTCCTTCCATAGGATATCATTGCCTGCTTTTGCTGAAAAAGTTTGTGTCGATTTTTGAAACATACAAATATTCCTCTAAAATCAGCCAAAATACGAATTCCGATTTACTCACCTGTTATCAGGAGAGACCTCAGTGCTGCATCTTTCAGCCCAGTACTGATCCTGAAAAGTAATTTTAACCGTACTTACCAGTAACTTATATTTCCTTCCGTAGGAATCCATTTGTCTGGTTTTCAGCAGAAAAGTTTCAAAGTGTTGATTTTCACAAACTACAAATATTCCTTAAAAATCGCCTGTATGACTTAAACGCATTCTTTCAACTGTTTACAGGAGATGCACCAGTGCTGGATCCAGGATCCACCACTGAGTAAGAAAAAGTAACAATAACACTACTTACCTGCTAAGTGAATTTCCTCCCATAGGATAACATTGGTGATTCTATGTGAAAAAGTTTCTAAGTGTCAACTTTTAAAATACAATAATATTCCTTAAAAATCACTACTGTAACCAAAAGGCTTTTACTCAACTGTTTACAGGAGATGTCCCAGGACTCAATCTAGGATCCAGTCCTGTGGTTAGAAAAGTAATCCATAAAGTAACTAATTGCATTTAGCTAGAAATTCACATTGAGCTCAATGTTGCATTGTGTTTGAAATTGTGTTGCCCATTGCAACAACTGTAACTACTGTACTTAAAAGTCTATTGCCTATTTGCAAAGTATTTAAACTAAAGTAATTCATTCTGAGAAAGTATATTTTGTAATGTAATGTATAATGTAATTACAATGTAATTTAAAAAATAAAATATCTAAAAATAAATAGTTTAAAAAAATGTAGTAAATCAGTATCAAAAAAAATAAATATAACAATTAATACATTTAAAAATTGTCATTTACAAAACCTTTGAAATTCACAGAAAAAAACCATAGGTTTCAGACATGTTATAGTTAGGAATTAGCATTTAAAAAACCTTTGAAATTCACTGAAAAAACCATAGGTTTCAGGCTTGTTATAGTTAGGAATTAGCATTTTAAAAACCTTTGAAATTCACTGAAAAAACCATAGGTTTCAGGCCTGTTATAGTTAGGGTTTAGCATTTAAAAAACCTTTGAAATTCACTGAAAAAACCATAGGTTTTAGGGAAAGTTATAGTTAGTTGGACATTGCACTCGTACAAAACCCGTGAAATTCCCCCGTTATAGTTAGTTCAGCTAACTATAACTCGCGCCCGCAATGCACTGCTGATGACGTCACATATTACATCACTCATGACATGGTCAGTGACATCACTGATGACATCTCAAATGACATCACTGATGACATCATCCATGTGAGAATTTAATGCATCTTCTCACACCCTAATATAACTTTTGATACACCCACTCTAAATTACAGACTGCCATTCTCAAAACCATACACACTCCAATACCAATAAGTACATACCCACTCACTGATTCTTAGGTCTACACACACACATCTACTCACTCACCCGTACAGTCACTCATACTTACAGTCACTCAGTACAGGACTATCATATGCACTCATACACCTATATAAACACTCACACAACGCAACTCATCCATAGAGGTACTCACACACCTAGTCAGTCATGCAAATAATTAATCACACTCCAATTTACTCACCTATACAGTTATACACACCAGCTCACTTATTCATAAAAATACTAGCACATTCTTACGCTCCTATGCAATCACTGATGCAAGCACACACTCATCCATATAGCCACTCTCACAATCACACACTCTCACTTATAGCCATTTATATACTCCAACACACATATATACTGCCTTTCACATATGTAGTTACTCACACATGTACCACTGAGATATACATTCAATCACTAACACACCCATACACACACTCACCCACCCATACACTCCATCACAGACGCACTGTTGAAACCATGCACCCAGTGAATCACCCACTCACACATCTATGCACAGAGTCACACACACCCCACCCACACAAACACTGAGGCACCCATATAGATACTCAGAGAACCAATCCATAACCCATATAGACACTCATTTAGCTAGTCAGAAACCCATGCAGCTGCTTACACAACAACAGACAGATGGATACAGACATTCACACAGTTTAGTCACTCACCCATGCATCCAGTAAGATACATTTAATCACTCACTTATAGACTCAGTCACGCACCTACTAAATCATCCATTCAGACGCTTATACACCCACTCATTCTTCAATACGCCTTTCCCTATATATATTAAACATATTTAAACTTTACAGAAACACACAGTCACTGGATGATGTGAGTGATGTCATCAGTGATGTCACTGACCATGTCATGAGTGATGTAATATGTGACGTCATCAGCAGTGCATTGCGGGGGCGCGAGTTATAGTTAGCCGAACTAACTATAACGGGGGAATTTCACGGGTTTTGTACGAGTGCAATGTCCAACTAACTATAACTTTCCCTAAAACCTATGGTTTTTTCAGTGAATTTCAAAGGTTTTTTAAATGCTAAACCCTAACTATAACAGGCCTGAAACCTATGGTTTTTTCAGTGAATTTCAAAGGTTTTTAAAATGCTAATTCCTAACTATAACAAGCCTGAAACCTATGGCTTTTTCAGTGAATTTCAAAGGTTTTTTAAATGCTAATTCCTAACTATAACATGTCTGAAACCTATGGTTTTTTTCAGTGTATATATATATATATATATATATATATATATATATATATACATACAACAAGGTGGAAGTGCGTGCAGCCTCACTTGATCACTAGGGTCTTCCTCTGTTTTGTCTCAGACAGGACATGGGTAGCAAAAACGACAGGTCTCCTTGTGAGGGATCTGCTTCTTTCATATCCATAACCAGAGAGTTAAAGTAGAAATAGTAGCAAAATCAAAATTATTAAGAGCCATTTACACCCTATAGTCGTGGTCGACCAGGACCTAGGCACGATTTCCAACTGACCACAATGGATATACCAACCAGGTCCGTTCCAGATAAAGATTGAAGATTTTACCTTCTGACTTAGGGGCTGATTGAGATATCAGCAGGATGCCCGTTTCTCCACCAGGGCATCAGAGTAAATTACTCCATTACCCTGCCATAGATGCCGCCCATCGAATTTAGAAATGACCACCAAGCTGGCGGTCATATCTAAAGCACTGGCAGAAACCACTGCCATGGCAGTTCCTGACAATGATTTTTGCAGTATGGTGCAGGGCTCTGTCAACATGACAAAGCTTTCCAGCAAACCGTTTTCTTGTTTATTTGTGCATAGCTTCCTTTTGAGATGAGTTAAAGCAGCATGGCATTTTTGAGGTACTTTGTTAAAATTGCTTACCTTTTGTGTTTAATTGATACCTTTATCTAGGATAAGAAAACATTGTCTGGTAGGCAAAATAGGGCGCAATATGTTAGGACAATGATGAGGATGGCTGTGCCTGAGATTATTAATGATTACCAGTAAGTGACGGGGCTTCTTACCCACTTGTACAGATATTGGTGCATAGTGTAACTATCCCATTTTTGTATTTTCTTGTTCATTTCTATGTGTTTAACTGGTCTGTTTTTGGTATGTTGAAGTTTTGGTGTATTATGTTTGCACTTTAATTTTCTTTGTTTTCTTCCTCCACTCCTCAATGATACTGGCTGAGAGACATGAGCAACAAAGGCATTACATGCTGGAAGACAAGAATAGTCTCATCTATAGAAGTTAATCGAAAAGGATCTTAGGAGTGGTGGTGTATCTTTTATGGCACCATTTCATGCTCATATTTGCATTTTGCATTTTAGTATATTGCTAATGCTTCTTAGTTTTTAGTGCTGGAAATCCAGAACCCAGTTAAACTAAGCTTTCGAATATCCCCATGCTTACAGAAGACAGTGATGAAACTCATACTTGACACCAAGCCAGGGGCCCCTTCTGACCCTTGCCCCCTCCATTAAATTGTTGGGATGGTGGCAGGCCCCCTCACCTCCCTGTTGAACAATATTATCCTATCTGGACACTTTCCCACTCTCTCGATACTCCCGTTATTAAAAAAAGCTAATCTCAATCCTGAGGAGGAGGAAATGTAATACTACATTGAGCAAAATGAAATCTTAGATGGCACTCAATATGACTTTAGGAAAAATCACAGCACAAAATCTGCTTTGGTGGTGGCCACCGAGGAGAGCAGATCCATCATAGAAAAGGAAGAGAAGGCTGTGGTGATCCTTTTGGACCTATTCGCAGCCTTTGACATGGTGAATCACACCATCCTCGTGGATCATTTAAAAGAGATAGGAATTTGTGGAACAGCGCTGGATCTCTTTCTCTTCTTTTTAACTAAGAGAGTGCAGTCCGTCGCCCTTGGAGAGTTCTCATCAAGTCCTTTTTCACTGCCCTGTGGTGTTCCTCATGGCTCGTCATTGAGCCCCACATTATTTAATTTGTATGTGGCACCTTTGGTGAGATTAATTTATTCCTTTTGTTTCTCGACCGTTTCTTACGCTGACGACACTTTAATAGTTGTATGAGTGAAGTGGTTAGCAGGATGAGACATAATTCCCTGAAACCTAAATCTGAAAAAAACGAGGTTCTCCTTTTTGGTAAGGATGTTTTCTTTTGAGATTCTGCTTGGTGGCCGCAGCACTTGGGTCCCCTTTCTGTTCCTGTTATAAAAATTTGGAAATTAGGAGCGCTCTGTGACTCCAATCTCACCTTCTCTGATCAGATCAATGAACTTTCTTCCACCTGTTTTTGTCTTTTAGGAATGTTGTGGAAGATTTTCCTTTCATTTCTTTTGATCTGCAGAAAACAGTGGTTACGGTGCTGTTATTTTCCAGGTTGGATTATTGCATTGCCCTTTATTTGGGCATTCAGCAACTCTTTTTGAAAAAGTTGCAAATCATACAGAATGCTGCTGCTCATCTTCTTTTGAGAGTATCTAGTTGTAAATTGATTTCTCACAAGCTAGTGGAGCTCCACTGGCTGCCGATCAGAAAGCATGTCGCTTTTAAGGCACTCTGTTGACCTCTATATCTCTGCATAGCACTGGCCCATAATACCTGAGGAAGTCCTTCTCCTGTTATATGCCCAGGAGAGCCTTTGTTCTGTGGCATCCAAAATGGTGACTTTCCCCAAATGCAATAAAGTCTCTTAGGAGGCAGGAGTCTTTTTAGCATGTCAACTCTGGAATAAACTGCCAGTTAAAAGATCAAACTAACCTGACATGCTCTAGGAAATACCTGAAATCTTGGCTTCTTTGCACTGCAGTACTAGTCTAGGCTTTACTTATATTATTGTCTCCTGTCTTCTATTCTTTTTTGGTCCCTTCTCTTGCATATGCTATTGCAAAGACGCCCTCGGGCATTTGCTGTGCTTTATAAATTTTATCAATATCAATATCACATTTTTGTAGAACATACCAACTGGTGGCTTATGGTAAAACCTCTTCTGTTCGAGCTGCGAGGAATAATGACTGGTATCGTAATTATCTGAATCGATTTGCTGACAACATTTTAGAAATGGAAGATTTGATCTGGTGCTTTAGTGATGCAATCATATTCTGTTCCAGAGCACTATTTAACCTTTGTCTGTTACGATCAAACTTCATTTGAAATGTGGGATCATTGACTGACACTTTGATCATTTGTTTAATTAGCTTCTACAACAAATGTTACTGGCTGCAATAGAAAATTTGTATTTGTCAGTATGGGTCAGATTAAAAATACTCAAATGTTTTCCATGTCCTTACTCTCATTTATGGAAAAGTGTACAGGAATTTGTGTACTAGAAGCAAAGAAGTCACTAGGAACGTAAAGCATTGTGAAGTATTATGCGCAAAGAAGGGAATGGGATCCTTTATAATATAGCAATTTGCTAAAATTAGAAATTCATTATGCCATTGTATTCAACTAATGAAGGTACCATTTTTGCTCCATCAAATCTTAGTTAAATGAACATTGATGATTTTGGAGAGTAAGTACCTCATTTAGAGTTTGGCAGATGGGATACTCCATCACAAATGTGAAGGATGCCCCATCTGCCATATTGCAAGTGCATTGTAGCCCACTTAAAATAATTTAGATGGAATATCCGTTATCTTTTGACGGTGTATCCCATCGCCAATCTCTAAATACGGCCCTCAGTATATCTTGTTGTTGTTACGTAATGACTTTTTCTTTTTCACCTTTGCCAGCAGTGCATGAATCATTATTGATTGACTGAAGAAGTAGACTGATTCTAAAAAATGCTTGACAGTACATAAGCCATCAAACCTAACCTTCTTGTTTACTTTGTAGCAAGACAAGTTTCCACTGTAGTCAAAATAATTCTTGGTCAACCCAATATGTCAATTTAAGAAGACACAATAGTTCTACAGTACTTTGCAGGAATCATAAAATAGACAAAATGAATAATGATGAAAATCAGATGTAAATACCTGAAAATTAGGTAATGACAATGAAGAGAAATTGCTTTTCCCCCCTCCCTGTGATCAGATTGTAAAGATTAAACTTGTAAATAATAAATTTATAATCCAGTGAAAATGCTCCAAATTCATGAGAGTCTACAAGAAATTGGGACCAGAGTTTAATTGCATCAAACAATTGATAATCAATCAGCACAAATTTGTAGATGACTTTTGTAAACTATAGGAACTGAAATTAATCAAAAAAAGGAGATTTAGACAAATTAGGTGGTACTGTAAAGGAAACAAACCATATGACTCAGAATGTCTCCCAAATTATTGAAAGTGAATTATTTTATGGTAAGGTAAGTAGTTCTCAGCAAGTCAATTTAGAGTATTAAAGTTGGAATAATTTGAGCGGTTCATTATAATCTTTCAAGGGAGGGAGAATGGATAGGGGAAAAAGGCAAAGGAGCTATTATTGGATCTACTATTGAACAAATTTCGAAGATTTGATAATCTCATTGCAAAAAACTAAACCGTATAATTTTATGAACATGAATACATTGCTTCTTTCTCAAATAAAGCAAAATGTAAACTAGCAACAATGTATTCCAAAGTTAGAATCAGTAACTGTATTACTCTGCTAAGATTAACGGTCTAAATAAAATATCAGTAAAACTATACGCAAGGTAATTTTGAAAGACAACGTGGACTGGTGAAATAAACAATTAGCCATGATTTTAAAAGTTTGCCCTCATCTAGGGAAACTTGTGACATGGCACATGGTTTTAGCTCCATGAGTAAAATATTTATCCCCAAGGATAAACCCCTTCTCCTGTAGCCGTACAAGTTATGCGAGTGTGCCCTTTCCCTCCCCATCCAGGAAAGGGGTTTATGTTATGCCTGGCCTTGTCTGGCATCAGTAGCGGCTCACACAGGTAAGAGAGATGAGGATGGGGCATGGTGGGCGGTGGTGGAAGTCGACATATGACGGGATAAGTAATATTAATGAAATAAATAAATAAAACCACTTACTTTGTGCTCGCCGCATTGCGAGCGCAAAGTAAGTGGCTTTATTTATTTATTTAATATTACTAATCCCTTCGTCTGTTGACTTCCACCACCCCCCACCCCGCCCCACCCAAACCCCGCACCACCACCCCACCACTCTTACCTTTGCGAGCCGCAACTGTCTGACATAAATCGTTCTTTTCTTGGGTGTGTAAGCGTCAGAGAGGACTTTGGGTGGTGACAAGCTAACATGTTTGTGGGCATTCACAAGCTATCAAGTCTTTCAATTCCTTGAAATTCCCTTTGATGGGATTTCCTCTTGAGGAGTAATATGCAAGTGTGGGGTAATATTTAGTGGGAGAAAAAGGTTAACAATAGGTTTAAAGGTCAACTTTTGTGACTACCTTGTACTCCTAAATCCAGCAATTTGCACTAATAACACAGTTTTATGTGTGCAAATGTGTTTGTAACTAGGACCCATTATGTATGCTTTCACGCTTAACATATGTGCTAAATACAGGACAGAAAAAGCTCTACCAGGCACTGCGTACAACCACAAATCCTGTGTTGGCCTGTAAATACATGTTTCAAAGTTTGAGAATAGACGAGATCCGAGAGTCATAAGTCAAATGAATGGTAAACAAATATACTTTCATACATCGCATCTTTTTCGCTGGTATTATTATTATTATTGCAGCTTATAGAGCGCACGGCTACCTCCAACGGAAGTGTCCCGGTGCTAGCAGCGGATGCAGTAGGATAGAGACTGTTGGGAAAGCTCTAAGATAGGCCAAAAAGCCAGGTCTTCAGAACCTTCCTAGACATGGGTTCTGACTTGGCCTTCCGTATGTGCTCAGGCATGGAGTTCCAGAGACAAGCAGTTTTCACGGAGAAAGCTCGGCCGCCAAACCTGGCTTTTGCGAAGCGGGGAACCACAAGAAGTTCCTGGTGATTAGACCTCAAAGCCCTGGTCTGGTGGTATTTCTGGAGTCTCTGCTTCAAGTATTGGGGGCCAGTGTCTCTAGCTGCTCTGTAGGCGGGGGTCAGCGCCTTAAACTCTATCCTCCTTTTAACAGGCAGCCAATGCAGGCTGCGCAGGTGGGGGGAGATGTGGTGGCGGAGTGGCACATTTCTAATAAGTCTAGCTGCCGCGTTCTGAATAATTTGTAGTTTCCTGATCAAATAGGCTGGGAGACCCAGGTACAAGCTGTTAGCATAGTCCAGCTGAGACGTGATCAATGCGTGGACCACCGTTTTCCTACAATCCATCGGCAGGAGATAAAGGAATCTCCGCAGGGTTTTCAGTTTCCAAAAGCATGACGAGGAAACTTGGCATATCTGGGCTTTGCCTGAGAGGTTAGAGTAAAATTTGAACCCCAGATTTCTAGCGGAAGCAACTGGAAGAGGAGGAGGATTGAGCTCCGATGGCCACCAAAGTTCGGACCGTGGAGGAGAAGGCTGATTAAAAAACAGAACCTCCGTTTTATCAGTGTTCAGCTTCAAACAGCTGTCAGTCATCCAAGTTGAGATGTTAATCAAGCACTGCTTGAAATTGATGAATGCTGCCTCAGTGTGATCCCTAAAAGAGAACACAAGCTGATTATCATCAGCATACGAGACAACTCTGACACCACATTGCTCGACTAGCGAAGCGAGGGGGGCGAGGTAAACATTAAAAAGAGTCGGGCTCAAGGCCGAGCCCTGGGGAACTCCGCACACAAGAGGGCTAGAGGAGGAGACATGGGGGCGGAGACGAACTTGCTGAGACCGGCCCTCAAGAAAAGAGCGGAACCAGGCTACAGTGGTTCCAGCCACTCCCATCAGCTCGAGCCTTTCTAGAAGGATCTGATGCGAAACCGTGTCAAAAGCTGCGGACAAATCCAACAGCACTAGCATTGCACAGCTACCCTGGTCTAGAGTTCCCCGTATCGTTTCCGCCACTTCAAGCAGAGCTGTCTCTGTGCTGTAGCCTGATCTAAAACCCGATTGGGAGTCATGAAGATAGTTGTAAAAAGTTCAGTTGATGCAATGTGGGGCCTTTGAAAGGGGCCTGGATTTTATGTGTAAAATATGTAATCATGAGTGGGGAAGGAGAGGTGGGAAATGGTCTACTAAAGTGTCAGTGGCTAGCCTGAAAATCTAGTGTGGATGTTGCTCTACAGTCTTACAGTCACCCCCTGGTCCACAGTTATTTCCAGTTAAGTAATAGTAGACTAATTGTTGTTTTTAATAGCAGTTTGCTTAAAAATCTTACTTTCTATATCCACGTCCAAACTATTTATTTACTTACTAATGAAACCAAAGTGCAATGTTTTTCAAAACATTCTTTACAGTTCATTGCAAAAAATATATATTTTCATCCCAAAATTTATAAGGAAAAGAAAGAAGTTACAAAGTCAGTCAGAAAGGCTTTCTTTTGTGTTTTAGTTGACAATTACATTTCTCATAAGCGTTTGCTTTTTGCATTGCCAACATTTTGAGGCTTGGAATATAATGAATAAAATAAGCTTAATGAAACACCTCCACAAAATCTGATCAGTGTTTTCTTGAATCAAACCGTTTCACTGCTTTACCAGAGATATGAAAGTTAATACGCATTAAAATACAAATACTGAAAGGCTGAACATGTTTAAAACCTTACATACAGACATGTGTGGTACAATACCTCGTCAATTAAGTGTAGTTCCACATTTATGACCTTCCACTGCGATATATAGCAATGTTGGTAGCTTTTTCCATTCTTGCTCATAAGATTGGATTCTGACAATCAGAACAGCATGAAGGAAGCATGAGTGATGTGTGGTGTGAAATACTCTAGCGTTTAAAATGCCATATTTGTTGCCTCCCATTAGTCACCAGTGTTTCTTTTTCAATTGACACATTCTGGTACACTTCGGATGCAAGGAAGATATATTTGAAATTAAAAATGTAAATAACTTCATAATTTTTTTGCCTAACGAATGAAATCATTCTAAATCAATTAACTCCTATGCTATAATCGTTGACATTTTCAAGGCAAAATAAATATGCATTGCTTGCAGGATCTTCATAAAAGCGCTGTCGCATTTTGGTTTCAATTATCAAATGCCTACGTCGTGAATCTCATTTAATACCAGATGCCATGCGAACAAAAGGATAGATGAGGAATTCAACATCTACTGACTCATTAAAGCAATTCACCCCAGCGATGAGCCACAGATCACCTAATCCTAGACACAAAACACCCCTCCCACCTCGCACCATGAGCAAACAGACAGTGCTATATATGCCTCAGCTAATGACCAGCTGGTCATAATCCACAATGCACTCTTTCCCAATTCAATGTAACTCATTGTCAACCACAAGCAACAGAGCGCTCTATATATTAGTGGAAGTGCACATTTCATGATTCTGTACTGAGTCGAGGGAGCTCTCTTTGGCCCACGTTTGTAGTTCCTTGGAGTTAGGAGTAGAAATACTCTGGGAAGAATCTTCAATTCTGGTCCTATGTCTGTGAATTACAAGTTATTTTCCCCAGAAAGCCGAATAACACGCAGACCTGGGAAAGTTGAGTCCAAATCTGTGTCCATTTACAACCTACGAGGTGGTAAATATATGTCTTTTGGTCTGTTTTGTGGGTGATGGAATGTGGGGGATAAAGGAAGGAGCAAGCAGCTGATGGAAGGGCAGTGGTGAGCTTTTGCAGCTCATTCCACTGTCATGGAGCAGGATGCCCTGCAGTCAGATGCAGCAGTTGGCCACAGCATCTCCCCATCCATATCCAGATTTGGTAATTGTAGGTCCATGATTATTAGGTCTGGTAGTTTTGGACCTGGTGATCCAAGACCCACAAACTCAGGGCTACTCAGAATTCCCAGTGTGATATCTTTCTCAGGGCTACAGCTCTGAGAAACTTGTGATGAAGGCCTTAGGTTTCAGTCTTCAGGTGGAAGAAGCATGGGGATCCTAAATGATGGAGGACGATGTGCTCCTTGTAGAATTGTTTTGTAATCTCCATTCTGAAGTGGAGAAATGAGCATACAAGCTTGATATCAAGTGAGGTATTGTTAATATTGAAAACGATCCATTCATTTTGAAAATGAAATCACCTCCCTATTAACGAAATTGACTGTCATGAGCTCCACATCAACCGCGACTCGCAAATACATAGTCAAGCAAGCTCTGAGAACCAGGCCCAGGGTTACTGATTTATAGGTCACAGGTGGGATTGTGCATAGCTAGTAGATAACTACACGATCAGGAAACACTAGATCAGTCCCACAGATAGGTGCAGCGACATTACAGTGGTCAAGTGAGAATGACCCCAATAAAGCTCACATGGCCGGATGGGGTACGATCGCTCCTAATACACCATAAAGTCAGATGCCACACACGTTTTCAACATATAGCCAATCAGAATACAGCACACGCAGTGATCATGTGCTCCCCATGCCGAACATTTGGACACGTTACCCACTGGTCACATTGTGTGAATGCAAGGTCAAAGCCTGCCTTTAGCACCCATTTGAACATTAATTTATGACTCTAAGGCAGCAAACCACATTCCTCACCATATATGGTTCGCCGGAGAACTTTACAATCTGATGAAAATTGTAGTTAAGATGGACGCAAATTAACTGTAAATTAAGACAATCCTCAGACCCTGTGTCTGTCGCTGTTCTCTCGGCCCTACTTTTAATTAAACAAACTGTTTCTGTTTTGCCAAACGCCTCTTCTCTCTTGTTTTTAAGGTATTTTGTACTCAAGTAACATTTTGGCGAGCCAGCCAGGAGGGATTGAGACCTTGTACCAAATTGCAGCAGATGGAAGGTGACCCGGCCCGGATTAATTCACATTGCGTAACAATAAAGGTGGGCAGACAACTCAATTGATTGGAAGTTCTGCTGAATCTGTGGGGCAGAGATCCGTCCTGAAGCAGCCGTCACAGAGGGTAAGAGACCACATCTGAGCCCGAAACATTGTAACATAAGGTGTGATTCATACTTTAGGAAGAACTTGGACCCAGGAAACTGGACATAGCTTGTGTGTGGCCAAGAAAGGACGTTGATTCCCAAGTTGCTACTCTTTGATGTCTGTGACTACCACCTTTGTCTAGGAGCGGATAGTGGCAGACTATCGGGCTCACTTGGTAACATGTTCTCTGCTCATCCTCTCTTGCTAGAGGATAACATGTGTTGAAACATATCCATCTTTTTGGACAAAGTATGCAATCTTATCTTATTTTCATGCAAATGCTCATTTGAACTCATTTTATGCAAGAAATTGCCAGCGCTGAGCTCATAGTACGTATGAGTGTAGGGGTGCAGTATGTACGTTTTCCCCCACGATTAGAACAAACAAAAACTCCCAAAAGATTTGAGCTGTATTTGTCTACATAACTACTACAATTGTCATGGATTTCCCATTGAAGCACATGGAAACCAGGTTCTCAACACAAGTAAAGAAACTTAATAAGTTTTGCCAAGAATGGGATGCACACACAAAGACACCCACATATCCCTGGTACAAGGAGGGAACATTTGACACCAACAGAATTGACCATACTAAAACATATCTAAAAACTAAATATACAGGTCAAAAGAGAGACAAGAGAGAGATGTTATTAGAATTATGGGCCATCTTCAAAGAGGCCAAGTGCGATAGCCCTACAATGCCGGTAGTGAGCATGGCATTAGCACCACCCCAACCATATGCAGGAATAGAGGTGCTCACGCCAGCTCCCCCAACATTCGGATATTCAAATCCAACAATAATAGAAGCCAACGAGCCCCTCACCGAAAGAAGGACAGTTAGGCCCAAGCACAAGAGAAGAAAAAGCCAGCTAGCCCAGATGCTTCCAGTGCAACCCAAGTTCCTTGAAAAGGTCCCTAAAAGCATGATACACTATCTACCACGTCCAACACATAGGACCTCAACAGCAAAGAAAATACACACTCTCACTGGTGCGTGCAGGTGAACATACTCGAGTGACAAGGTGCTTTGTGGTGGCTCTCAAAAGCAATATAGTGAGTGGTGGAGAGGGAGGGAACTCCGGTCCCCCGGGAACCAATGACAAGGGTGAGACTACAGGATGTTCCCAGGTAGCTGAGGAGACAACAGAAAGCGTGTTTGAAGGCAAAGCCAGGCCAAAAAGAGCAGGGTGCAACACAGTGCGAATGAGGCAAACAGGACGGGGCGAGGCTAGAGACAGAGAGCACTCACCAGCAGAGCAAGAATACAGAGCACTGCACCCTTCATCTGAGGGAAGCGTGAGTAAGTACAGGGCGCAAAGCTAGGAAGAATCGGAGGCAAAAATAAATGAGAGGCTTTCAGCAGGGGTCAGAGTTTCACTGCTCGGTCAACAAAGGAGAGTGTCTGACCACGAAATAAATGCCTAAGGCAGCCAGGTACTAACCCACCCAAGAAACAGTAAAAATAAGATGGCGTCTTTGCGTGCACACAATGGAAGCAGCAACGAGGATGTGTGCTGCTCCACATGGGTGCACAGCAAAGTTAGACCTACCTTCAAGGAGGTAGTTGCAAGAAAGGAAGGCAAGAGTTTTGCATACCCATTTTGAAACCTGTTAGCAGACTGGACTAAGTATAGGAACCAATATGGCCGTTCTTGGCATAGGGGAGGATCATTTGAGCCAGGGAGCATGGCTATAGCGGAAGATTGCATCTGGCATGGAGGACGAGACCCCAAGTTGAACTTCCCGTACATGCAGGAAGGCCTATAAAGATGGGAACGATATGTTGGAGAGAAACCCGTAGAGTCACCTGAAATAAGAATGTGCCTGTTACTACAGAGGGGTGATTGTATACATGCCATGGGCCCAGATGGACAAAGAGGGGCTGAGAACAAAGTTACCGTCTTTGTTGGATGGGGTGGGAAATGGTTTCATGCTTCAAGAAGAACACCACAGGTATCAACCTAGCAATAGGTGACATTAGGAGCCTGCTAAGTAGCCCTATTGGGGAGCAGACTAACACTGTGTTCTCCCAAGCTCACATTCCAGCAATTACGCTAACCAATACCGAGCATGACGGGCCGCATTTAATTCGCACAAGCACTTTGCATGGACAGCCTTGAGAGATATATTCTCTGACCGCCCAGATGTAGGAGGATTAATGACAGAGACCATGAAGTCAGGTGAAAGCATAACAGATTTCCTGAGTAGAATGAGGGAAGATGGGGACAAGAGACAGGACAGCCATGGACTGATATGGGCCCACAAGTCACATTTATTTACAATATTTTTAAAAAGGGGTTACCCACTGAGATACAGAGCAAGCTGGACAGCGTAGTTGGTTTAGAAACCAAATCCTGATGGGAGATACAAGCCCATATACTACACTTCCACAAAAAGAAGCAAGAAAAGGATAGAGAAAAATAGGAGCAGGCCCAAAAAGACACCCTGAAACTGGTTCAACACAAATTGAAAAAGACTGCCCTTGAGGGGGCAGCAATGGCTGCAACCATGCAAATGGCACCAGTCTCAGTATCCTTTGTTTTTTCATTTTGACTCAGAAACTCAAGGGCCAGATTTACTAGGAACTTTTGTGTCCTTGCATCATGCAAGTCGACGCAATGCAAAAAAGTGCTTAGGAGACATTTACAAAGCCACACAAAACAATATTTGAGTGGCCTTTCATCACTTTTTGCATGCAAAGTGACACAACACAGTGCCTCACACTTACCCTGTGTAAAGGAGTCAATATATGGGTGGAGCATGAACATTTCCATGCATCAATCAATCTATCAGCATTTGTATGGCGCACTGGTCACCCTTAGAAGTATTTAGGTACTGCGTGAGATGGGGCTATTCAAACAGCCAGGTCTTGAGGCTGCTCCTGAATTCAGTGAGGGAGGTGGAGGTTCGGAGGTAGATGGGGAAGTCGTTCCAGGCTTTGGCACCTAGGTGGGAGAAAGCGCATCCTCTGGCTCGGGTCCACATCCACCCATGTATTTTGCTGCAAACCTATATTTACTAAAGTCAGTAAACCTGGGTTTGCAATAAAATGTTGTGACTACCCAACCTTGGCATAACTAGTAGAAATATCTCTTCTGGTCCTTGTTACGTCCTCTTTGCATGAGTGCTGCATTCTACAGCACACATATAAAGAGAACTAAGCCTCTGAGGATTGTTTTTGTGCAGCAAGGTATCTCTCCCTGCACAAAAACCATCCTGGTGACAACAGAGGCACCCTTGAAATATGCTACAAGGGTGACTATATTGCTGCTAGGCTGCTACAAGTGCTCCAGTGTGGGGAGAGAGAATAAGTGTGCCATATCTTGATAATTATGGTGCATTTCTGCTCTCTCCCTTTCACATAGTGCATATAGTCCCCTTGTTGCGTTGAGTGGAAGATTAGTAAATCTGGGCTCTAAAGTTCACATCTTTTGTACCAGAAAAGTGTTGTACGACTGACTAGGACTCTCAGTCCTTAAAGCAGCATGTTATGGCCATGAGGGAATAGCATTTTTATATGAGTTTCCACTGCAAGACCTCAGAGGGTTCCAAACCGGCTATTGCAGTAGGGGCCAGGGGGGTTGGCAACAACAAGACACTAGAAAGAGCTACTATTGCCGTAGGCCGGGTCACCTGGCAGAGAGTTGCTGGTTGAAGGTATGCCATGAGCAAAATAAGCAGCAGAGATCGATGAGCTAGGGCCAGTCACCACAAAACCCCACACATGTACCTCCTCAACACCAAGCCCAAGGGAATCACAATGCACCCTACACTTAGCCTCAGGGAGGTCTGCTGTCCGCCACATCACTGCAGCAGGGCTCAAGTAATCAGACAAAAATGTGTCAGCGGCAACCACCGACAGGGAACTCAGCACAACAGGGACCGTAGCCACAGCCCCGGAAGGGAGGGGATGACAGTATGGGGAATAGCACCTTCACACAATCACAAAGCCAAAATGTGCAGTAAGATAAACCCCCAGCATAAATAGAAATAACCCAACAACTTAAAACCTAGTGGTTAATAACTAGCACCCACTTACCCTCTTTCCCCCCAAAAACTGTACCAAACCAAAAAAGGACTAATAAGACAACAGTGGGAAGTAAAATTTTACTTGCGTAACGAAATTCAGAGCGACTGAGAGGTGTGTTGACCGGGTATCCTCACCAAAGTTCGACATCAATGGCGACTCCACGGGAGCATGGAATAACCAGGTTACCTTGGGCATCGCTGGGAGCTCAGGCCCCACTCTGCTGCTGATCCCCCAGGGCAGGGTTGGGTGGCCATGCCCCAGGGGAAAGGCAATTGGACAAGAGGGTGGGGCGGCACCCAGATAGTATTTAAAAAGTCCCTAAACAAAGCTATCCTGGGTGGCGGGAACCAGGTTTCCCATGCACCAGGGATTGTAAAACCTCAAAAGACTCCACAGTGCACACACAAGGGGTCAATATGCGCTGAGACCTCTGCATGATGTTGAGTCCAAGTCTCCAGGTACCAGGGTGACTGGTCATCTCTATTTACGAAGGCAGTCCAGTATTTTTCACTCGTCACCCCGCAGGCCTTTACAATTTTTGGTCAAAAGTCCTGGGTACTATGTTTTTGATGTTACATGGTGAATAACTAGCTTAGCCAGCCTTCTTCTATGTTTGTGAACTGTTTTTGATTTACGAAGGCCGGTCACTTTGCCACAGCCTTACAATTTTCATTAGGTAACACATGACCATAGAGACCCCAGTCACAAGCTGTGGACAGCGGTCCCACCAGCACAGTGAGAGGGAGCGGGGTGTGGTGCAAGGAAGAGGGGGATGCGTGGGAAGAGAGATCCCAATCTCCACTCTGGCTCCAGACGAATGTAGGGCACCGGGTGCGTTAGCACCAACCTCAGACACCACAAGGTGGCATGGGTGGAAGAAAAGGGGGCACAAAGCATCCCCCAATCCTCTCCCCCACATCACACGCAAAGCAATAGATTATGCGGGATTCAGGGAAACGCCCTAAGCTACAGAAAACCACCTAAAGCTAAACAAAAGAGAAGGCTCCAGATACCAAGGCGGGGTTAAGATCAGTCAAAGTCTGCTACCTGACTGGAAGGCATGAGGGAAGGCCACACCAGAGCACACCAAGTGCTGGGAACAGAGAGATGCATAAACAGATAATCCTGGGGCACGTTGGAAACACCAGCAGCACTAAACAGCGACATAACCCCTCATCACATATTCCTGTGCACAAGTAGACTGAAAAATACAACCCACAGCAACGGCACCCTTATGCACGCACCAGGCAAGACACATTTATTGAGAACTAGTGACGTCCATGGAACCCATACTAAAGGAGGATGCCATTGGTCCCTATACCCATTAGAACACCCCTCAAACATATTTTGCACCAATATAAGAATCCCGTTAGGATTGAATGGGGAGGCTCAACGGCTTATAAAAAGAGTTGATCCATCCAGGCAACTGATAACCACCCTTACTACCCAAAATCCCTAAAATATGCCCAACAAGAGTCACCTTCCGGTACCTCACTAGATCGCGACTAGTGGAGTGTGGAGATCACAGCACTAAGTTTTTTCAAAACCAGGTAACAGAGAGGACAACAAGAGTGCAACAACGAGATGTGTTGTCCACTTACACTAAGCAAGAAAGAGAAAAAAAAGACAATTTCCACACTTACACCAACGGACAGAGGAAAAACTCACAGCCTGCACAGTTCCTTAGCAGTTGAGGCCTTTCATGGCAATGACATACATTAACTAAACTGTGTGAACATTTTCCAATCGAACAAAAGAAACACAGCCACTGGAAGTGCACAGATGCCTCCGAATGGAATCCCACCCTGAACGACCTTATCACAACAAACATTATGTATATTTCTGTGCATATGTACCCTCTGTCTACTTTGGGTAATCCCACACTTTTTTACCTTCGAGGAACTGCTGGGACAAAAGGGACTCACAAATGGAGAACTACAGTGCCTGTGTGGGGATCTCTCGTATGTCACCTACAATTACACTAATCAGAACAGTAGCATCCCACACACACTGCATAGCTCCCTCCTGCATAACACTTGGTGCCAAACTGCCAACACATGACTTCAGTCGGCTCCCAAGCATTAGCCAGGTCATATTATATCTGTTTGCTGACCCCACATGCGGTAGTCTCAGATAGACTTTACCTGTCCCTAGAGGTGGACCCCGAAAATGCAAAATACCTTTTTCACCTTTACTTATGTTTGATAAGGGCCAATATTCAGCCCACTAGGATATAACATGATAGGGTAGTTGTAAACCTGATGAACCCAACAGTGTTATACCTCTTCACTGAACCTAATGATATCCAAACCGAGCTGGACAGGATGCGTAGAAAGGGCACCATAGGGGAAGAAACTGTTTGGACCCAAGACTTTCCAGAGAAGAGGTTCTTGGAGGTAGAAAAGCCCCCAACTCAGTGCACAAACATGTCCACTCCTGCATCTATCTGTGGACCAAGGGTGGCCTATCTGGGGTGGACTTTCTTAACAACATATGGTCTCCCGACATGGAGTATCTGTGAATGGCTGTCCAGTTTGAGTCTTTAAAGGGGAATGAGCCACATGGGGAGGGTTGAATGAGAGTCTATCCACCCTATGTCAGGAAATATGTGACACTGAAGTGGGGGGTACACTTGGTTAGAAGGGAAAAGGCAACCCCTGATTGTTCAGAAGCTAACACTGTATTCCTTATGTTTCAGAGGTAATGGTATGCTTCCGATGGGCACGAATGCTAATTGGGGCATGATATTGCACATTCTGGATATGCAATGGAGCACCTCCATGCTGATGTACTACTATTGGCAATGCAGTGAGTTTTCCTATACTCAGCTCATCCCCGGATGGCGCGGACTCTGTTCCCTGGTAACCATGCACACCCTGACTCTGGTCATTCCTAGAGAAGAACTATCTGACTTGTACCAACACCCGTAAAAGAAAAAGACAACATTGTTGCACAAAAACCATGTCAAAAGATTGTCACATGGCCCATGGGGACATTGTGGCTTTCTCTAAGTTAGCATGAGCTCCGCAGACAGTGCGCGACTTTGCGCACATTATTACAAGGCTTTATTTTTGTAAAGACTTTCTTCATCCTTTTCACATGAGAACTGTCTGCCATGTTCACCTTCTGACAGTTCCTGGGATTTAGTCTGAACATCGTGTGCAAGGTCGATAAACAATGCCCCTTGTTATTCTGTTCTGGTCAGGCCCTAGCACATAGACAAAACATTCAAATGCAGCTGTTGTTTGGAACTTGAACTTTGGTTTTATGGGGACACAGGCATAGGGGGAGAGGCACCTTGAGAGGGACCTTTCCAGGGAGAAGAGCGAGACAGCACCTATGATGTAGAACTGCCATTTATAGTCTGAGGTATGGGGCCTGCAGACAAAACCCACAGATCTTCTAATATATAATAATACAGCATCTAAGCAAGGGGAGGGAGATTAGGCTATATTGTCTTTTTTATAATGACATCTCTTTTCATGATTTATGGCCTAGCTGCTATGCTGACAGTATTTGTATTATGCATTTTCCTGCTGCTGTGGCACGTATACTGCATGTTAGAGCACTTTAGTTAAAATAAATATTTTAAACTGGTTTGTGTCTCTGTCAGATGTTATTGTGGACAAGAACAAGAGTGTGAGCGAAAGGGTGTGTCTTGCAACCGCGATTCCTGAGAGATTCTGGAGTGTTATGTTCTCAGGTGTCTAATCATTTGTTGGTCTGTGAGTGAGTAGGAGGGCAAGTGAGACACTATAGCTAGTCGGTCCTGGGCTCATGGGCACTAAGGTGGTAGGATGACTCAGTCCCTGTGCACTAAGGTCCCATTATCCTACGCATAGTTCTGTTCTTCGGCAGAATCCGTGCAACAAAATCTGTGGACTATTTTGACTGGGCTCAGTTCAAAGACATTCCGAAAGAATTCAGACTGTTCACAGATGCGCATGTATCGGTGGGAGGGTCTAAAATTATGATTTTAATTAAAATTATGAACAGCACTGAGCTCGGCCTCAATTTGATCCAGGAAGAACTGCAAGCAGTCTCATGGTGATGCAGCACAGATATCTATTGGACATAATGATAGTGATGGAGGGAGGGGTGTACCAAGATCGGTGTGGCCTGCTGCACCATTATCCCAAGGAATTACATGGACAATGGAACTCTGACTCTTACCATCCAAGTATTGCACAATTTACAAAGAGACATGTGTGAGAAGGGCGGTGCCCCTGAGCAGGAGTGGTTTTTCAATTGCTTCTCCTGGCTCCTACAATGGTTTTTCAGATTGTGTAAATCACTGTTGCCGGTTGTCATTGTGCTTCTATTGGCACGTGGGGCTGTAGAATTGGGGATCACCTGCTGTAAAACTGCAGTCCTCAAATTAGGTGGAAGTAATTAGAGACGTTGTCACATTCAAAAGAGAACAAGGGGAACAGCAGGAGCCTAATAAAATAATAGTACAAAAGGATACATTAGATAGTGTAGTTAAAGAATCAACAAGAGGAGGGAAGGTTAATATGGAAAACGATAGTTTTAATATGTAAAATTATACATTCATTTTTTAAAACAAAATCACGGCCCTATTAACGAAACCACCCATGGTGAACTCTACATCAACCCTGACTCGCACATACATAGTCAGGCAAGCTCTGATACCTAGGCACAGGGTTACTGATTTAAAGGTCATAGGTGGATGGCATGTAGCTAGCAAATAACATCATGAATATAACATCCTAGATCAATCCCACAGATAGGAGCAGCATCATTACAATGATCAAGGGAGAATGCCCCCCCAATAAAGCACACATGGCTGGAAGGAGTATGCGCGCTCCTAAAACACCATAAAGTCAGGTGCCACATGAGTTAGGAACATATAGCCAATCAGAACACAGCACACACAGTGATCACGCTCTCTCCATGCTGCACATCTGGACATGTTACCCATTGGCCACATTGTGTCCACGCAAGGTCAAAGCCCACCTGTAGTAACCATTTTACCAATAGTTTATGACTCTAAGGCAGCAACCATCATTTCTCACCATCTATGGTTTACTGGAGAACATTAAAACCTGATGAAAATTGTATTTAAGAAGGATGCCAACTGAATGTAAATTGAGACAGTCCTCAGATCCTGTACCTGTAAATGTTCTCCAGACTGCCAAGTTTAATTAAATAAATTGTTCCTGTTTTGGCAAACGAGTCTTGTCAATTTTTTTTAAGGTATTTCATACTCTAGTAATAGTATTGTTCAAAATCTTGGTATACAGCATGAGAAGTCTTATTTGCTGGTCCTTTCCTTTCTATAATTCTTGACTTTTAATCTGGTGATATTGCGTTGAATGATTAGCTTTTCATCCAGATAAAGGGATGGCTTGGCTGTACTGGCTCACAGGAAATGCATCAGTAGCCAGTAGTGAATTTCCTTTTGGCCAGAGTAGTGAGGCAGTATTTATAAATATTTGCTGAGTTAAGCCACAACGCCACAGATATTCTTCATTTGGGTCATATTGGCATCAGTGATGCATATAAGTAGGACATTGCTACCTTTAAATTGGAAGAGGAACAGAATATGTACAGTTGTAGTGACATTGGCCTCAGTGTGACAGGATTTCATTTTTTCACAGAATGGCAGCTTGGAACTTAATATGGGTCTTGAAAGAATTATTTCATTTAATTTTGAAGCCAAGGGATTTCATGCTGGTGGTGAGCTGGAAAGTGAACTCCTCCAGACCTCTCCAGAGAGCCAGATGTGCATGGAACTGTTTAGTAAGAGCAGGAATTACTTATAGACAGGTGTTAGACCTGTCATCCTTAGAGTGGTATTCCTCAGGCGTTTTGCCTTTTACCTCCTATTTTTGCTGATTCTTTTTGATGGCCTTAGGACTCAGAGCACTGTACCACTGCTAAGCAGTGCTAAAGTGCATTTGCTTCTCCCCTAAACATGATGGCATTGGTGTATACCTGATTGGCATATTTGATTGACTGGTAAGTCCCATGTAAAGTGGTATACCACATACTCAGGGCCTGTACTTCAAATGCTACTAATGGGCCTACAGCACTGATTGTGCCACCTATATAAGGAGCCTTTCAAGCCTGTTTCAGGCCTGCCACTGCAACGCTTTTGTGTGCAGTTTGCTGACACTTTGAATTGGCATTTCAAACTACTTGCCAAGCTTTAAATTTAAACTCCTCTTTTATTACATATAAGTCACTCCTAAGTAGGACCTATGTAATCCTAAGGGCAGGCTGCCATGTAAGTAAAAGGTAGGACATGTGTGTTTAATCTTTACATGACCTGTTAGTGACAAACCCCTCTCATAGCCTAGCATTGGGAATTCCTTAATATACTTTAAAGCTATAATTCTTGATCACAGAATAGTAGCTTTTTCAGGTTTCATATCTTTGGAATGGTAATGATAAATCCTCCTTACTGGTGAAGTTGGATTTAACATTACTATTTTAGAATTGCCACTTTTAGAAAGTGGACATTTCTCTGCACTACTGCTCTGTGGGCCTGAAAGCCTGTCTCCAGTACACATCTGGGGTGGGTGACAGCTACACTTTGTACATTCCCTCTAGATTGCCACACTACAGGAAGGATAGGTGTTTCTGAGTATCCATCTACATACATCTGCATTCTGATGGCCTCGCCTGGGCAGAATGGAAGGGAGGAGCTAACCCTTCACTTGAATAAGCTGTGTCCTGTTCCTACACAAAAGACTGATTACCCCCTCACAGATACCCTGGCAGACAGGACTGGGTTGAATGGGATACTTGTGCATGTCAGAGAGCTGCTTTTAAGTCACCCTGCATCAAAGGCACTTTTTGGTAGAAGAACTAGGTCTCTGACCCCCTGAAATAAGACATTATTGGACTTGTAACTGAAGCTCCCCCAGAAGAAATGCTGTCCTGCTTAAAGAACTCAACTGGACTGCTGATCTGGAAGGCCTGTTTTTCTGTTTGTTGCCCTGCTGCCTGCTGCTCTCTGACTCTGCTGAAGGATAGCTGAACTCTGCCTGCACTCCAAGTGATCTCCAAGGGCTTGTTGGCTTGCCTCCTGTTGCTTGAAACTCAGGGATCTCAAAGTCTCTACCCCTGCTCCTGTGCGTGGCTCATTGGAAGTTGCCCAGACATTTGCAACACAGATTTTGACTCATCTCCAGTCTGCATGTAGCAAAACCTGCACATCAACCCGGTTATGGGAGTACAATCGGCGCGTCGCCTCAGAACCTGCGCTTTGCATCCAGAGATCGATGCATCAGACAGTATATTGCTGCCACTGCAGCTTAGTGAGATCTGCACGTCCGTTTGACGGAATGGCAGAATCCGGTGCATCACTCAACGCCTCTTGACTCTGTCACCCATCTTTGGAACTGTAGCATCGCCTTCAATGCTTGAAGAAGTTCGACACATCTTGCTGTTTGCTAGCAGGAAAGGTACTTTGTTCACCTGGGCCTGCATGGGTCCTGTAGCCGGCAGGCACTCTGTCGCGGTTGACCTGAACTTTGACTTTTCCCCGGTCGAACACTACCTAAAGTAACTTTTTTAGTGCTACTTTATTGCATTTATTCCTTTATAATTTAATAGCTCAACTTCTATACATTGGATTTGTTTCGTTTAGGTCTTGTTTTGTTTCTAATATAATTATCTTTTTTTTTAAAACCTGTCTTTTTGTGGTGTATTCATTGTGTCACTGTGTGTCTAGGATCCTACAGCCAGTTAAGCCTTTTTGTAACCATGGGAGAGGGTTGGACAGATTCAAGGGACCCTCCCAGGGGAGGGTCTAGACAGTGGGGAGGCTACTCCCATGTCCTTTGTCCAGTTTCGTGCCAGAGCAGGAGCAAGCAGCTCCCAGGACTGGTTTGAACTGGACAATGCACAGGGACACGAAATGTTCCCATCATGCAGACTTTCGGTCGGTGGCAAGCGCACCCACCCAGCCCGAATACACTAAATCCTGTCTTGGAGGTGGTCACACCTCCCTGTGACAGGATGCCTATTGTTCTGCCTTTCCCTGCTCGAGCTTGGCTCAGCAGCAGGAGGGCAGAAATGTGTCTCTGGTCGGCAGCAACAATTTTGTGCTGCCCGGGACTAGAAGGCTGGTACCTGGAGCACCAGGGACCCAATGAAGCTTGTTTCTGAGGGGTGGATCACACCTCACACACCGGTTACCGGTGTGGGGGTATGATTCCACAATGTTTGACACCAAACATGATAGGGTTGCTTTCAGCCGTTTTAGAGTTGGTCGTCACGCGGTCGCATAATGCCACTCTATATGTCGTAAATGGCTGCTGCACTAACAACCTGGGAGAATGGACTCCGTAGGCTGCAGGGGTGTTCTGCTCATGCAGTGGCACCCTCTCACATAGAACCAAGCACCCTGCCTTCAGGATTGTTAAGGCCTGCTATAGGGGTGACTTATAGGTTTTAAGTGTAGTGACCATTAGATATAGTAAACCTATATCTTAAGCACCAACATACAAAGGCTGCAATGGCAGACCTGTAGTTCCATTATGCATGGCCTCTCATGGGTGGCATAATACATGCTTCAGTCCATGGGAGGCCTCTGTGGTACCGATGCCCTGGGTACATGGTTACCATATACTAGGGACTGACAAGGGTACCCCAGTATCTAATCTGGAGTGTACCTAAGTACATGACATATCAGTTTAGGGAGACAGCAGATAGACTGGGGTCCTGATTAGCAGGATCCCAGTCAGGCTAGTCAAAAACAGTATCACATTTAGCAAAAAGTGGGGGTAACCATAAGAAGCAAATCCTTCTCTTCTACACAACCCCCCCCGAAACGTAAGGAGATGAGACTAACCTTGCCCAGTTGAGTCTTCATTTTCTAAGTGGAAATATCTGGAGAGTCCATCTGCATTGGCATGGTTACTCCCAGGTCTATGTTCCACTGTATAGTCCATCCCCTGTAGGGAAATGGACCATCTCAAAGTTTGGGGTTTTCACCCTTCATCTGTTTTAGCCATAGGAGGGGCTTATAGTCTGTCTGAACAATGAAGTGAGTGCCAAAAATGTATGGCCTCTGCTTCTTCAGGGCCCAGACCACAGCAAAGGCTTCCCCCTCTATAGCTGACCAACATTTCTCTCTGGGGTCCACCTTCTGCTGATAAAAGCTACTGGTTGATCCTTACCCTCTGCATTAAGTTGTGACAACACAGCCCCTACCCCCAACTCAGATGCATCTATTTGGACAATAAATTGCTTGGAGTATCGGGACTCTGCAGAATGGGAGCAGTGCACATGGCCTGCTTGAGATCATCAAATGCCTTCTGACAGCTAACTGTCCACTGAACCTTCTTGGGCATTCTCTTTGATGTAAGAGCATTTAAGGGAGTCCCTACATAGACCCATATCTTTCACAAATCTTCTGTAGTACCCAGTCAGTCCCAAGAAAGCTCTGACCTGAGTCTGGGTAGTTGGAGCAACCCAGTCCATGATAGTCTGGATTTTGCTCTGTAATGGTTGAACCTGGCCTCAACACACAAGGTGGCCCAGGTACACAACCTTGATCTGCCCTATCTGGCACTTAGTAGTCTTGATAGTGAGGCCTGCTTTCTACAAAGCCTCCAAAACATTCTTCAGGTGGACCGGGTGATCTTCCCAGGTGGAGCTAAAGACAGCTATATCATCAAGATATGCTGCACTATAGGCTTCCAGGCCTGTAAGGACTTTATTCAGCAGCCTTTATAATGTGGCAGGTGCATTCTACAAACCAAAGGGCATTACAATAAATTGATAATGCCCACTTGGGGTTGAAAATGCTGTTTTTGGTTTGGCATCCTCAGCTAGTCTGATTTGCCAATATGCAGCAGTAAGGTCAAATGTACTGAAGAACTTGGCTGAGGCCAAACGTGCCAATGAGCTCATCTGCCCTTGGAATTGGGTGAGCATCAGTCCTAGAGACTGCATTGAGTTCCCTGTAGTCAACACAAAACCTCATCTCTCTTTTACCAACCTGGGTGTGAGGTTTTGGTACCAAGACCACTGGACTAGCCCCAAGGGCTATCTGAGGGCTCAATAACTCCCAAGTCTAGCATCTTTTGGACCTCAGTCCTGATGCAATCTCTGACATGGTCAGGCTGCCTGTAAATCTTATTTTTAGCAGGTAGACTCTCACCTGTGTCCACTTCATGGGTACACCAGGTGGTCTGACTGCGAGTCAGAGAGAACATGTGTCTATATTGACTGAGGACCTTCCTACAATCAATCTGCTGTTGGTCAGTGAGGCTGCCTGCCAAAGCTACACCATCAACTGACCCATCATCAGGGTTCTGGGAGAGGAGACCAGGGAGAGGGTCACTCTCCTCTTCCTGTCCCTCATCAGTTGCCATGAGCAAGCCCATGTCAGCCCTGTCTATGTATGGCTTGAGCCTGTTCACATGGAGCACCCTGTGGGGGCTCCTGGGAGTACCAAGGTCCACCAAGTAGGTTACCTCTCCCTTCTGCTCAAGAATGGTATGGGGTCCACTCCACTTGTCTGGAGAGCTACTGGAGCCACAGGCTCCAACACCCAAATCTGCTGCCATGGCTGATAAACAGTCAGCACAGCCTTTTGGTCATGCCAAGCATTTTACAATTCTTGACTTGCCTCAAGGTTTTTACTGGCCTTCTTCAAGTATTTAGCCATCCTGGAGCGGAGACCAAGTACATAGTCCACTATGTCTTGTTTAGGAGGTTTGAGAGGTAACTCCCATCCCTCCTTCACCAAACACAAGGGACCCCTAACTGGATGCCCAAACAGAAGTTCAAAAGGGCTGTAGCCAACCCCCTTCTGTGGGACATCCCTGTAGGCAAAGATAAGGCAGGGCAACAGGACATCCCATTTTCGCCTAAGCTTTTCTGGGAGGCCCATGATCATGCCCTTGAGGGTTTTGTTGAACCTTTTAACCAACCCATTGCATTGTGGGTGATAGGGTGTGGTGAATCTGTAGTTCACTCCACACTCCTTCACCATAGCAGTGATATAACTTGACATGAAGTTTGTACCTCTGTCAGTTAAGACCTCCTTAGGGAAACCCACTCTGGACAAGATTCCCAGGAGGGCCCTGGCCACCACAGGAGCTGACTGAGGTGTTTCTAAGGGGTATGGCCTCTGGATACCTAGTGGCATGGTCCACCACCACTAGTATGTAACTGTATCCAGATGCTGTAGGAGGGTTCATGGGACCAATGTTATCAATCCCAAACCTCTCAAAGGGAACCCCCACCAAAGTTAGTGGTATGAGGAGGGCCTTTGTGGTACCACCTGACTTACCACTGGCTTGACGGGTGGTACAGCCTGACTTACCACTGGCTTGATAGGTGGTACAGGAGCGACAAAACCCCTTTGTGTCTTCTGAGATGAAGCCAGTGAAAGTGAGGGACAAGCCTGTCCCAAGTCTTGCTTTGGCCTAGGTGTCCTGCTAAGGGAATGTCATGTGCCAAGGTGAGTAGGATGCCCCTAAACTTCAGAGGTATGACCAACCTCCTGCTGTCACCAGGCTTGGGGTCTCTACCCTCTGAGTAAAGGAGTCCCTCATCCCATTAGATCCTGTGAGATCCACTGACACTCCCAGCAGCCTCAGCAGCAGCTTCCTGTCTGAGGGGTTCAAGAGAGGGGCAGGTTTGCTGCTCCAAACTCAAGTCTGCCCTGGAAGGGCCCCCTGTTCCCAAGAACTCAACCTGATCAGGCTCAAGTTCATCTGGGACAGTTCCTTCCCAGGGACTAAGATCATCATCCTCAAGAGATTGATCTTCACTCTGAGTCTGGGGGGAAGAAACTGCCTTGGCCGTCCTGCTATTTCTCTTGGAAGGCCCTTGGTCCATTGTTCCAGGATCCAGGGCCTGTTCAGTGTTAGCCAGTTTGGCCTGTGACCTGGTCACAGCAAACACATCTGCAGTGATGCCCAGCATTGCTGCATGAGTCCTTAGTTCCACCTCAGCCCAAGCTGAAGTTTCCAAATCATTGCCCAACAAACACTCCACTGGAAGGTCTGAGCTAACCACAACTTTCTTAGGGCCAGTTACCCCTCCCCAGCTGAAATTAACAACTGCTAAGGAATGGTCAGTCCTGACATTGTTTGCATTGGTCACTTGGTACATTTCTCCAAGTATGATTTGGTCAGGGGCCACAAGGTTTCTGTCACCATAGTGACACTTACACCTGTGTCCCTGTATGCCATGGCCTCCTTAACAATAATTAAAGGCTGTTGTCTGTATTTGCCCAGGTTACCGGGACTGACAAATTAGGTGGCAAGATCCATGCCACCATCACAGACAAGCACAGCCTGAGCTGGAGCTCTGACTAGTCCAGAACCCATCTCATAGCCCAAGGTTAACCCTACTAATCCCTTGTTCCCTGTACCACCACCTGTACTTGGGCTAGGGGGCGCAGTTGCCTTAGGGGCAGTGGTGGTAGGAGGATTTTCCTTGGCTTTTAGACAATCAGCATCTCTTGTCCAAAGTGTTTTCTGTTTACAGCGATAACACCAAGGTTTCTTTTTGCCTTTACCTTTGTTAGATTGTGACTCCTCACCAGATGCAGGTTTTTGGGGTCCTGATGAAGACTGTTTTTGATCTTTACCCTTGTCCCCACCCTTATCTGCAGTTTTAGAATCTTGCTTCTTTTGGTCACAACCATTGTTCTGGTTTTTCTGCTTCACCCTGGTTCTGACCCACTTATCTGCCTTCTTTCCAAATTCTTGGGGAGAAGTCAGATCAACCAGGTACTGATGCAATAACTGATTTTAGCAATTATTAAGGATCTGCTCCCTCATAATCCAATTGTACAATCCCTTGAAATCATTCACTTTGCTGCCAAGCAACCAGCCTTCCAGGGCCTTAATGGCACTATCCACAAAGTCTACCCAATCCTGATTCTGTGTCTTCTGGGTGTCTCTGAACTTAATCCTATACTGTTCAGTGGTTAAACCAAACCCATCAATGAGAGCACTCTTCAAGATTGAGTAGTTGTCAGCATCCTCTTTTCTAACAGCGAGGAGCTTATCTCTACCTTTGTCAGCAAAGGAGAGCCACAAGATAGCTGCCCACTGCTCTTGAGGGACCCTCTGAACTTTACAGGCCCTCTCCAAAGCAGTTATCCACTTATGGATGTCATCCCCAACATGGTAGGGAGGGACCGTCTTGCTCAGGTTCCTATTATCAAACAAATGCTCCTTAACTCTAGGGACACTGTTGCTGCCACCATGGGACTCTAGTCCCAACCTTTTACTAGCTCTCTGGACTTCTAGGGACTCTTTATCAAGGGCCAATTGCTCTTGCCTGAGCCTAAGCCTAGCTTTCTCAAGTTCAAGCAATTGATATTCCCTATCATAAGAGTGGTACCTCTTGCTAGATACAGAGGTCCCTACAGACTGTCCTGAATGATTAGACACTGCAGAGGGAGATCTAGATCTCCTTGGTAAACTCTGCACTATTCCAGGAGGAGTAAAGAGAGGCCCTTCATGGCCTCCTCCATCCTCCTCTTGAAGATCTGAGTTATCCAGGTGAGAACCATCAGGTTGTCCCTGGTCAGGGTTAGATTCCAGGTCATAAAAGGTGTCACCTCCTGACCTGTCCTCATTCCCTGTCCCACCCACTCTGTCCTGTTCATCTGACCCAGGGGTCTTCCTTAGGTCATCTAACAGTAACATCTCTATCAGACGTTGAGTGTTGGCACTTTTCCCTGTCTTCAACTTTCTAGAGGCACACAGGGCTTTCAATTCCTGGAATGAAGGCTCACTGTATCTAGAAGGCAGGGAGCCACTGGCATCTCCTTTTGTAGACATACTAAGTGTGGTGAGGTGTTGCACCTACCTAACCTAGTGGGAACTAAACTCTCTGAGGTTGGAGAAATGGTGTGCTAGACCCTTGACTTACCCAATCCTAAGTTCAATAGAACATACTTATTCTAAGCTAGTATTATATGTACCTAGTACTAGTGGTATTTCAGTTAATCAATACAAAGATGTATCTGGTAAGACAATGCAGGCTTGAATCCCAACCGCTGCACACCAATGTGAGAGGTTGGTCTGGTATATGCTGGCCACTAATTAAAGTGGGCACCCTGTACCAGTGCAAACAACCCTTACGGTGATTTAAGAGGTCAAAGATAACCTTAGAAAGCTATCCAAGTGGTAGCTGTGGAGAGCAGCCTTCAGGCTTAGTCTTGAAGGAATGTTAAGCAGCTTGTTTTACCAGAATGCAACCTTATAGTATTGGTTAAATGAAAGGAGAACCACACAGTAGTTATAAAACTATGTATTTATTGATATAACACTCTCTAGTACGTCACAGTATCTTCTACACAATACTGTAGCACAGAAACAATAGTAAATAGCACTAATACACAGTGAGCTCCAGGAGGAGACCAAACCATATACTAAAATAGTGGTTTAAGAACCACGACTCAAGTAAAGACATTGTCTAGAGGACATAGAATCGCTGGGACGCCAAGGAACCACCCAAGGTTAGTAAGTAGGGACCCCACCGAGGACGGGTGCAGTGTGGGAACACCACCGCGTGCTCCGTACAATTCTATGGGGAAGTCACGGTTGAAGTTTTAGAGTTTAAGGATCCTTCCCAGTGGACTTCGAAGAAACCCCGTAGAAGTTAGGAGGTTGGAGAGCCACCCCACCCGTGGATTCTGTAGTACCAGAGTTACCTATCCAGGGAAGCCGGGTGCATAGGTCTGTAGTGGCGTCGGTAACTGCTGTCGAACCAAATGGAGGACTTCGAAGAAGAGCCGCTGCTGGAAGGAAGAAAAGTGTCCATTTGAATCCAAAGGTGGATTCTTGTCGAAGAGTACCTGAAAGCAGAGGGGACAGAGTCTGGATCACTCAGGAGTGACCAGGGGCTTGGTAGAAGAATGCCCACCGATGTCGGGTGCTTCAGGTGCGTTGATGGAGTTCTTGACTCTGCAGCCACGGGGACCAGGAGACATCGAGGATGACCAGGAGCCGGATGCAAGCTGTACCACAAAGGATGTCGAGTGCTGAGGGGTCAGTGTCCGGCAGGAGCACCAACAAGCCTTTGTAATGGCAACCTACGTAGAAGGTCAAGGAAGGTTACGGTTTAGACCAGCAAGGTCCAGGAGATTCACCAAACTCAGGGGAGTCAGGGCAAGCCTGGAGCAACCAGGGGAGCCCATGAAAAGCAAAGTTGACCCTCAATTGGACCCACAGGCCGGAGGCACAGGAGTCACGAGAGGACCTCAAGCAATTTCATAAAACAGCAGCCCACGAAGCACTCGGTGTGAGGAGTCTGGAGTTCTTCATAGGAAATGGTGCCAGAGGTTGGGGCTACTCGGAGCCCAATGCACTTGCTCGGGGACTGCCAACAAGCATATGCACTTACAAATGAACTCGGTGCACAGGGGTACGGGTATTGCAGCCCCCATGAGGGATTCTGGCCTGAATCTCAGTAAGAGGGCAGCTCGGACTTTGCGGGACATAGAAACCCATCTCCTGTGTTGCTGGAGCCTTCGGAGTCCGAAGGAGCTCAGGAGCAGCAAACCAGTCAGTCGTGATGTGGTGCCTGCGGATGCAGGGGAGTGACTCCTTCACTCTAAGGAAGATATCCTCAGTTGTCCTTGATGCTTCACAGGCCCTGCACGGAGCCTGTATGGTGCACGGGCACAGATGATGCTTCAGACTGAAAGGAAGATGAAGTCGGGCCCATACAAAGTCCAGCGAAGTCCAGAGTGTCCAGACGGTTGAAGTTTAGTGGTTTCTGGTTCAGAATCTTATCCTCGTCGAATCTAGGGTCCTAAAGCCAGGTAAGCCCTTTTGTACCCACGGGAGAGGGTTGGACAGATTCAGGGGACCCTCCTATAGGGGTGACTTATAGGTTTTAAGTGTAGTGACCCATAGATATAGTAAACCTATATCTTAAGTAAGTGGTGCATGCACCAACTTACACAGGCTGCAATGGCAGACCTGTAGTTACATTTTGCATGGCCTCTCATGGGTGGGATAATACATGCTTCAGCCCATGAGAGGCCTCTGGGGTACCTATGCCCTGGGTACATGGGCACCATATACTAGGGACTGACAAAGGTATCCCAGTATCCAATCTGGAGTGTACCTAAGTACATGACATATCAGTTTAGGGAGAAAGCAGATAGACTGGGTTCCTGATTAGCAGGATCCCAGTCAGACTAGTCAAAAACAGTATCACATTTAGCAAAAAGTGTGGGTAACCATAAGAAGCAGATCCTACTTTCCTACAAATATAATTATACAATATCATCTAAACAGAAACCTTATTTTCCAAAGCATCTATACTGTTGCTTTATTACTAACACCCTAGGTGCCGATTTACCATCATTATGGACCATGATCCATTAGGTTGAATGTAAAGTGATAAGTACATAAACTCATGTTCATGTTCTTTTGAACAATGATGATGCTTTGTCCTAAGTATTTTAATTTCTGTCTTTCATTCAACAAGCTAAGTTAAAGTATGTGTGTTGGTATGTGAAGAGGGTGATGGGGTTCTCATCTACCCCATTTTGAATGCTGTCCATCCCTACTGATAACCTTTTCTATTTTTACAAATGAACCATAAACATCTCATTATAACATACTATAAAACAGCATAACATAACATAAGATAGCATTACATACCATAACAATGTCCTCCTGTTGGCCAGCAGACTATTTAACTTGAGCGAGTGAGGGGGACAAATGCCTCTGATTATCACCTGAGTCAGGGAAATATGAAAATTTATAAGGAGTGTAAATATGATGAATGGTACTGTGGATCTACTTGTGGCATGCATGTTTACCATGAGATTAATACCTCACTACAACCAGTCGGGATAAGTGGGGTCAAACTGTACTTTGGTGCAGATTTCGCCTATAATGTGTGATTCAGTTAAGCAACAGAGACTTTCGTGAAACACTACAGACCTACACTGTGAATGCCAACTGACATCATAAGGCCTACCCCAACACAGCACCAATCCTTGAAGGGTTCTTCTGAAACAGGCTACGTGTGCGCAAATACTGGGCTATGCAAAACGGTTGTATCACATGTACAACCCGTATAAGTGTGTACGTCACCTGTTTGTGTGTAACCTGCCCAGCGCCGCTTTCTTACCTTAGCTGTGGAGCAGCTGCCCTATCTAAGATGGACACTGGTGGTTAGTACAATCAGCCATTTTCTGAGAAATTGCCATGGCTGAGACTTTGTAAAAGTCTAAAAAACGCATAGTCAAAAGCGATAAAGCTGCAGGAATTAAATGGGGGGAACCCATTTGCTACATATTTCCCCACAAGCTGAAAATGTAGGGATAACTGGGGTGAAACTGTACTTTAGTTCAATTCAGTTAAGCATCACAGCCTTTCAAAAAATGCTGCAGACCTACACTATGAATGCCAATTGACATTAGGTTAGCACCAATCCTTAAGGAGTCCTTCTGAGACAGACTACGTGTGCACAGATATAGGGCTATGCAAAATGGTAATCTCACATGCACAGCCCCCATACGTGCGTGTGTCACCTGTTCATGTGTAACCCATCCAGAGCCTCCTACCTTAGCTGCAGAGCAGTGGCAATACCTAAGATGTTGAGTAGTTCCTACCAATCCATAGGGTCTGCGCTTTGTTTGGACAACATAAACTTTATTTATTTATTTATTTGAGTTTTATATAGCGCTGGCTAGACCCGGAGGTATCAGTGCGCTTTACATGAGGTTCCACATTGTTACAAAGATACATCAGTTACAAATTACATCTGTTGCAAGCATTAAAGAGCATAGAAGACAAAATGAAAGGAGCGTAGAAGGGTGAGGTAAATGGGTGGGAGGGAGATACGGCGGAGAGACGAAGGAAAGTCTGCCCAAAGTCCGGCTGGGTAGGTGACGGCCGGGGGGGAAGTCCACAGCCCATCTTCTCTATAGCTATCAAGGTAGCTCCACCGGGCATCGGTCAAAAAGCAAGGTCTCAACGGTCGGTGGTAAGGTCAGTGAGGGAGGAAGTAGACACAGCGGGGAGACATGGAGAACTATGCCCAATGTCCGGCTGGGTAGGTGACGGTCAAGGGGGTGAACCAGGGCCAGTCTCCTCTATAGCTGTCTAGCAGCTCCACCGGGCATCAGCCATGTTGCTCAGGTCTCAACGGAAGGGAAGAACAAGAGTAGTCAGATATAGAAGAACAAGACCCCACTAGAGGATAAAGGGAATGGGGGAAGGGAGTAGAAACAGGGGGCAGGGAAGTAGATCAGTTCTGGAATCCCGGCAGTGGACAAAAAAGTATCTCAAGGGGAGGAGAGGCCAGTCTGCTGGGACTCAACTGTCAGGGAAACATCTCCCCCAGATGACGCTGCTGCTGAGATCTCCATCGAAGCGGAGATGACGGAGGTTGGTGTAGGCCAGCTCGGCATTGGAGAGGGAACTGGGGTCTGCCGTTGTGTCAGCTGGAGAAACGAAGGCAGCGGAGACCGCCATATTAAGGACAGGCACGTCATGACCGGGGCTATATAGATCCTTGTGTAGGCGTAGATGCGGGAGTTGGTCTCAGCCACAATGAAGTCCTGCTCGTGTGAGACCACAGACGGCCCAGACGCCAGGATGATGGGGAGAAGCGTGGGGTAGATGTAGCGGGACTTCATCTTTCTCTGGAGGACCAGGCCGAAATTTACTGAGGTGTTGTAGGAAGGTGAGCAGCGACTCCCCATGCCCTCAACAGAGTAATCCTTGCCAGGAGTAGAGAGAGCTGAGCTGTTTTGTACATCGGGGACCCCTCAGGGTGTACCACTAAGCCTCCCATGGCCGCCTGACTGCGGGCGCCATTTTGGGGTCAGGCGTCGATCCCCGGGTTCACCGAGAGCACTGCTAAATTACGAGAGCACAATTGGATTACAATCACCAGCGTGGCCCGGGCGACCAGGCAGCCCAAGTTATTATTACTGCCCTCCCTTGCCTCCTTGTTGTTCATAGCTGGAGCCCTCCTAGGCCGAAACGCTTTCCAGTAAAACTAAGGGCTTAGTGTCTAGACTCCCCCACAGGATATGTTGGCCTAGAGATCAGCTAACTCACAGTGCCACTGTAAGGCTCCTAACCTATCAGGGAGCAACTGGTTTTCTGGCAACCACTGAACATGACAATCCTGACCTCTCAGGGATATTGGAAACAGTACAGAACCTTTCGCTCAGTCACTCATGCTCACTTATTCTCAGAGAAATATACAGAGAATACACAGTGGGATGTTTTCAATAATATTTATTGAACCAACGTTATTCTTGTATAAAATGCATGTGCTGCAATGATTAGAGACAATGCCCACCGATGTCGGGTGCTTCAGGTGCGTTGATGGAGTTCTTGACTCTGCAGCCACGGGGACCAGGAGACATCGAGGATGACCAGGAGCCGGATGCAAGCTGTACTACAAAGGATGTTGATTGCTGAGGGGCCTGTTTCCGGCAGGAGCACCAACAAGCCTTGGCAACGGCAACCCACGTAGAAGGTCAAGGAAGGTTACGGTTTGGACCAGCAAGGTCCAGGAGATTCACCAAACACTGGGGAGTCAGAGCAAGCCTGGAGCAACTAGGGGAGCCCATGAAAAGCAAAGTTGACCCTCAATTCGACCCACATGCCGGAAGCACAGGAGTCGCGAGAGGACCTCAAGCAATTTCATAAAACAGCAGCCCACGAAGCACTTGGTGTGAGGATTCCAGAGTGCTTCTTAGGAAATGGTGCCAGAGGTTGGGGCTACTTGGAGCCCGATGCACTTGCTCGGGGACTGCCAACAAGCATATGCACTTGCAAATGAACTTGGTGCACAGGGGTATGGGTATTGCAGCTCCCACGAGGAATTCTGGCCTCAAACTCAGTAAGAGGGCAGCTCGGACCTTGCGGGACATAGAAACCCATCTCATGTGTTGCTGGAGTCTTCGGAGTATGTAGGAGCTCAGGAGCAGCAAACCAGTCAGTCGTGATGTGGTGCCTGCGGATGCAGGGGAGTGACTCCTTCCCTCCAAGGAAGATATCTTCAGTTGTCCTTGATGCTCCACAGGTCCTATACGGAGCCTGTATGGTGCACTGGCACAGATGATGCTTCAGACTGAAAGGAAGATGAAGTCGGGCCCATACAAAGTCCAGCGAAGTCCAGAGTGTCCAGACAGTCGAAGTTCAGTGGTTTCTGGTTCAGAATCTTGTCCTCGTCGAATCTAGGGTCCTAAAGCCAGGTAAGCCCTTTTGTACCCACGGTAGAGGGTTGGACAGATTCAGGGGACCCTCCCAGGGGAGGGTCTGGACAGTGGGGAGGTTACTCCCATGTCCTTTGTCCAGTTTCGCACCAGAGCAGGAGCCAGTGGCAACCAGGACTGGTTTGAACTGGACTATGCACAGGGACACCAAATGTGCCCCTCAAGCAGACTATCGGTCGCTGGCAAGCGCACCCACCCAGGCCTAATACACTAAATCCTGTCTGGGAGGTGGTCACACCTCACTGTGACAGGATGCCTATTGTTCTGCCTTCGCCTGCTCTAGCTTGGCTCAGCAGCAGGAGGGCAGAAATGTGTCTCTGGTCGGCAGCAACCATTTTGTGCTGCCCGGGACTAGAAGGCTGGTACCGGGAACACCAGGGACCCAACGAAGCTCGTTTCTGAGGGGTGTAATCATACTTCCCACACCGGTTACCGGTGTGGGAGGTATGATTCCACAATGTTTGACACCAAACACGATACGGTTGCTTTCAGCCGTTTTAGAGTTGGTCATAATGCGGTTGCATAATGCCACTCTATATGTCGTAAATGGCTGCTGCACTAACAACCCGGGAGAATGGACTTCGTAGGCTGCAGGGGTGTTCTGCTCATGCAGTGGCACCCTCTCACTTA
This sequence comes from Calotriton arnoldi, assembly GCA_963921515.1. Classification (NCBI taxonomy): domain Eukaryota; kingdom Metazoa; phylum Chordata; class Amphibia; order Caudata; family Salamandridae; genus Calotriton; species Calotriton arnoldi. Next base: position 1,445,293 of record CAWUFW010002693.1, on the reverse strand, counting down.
GAACCAAGCACCCTGCCTTCAGGATTGTTAAGGCCTGCTATAGGGGTGACTTATAGGTTTTAAGTGTAGTGACCCTTAGATATAGTAAACCTATATCTTAAGTAAGTGGTGCATGCACCAACTTACACAGGCTGCAATGGCAGATCTCTAGTTCCATTTTGCATGGCCTCTCATGGGTGGCATAATACATGCTTCAGCCCATGAGATGCCTCTGGGGTACCTATGCCCTGGGTACATGGGCACCATATGCTAGGGACTGACAAGGGTACCCCAGTATCCAATCTGGAGTGTACCTAAGTACATGACATATCAGTTTAGGGAGAAAGCAGATAGACTGGGTTCCTGATTAGCAGGATCCCAGTCAGACTAGTCAAAAACAGTATCACATTTAGCAAAAAGTGGGGGTAATCATAAGAAGCAGATCCTACTTTCCTACAAACATAATTATACAATATCATCTAAACAGAAACCTTATTTTCAAAGCATCTATACTGTTGCTTTATTACTAACACCCTGGGTGCCGATTTACCCTCATTATGGACCATGATCCATTAGGTTGAATGTAAAGTTATAAATACATAAACTCATGTGCATGTTCTTTGAACAATGATGATGCTTTGTCCTAAGTATTTTAATTTCTGTCTTTCATTCAACAAGCTAAGTTAAAGTATGTGTGTTGGTACGTGAAGAGGGTGATGGGGTTCTCATCGACCCCATTTTGAATGCTGTCCATCCCTACTGATAACCTTTTCTATTTTTACAAATGAGCCATAAACATCTCATTATAACATACTATAAAACAGCATAACATAACATAGCATCACATACCATAACAATGTCCTCCTGTTGGCCAGCAGACTAATTAACTAGACCCAGTGAGGGGGACAAAAGCCTGGTATCTGATTATCACCTGAGTCAGGGAAATATGAAAATTTATAAGGAGTGTAAATATGATGAATGGTACTGTGGATCTACTCGTGGCATGCATGTTTACCATGAGATTAATACTTCACTACAACCAGTCGGGATAAGTGGGGTCAAACTGTACTTTGGTGCAGATTTCGCCTATAATGTGTGATTCAGTTAAGCAACAGAGACTTTCGTGAAACACTACAGACCTACACTGTGAATGCCAACTGACATCATAAGGCCTACCCCAACACAGCACCAATCCTTAAAGGGTTCTTCTGAAACAGGCTAAGGGGTCGATTCCGATTCGGGCCGGAAAAAGCACCGACCGACTCGGAGCCGGAATTAATTCCGACCGACACGTACCTGTGGCGCCCGACACACCAAGTACGGTGCAAGGCGTGCAAAATCCGACCGACACGTACTGAACCCAAGCCGAACGACCGAGCCGCACGAAAAACAGCAATCCGGCCGGAAAAACAAGCGAATCGAACCGACCGACACGCACCCGGAACAAATCCAACCGAAACGTACACGCGAACTCCAAACCGCAAAGTACGATGCAAGGCGCGAAAACCACGACCGAGTCGTACGGAGGACAAGCCGTACGACCGACACGCATACAAAACCGAGCCGAAGTAACACAAAACACCGCGACCGACGCGTACGCAGCATAGAAAACTGCACAAACACAGCGTGAACGTAACGGAGAAGACCGTACGAGACAACTGCAGGGTCCGCCTCGGTCACAAGAACGTTTCCAACATGCACAGAAAGTACTAAGGAAAAATACACAAAAAAAGGCCAAACAAGCAATCACAAAGCCAATAAATACTGGGGGGGGTGGGGACAGAGAACAAAGACACACCCACAACTCCACCCATATAAAGGACACAAATCCCAACCATGATCCTTTGCAAATGCTATTCTACTGCCAGCACTCAACAGACAGCAACCACACACCCACAGCTCATCCCTCACACAAGCCACACACCATCAGCACACCAACAAATAGCTACCTCACATACACCCAGCAAAACACACACTCACACACCCTCACCTGCACACCAACACACACATCACTCACCATCATCACCCATCACCATGCCCCCAAAGAAGAATCACAAGTTCCTAGATTGTGAATTGGAAGTCCTGGTAGACGAGATCCTCAGGGTAGAGCCACAGCTGTTTGGCACACTGGTCCAACAGACACCCATCTCCCAGAAAACCAAGATGTGGGAGAGGATCATCAACAGGGTGAACGCACAATCACCATGTCTGCGCACAAAGACTGACATCCAGAACAGGTGGTATGACGTGCGCAGGAGGGTACGGGAGCTGCTCAAGAAGGACTACCTCCTGAGCCAATACACCGGCAGTGGCCCTCCTGCCAAGCCAGTATACCTCAGGCCCTGGGAGGAGAAGGTGCGGGCCATCCTTCCGCCAGTGAGCGTCTATGGACTAGAGAACATCCCAGAGCCTGGTGAGTACACAACAAATGTACACAATATTCTGCCACAATACACACACACATCACTGTCAAGGGGAGAGTCAAACCATGCACTCATAGCAATTACACAGCAACCAGAACAGAATCATCCCAAAATGTGTATGTCAGTCAGATAAACACAACACATGCCATCTCAAAGTTACATTTAACCGTGTCATCACATGTACAAACACAACTACAACTACAGCTAGGCAGTGGCACAAATATAACTAACAAACACATCCAGACATGTAGCCACCACTACAACACCAACACACAGTGAAGACCACTGAAAGAAAGGAATTCTGTGTATGCTGGGCAAGTCAGTGTAGACAATAGCATCATGGGAGTCGTAGTCACAGATATTGCTCACCCCCACAACTGTCCCATCAACACCACCATGAACCATGCGCACATCACAGGGAGTGGAAAAGGACTCACAAGATGGCTGACACTGGCTACTGCTGTGGGGAGCACAAGGCCCTGCTGGCAACTGTGCAACAACCAACAGCAGGACACCACTGACTGACATCCTGAGAGACAACTTCCACTCCCTGCAATGCAAGCACGTTCCATGGTGGGATATCTGGCTGGGTGGGAAAGAGGACTTGCAGCACTGACCATAGTCACAAGCACCTCCCCTCACACACCCCCTCAACACATACTCCACATAACCCACCTGGGAGAATGCAATGCCTCACATCCTAACTCAAGATCCCACAAAGAACCCCCACCCTGGGTTATGTTGTGTGAAGCACAGGGACACTCTTGGGACTTTTAGCCAAACAACTGCCAGGACAACACTCCCAGCCATCCTGTCAGCACAGGCAGCCCACCCCACAGGGAAGCAGAGTCAAATGGAAGGAAGCATGGGCATGCTGGGAAGGGGGGTGGAGGCAATAGCATGATGGGAGTAGGAGGCACAGATATTGCTCAGCCTCACAACTGGCCCATCAACACCACCCTGAACCATGCTCACATCACAGGGAGTGGATAAGGACTGACAAGATGGCTGACACTGGCTACTGCTGTAGGGAGCACAAGGCCCTGCTGGCAACTGTGCACCAACAAACAGCAGGACACCACTGACTGACATCCTGAAAGACAACTTCCACTCCCTGCAATGCAAGCACGTTCCATGGTGGGATATCTGGCTGGGTGGGAAGGAGGACTTGCAGCACTGACCATAGTCACAAGCACCTCCCCTCACACACCCCCTCAACACATACTCCACATAACCCACCTGGGAGAATGCAATGCCTCACATCCTAACTCAAGATCCCACAAAGAACCACCACCCTGGGTTATGTTGTGTGAAGCACAGGGACACTCTTGGGACTTTTAGCCAAACAACTGCCAGGACAACACTCCCAGCCATCCTGTCAGCACAGGCAGCCCACCCAACAGGGAAGCAGAGTCAAAAGGAAGGAAGCATGGGCATGCTGGGAAGGGGGGTTGAGGCAATAGCATGATGGGAGTCGTAGTCACAGCTCTACATCCCCAACCACATGGCCCAGCAAGCTCACACTCACGCATGCACATCCCACAGAGAGTGGAAAGGCCCATCAAAGATGTCTGACACTGTTGCTGTGTCGTGGGGAGCACAAGGGCATGCTGGGAACTGCACACCAACCAACAGCAGGACACCACTGTCAGCCATCTTGCCATTGCTCTCACACCCACACACACTGAACTCCCCACAAAAGCAAGTAAGTATGGGAATGCTGGGAAGTGGGGTGGAGGCAATAGCATGATGGGAGTCATAGTCACAGACATAGCTCACCCCCACAACGGTCCCATCAACACCACCCTGAACCATGCTCACATCACAGGGAGTGGAAAACAACTGACAAGATGGCTGACACTGGCTACTGCTGTGGGGAGCACAAGGCCCTGCTGGCAACTGTGCACCAACAAACAGCAGGACACCACTGACTGACATCCTGAAAGACAACTTCCACTCCCTGCAATGCAAGCACGTTCCATGGTGGGATATCTGGCTGGGTGGGAAGGAGGACTTGCAGCACTGACCATAGTCACAAGCACCTCCCCTCACACACCCCCTCAACACATACTCCACATAACCCACCTGGGAGAATGCAATGCCTCACATCCTAACTCAAGATCCCACAAAGAACCTCCACCCTGGGTTATGTTGTGTAAAGCACAGGGACACTCTTTGGACTTTTAGCCAAACAACTGCCAGGACAACACTCCCAGCCATCCTGTCAGCACAGGCAGCCCACCCCACAGGGAAGCAGAGTCAAAAGGAAGGAAGGATGGGCATGCTGGGAAGGGGGGTGGAGGCAATAGCATGATGGGAGTCGTAGTCACAGCTCTACATCCCCCACCACATGGCCCAGCAAGCTCATACTCACGCATGCACATCCCACAGAGAGTGGAAAGGCCCATCAAAGATGTCTGACACTGTTGCTGTGTCGTGGGGAGCACAAGGGCATGCTGGGAACTGCACATCAACCAACAGCAGGACACCACTGTCAGCCATCTTGCCATTGCTCTCACACCCACACACACTGAACTCCCCACAAAAGCAAGTAAGTATGGGAATGCTGGGAAGTGGGGTGGAGGCAATAGCATGATGGGAGTCATAGTCACAGACATAGCTCACCCCCACAACTGTCCCATCAACACCACCCTGAACCATGCTCACATCACAGGGAGTGGAAAACAACTGACAAGATGGCTGACACTGGCTACTGCTGTGGGGAGCACAAGGCCCTGCTGGCAACTGTGCAACAACCAACAGCAGGACACCACTGACTGACATCCTGAAAGACAACTTTCACTCCCTGCAATGCAAGCACAGTCCATGGTGGGATAACTGACTGGCTGGGTGGGAAGGAGGGCCGGCTGTCAACCAATACAACCAATGCAGACCATGTTCACACCCCAACAAATACATAGAAATGCCCAAATAATGCAGGACAATGTGCTACACCAATATCAACCCCTGACTGTGACAACTTAGGACAATGCAATGTACAGGCCCGCACCCAGAGGCACAGTCACAACTGTCAGGTGTGTCAACCATTGATGCCTGCAGAAACATAACATACATTGTGTGTGTCTCCCAAAAACAGGTGATGATGGGGACACAGCAGCAGACGCTGAGGAGTCCCAGTCCCAGGCTCAAGAGGATACGGAGCTCACTGGTGTCGTACAGTCTCTGCCCTCCTCGGACGAAGAAGACCAACCTGGCACCTCCGGTGCAAGTCAACATGCAGCACCAGCAGGACCACCAGCTGCAGCACCAGCAGGACCACCAGCTGCACCCCCTGCACCCACCCCTCCAACGACTGTCACCACAAATACCATCCCTGCCGACATGGACAGAACAAGGAGCACCACCAGCACAGGGACCCTGGACCAACGTAGGGCCATGGACACCACCACCACCACCAACCCCCAAGGGGGACCAGGGTCATCTGTGCGTGCCACTGCATGCACTGCACATGTCGGCAGGGATGGTGGGAGGGGTGGGAGACAGAGGTCGCTGCTTGCAGAGGTGTCTGGTGTGCATGATGACCCACAACTGGTACGCATAGCCGATGCGTACCAGTCCAGCACCGGAGATCTCAGCCAGGTAGTGGGGCTCCTCAGAGACATGGAACAGCAGCAGGCTGCCCATCATGCCCGCTTGGACTCTCACATGTCCCGCGTGGAGTCCAAGTGGGACGCACTGCAAGAGATGACGGCGGTGCACAGGGACATATTACAATGCCTCCGCCAGATGAACAGCAACCAGTCTACACCTCCCTGTGTGCCAACAACATCTGGTGCTGAACAAACTGCAACTGCCACAGGGAGGGAGGATGACTCTGGCGGAGAGTCCCCTGCACCGCAGCAGCCTGTACTTGAGGGGCCCCCCAAAGAAGAGGGGTCGTCCGAGGAGGGGCAAGTGAGAGGCCGATGGCCAAGTGCAACCCCCAGGAAGCCTGAACCTGTTTGTGCACAAACTGTTCACCCTGTTGACGGCAACACAACTCCCACACATGACATGGGGAGTACAAGTTGGACCAAAGTCTCAGACAACTGTGGCCCCGATACTGGGGATTTTGTCTACCAGGACTTTCAATTCACCTAGGAACTTCTGATTGCAATATATATGTACAGCACTAACCATCCTATGCACTATTCACACAAATGTATCACAATAAACACACTAATACACCATACTTGCCTCTGTTGTGATTCCAACGTGGGTGCTGTCATGGGGATGATGAACTGCAAAATTACACTGTGTATGCAAACTGCAACAGCAAGTACAACACAGGCATGTGAGTAAAGGCAACGTGACACATATGAGGGAGACACACCACCAGGGCTACACAACACATACACACCTAGGACATCTGACCCATTGCCTACACTGATGTTGCCAGGAAAGATGGTGCAATGCACAGACACCACACCTATTCCCAGTTGTAGTCAAGTAGCCCACAGGTGCAGTAAGCAAATGGCAGTCAAATGTGTGACCACAGACAACGCACATCACAAAGTGAAGCACAGGTTTATTACACAGTTGCAACATGTCGTAACCACTACAGATGCAAGGTAATGCCACCTGGCAGCGGGCACACAGTCAACAACTGTAGAAGGAAGGAAGTCCATGGGTGTGGCGCACATCACCTGTAGGGACACAACAGCTACCACCTTGGAAGTACAATCACGTCGTCGGTGGACACAGTTGACCAAACGAATCTGAAAGTACCCTGTGAAGGACAGAAATGACACACAGTCAAAAGCAATGGAGAACAGGACAGAACAGCAAAACTCATGCACAATACATGTTACAAGATACCCACCCAGAACCAAGTTAGCATGTCAACACTGTTGGGGAGTACAGACCACCTGTAAGCACACATCGCTACACACATCCAGTCAAGTAGCCCATGGACACACTCCAACAGCACCAGAGCACCACCTACACATATCATGCCAACTCACATCATTGACATGACACCTCAGGATACTCACATTCAGCTAAAGAAGTTGGTGATGAGCTGTGTGCGGACATCACCCTCATCATCATCATCATCACTGGCATCGTGGTCCAGGCCAGGATCCTCCACAGGTGGCGGATGTTGGTCATTGTCATCCTGGATGAGAGGCAACTCCTTCCGCACTGCCAGGTTGTGGAGCATGCAGCAGACGATGATAATCTTGCACACCTTCGCTGGGGCATATGGGAGGGACCCTCCTGTCTTGTCGAGGCAGCGGAAGCGGCTCTTCAGGAGACCAAATGTCCGCTCAATCACTCTCCTAGTCCGACCATGTGCCTCATTGTAGCGCATCTGGGCTGGTGTCACAGGGTTCCTGAGGGGTGTCAGCAACCACGGCATGTTGGGGTATCCCGAGTCACCTACGGACAGACAAGTGCACATTAGCTGACTTGGAAAAGTGGGCGGAATACTACAGATCAGATCACACACAATGGCACAAAGTCAGTACACACCGACAAGCCAGGCACGCTGGTTCTGCATCTGTGCCATCATCCTGGGGATGCGACTACTCCTCATCACAAAGGCATCGTGTGCTGAACCAGGGAAACGGGCACACACGTGTGAGATGGTCATATCTGCAAGACACACCACCAGTGCATTGACCGAGTGGTAGTGCTTGCGGTTACGGTAGGCCTGCTCCTGGGCCTGTGGTGGTACCAAAGCCACATGTGTCCCATCAATGGAGCCAATGACAAGCGGCATCCTCCCCAGGGCATAGAAGTCACTCTTCACGTCAGTGAGTCGTTGCAGTCTAGGGAAATAGATGTACCGGTTCAGGTATAGCAACATTGCCTCCAAAACATCGCGGAGCACACGGCTGAACATGGTCTGTGACATCCCACCAGCAGTCGCCACAGTATGTTGGAAGGTACCGGTGGCAAAGAAGTGTAGGGCTGCCATCACCTTCACCTTGGGGGTCAGCGCTGTAGGATACGGCTGGCCAGGCTGCAAATGTGGGGCCAACTGCACTGCCAAATCCTCAATCAGCTGCCTGGTGAAGCGGTACCGTCGGATGCTGTCCCGTTCCACCATCGTTGCCAGGTCTGGGAATGGTCTATGGACAGCAGGAGCCCTGCAGTGCAGAGGAGAAGAAAGCAAGATTGTCAGTCACCCCACATATGCGGCATTGAACACACTCAATATCACATCATACATCATTATGAGGCACAACTACATGAAGTGTGCAGTTCCGTAAGGACATGTATGGTACATACATGGCCAACATCTGTCATCACGGTTCAACAAGTGGCATCAATAAGTCCCAGGTTGGCCCATTGGATATCATGAGGCCGTGTCACAGTTCCCATCTCCTGCTGCCATGTCACAATCACCCCCCACAGTGACATGTGAGGACAGATGTGCCCCAGGCATCACAGCTCAATGACAGGTACATTCCCAGGGACCCTGTATTGCCACATGGACACTGGCATTACATGGAGTATCAGGTATACACCACAGCAAAACAACCATGACCCCCACAGGTAGTGGTTCCACTTGCCACTGCAGGACAGACATGGACGTCTGTGACACACACACGCACAACATCAAAGTCCATGCACACACAACGTGGATGTGGAGACTGTCTCCCATTGTGCACATGAAATCAGAGACATTGTAAACACTACATGCACACAGACTGTGGAGGACCATCACTATTGTGCCACTGGGACACCCTGGCTCAAACATACCGTCCCACATGGGACTCACGGGGTATGTGACATGACATACACATACACCACCGTGAAATGTGACCATGGCACATGCACAGATATGAACAGTTGCACATCACAGTGGTCATGTACACATAACACCCAGGATCCTGTCCCCATGAACACGTGCACAGCCTGGGGGTGGCTGCCCCCAGGTGACACCCACAGGACAACATGTACACCAACATACACACAATAGGAAATGCAGCCTTACATGCCTTATGATACAGTTTGGACAGGCTGTGATGTTGTAGGTGTGCCCCTCACTCCCAGGGAGCTATCTGTGGCTGGCATATGTTCATCTGAGACAGGCATGGTGACATATGCCAGTCACTTGTACAGGGATGCGTTGAACAGCAATGGACCGATCGGTGCACCCGGCCGGCCCATTGCATTCAATGTTTGCGGGTACGCGTTGTACCCCTGTACGCGTTGTACCGCAATGGACCGATCGGTGCGCCCGGCCGGCCTATTGCATTCAATGTGTGCAGGTACGCGTTGTACCCCTGTACGCGTTGTACCGCAATGGACCGATCGGTGCGCCCGGCTGGCCCATTGCATTCAATGTGTGCGGGTACGCGTTGTACCCCTGTACGCGTTGTACCGCAATGGACTGATCGCTGCGCCCGGCCGGCCCATTGCATTCAATGTGTGCAGGTACGCGTTGTACCCCTGTATGCGTTGAACAGCAATGGACCGATCGGTGCGCCCGGCCGGCCCATTGCATTCAATGTGTGCGGGTACGCGTTGTACCCCTGTACGCTTTGAACAGCAATGGACCGATCGGTGCGCCCGGCCGGCCCATTGCATTCAATGTGTGCGGGTATGCGTTGTACCCCTGTACGCGTTGTACCGCAATGGACCGATCGGTGCGCCCGGCCAGCCCATTGCATTCAATGTGTGCGGGTACGGGTTGTACCCCTGTACGCGTTGTACCGCAATGGACCGATCGGTGCGCTCGGCCGGCCCATTGCATTCAATGTGTGCGGGTACGCGTTGTACCCCTGTACGCATTGTACCGCAATGGACTGATCGGTGCGCCCGGCCGTCCCATTGCAGTCAATGTGTGCGGGTACGCGTTGTACCCCTGTACGCGTTGTACCACAATGGACCGATCGGTGCGCCCGGCCGGCCCATTGCATTCAATGTGTGCGGGTACGCGTTGTACCCCTGTACGCGTTGTACCGCAATGGACCGATCGGTGCGCCCGGCCGGCCCATTGCATTCAATGTGTGCGGGTACGCGTTGTACCCTGTACGCGTTGTACCGCAATGGACCGATTGGTGCGCCCGGCCGGCCCATTGCATTCAATGTGCGGGTACGCGTTGTACCCCTGTACGCGTTGAACAGCAATGGACCGATCGGTGCGCACCCATTGTCAATGGCCTAGCCTGGCAACGGACGCGTTTTCGAAATTCGAACGAGTCGGTTGCTGGAAATTCAGTTGGTCACCCACAACAATGTTGCAAAATCATGTATGTCATGAAGTTGAAGATTTAAAGGATGCTGTGGGCGTGTATTGGTGCTGCTATTCCATGGATTGGCCAGATTCAGAAGATGCAAACGACTTGGACCTATCACTTTGGACGCATGGGACAGTATCTGCCTCTGCAGCACATATATATTGCTGGCTGTTCCCCTGAGAGCTCACTTGCCTGCACTACATGCTCCAGGACGACATCTGCCACTGCACTGCTGCTGTCTCTGCCCCCTCTGGACCCTGCAATGGCACGTACTGTGGAGAGAGCCCCAGCCTTCAGCCTTGAGGAGAACCAGGCCCTGCTGGACAGCCTACTTCCACAGTACAGCAAGCTGTATGGGACACCAGGGGAGCAGGTGAGTGTTCTGTGCACTGCCTTTCTGAATGTGCATTTTGTCTGACTAGCAAGGCTGAAAGTCTGCACGCCACTGGCTATCAGGCTCACTGAGTAGTTGTCACCCCCCACAGTGTGTAGTGACATGCACTGGACAGGTATGGTGCAGTGACAGTGCATTTGAACAAGGTTTTACTTCCCATGCAATGATACCATGTAGTGACTTCTGGCAAACTGTCCATGGGCAGCGTTGCACTGCCTGTGTACATCATGTGCCCCTGTGATTGAGACATGTATATACAACTGTGTCATGCACGGATATGTTGCATGTGTAGTAATGGCCTTTTCACTTTGTCATCCTGACAGGTTAATGCCCATCGAAAGCAGGAGATCAGGAAGGACATCGTCCGGGCTGTCCGGTCCGTGGGGGTCTACAAGCGCCGGATCCGCAACTGCCAGAAGAGGTGGCAGGACCTTCGGGGCTGGACCCGGAGGATTGCACGGGTCCAGCTGAAGCTGTCGCCTCCTCGCAGGAGGGGCGGAACACGGACCCTGAGCCCCCACATGCTCCGGATCCTGGCGGTGGTGTTTCCAGACCTGGATGGGCAGCTGAAGGCCAGACAGCAGCAAGGAGGGGGTGAGTCAAAGACTGCACTGTGAACTCTGTATTACATGCTATGTGCCCTCCTCTGGCATGGTTAAACTGCCACAGTACAGCAGTCATGTTGTCCAGGAGCCATGTCCCTCTATTGTGCACTGCCCACTCCTCATCTGATACCCAGGTGTGGCCCTTACATTCAGGGAATTGTGTCACTTGGGACTGTGTCCTTGCAGTTTGCTTCACTCAAGGTGGGGGACAGCATCTGTTTCCCTAACTCTGTTGTGGGCATCATGGGTGGGTCCATTGTTCACACAACGCCTGTGTTCGGACATGTAATCTGTGTGTTGCTTTGATATGCGGTCCACTTGCTGAGCTGAGCCACCACATGTGCCTGGGGTATCTGGCACACACCCATGCAGCGGGTGGGAACAATGTTTGGGCCCCAGGAGTGTGCAGATTACGTGTGTCACACATACATAGCCAGCTATCCACTGTCCAGGGCTCATCCCTCATTCATGTGGGGCAGGACAGTCATGCCTACTCCAGCCCATCCAATACACCTGTACTCCCACTCCCGTGTATCAGCTGACACGTTGTGCGCAGTGATTTGACCCCTCAGGTGTCTGCCTCTGTGTCAGTGAGCTGTAGATTTGTTGCCAGGACTGCTGGGGTGTTTCTCGGTAGGGGCTCAGCATGCCACTGGAGATGTGACCATAGGAGACGATACTTGTGTGTCACATAGGTGTTTGATCAGCTGCCCGTGCAGACTGGGGTATGCGAATGTGAAGTTCAGGCAGCTGTTTCCCATTCACAGCAGATTGTGAGGGGCTCAGGTTCAGAGGGTAGTGTCACAGGTCTCCCATATGTCCAATCGGTATGACCTGGACAGATGAGGGTTAAGATGATGTGTTGTGTGGGGGATGTACATGTGCACTTGTGCAGCTCCAGGACTTGCATTCCCCATGACCTACTATTGTGACACAGTGCAGAGTGATGTTGTCTGGCTGCCAAGTCATACATCACTGAGACAGTGATGTATGACTTAGCAGTCATGCCTCCGCCATGGCATGTGTCTACTTATTGGTGATCCTGCAGGGGAGTGACATGTGCTACATGCACACCATTGTGGCGATGGCTATCAGGACATGGGTGCATCATGGTGTCTGTCGCTGGTATGCATCACATGCATTTCCTATTTGACTCTGGGCATCCCTTTCATCCGGAAACCTGTACTGACTCAGTGGCAAGAGTTGTGATGTGTGCATGTTCACATGCTACACCGTGTCCTCTGCACTGTCCAACTACTGTGTAGGTGGTGCATGTGTCCACACTGGGGTGTTGCTATCCAACAGACACCAGACAGATGGGTGCAAGGCCATTTGGGATGTGAGTGCCATGGTTGGCATCAGACTGACAATTGGCTTCTCCTGTTCAGTTAGGGCACTTTTAGCAATGTTCAACTAATGATGCCAGGGCTTGCTCTGTAATGTGCTGTGCTCACAGTGGTGTGTGCGTTTGGTGCAGGTGACTGATGTCTGTCTGTTTCCCCATTGTTTGCAGATACATCCACGGCCACGGAAGGGGACAGCTCCACGGACCAGGAGGAGCCGGAGAGCCAGACTGGGTCAGCAGCCGAGGAGTGGTCGGAGGGACCCAGTGGCACGGAGGGCGAGGGGAGCCACACCGAGGAGTCCTCAGCAGCATCCACCTCAGCTGAGGACCACAGCGGCTCGGAGGATGACTCCCTTATGGAGGCGGGTGTCAGCAGCCACCACACCCCAGCTAGTGAGCTTTCCTCACACAGGAGTGGAGTCCCCTCATGGCAGTGTGTACTCCTGTGACATTGCCTGCGCCCAAGGTGTGTGTTGTATGAGCATGTCTGTGTGTTCACTTCCGTTTTGCTGTGCATGCTGTGATCCCTAGTGTTGTACCTGTTTGTGATGCTTGCTGAGTTGACCTATGTTCCCCCAAAGTCTTCTCCCTGGGTTCTCTGTGATGTGGGTGCATGGCACATTACTGGTCATCAGGGTGTCACCCATAGGTGTGTTTGCTGTCAGGGCTGAGTTTGTGTGCAGACGCAGATGGGTCACAGTCAGGTTTCCCCTTGGCACTTGTTGTTTGCACCTGTCATGTGATTTCCAGTTTGTGTTATCTTTCAGTGATTGTGACACGTTGTGTGTGTGACTGCTGGCACTCCTCAGGGTCCGGGCTGCAATGTTGGTTGTTGTCTATGTGTGTTCTTTGTGGGTGACCTTGGCTTCTTCATTGGTGTGTGACTGTGGCTGGGATCCCATTGGTTGGTGTGGTATTGCCGTCATGTCCATGTACAGCGTAGTGTGCAGTGTGTCAGACATTCAGGAGTCTTGTTGAGTGGCCATGTGTGATGTGTTTCTGCACCTTGGTTCCCACCCACCACCCTGGAATTGTCATGGGTGCATGTGCAATGTCACCAGTGCATGTGTGCTTCACTGCTGCACATTGTTGGAGGTCGAGGTGTGTGGTGTTGAGTGTGTGCAGATGAGAGTTGTTGCCCGGCTAGACCCCTGCCTCCATGTTGGCCTTGGCTTACTGGCCGTGCTGATTGATTTGTGCTTGTGTAGGTGTGATGGTAGTTTGTTGCTCAGGACACATGACTGTGGTTCACAGTGTGAACGACATTTAGCTTTGTCATCACAGTGGGATTGTAATGCAGCCCAGGGTCACCACATTGTGGGGGCCCTGGGGGTAGTGCTGTGGTGTGTCTGTGTCTTGCTGTGTCAGTTGCTGTTCCTACGTGCCTGTGTGACATGTGTGATTTGTGTTCCCTCTCATCTGACAATGCCTGATTGCCCACATAGGGGATTTGGATCCATGAGTTACCTTTGTGTGGCACTGTATGCACATCTGTATAATTGGTATTCAGGCCTCCTCATGTGTTGTGTGGTTGCCTGGGGACAATGGCACCCCCCTCACCTGTTGTGTTTGATGTGCAGTGTGGGTCTGCCTGTTTGTGTTTGTGCATCTGCACCACTGCATTGGCATATCTTAGGTGTGCCATTGGCTGTATGTAGTTTGGTGGGTTTCCCCTGCTGTCCCTGGGACTCCTAGGTCATCAGTCAGCACAATGATCATGGTTTGTGTGTCCCATTGCTGCCATGGTATGGTATCTGTTCACCTCACATCTACAGTCTCCACAGGGTATCTGCATTTGTGTGCCCATTGGTGCAAATATGTGGGTCTGCATTCTGATGGTCACTTCTGTCATTGTGTCATTGATGAATGTTGACTGTGTCAGCCCCCATGGGTGTTGTTTGTCTGCACATGGCCAAAGGTATGTCTTATTTGCCTCCCCCAATCTATGTTGCAATGGGACACATGCACTACTTTGCCACTGATGTGTTTTATGTTCTGTGACCAGGAATCATCCATGCAGTTTGGCAGTTGCAGCTTTTTCTTTGTCAACACTTACATTTTGGTCACTGTGATGATGGGGGTTTGGACCCCATTGCCACACTGTTCAAAATGTGCTTCAGCTATGGACCCCACACTTACCTTTTGGTCACTGTGATGATGGGGGTTTGGACCCCATTGCCACAATGTTCAAAATGTGCTTCAGATATGGACCCCACACTTACCTTTTAGTCACTGTGATGATGGGGGTTTGGACCCCATTGCCACAATGTTCAAAATGTGCTTCAGCTATGGACCCCACACTTACATTTTGGTCACTGTGATGATGGGGGTTTGGACCCCATTGCCACAATGTTCAAAATGTGCTTCAGATATGGACCCCACACTTACCTTTTAGTCACTGTGATGATGGGGGTTTGGACCCCATTGCCACACTGTTCAAAATGTGCTTCAGCTATGGACCCCACACTTACCTTTTGGTCACTGTGATGATGGGGGTTTGGACCCCATTGCCACAATGTTCAAAATGTGCTTCAGATATGGACCCCACACTTACCTTTTAGTCACTGTGATGATGGGGGTTTGGACCCCATTGCCACGATGTTCAAAATGTGCTTCAGCTATGGACCCCACACTTACATTTTGGTCACTGTGATGA
The DNA here is from genome assembly GCA_963921515.1 of Calotriton arnoldi. NCBI lineage: Eukaryota > Metazoa > Chordata > Amphibia > Caudata > Salamandridae > Calotriton > Calotriton arnoldi. The sequence goes on along the minus strand of CAWUFW010002693.1, from coordinate 1,429,699 downwards.
TGGGGGTTTGGACCCCATTGCCACAATGTTCAAAATGTGCTTCAGATATGGACCCCACACTTACCTTTTAGTCACTGTGATGATGGGGGTTTGGACCCCATTGCCACACTGTTCAAAATGTGCTTCAGCTATGGACCCCACACTTACATTTTGGTCACTGTGATGATGGGGGTTTGGACCCCATTGCCACAATGGTCATGGCCTGCTTGCATTGTGGGGGCCATACACATATATGTGTGGCACATGTGATAGGGGGTCACATTGTATGTTCAAAGTCATGTTCAGTGTTGTAGGCATTTGACACAGTCTACACACGCTTGTCATGGTGTTGGGGGGATGTCTTTTTCTTGCATTCCCTAGGTTGTGGTGTGCTGGTTGTGTCATGCATTGTCCATCCTATGAGTGGGGGTGGTGTTGGTGGTAGGCATCCAGCCCCCCATGGGTAGAGGTGGTAGTAGTGACAGGCATCCAGCCCCCTGGGTAAGGGTGGTAGTGGTGGTAGGCATCCAGCCCCCTGGGTAGAGGTGGTAGTAGTGGTAGGCATCCAGCCCCCCTGGCTAAGGGTGGTAGTGGTGGTAGGCATCTGGCACCCCCATGGCTAAGGGTGGTAGTAGTGGTAGGCATCCAGCCCCCCTGGGTAAGGGTGGTAGTAGTGGTGGGCATCTGGCACCCCCTGGCTAAGGGTGGTAGTAGTGGTAGGCATCCAGCCCCCCTGGGTAAGGGTGGTAGTTGTGGTAGGCATCCAGCCCCCTGGGTAAGGGTGGTAGTAGTGGTGGGCATCCAGCCCCCTGGCTTAGGGTGATAGTAGTGGTAGGCATCCAGCCCCCCTGGGTAAGGGTGGTAGTAGTGGTAGGCATCCAGCCCCCCTGGCTAAGGGTGGTAGTGGTGGTAGGCATCCAGCCCCCTGGGTAAGGGTGGTAGTAGTGGTGGGCATCCAGCCCCCTGGCTTAGGGTGATAGTAGTGGTAGGCATCCAGCCCCCTGGGTAAGGGTGGTAGTAGTGGTAGGCATCCAGCCCCCTGGGTAAGGGTGGTAGTAGTGGTGGGCAACCAGCCCCCTGGCTTAGGGTGATAGTAGTGGTAGGCATCCAGCCCCCTGGGTAAGGGTGGTAGTAGTGGTAGGCATCCAGCCCCCCTGGCTAAGGGTGGTGGTGGGCATCTGGCACCCCCATGGCTAAGGGTGGTAGTAGTGGTAGGCATCCAGCCCCCCTGGCTTAGGGTGATAGTAGTGGTAGGCATCCAGCCCCCCCTGGGTAAGGGTGGTAGTGGTGGTGGGCATCTGGCACCCCCCTGGGTAAGGGTGGTAGTGGTGGTGGGCATCTGGCACCCCCCTGGGTAAGGGTGGTAGTTGTGGTAGGCATCCAGCACCCCTGGGTAAGGGTGGTAGTGGTGGTGGGCATCTGGCACCTCCCTGGCTAAGGGTGGTAGTAGTGGTAGGCATCCAGCCCCCCCTGGGTAAGGGTGGTAGTGGTGGTGGGCATCTGGCACCCCCTTGGCTAAGGGTGGTAGTAGTGGTAGGCATCCAGCCCCCCTGGGTAAGGGTGGTAGTAGTGGTAGGCATCTGGCACCCCCCTGGCTAAGGGTGGTAGTAGTGGTGGACATCCAGCCCCCCCTGGGTAAGGGTGGTAGTAGTGGTTGGCATCCGGCCCCCCCTGGGTAGGGGTGGTGGTGGTGGTGCGCATCCAGGCCCCTGTGTGCATATGTGGCATTGGTGATGGGCATCCCGCCCCTATGGTGCTGCTGTTGCTGGTGTAAGTAAATTCTGCATCCCTCTGTGTGTGTGTGATGTGTCGTGTACATGTTGTATGTGTTTTGTGGTTGGTGTCTGACTTACCTTCTGCGCCGTACGCGTCCGTGCCTGTTCCGGTAGTAAATGTAGAATATTGGTAGGATCGGGACGAAGGGATTCATGGTTGGTTCGTGTCGTTCGACCTTTCTCGTTGCTTCGCGTCGTCCTCGTCGCTGGCGTGTTCGCCTCATAGCCGTGGATCGTGTTGTGGCGCGAATCGGAGCTTATGTGCACCTCTCCCGGATGCTTTGACGTGCCGTGCGTAGCGACGGGTTCGGCGCGTACGGAAAGCGCATCGTACTTGTTCGGCCGGACGTGGCTGCATTTTCCCTTCCGTGCGACTCGATTCTGCGTTTCCGGATTCGCCTCGGTCGGAGAACAGGACCTGGATTGGGTGAGTACGACTCGGCCGGATTCTGTGCTGTTGTGCGCATCGTACTTACTCATTCGGTATGATGTACGGATCGGTCGGGAAACAGGCATTCACATGGCTTTTTTCCCGACCGAATGGTATTGGGTGCGCCTTCGACCGAGATCGGAATCGGCCCCTAAGTGTGCGCAAATACTGGGCTATGCAAAACGGTTGTATCACATGTACAACCCGCATAAGTGTACGTCACCTGTTTGTGTGTAACCTGCCCAGAGCCGCTTTTTTACCTTAGCTGTGGAGCAGCTGCCCTATCTAAGATGGACACTGGTGGTTAGTACAATCAGCCATTTTCTGAGAAATTGCCATGACTGAGACTTAGGTAGTAAGACTTTGTAAAAGTCTAAAAAACGCATAGTCAAAAGCGATAAAGCTGCAGGAATTAAATGGGGGGAACCCATTTGCTACATATTTCCCCACAAGCTGAAAATGTAGGGATAAATGGGGTGAAACTGTACTTTAGTTCAATTCAGTTAAGCATCACAGCCTTTCAAAAAATGCTGCAGACCTACACTATGAATGCCAATTGACATTAGGTTAGCACCAATCCTTTAGGAGTCCTTCTGAGACAGACTACGTGTGCACAGATATAGGGCTATGCAAAATGGTAATCTCACATGCACAGCCCCCATTTGTGCGTGTGTCACCTGTTCATGTGTAACCCATCCAGAGCCTCCTACCTTAGCTGCAGAGCAGTGGCAATACCTAAGATGTTGAGTAGTTCCTACCAATCCGTATGGTCTGCGCTTTGTTTGGACAACATAAACTAAGGGCTTGGTGTCTAGACACCCCCACAGGATATGTTGGCCTAGAGATCAGCTAGCTCAAAGTGACACTGTAAGGCCCCTAACCTATCAGGGAGCAAATGGTTTTCTGGCAACCACTGAACATGACAATCCTGACCTCTCAGGGATATTGGAAACAGTACAGAACCTTTCGCTCAGTCACTCATGCTCACTTATTCTCAGAGAATACACAGTTGGATGTTTTCAATAATATTTATTGAACCAACGTTATTCTTGTATAAAATACATGTGCTGCAATGATTAGAGACAGAAGCAGATAAACATGATTACAAGCACCAAAAGCGTGAATAGTAGATATAGTTCTACTATGGTGCTGAAACAAGGTATTAATGCAGGCAGATAAAACAAGGCAGTAATCTAGCGTACTCCTACTATGCGAACCCTACTTGAAGTGTACCTAGAGTGTGTGTAGGTGTAAAGACAAGAACCCCTCCAAGGGACAAACCAACCCCATTACCTTTTGGGATAGAGTGAAGGACCCCGTCTTGGTCACGAACCGAACACCCCTCACGAGATTACAGACCGCTGCATGGTAATTTCTCAGCATACAAGGACCTCGGTGTCAGCGGAAGTGACTCCTCTGCTAATATATCAATATGCTCATCTTTTATAATAGAAAGCAGCCTTGCAATGTGCGTATAGATTAGTGATATTATGGATATGTAGATAGCCCTGTCGCCCCGTGGATGAAGATAGTGATGACATTTGTACATTGTGCGAAACTAGACATTGGACATGATGTTCAGGGCGTTGTGATAATGTTGTGATAAGATGTGTAAACAAGTTTAGTTTCAAGGAAACTAGTCCAACATTGTCGTGCACGCAAATATGTGCAAAAGGTCACCGCTGAAAATGTTATTTGTGAGGACAGTGTAAGAAATAATGCTTCGCTTCATGTGCCTAACTCGGGAATATAACAAAGGTGGACACTGCTTGTTAATACTCTCAGCTGTTTTCACAGAATTTACCATGAGTATGACTCAGTTAGTGAGTCTCATCTCAGTAAAAGTCTGAAACCTGCATACTCAAAAGTGAAAAATCCAAGGGGGATAATGGGGAGTGCTACATATTGCTCCGCCAGCTGGAACTAGGAGAGGAATCTAGCCATTGCTCATTGGTACACTTTCCTACTCAGCAGCAACGAGTGTCAATGGGTTCTGATCATTTCAAATATATAATAAATATTTATATTTTCTCCAAAATGTTCCCAGTCACAGCAATGCTCAGCTTTCAGTGTCAAGCCTCTTGGAGGAACCACTCCTGTTATGCATGAACAACAAAGAGTAGGATCGTGTTCTCAAAGGATCACTGACATAATATCGACAACAAAAATATCGTATTTACAAAATATCGGCGTCATAATATCGACTACAATAATATCAACTACCAATACTTATTTATAAAAATACAAAAATATCGAGTACACAATATCGTATATAAAAAACATTGTACACCACAATATCAAAATACAAAATATCGTTAAATTAAATATCGTTTAAATTTAATTAACATACAAAATAACAAAAATATCAAATACCAAAATATAGACATCAATATTATCGACTTTTTGAAAATATCGACTATAGAAAAACTGCTCAATTAAATATATCTTTAGCACCAAATATAAATTCACATTATAAAACAATATAAAACCCTTAAACAACATAAAAAAATTATTTGCAAACACATCAATATATAAAAATACATTTTTTCTCTAAACAAACAATTACAGTAATAAAATAAAATCTATAAACTTCAACAAATCAAATACTCACATTTTAAAATACACCAATAACATAAAGCAACCAATTAAATAAACACTATATAAACATCAAAAGTTTACATCTCTTTTACACTTCTAACCTACAATAAAGAAGAAGGTGAAACTCTGCCCAACTGTTTCTTAAAAGAAAACTTTCATTACTGAAGAAATCTTTAAAACTGCACTAAGTAAAACTGTATTTAAAATATAACAATACTACTACCCTTCAACAATAATTATTTCTGAGACCTAATTTACTATTCTTTCATTCCTTACATTTATATCAGCTCTACAGATATCTTACAAAGCCAGAAAAATATTTTCAAAATTCTCACCAATAAAAGAACAATAAATGTAAGTATATTATATTTTTGCCAAAGCTACCTAAAATTATTTTTCAAACGTTATTCACTAATATATATTTTCTTTTTTATCTATCTCCTCTGCAGCCAACAGCAAAAGCATCCAAAATAATTCTACAACCACTAACCAACTAAATACAATTAAAAAGTAAGGGGCCCATTCCGATACCCAGCGTAAATAAATCCGCCAGGCATGGAAGCGGCAAAAATCCGCCCGCACACACCGCCTGAACACCGACCACGCCATTACGATTACACAAACCGAAAACCGCCATCGGCGGAAAAAGCACACAAAATACCGCCCGCCAACGTCCGAGTCGGAGTCAAACCGCCCGCCACGGACGGAAACACGCACGACAACACAAAACCGCCCGCCCTCACGGCCGACACACCGCACGTGAAATTACGATCGCACCGACATGAGCGCGGAAAAACCACAAATATACCGCCCGCCAGCGCAAACAACGCCGATGAGAATCGACACGGCAGAAGCCATGGCGCCAACGTACCTGCACAGAAACCATCCGCACACAAAACCAATAGCACACAACATGGCCAACAAGTCCACACAGCAAGGCACACACAAATACACAAGCACAGTACACATCCCGAAAACACCCCCCCGGACAAACAAAAAATACAAAGGCCAGAACCCCAGACACAACACACCTGAAAACAACAGACCATGAGGACACACCCACATAGGTGAGTACAAAAGCAGCACTCCCACAGACCACAACCCCTTGCTACATTGCAAACCAGAGAGGAGAGGAGAGGACACAGTGACACAGCAAGGACAGCAGCACACCACAGAAACGCACACATCACAACCACCACCACCACCACCACCACCAACAAACACCACCACCACTACCACCACCACCAAACACCGGCACCACAAACCCCCTGCACATTACACAACACACACCGCACCAGCACCACAAACACCATGGCACCACAAAGGATGCCCAAGTTCACGCCCATGGAGCTGACGGTCATGGTCGACGAGATCATCAAGGTGTACCCACAAATCTATGGGAACATGGTCCAGCACACACCACTAGCCACCAGAAACAGAATGTGGAACCGGATCGTAGACCAGGTCAATGCAGTCGGGACCCTGCCCAGGAACAGAGGAGAAATTAACAAACGTTGGAATGACGTAAAGAGCCTGGTCAAGAAGAAGGAGGGCAAAAACAGAGAGCTGGCTGCCGTCACTGGCGGAGGGAATCCCGCGCTCTTTAAGACCTTCAAAGCGTGGGAGGAGAAGGTGCGAGTCGTAATACATCCGGAGATCCTCGCCGGATTAGCAGGGGGAGTGGAGGCTGGTAAGTACAAACCAATGTATACCAGCACACCGCTATGTACTCACATGCGCAACTACCATGCCACAGCTCCCAGGGACAAACACCCCCATGTCCAGCACACAATACACAACACATCACACACACATGCAACAGACACCACCACACACAGCCCAAACCGAACAACTGTAAGATGCGTGGGGACATGTGAACACTCAGCCAGCCACGTAACCACCAACAGGTCCCCAAATATGCCAGAAGCGCCACAACGAGCACCCACCACACCCATGTGTCCGCCACAGCTGCACTAACCGACAAGTAACAGGTAAGTGGCAGGAACACAAAGTGCAGTGGGTGGGACGGTGGACAGCCCAAGTACAACACACCAGGCCCCAGTCCCACAGCACAGCAAGGAGGAGCATCCCCCACACCCCACAGCCACGTGTCAGCCACCGCAGTGCACAACGACAGCCGAAAGGCAGACATCACGGTCCACAGCAATCGGTGTCAGTGGGTGTACAGCCACCCCCACGACCCACAACACCCCCCCACCCCCACAGACCTGCAACATGGAGCACCCCCCGCTTAGAGCCATGTGGCATCCAGTACAGTGCACGCACGAACAACTTGCAGGTGGGAAACTGGACAGGGCTGGATTACTGGAGGCATGAGGACCATAAAACGACCAACACATGGGACATGTCACGTAGCAGACGAACACGCAGCACCGCCCACCGTCACGAACAAGTGAACAATGTGCACACGGACATGAACAACAGACTCACACCCCACATGACCCATCACAGACATAGCAACACCCAAGGAGCCACGTCTGCATGCACAAGCCACACTGAATATAGTCCCACACGGCAGCCACTGTGCAACTCATCACACACAACCGAAACACCATTGAAGTCCTGTCCATGTAGCCCCTACTGCCTGTCAACCACACACCCCACAACTACGCCTATGTAAGACAAACAACACTAGACGCAACAGAGAGGAACAACATAAATGCACACGAACACCACTGAACCCATCAAACTCACAGACACACCATGCACATACAACATACCATCCATCCCATCCGTCAGCCCCAGTCTCATGAAAGGCATGTCATCCGCACAGCTGCCACACATACAGCAGTCACGCTAAGATACATGCCCATGACCAACCATGTGCCAGAAGTCAATTAAGCGCACGACACACTGTGAGCAACAACACACAACATGGGCCACACCCCCCCCCGAGCACTGCAGTGATGCACATGGCAGCACGCACACCAAGGAGATGGGACAACTGCAATACGTTGGCTGGCACACAACTATCACTCACTCATAACGATGCGTCCAATGCCATGTCCAGTAATCACAACAGACAGCAAATATGCAGGCCATGTCAAGCATGCACACACCTCAAACCATGCACTGTCATGCTGCCACAACACATGTCACGTTCGGCACCCATGGCTCACAGCATGTACCCCAAAAGCATATTCCCTCCCAAATGCGAATCTGGGGCATGGCCCCCATGTTGCCATATGCGTTCCTAAGCGTTCCATTTGAACCCCAAAAGCATATTCCCTCCCAAATGCGAATCTGGGGCATGGCCCCCATGTTGCCATATGCGTTCCTAAGCGGTCCATTTGAACCCCAAAAGCATATCCCCTCCCAAATGCGAATCTGGGGCATGGCCCCCATGTTGCCATATGCGTTCCTAAGCGTTCCATTTGAACCCCAAAAGCATATCCCCTCCCAAATGCGAATCTGGGGCATGGCCCCCATGTTGCCATATGCGTTCCTAAGCGTTCCATTTGAACCCCAAAAGCATATCCCCTCCCAAATGCGAATCTGGGGCATGGCCCCCATGTTGCCATATGCGTTCCTAAGCGTTCCATTTGAACCCCAAAAGCATATCCCCTCCCAAATGCGAATCTGGGGCATGGCCCCCATGTTGCCATATGCGTTCCTAAGCGTCCCATCTGAACACCAAAAGCAAAGTACAAACCAGACCCAGGATGGGCCAGGAGCCCGCATACACCAGAGTCACAATAAGTAGGGGCACAGCAACACACCCATCGGCATGGCCAATCCGTCCCATGCCACATGTGCACAGCACACAGTCCCATTGCCAAGCACACACAACTACAGATGCTACAGCCACACACACGCCTCCGGGAAACCCATGTACGAGATTGCACGAACTGTCAATGTCAGACGACAAATACATACTTCGCCAGGTGCAACACAATAACAAATCTCATTCTCTCCACAGGTGACGAACTGCTGGATGCTGGGGATGGAGCCAGCAGCCAGCACAGCCAGCCTACAAGCCCCCAACGAGGACACACGGATCTGGAGGATCTGTCCTCCTCTTCGGACACGGACCACCAAGCAGGCCCATCTGGTGTGGCAGGGCCCAGCCGCTCCCCAGGACCCCTCCTACCCACCAACCCATCATCCAGGGCTGCTGAACATTCCCAGCCCCCTGCTGCCACTGTCGTTGCGGCCACACCCACGGTCATTGTGGCCACTACCACTGCCGCAACCGCCACCATCGCCGCACCGACCACCACCGCTGCCACCACCGCCACGTCTTCGCTGGCACCAGCCCCAGCGCAGGTGGTGGCCCGGCCGACTGGATCCACCCTGGGAGCCACAGCGAGGACCGTGGTGAGCAATGTGGCTAGTGGGCAGGCCGGTGGCAGCAGGACTGGTAGGAGGAGCAGGGTCAGGGAAACGCCAGCCTCCCCTGGGAGCCATGCCCTGCCTCAAATGGCCAGAGTCCTTGGGGCCTATGAAGAGGCCCAAGGACAATGGGTCCGGTCTGCTTCAGACACGCGTGAGGTGCTGGGGGTGCTGAGGTCCATGGACGCCCGTATGGGCCAAATCGTGGACCTCATGGGCCAGCTGGTGGTGGCGGTGAGGTCACAGCCAGGGACAGCAGCTCCCCCTCCGCCACCACCTGCCGGGGAGCAGGGTGGAGCAGCAGTGTCCAGTTCCCCTGCGTCCACTGCCAGTGAGCACACCTCAACCACCAGCATGTCGCAAGCAGGCACCCCCCCTCGCAAACGTGGAAGGGGCCGTCCGAAGTGGAAACAGATCTCCCGGGAGGACTTCGCACGCTCCAAGCGCAAGTGAGGCAGCCAGCAAGCCTTCCGCCAGCCTTCCTTGACCAGCCACTGCATTGACTTGGACTACGATCCCACTCCACACAGCCATCTGGATGGCATGTGTGTGTTGGACTATGGACATAGAACCGGTGGGTACACCCTGATCATCACGCAGCCATGACCGACAGCTCATTGTCACTGCACGCACCACTTTTGTCATCACCTTACACACAATCACATGTCACAGTTTGTAATAAATGCACCTTTTTCACTAACTGCTGTTTGTGCCCTGTGTTTTATTTGTACGGAATACAACGGCCACCTTGGGCGGAAAGGCACCTGATGCGTGGCATGGCAATTGAATCCGGAGGGCCTGTAGGGACCTAGGGGTGGGAGACAGAACAGGAGCACATTCAATGAGTGTGTCACACACCCATCACACAGTACATGTCAACAACTACAAGCAATGTACACACATCGCACAGAGCAATAGGGCACAATGCCACAGCCACCAACAGTGGCATACTACCCTGGCCATGGAGCGTTGACACACAGCACGCAGTGAACAAACGGCCACCCTGACACAGCACACACACACCTGCACAGATACAGCCACATCAGCCGTCGTACATGGACACTCACCGTCAAGTGAAGTAGCGGGCGATGAGCTGCTGCCGCACATTACCATCTTCCTCCTCTCCGCTGTCCTCCTCACTCGAGCTGTCCTGGTCTGCGGGCTGGGGCCCTGGTTGATCTCCGTCATCCACGATGAGGGGGATCTGCTTCCGAATGGCCAGATTGTGCAGCATGCAGCACGCCACCACTATCTGGCATACCTTCTGTGGGGAGTACGCCAGCGCACCCCGGTGCGGTCCAGGCACCTGAACCTGGACTTGAGGAGGCCAAAGGTACGCTCGACCACACGTCTGGTCCTCCCATGTGCCTCATTGTAGCGATCGTCTGCTGGGGTGCGAGGATTCCTCAATGGACTGAGCAGCCATGCCCCATTCGGGTACGCAGAGTCACCTGGGTGTGAGGGACACAGAGAACCGTTGCAATTCCAACTGGACAGGGGACAGCATCGCACAACCAGCACGCTACACCACTCCACATACTCACCGACAATACAGGCACGATCCTGTTGCATATTGGACATCAGTCGTGGCAAGATGCTGTTGCGCATTATGTGTGCGTCATGGGCCGAGCCTGGGAACTTTGCACACACGTGGGTGATCACCATGTCCGCAAGGCACACCACTTGCACATTCAGGGAGTGCGTGTGCTTCCTGTTGCGGTACAGGTGCTCAATGGCCTGTGGTGGAACAAGGCCGACATGTGTGCAGTCAATGGCTCCAACGACGTGTGGGATTCTGCCAAGGGCATAGAATGCACCCTTCACTGCCGCCAATTCACGAGCCCTGGGGTAGCGGATGTACCTGTTTCGGTACAGCATCATGGCTGCCAGTACATCCCTCAGCACCTTGCTGAACATGGGCTGGGACATCCCTCCTCCAATGCCCACTGTGTGCTGGAATGACCCAGTGGTGAAGAAATGCATGGCGGCCATCACCTTAGCCGTGGGGGTGACAGCAGTCGGATACACCCTGCGGGGACGGAGATGGTAACATGGCACACAGTCGATGCAGGGTTGGCCTGTCCAGCCGAAACTTCCTAATAACCTCTGTATCGTCCATGTCCGCCAGCAATTGGTATGGGCGGTCAATGTTCGGTCTCCGCCTAGGGACAATGGCAGAGGACACATGTCAAAGCAACACGACACATAGCAATTTCGCATACACATCACTGACATGACTGAGCAAGCACATGAGCCACAGCCCAGCTGTCAAGCTGGGACGGCACGGCCACAATACACTTACACAGGTCTCCCAACAATGGCAATGGCTAGTGATACAAACCACTGCCATGTGCATGCACATGGGGATCTAGGCCCCAATGACTTGCGGGGCGTGCTGATGGGGACTGACTGCATATCCGTCAAGCGGCAACGCCACGGCAACATGAATGTCTGCTGAGCATGGAACTGCTTCCGCGGCTGGATGAGTATGGCACACGACGACGACGATGTGGGCACAGGCTGAGCGGCCAAAACAAGTGGGACCTGTGGCACGAGGGGATATGAGACAGTAGTAGGTGTCAGCACTGCACCCTATGTACAGCACTGTACGGATCACACCTCCCGAAACATTGACAGGTGTCCACATTGACAGCCCCATGCCAAGACGGCTGTGTGCTTGCAGTCACACGTCACAGGTGAGAGGTTACATTGCACGTGCCAGGTGGCAGACGTACATAGTGGGAGCTGGCATGTGTGTGCATGTGTCTCCTGTTCAGGATCCACCAGATGGGCGCTGACTCTGTACTGACCATTGGACACAGGATGTTCCGTGGAAGGCTTGTGTGTGTGGGATGGTGGCACTGGATGTGCCTCCGTTGGGTGGGGGGCCATGCACAGGGCGGGTACGTCGATGATTGCTCATTGTTGGTCACGGTGGGTGCACCAACTGAAGATGTGTTGCCCTGTGTTCAATTCCTATGTCCGCATGATGATGGACTGTAGATGTGGGCAGACTACACATTGGTCGATGTGCTGTCTATATGCATGTGCCTTCACACCAGGCACAGCTGCCCCTGCACATGTGACCCCTGCTGGACTCGCTGCTGGGTCTGTGGAGCTGATGCACCTTCTGCGCATGGGGCGGACAGCTCTCCTCACTTCCCTCATTGCGCATGTCATGACTTTGCCGCAGGTGACATGGATCATGGAGGGCCCACATGTACGCGTGGGTAGGCTACACATGATTGTACACTGGTCGCCACCCCCAGTCAGTGTTTCGAATGGGAAGGTTGTCGTGCTGGTGGTATGTTCGATGTGGCGGATGGGCGGGCCTAGGTGCGGGCTTACATTCCGGACATGGGGGGTAGTTGGATTGGCGACTAGTTGCAGTACACACGGGACACGTCTCTTCCTTTCCACATCTGGGTCATCCCTTGTACTTACTGACAGTGATACAGTCATCTTCGCCCCAGCCCTCATGTCCTCCCCTCGCTCCCCCAATATGCATGCTCACCTGCGAGGCTAGCGCCTGCACAGGCAGCCCCAAGCTCGCACCAGAGAGGGCAAGGAGTGTATGTGTGGGTCCAGTTGCACGAGTGGGCTGTCTCAGGGTATGATGTGTGGCGGGACGCCGTCCACCTGCGTGGTGCCCCAAATGGAGACCCGGCCTGCATGGACTATGCATCACAGTCTTCGCCTTCCGGATCCGCCACCTGCGACACCCAGTGGCTGTGGCTGCCCTTGCGGCCAGGCCGCGTCCGTCTGCGGCTGATGGCCCACACATTCACTCTTTGGCCTCTCTGGGGAGGGCTCGGGGGTGGTGGCGCACGCGCTTGCACTTAGTCGCAATGGCATGTGGCGTGGTTGGTATGATGGGCAATGGATGGGATGGTGCGAGCCACCTCCCGTGACGTCAGTGCTGCTCGTGCTGTGGTGCGTCCCCCTACACTTCCATTTGACTTGTGCCATGCTAGACGTTGAGGTTCTATTGCCTGCGTGATATGACCAGGAGGAGCGCGAGGAGACCTCTCACACACCATGCTCCACTGCCATCTCGTGCCCTGTATCGCCTGTGCGGATTGACTATGTTGGGGTTACACCTGGTCGACTGGGGCTGTGTGTGCCTTGTCAAGGGGCATGGCGGGCGCACAACAGGATCCAGCTTGTCCACAGAGGGTGGGCTGAGGTGCGCCTGGTACCGCTTTGTACGTGTGCCCGGCTGCTGTGCACACACGTGTTCACTCCCCCCGACAGGTGTCCTCTCACAATGCCCAGGGAAGCGGTGGTGTACTGTTCATGACCCCTCCCAACACGGCGTGCTCCAACTTGGCATGTGCGCATCTACCCGTCACACCCACCCACCTGAGCACTGCGTCCATACGACTTCACACGACACATGTGTGTCTTCCACAGTTGTGCTACTCATTTGCGTTGACATCCAATACCAGTGGACTACATGGTCATGTCACGACTGCCGTGTACTTCACATACTCTCATCCTCTCTCATTCGTACTTGTGAAATGAGTCAGCGGAGACAGTTTTGGTTTCAAACATTATATTGAGTCTTCTGTCCTCTGTGATGCAGTATAGTGGACACTACTGGCAGCGGAATACATGTTGAGGATATACTGAGCATGATTGCAAATGGGATAGGGTGTGGGGTTACATGTGATTGGCTGTTGCATGTGGGATGTGGGCTTCAGAGTGACATCTGCTTGGCCAAGGCTGTGCTAATGTACATTTACGTATAGCTGCGGAGCTGCGGACTTTGACACAGATGGTATACATGTAGCCTACCAGACCGCTTGGCATCATGGGCACAGTCCATCTCAGTTCCATGTGACAGGTTTGCTGCGGTTGTTCCTCATGCACGCGTGCATGTGAGATGACATCAGGGCATGTGCTTGCGTGCATGCAGCGGCGTGCCACTTGTTGTTGCACTGTGGTGGTTACTGGACATGTCACAGTCACTGGGGTCGTGTTGTTGTATGCACTTGTCGTCCATGCAAAGGTCCTGGTATGGGATTCCCGGGGCGGGGGTGGGAGGGGTGCAGCACCCACAGACTCCAGGCGACCTATTCATGTCCACTGAGCGGTGTGTGTGTCCATGGGCGCTGGATCCATGTCGTGTCCTGGTTGTTCGTGCAGTTCCGTCCATGTGGGTGCGATACACAGAGCCCATGCCACTGCCTCCCACGATGCATGCGGTGTTCCTGGATGTGATGGGGAACAGTGTGCATGTCCCAGTCATATCCGATGTCATGGCGATGTCGTTGATGGTGTGGTTACAGTTGCCGGTCGTTTGGTATGGCTGTTGTGGTGGTGACTGGCCAGTCCGTGCGGAAGCTAAGCATGGGTGCGGGGTTGGACATCATAGGTCACTCGGGGAACCTGCGTTGTGGTCCGACGAATTTACAGGTTGTCAGGTATGCGATGCCGTCCAGCAGGGCTTCCATGTCATTGGTGGTGTACATGTTTGCCAGCCAATGTAGCGGATGGTGGCTGTCAAGGTGTTGTTCGTAAGTTGTCCCTTGGAGGACCATGATGGGGCATGCTGGGTGACATTCGATGTAGCTGTTCTCGATGATCCGTCGTGTGGAGGCACAGTGGTCCCATTTCAGTGCGGGTGCGATGTTGGCCACATACGCCATGCCCCCATAGGCAGAACAGGCCATGTCGTGTGCGTCCAGAGGGAGGAGTAGTGGTAGCAGGTCCGCCTTCAGACATGCCGGGTTGGAGAGGCATATCTCGACGGGATGCTGGTAGGGACACCTCCGACAGTAGAAGACGGGCATGACGCAGCTGAACAATGTGATGCGGTAAGTCAGTCGGTAACTTACGTTCAGCAGGGACAGGAGATCGCATCCCAATGTATGGAACAGGTTGGTTTTGTACAGCTTGAGCTGTTCGGCGTAGTTGGGTAGGTGTGTTGCGGTTGCCATTTCGCAGCGGTTCGTTGAGGTGGCGTGCTCCGGCTGTGTGTGCAGTCTGCAATGTGCACGCTCCGAGGTTGCTGTGAGCTCTGTGTAGTCGTAGGGAGAC
Organism: Calotriton arnoldi; assembly: GCA_963921515.1. Lineage (NCBI taxonomy): Eukaryota > Metazoa > Chordata > Amphibia > Caudata > Salamandridae > Calotriton > Calotriton arnoldi. The sequence goes on along the minus strand of CAWUFW010002693.1, from coordinate 1,414,522 downwards.
AGGACTTGTGTTCTGTTGGCTTGTTTGGAGGACACGGGCCCTCTTCCCACATGCTTCTCAGACAGTTCAAGGTCAGTGATGTGTGACTCCTTCCAATTAACTTGCATGTGGCCGACATGGGGGAGTGTTTTCTTCTTTCTTCCCCGTCCGTTGTGTGCTTCTGTGATATGCGCTATCTGCCCTGTGGTCGGTCTCCTCGGCATGCCTGTGTTGGTCTATTCTTGGACAATGGCTGTATTCACCGGCTTCTGTCGTAGGGCTGTGGTTTCGGAGTTGGAATGGAAGGTCATTCAGTGCTGTCTGCTCTCCCTTGTGTGGGCGGCAGGCTGCCTTTCCGCTCTGCGTTCGGGCCTTGTGTGTGAATGTTATTCTTGGGCCACCTGTTGTCGGTCCCCGGGCTCTTTGGTGTTCCGTTTTATATGTCTTGTTCATATGTGCAGGGTGGTATGGGTGTTTCTGTGTGGTACTGGCGTTCCTCTTCCCGAAGGGGCCCTGCTTCTCCTAGTTGGTGTTGCCGCCGCTGTGTGCTACGCCATGTTTGTTACACTGGGGTGTGTCCTGCTGTTGCGTGTCTTCACTGACATGTGTGCGTCGGTTGTGTGGCGTTGGGTGTTGTCCGTGAATTGGGCGTTGGGGACATGTCTGTGGCAGGCCTGTCACGTGTCATGTGCGTTCGGGGTGGGGCTGATGTGTTTGCTGCTTGGTTGTGTCCCTGTGTCTGTGTGCGACGCATGCATGGCGCTGCGGTTGGCCTCTGCGTTGTGCGCATGTGTGGCGGCGTCATCGGCGCTTTGGGGCCGTGACGGGGTGGTTGGTTCCTAGTCCCAGGTGGTGTGTACACATGTGTTCTGCGATGTTACGATTTGGCCTGTGTGTCATATGTGGATGCAATGGTGGATGTGTAGTGTACACGCGCTGGTGGGGGGTTGTCCTCTTTTTCCGCCCTTGCACTGTGTGCGCTGTTTGCGTGCACTTGTTGTGTGTGTGCCTACCTGCGTCTCCGCGGTACGTTGCGTCCTTGGTGGTGCATCAGCAAAAGCATGGGGAGGGCCTGCAGTGCTGGATTCATGCTCGGGGAGCCGCTTCTTCGTTGTCCGTGCTCGGCATCCGTGTTACCGCTTCGGTTTGTCGTACGGTATCTCTTGGCCATGGGAGCCGTTTGTTTGCGGCATCGTAATTTATGCGCCGGGCGGGACGTGTTTCGTCGGACGGTGTGTGTCAGTTGGGCTGCGCCGCTACGTGTACGGGCGCACTTTGATGGCGGACGGTGTTGCTGGCTTGCCGGCGGTGTTTGGCCTACTTTTCGCATCGTAATTGGACGGGCGTGTGGACTGCTGCGTGCCGGCGGTAACTGGTGCTTTTTGCATCCGCCAGCACGGCGGTGGTGCTTCCGCCCGCCATCGTAATGTGCCCCCAAGTATATAATTTTCAATTATTAAACACCCTTAAATACCCACCCAAATAACCCTTTTCCCCTAAAATCCATATCATCTACAAACAATATAATCAAATTATTAAAATGTTTGTTTTCTCTTCCCAACAGAAATTACATCAAAAAATAGAAAATAAAGCTTGAAATCATTTCCTGGACAATTTTATTTACATCAAACTAAACATTGTAAGTATATTCACTGAAATGTAACTGTATTTAATAAATATGTGGTATTTATTATATTAAAAATTTTGTTTTTTTAATTTTCCCTAGCATAAAACAAAACAACATGACTGAAGGTGCAGAATTTGTAATGTCACAAAAAAATAAAATGTTATTATGTTATATGGGGTATGTCTATACACAGGAGAAACAAACTGGCCTTAAAGTGTTTTGGAAGTGTAGCAAATACTACTCTAACAAATGCTATGGAAGAGCTACTACTCATGAAACTACTGTTCTTTCTGTAAAAGAACATAATCACCCCCAAACATAACAGAGATTGAGGTTAGAGATGCTCTTGAAAGTATAAAAGAAGCAAGCACTAGTACTGATAAACCAACTACCCAAATACTAAAAGAGCAACTATTAAAAGTACCTCAACATGCATCAGGACAATTACCGTCCATAGCTTCTTTAAAAAGAACTATTGCCAGACAAAAAAAGCAACTACAAGTACCATACCTGCCCCTAAAACGTTTGCAGAAGTAGTTATTCCACCAGAATTAAGCATTACTCACACTAAAGAACCATTTATATTTTTTGATAACAAATGCCCAGATAAAAGAATAATTATGTTTGCTACTGCAAACAATTTAGTTAAATTACAGCAATGTGACACCTGGATGATGGATGGAACTTTCAAAGTCTGTCCAAAACCATTTTACCAGCTGTACACAGTGCATGGATTGTACCAACATTCAAATATTCCATTCATCTATGCCCTATTACCAAATAAACAGCAAACTACCTACATAGATATACTCACTAAAATAAAAGAAGAAAGCAATAATTATTTTCCTTCAAAAATAATTATTGATTTTGAAATAGCCATGATAAATGCTATACTGAAAAATTATCCACACACAGCAATCCAGGGTTGCTATTATCATTTTAACCAGAGTCTCTGAAGACATCTACAAAAATCAACCCTAAGGGGTCGATTCCGATTCGGGCCGGAAATTTCTCCGACCGAGCCGGACCCGGAGAGATTTCCGACCGAATCGGACCCGTGCAGTCCGACCGAACGAGTACGATGCGTCCGTATGTTATCGGACTCGAGTCGGTCGGACTCCCATTGATGTCAATGGGAGCCGGTCGTACAACGCGTACGCGGGCTCCCATTGACTCAATGGGTGCGAGTCGGACAAGGGCGCCCCCTATAGCGGGTACGCGGCGAAGCGATTCGCGCCGTACACGCACAGGTAGGGGGGACCCATGGGTCCCCCCTGTGTGCGACTCGCGCGGCTACGCATGCAGGGGTGTCCGACACGGACCCCCGAAGTACTGCTCCGACTGCTCTTACGAGCCGGAGTGCGCGGCTCGGTCGGACTGCTCGCGGCGCGCATCGTACTTACCCGGCCGGGAAACGTCTCCATTGCGCGGTGCGAGTCGAGTCCGAGCGAGTCGGTCGGAGCGGTTCGAGCCGGGAGCGAGTCGGTCGGAGCGGTCGGGACGCCCGGACGAGTCGGTCGGCGATTTCGCATCGTACTCGCTCGGCCGGACCCGCGTACGGTTCAGTCGGGAAACAGGGCTCCGAATCGGATCCGGTAAAGCCGAATCCGATTCGGAGCCCTACCGGCCGAGATCGGAATCGGCCCCATAGTGTACAATATGCTACAGACAGTACTTTCGCCTACCAAATTAAAAAGCTAATAGCACTAGCATATGTACCTGTAACTGATGTAGCAGAGCACTACAATATTCTAATAGAGAGCCCCTATTACAAAAGGAACGAAGACAAAATAAGCCCACTACTAGACTACTTTGAGGATACCTGGGTGGGAAGACTGCATAGATCAGGGCATAGAAGGCAACCTAAGTTCCACATTCCTTGGTGGAATGTGTACCTAAGTACCTTAAACAAAGAAGCCAAAACAAATAATAGTGTTTTGAAGGATGGCATAATGCCTTCCAAGCAACAACAAGCAGAGGTAAACCTACCCTACAAAAACTACTACAATCTATACAAAAAGAACAAAGCTATCAAGAATTACGGATGGAACAATCTGTAACTCAAATATGTCCCAAATTAACTAAACAAACTAAAAAAATGTTTGAGCTACTGCAAAGTCAGGTTACCCTAGACCCATCAACAAGAGGCCTAGATTACCTATCCCTAATAGCCAAAAGCATATTATAAACTACAGTTCCACAGCTATTATAAATTTTTTCGTTCACAAAACAAACACTTTACACACATATATTAATATTATATTTTCACAATTATTACTTATTTGTGATATATATTTTTTTAACTAAAAAAAAATATATTTACAAATAAATAATATTTATCAAAATATACTATATATCACAATTAATTTTAACAACATTTCCCACCCAATTAATTTAAAAAAAATAGACTTACGGTTTATGTAGCTGTAGAAGATGTACTCCAACAAGTAATAATCCTTACATCTGTCTGTTAATCCATGTTAAAGTTTAAAAAGCCCCAAAAAATGCAAAAATCCAACAGGTACTATATAAATCCATCCTTGCGAAATCCAAATAACGGAAACCCTCAAAAACCCGAAAAAGATATAAAAATATAAAAATCGCTCCAGGAAATTCCGAAAAATAAAAGAAACTGTGATAATAATATTAGTTTAACAAACTAATACACAGTTCTTTTTTTTAAAAAACGTGTATGTCTCTCCAACGTAAAGTCGATTAAAAGTAACCTGCAAAAAAGATTGAAAGCATACCCACCCACACAAATACACCAAAATACATTCATTAAATACAATAACATTAATTTATATCAACAAAACAACACATATTTAGTCATATTATCATCTGTCTACACAACGCCTCAAACACTAACTCACGACATCTCACTAAAATATAACTAACAAGTACAGCACACCAAAAACGCAACGACCTAACTATAAATACAATATATATATCCTAACTAGACATAAGTATTAAGGGGGTCATTACGATGGCGGGCGGAAGCACAACCGCCGTGCTGGCGGATGCAAAAACCACCAGTTACCGCCGGCACGCAGCAGTCCACACGCCCGCCCAATTACGATGCGAAAAGTAGGCCAAACACCGCCGGCAAGCCAGCAACACCGTCCGCCATCAAAGTGCGTCCGTACACGTAGCGGCGCAGCACAATTGACACACACCGTCCGACGAAATCACGTCCCGCCCGGCGTATAAATTACGATGCCGCAAACAAACGGCTCCCACGGCTAAGAGACACCGTACGACAAACCGAAGCGGTAACACGGACGCCGAGCACGGACAACGAAGAAGCGGCTCCCCGAGCATGAATCCAGCACTGCAGGCCCTCCCCATGCTCTTGCTGATGCACCACCAAGGACGCAACGTACCGCGGAGACGCAGGTAGGCACACACACAACAAGTGCACGCAAACAGCGCACACAGTGCAAGGGCGGAAAAGCGGACAACCCCCCACCCCCGCGTGTACACTACACATCCACCATTGCATCCACATATGACACACAGGCCAAATCGTAACATCGCGTAACACATGTGTACACACCACCTGGGACTAGGAACCAACGACCCCGTCACGGCCCCAAAGAGGCGATGACGCCGCCACACATGCGCACAACGCAGAGGCCAACCGCAGCGCCATGCATGCGTCGCACACAGACACAGGGACACAACCAAGCAGCACACACATCAGCCCCACCCCGAACGCACATGACACGTGACAGGCCTGCCACAGACATGTCCCCAACGCCCAATTCACGGACAACACCCAACGCCACACAACCGACGCACACATGTCAGTGAAGTCACGCAACAGCAGGACACACCCCAGTGTAACAAACATGGCGTAGCACACAGCGGCGGCAACACCAACTAGGAGAAGCAGGGCCCCTTCGGGAAGAGGAACGCCAGTACCACACTGAAACACCCATACCACCCTGCACATATGAACAAGACATATAAAACGGAACACCAAAGAGCCCGGGGACCGACAACAGGTGGCCCAAGAATAACATTCACACACAAGGCCCAACGCAGAGCGGAAAGGCAGCCTGCCGCCCACACAAGGGAGAGCAGACAGCACTGATTGACCTTCCATTCCAACTCCGAAACCACAGCCCTACGAAAGAAGCCGGTGAATACAGCCATTGTCCAAGAAAAGACCAACACAGGCATGCCGAGGAGACCGACCACAGGGCAGATAGCGCATATCACAGAAGCACACAACGGACGGGGAAGAAAAAAGAAAACACTCCCCCATGTCGGCCACATGCAAGTTAATTGGAAGGAGTCACACATCACTGACCTTGAACTGTCTGAGAAGCATGTGGGATGAGGGCCCGTGTCCTCCGCACAAGCCAACAGAACACAAGTCCTGTCTCCCTACGACTACACAGAGCTCACAGCAACCTCGGAGCGTGCACATTGCAGACTGCACACACAGCCGGAGCACGCCACCACAACGCACCGCTGCAAAATGGCAACCGCAACACACCTACCCAACTACGCCGGACAGGTCAAGCTGTACAAAACCAACCTGATACATATATTGGGATGCGATCTCCTGTCCCTGCTGAACGTAAGTTACCGACTGACTTACCGCATCACATTGTTCAGCTGCGTCATGCCCGTCTTCTACTGTCGGAGGTGTCCCTACCAGCATCCCGTGGAGATGTGCCTCTCCAACCCGGCATGTCTAAAGGCGGACCTGCTACCACTACTCCTCCCTCTGGACGCACACGACAGGGCCTGCTCTGCCTATGGGGGCATGGCGTATGTGGCCAACATCGCATCCGCACTGAAATGGGACCACTGTGCCTCCACACGACGGATCATCGAGAACAGCTACATCGAATGTCACCCAGCATGCCCCATCATGGTCCTCCAAGGGACAACTTACGAACAACACCTTGACAGCCACCATCCGCTACATTGGCTGGCAAACATGTACACCACCAATGACATGGAAGCCCTGCTGGACGGCATCGCATACCTGACACCCTGTAAATTCGTCGGACCACAACGCAGGTTCCCCGATTGACCTATGATGTCCAACCCCGCACCCATGCTTAGCTTCCGCACGGACTGGCCAGTCACCACCACAACAGCCATACCAAACGACCGGCAAGTGTAACCACACCATCAACGACATCGCCATGACATCGGATATGACCGGGACATGCACACTGTTCCCCATCACATCCAGGAACACCGCATGCATCGTGGGAGGCAGTGGCATGGGGTCTGTGTATCGCACCCACATGGACGGAACTGCACGAACAACCAGGACATGACATGGATCCAGCGCCCAAGGACACACACACCGCTCAGTGGACATGAATAGGTCGCCTGGAGTCTGTGGGTGCTGCACCCCTCCCACCCCCGCCCCGGGAATCCCATACCAGGACCTTTGCATGGACGACAAGTGCATACAACAACAACACGACCCCAGTGACTGTGACATGTCCAGTAACCACCACATTGCAACAACAAGTGGCACGCCGCTGCATGCACGCAAGCACATGCCCTGATGTCATCTCACATGCACGCGTGCATGAGGAACAACCGCAGCAAACCTGTCACATGGAACTGAGATGGACTGTGCCCATGATGCCAAGCGGTCTGGTAGGCTACATGTATACCGTCTGTGTCAAAGTCCGCAGCTCCGCAGCTATACGTAAATGTACATTAGCACAGCCTTGGCCAAGCAGATGTAACTCTGAAGCCCACATCCCACATGCAACAGCCAATCACATGTAACCCCACACCCTATCCCATTTGCAATCATGCACAGTATATCCTCAACATGTATTCCGCTGCCAGTAGTGTCCACTATACTGCATCACAGAGGACAGAAGACTCAATATAATGTTTGAAACCATAACTGTCTCCGCTGACTCATTTCACAAGTACGAATGAGAGAGGATGAGAGTATGTGAAGTACACGGCAGTCGTGACATGACCATGTAGTCCACTGGTATTGGATGTCAACGCAAATGAGTAGCACAACTGTGGAAGACACACATGTGTCGTGTGAAGTCGTATGGACGCAGTGCTCAGGTGGGTGGGTGTGACGGGTAGATGCGCACATGCCAAGTTGGAGCACGCCGTGTTGGGAGGGGTCATGAACAGTACACCACCGCTTCCCTGGGCATTGTGAGAGGACACCTGTCGGGGGGAGTGAACACGTGTGTGCACAGCAGCCGGGCACACATACAAAGCGGTACCAGGCGCACCTCAGCCCACCCTCTGTGGACAAGCTGGATCCTGTTATGCGCCCGCCATGCCCCTTGACAAGGCACACACAGCCCCAGTCGACCAGGTGTAACCCCAACATAGTCAATCCGCACAGGCGATACAGGGCACGGGATGGCAGTGGAGCATGGTGTGTGAGAGGTCTCCTCGCGCTCCTCCTGGTCATATCACGCAGGCAATAGAACCTCAACGTCTAGCATGGCACAAGTCAGATGGAAGTGTAGGGGGATGCACCACAGCACGAGCAGCACTGACGTCACGGGAGGTGGCTCGCACCATCCCATCCATTGCCCATCATACCAACCACGCCACATGCCATTGCGACTAAGTGCAAGCGCGTGCGCCACCACCCCCGAGCCCTCCCCAGAGAGGCCAAAGAGTGAATGTGTGGGCCATCAGTCACAGACGGACGCGGCCTGGCTGCAAGGGCAGCCACAGCCACTGGGTGTCGCAGGTGGCGGATCCGGAAGGCGAAGACTGTGATGCATAGTCCATGCAGGCCGGGTCTCCATTTGGGGCACCACGCAGGTGGACGGCGTCCCGTAACACATCATACCCTGAGACAGCCCACTCGTGCAACTGGACCCACACATACACTCCTTGCCCTCTCTGGTGCGAGCTTGGGGCTGCCTGTGCAAGCGCTAGCCTCGCAGGTGCACATGCATATTGGGGGAGCGAGGGGAGGACATGAGGGCTGGGGCGAAGATGACTGTATCACTGTCAGTGAGTACAAGGGATGACCCAGATGTGGAAAGGAAGAGACGTGTCCCGTGTGTACTGCAACTAGTCGCCAATCCAACTACCCCCCCCATGTCCGGAATGTAAGCCCGCACCTAGGCCCGCCCATCCGCCACATCGAATATACCACCAGCACGACAACCTTCCCATTCGAAACACTGACTGGGGGTGGCGACCAGTGAACAATCATGTGTAGCCTACCCACGCGTACATGTGGGCCCTCCATGATCCATGTCACCTGCGGCAAAGTCATGACATGCGCAATGAGGGAAGTGAGGAGAGCTGTCCGCCCCACGCACAGAAGGTGCATCAGCTCCACAGACCCAGCAGCGAGTCCAGCAGGGGTCACATGTGCAGGGGCAGCTGTGCCTGGTGTGAAGGCACATGCATATAGACAGCACATCGACCAATGTGTAGTCTGCCCACATCTACAGTCCATCATCATGCGGACATAGGAATTGAACACAGGGCAACACATCTTAGTGGGTGCACCCACCGTGACCAACAATGCGCAATCATCGACGTACCCGCCCTGTGCATGGCCCCCCACCCAACGGAGGCACATCCAGTGCCACCATCCCACACACACAAGCCTTCCACGGAACATGCTGTGTCCAATGGTCAGTACAGAGTCAGCGCCCATCTGGTGGATCCTGAACAGGAGACACATGCACACACATGCCAGCTCCCACTATGTACGTCTGCCACCTGGCACGTGCAATGTAACCTCTCACCTGTGACGTGTGACTGCAAGCACACAGCCGTCTTGGCATGGGGCTGTCAATGTGGACACCTGTCAATGTTTCGGGAGGTGTGATCCGTACAGTGCTGTACATAGGGTGCAGTGCTGACACCTACTACTGTCTCATATCCCCTCGTGCCACAGGTCCCACTTGTTTTGGCCGCTCAGCCTGTGCCCACATCGTCGTCGTCGTGTGCCATACTCATCCAGCCTCGGAAGCAGTTCCATGCTCAGCAGACATTCATGTTGCCGTGGCGTTGCCGCTTGACGAATATGCAGTCAGTCCCCATCAGCACGCCCCGCAAGTCATTGGGGCCTAGATCCCCATGTGCATGCACATGGCAGTGGTTTGTATCACTAGCCATTGCCATTGTTGGGAGACCTGTGTAAGTGTATTGTGGCCGTGCCGTCCCAGCTTGACAGCTGGGCTGTGGCTCATGTGCTTGCTCAGTCATGTCAGTGATGTGTATGCAAAATTGCTATGTGTTGTGTTGCTTTGACATGTGTCCACTGCCATTTTCCCTAGGCGGAGACCGAACATTGACCGCCCATACCAATTGCTGGCGGACATGGACGATACAGAGGTCATTAGGAAGTTTCGGCTGGACAGGCCAACCCTGCATCAACTGTGTGCCATGTTGGAACCCCATCTCCGTCCCCGCAGGGTGTATCCGACAGCTGTCACCCCCACGGCTAAGGTGATGGCCGCCATGCATTTCTTCGCCACTGGGTCATTCCAGCACACAGTGGGCAGTGGAGGAGGGATGTCCCAGCCCATGTTCAGCAAGGTGCTGAGGGATGTACTGGCAGCCATGATGCTGTACCGAAACAGGTACATCCGCTTCCCCAGGGCTCGTAAATTGGCGGCAGTGAAGGGTGCATTCTATGCCCTTGGCAGAATCCCACACGTCGTTGGAGCCATTCACTGCACACATGTTGGCCTTGTTCCACCACAGGCCACTGAGCACCTGTACCGCAACAGGAAGCACACGCACTCCCTGAATGTGCAAGTGGTGTGCCTTGCGGACATGGTGATCACCCACGTGTGTGCAAAGTTCCCAGGCTCGGCCCATGACGCACACATAATGCGCAACAGCATCTTGCCACGACTGATGTCCAATCTGCAACAGGATCGTGGCTGTATTGTCGGTGAGTATGTGGAGTGGTGTAGCGTGCTGGTTGTGCGATGCTGTCCCCTGTCCAGTTGGAATAGCAACGGTTCTCTGTGTCCCTCACACCCAGGTGACTCTGCGTACCCGAATGGGGCATGGCTGCTCAGTCCATTGAGGAATCCTCGCACCCCAGCAGACGATCGCTACAATGAGGCACATGGGAGGACCAGACGTGTGGTCGAGCGTACCTTTGGCCTCCTCAAGTCCAGGTTCAGGTGCCTGGACCGCACCGGGAGTGCGCTGGCGTACTCCTCACAGAAGGTGTGCCAGATAGTGGTGGCGTGCTGCATGCTGCACAATCTGGCCATTCGGAAGCAGATCCCCCTCATCGTGGATGACAGAGATCAACCAGGGCCCCAGCTCGCAGACCAGGACAGCTCGAGTGAGGAGGACAGCGGAGAGGAGGAAGCTGGTAATGTGCGGCAGCAGCTCATCGCCCGCTACTTCACTTGACGGTGAGTGTCCATGTACGACGGCTGATGTGGCTGTATCTGTGCAGGTGTGTGTGTGCTGTGTCAGGGTGGCCGTTTGTTCACTGCGTGCTGTGTGTCAGCGCTCCATGGCCAGGGTAGTATGCCACTGTTGGTGGCTGTGGCATTGTGCCCTATTGCTCTGTGCGATGTGTGTACATTGCTTGTAGTTGTTGACATGTACTGTGTGATGGGTGTGTGACACACTCATTGAATGTGCTCCTGTTCCGTCTCCCACCCCTAGGTCCCTACAGGCCCTCCGGTTCCATTGCCATGCCACGCATCAGGTGCCTTTCCGCCCAAGGTGGCCGTTGTATTCCGTACAAATAAAACACAGGGCACAAACAGCAGTTTGTGTAAGAGGTGCATTTATTTCAAACTGTGACATGTGATTGTGTGTAAGGTGATGACAAAAGTGGTGCGTGCAGTGACAATGAGCTGTCGGTCATGGCTGCGTGATGTTCAGGGTGTACCCACTGGTTCTATGTCCATGGTCCAACAGACACATGCCATCCAGATGGCTGTGTGGAGTGGGATCGTAGTCCAAGTCAATGCAGTGGGTGGTCAAGGAAGGCTGGCTGGCTGCCTCACTTGCGTCTGGAGCGTGCGAAGTCCTCCCGTGAGATCTGTTTCCACTTCGGACGGCCCCTTCCACGTTTGCGAGGGGGTGCCTGCTTGCGACCTGCTGGTGGTTGAGGTGTGCTCACTGGCTGTGGACGCAGGGGAACTGGACACAGCTGCACGACCCTGCGCCCCGGCAGGTGGTGGCGGTGGTGGAGCTGCTGTCCCTGGCTGTGACCTCACCACCAGCTGGCCCATGAGGTCCACGAGTTGGCCCATACGGGCGTCCATGGACCTCAGCACCCCCAGCACCTCCCGCGTGTCTGAAGCAGACCTGGCCCATTGTCCTTGGGCCTCTTCATAGGCCCCAAGGACTCTGGCCATTTGAGGCAGGGCATGGCTCCCAGGGGAGACTTGCGTTTCCCTGACCCTGCTCCTCCTACCGGTACTGCTGCCACCGGCCTGCCCACTAGCCACATTGCTCACCACGGTCCTCGCTGTGGCTCCCAGGGTGGATCCAGTCGGCCGGGCCACCACCTGCGCTGGGGCTGGTGCCAGCGAAGACGTGGTGGTGGTGGCGGCGGTCGGTGCGGCGATGGTGGCGGTTGCGGCAGTGGTAGTGGCCGCAATGACCGTGGGTGTGGCCGCAATGACCGTGGGTGTGGCCGCAATGTCCGTGGGTGTGGCCGCAACGACAGTGGCAGCAGGGGGCTGGGAATGTTCAGCAGCCCAGGATGATGGGTTGGTGGGTAGGAGGGGTCCTGGGGAGCGGCTGGGCCCTGCCACACCAGATGGGCCTGCTTGGTGGTCCGTGTCCGAAGAGGAGGCCAGATCCTCCACATCCGTGTGTCCTCGTTGGGGGCTTGTAGGCTGGCTGTGCTGGCTGCTGTCTCCATCCCCAGCATCCAGCAGTTCGTCACCTGTGGAGAGAATGAGATTTGTTATTGTGTTGCACCTGGCGAAGTATGGATTTGTCGTCTGACATTAACAGTTCGTGCAATCTCGTACATGGGTTTCCCGGAGGCGTGTGTGTGGCTGTACCATTTGTAGTTGTGTGTGCTTGGCAATGGGACTGTGTGCTGTGCACATGTGGCATGGGACGGATTGGCCATGCCGATGGGTGTGTTGCTGTGCCCCTACTTATTGTGACTCTGGTGTATGCGGGCTCCTGGCCCATCCTGGGTCTGGTTTGTACTTTGCTTTTGGTGTTCAAATGGGACGCTTAGGAACGCATATGGCAACATGGGGGCCATGCCCCAGATTCGCATTTGGGAGGGAATATGCTTTTGGGGTACATGCTGTGAGCCATGGGTGCCGAACGTGACATGTGTTGTGGCAGCATGACAGTGCATGGTCTGAGGTGTGTGCATGTCTGACATGGCCTGCATATTTGCTGTCTGTTGTGATTACTGGACATGGCATTGGACGCATCGTTATGAGTGAGTGATGGTTGTGTGCCAGCCAACGTATTGCAGTTGTCCCATCTCCTTGGTGTGCGTGCTGCCCTGTGCCATGTGCATCACTGCAGTGCTCGGGGGGTGTGGCCCATGTTGTGTGTTGTTGCTCACAGTGTGGCGTGCGCTTCATTGACTTCTGGCACATGGTTGGTCATGGGCATGTATCTTAGCGTGACTGCTGTATGTGTGGCAGCTGTGCGGATGACATGCCTTTCATGAGACTGGGGCTGACGGATGGGATGGATGGTATGTTGTATGTGCATGGTGTGTCTGTGTGTTTGATGGGTTCAGTGGTGTTCGTGTGCATTTATGTTGTTCCGCTCTGTTGCGTCTAGTGTTGTTTGTCTTACATAGGCGTAGTTGTGGGGTGTGTGGTTGACAGGCAGTAGGGGCTACATGAACAGGACTTCAATGGTGTTTCGGTTGTGTGTGATGGGTTGCACAGTGGCTGCCGTGTGGTACTATATTCAGTGTGGCTTGTGCATGCAGACGTGGCTCCTTGGGTGTTGCTGTGTCTGTGATGGGTCATGTGAGGTGTGAGTCTGTGGTTCATGTCCGTGTGCACATTGTTCACTTGTTCGTGACGGTGGGCGGTGCTGCGTGTTCGTCTGCTACGTGACATGTCCCATGTGTTGGTCGTGTTACGGTCCTCATGCCTCCAGTAATCCAGCCCTGTCCAGTTTCCCACCTGCAGGTTGTTCGGGCGTGCACTGTACTGGATGCCACATGGTTCTAAGCGGGGGTGCTCCATGTTGCAGGTCTGTGGGGGTGGGGGGTGTTGTGGGTCGTGGTGGTGGCTGGACACCCACTGACACCGATTGTTGTGGACCGTGATGTCTACCTTTCGGCTGTCGGTGTGCACTGCGGTGGCTGACACGTGGCTGTGGGGTGTGGGGGATGCTCCTCCTTGCTGTGCTGTGGGACTAGGGGCCTGGTGTCTGTTGTACTTGGGCTGTCCACCCTCCCACCCACTGCATTTTGTGTTCCTGCCACTTACCTGTTACTTGTCGGTTAGTGCAGCTATGGCGGACACATGGGTGTGGTGGGTGCTCGTTGTGGCGCTTCTGGCATACTCGGGGGCCTGTTGGTGGTTACGTGGCTGGCTGAGTGTACACATGTCCCCACGTATCTTACAGTTGTTCGGTTTGGGCTGTGTGTGGTGGTGTCTGTTGCATGTGTGTGTGATGTGTTGTGTATTGTGTGCTGGACATGGGGGTGTTTGTCCCTGGGAGCTGTGGCATGGTGGTAGTGCATGTGAGTACATAGCGGTGTGCTGGTATACATTAGTTTGTACTTACCAGCCTCCACTCCCCCTGCTAATCCGGCGAGGATCTCCAGATGTATGATGACTCGCACCTTCTCCTCCCACGCTTTGAAGGTCTTAAAGAGCGCGGGATTCCCTCCGCCAGTGACGGCTGCCAGCTCTCTGTTCTTGCTCTCCTTCTTCTTGACCAGGCTCTTGACGTCATTCCACCGTTTGTTGATTTCAACTCTGTTCCTGGGCAGGGTCCCGACTGCATTGACCTGGTCTACGATCCGGTTCCACATTCTGTTTCTGGTGGCTAGTGGTGTGTGCTGGACCAGGTTCCCATAGATTTGTGGGTGCACCTTGATGATCTCGTCGACCATGACCGTCAGCTCAATGGGCGTGAACTTGGGCATTCTTTGTGGTGCCATGGTGTTTGTGGTGCTGGTGCGGTGTGTGTTGTGTAATGTGCAGGGGGTTTGTGGTGCCGGTGTTTGGTGGTGGTGGTGGTGGTGGTGGTTGTGATGTGTGCGTTTCTGTGGTGTGCTGCTGTCCTTGCTATGTTACTGTGTCCTCTCCTCTCCTCTCTAGTTTGCAATGTTGCAAGGGGTTGTGGTCTGTGGGAGTGCTGCTTTTGTACTTACCTATGTGGGTGTGTCCTCATGGTCTGTTGTTTTCAGGTGTGTTGTGTCTGGGGTTCTGGCCTTTGTAGTTTTTGTTTGTCCAGGGGGTGTTTTCGGGATGTGTACTGTGCTTGTGTATTTGTGCGTGCCTTGCTGTGTGGACTTGTTGGCCATGTTGTGTGCGATTGGTTTTGTCAGCGGATGGTTTCTGTGCAGGGACGTGGGCGCCATGGCTTCTGCCGTGTCGATTCTCATCGGCGTTGTTTGCGCTGGCGGGCGGTATATTTGTAGTTTTCCCGCGCTCATGGCGGTGCGATCGTAATCTCACGTGCGGTGTGTCGGCCGTGAGGGCGGGCGGTTTTGTGTTGTCGTGCGTGTTTCCGTCCGTGGCGGGCGGTTTGACTCCGACTCGGACGATGGCGGGAGGTATCTTGTGTGATTTTTCCGCCGATGGCGGTTTTCGGTTTGTGTAATCGTAATGGCGTGGTCGGTGTTCAGACGGTGTGTGCGGGCGGATTTTTGCCGCTTCTATGCCTGGCGGATTTTTTTACGCCGGGTATCGTAATGGGCCCCTAAGTTATAAAAAGAATAAAAATTTCCCTTACCTTGCTCGACGCGACGCAGCATCCAACCGCGAGCTTCTCCGGTCCTCAATGACCCAAAATAACAGTACGCGGTTACAAAATAGTCCCTGTGAACTAAAAATGGCTGCTTAAATAAATGTTTAAAAAAGGAATAATGTTAAAAAAATGCATTATATCAAAGTATAAATGTCAGATATATTTTTCTTATGTGATACAATTTTTTCTCTATATTTAAAAATTATTATATATTTTATTATACTTTGTAAAGTTATAATAATAATTAATATAAAAATATATTTATTATTATTATAATTATATATGTATTTTTATAATCATATTAATTATAAAAAAAACATATTAATTATATAGAAATGTTGACTAAAACTTACCTGTTTAAAAAAATTATTTCATGCAATACAACAATGTAATAATTAATATTATTAATATTTTATATATTAATAATATTAATTAAAAATGTATTAACATGTAATAAAGTGATAATTATTTGAAAATGATAAACAATATTCACTACAGCATTATAATGTTACAATATTAAATAATAATTAACTATACAATGCTTTATTTTGTGTATATATATATGCCAAAAATGGTTATATTATTTGTATAAATATATTACAATCTTACAACAACTCTTGTAAAATAATAACAAAATATTGTTTGTATATCAAAATAAGAATACTTTTGTTATAAAATACAATTATATCATAAAATGTTTTTTTCCTTAAAAAATTCAATTAACTAATAAATGTATGTAAAATAATTTATGTTCCTTAAATAAAAATAGACATATTTTGTGTATTTTTATTAATTTCTATTCCATACTATAAATAAAATAATTTTTTTTCTCTTTCTACCTACTCCCTAAATTGTCTAATTTTTTTTTATATGTATATCTTATTATTGAATTTATATTTAATTTTAATTTACTATAATACTATAAATAATCAGATTGGTTTTTTTACTAGTAAATTATAAACTATACATCAATTACACAATAAAAATTCATTATCACTGCACATAATAAAACACATGTATATTTCTTCACATATAAAAACACATACTGTAATTTTCCTACAACTCTTTATATAAAATTAATAAATACACAGCAAAAAACATATATGTAATCTAAAGATTTTAGATAAATTATGAATAATTTTAAAAATATATTTGTACATAAACATATATCACTCACTATTCCCAATACAATTAAACAATATTCATTGAAGGTGGTAAACATAAACAATATATAATTTACTCTTCCCACTACACTTAGAATTAAGTAACAAAAAATGCTAAACATTAACCATATATAATTTACTAATCCCAATACAGTATGCATTAAATAATAAAAACTGCTGTACATTAAACAAATTTAAATTACTATTCCCACTCCAGTCAATATTAAGTCAGGTAAGGTGCTGGACACTAAACATATAACAATTACTATTCTCACTCGAGTGAATATTAAATCAGGGAAGGTGCTGGACATTAAACATATATAAATTACTATTCCCACTCCAGTCAGTATTAAGTCAGGGAAGTTGCTGGACATTAAACATATATAAATTACTATTCCCACTCCAGTCAGTATTTAAGTCTGGGAAGGTGCTGGACATTAAACACATAAAAATTACTATTCCCACTCCAGTCAGTATTAAGTCATGGAAGATGCTGGACACTAAACATATAAAATTACTATTCCCACTCCAGTCAAAATTAAGTCAGGGAAGATGCTGGACATTAAACATATATAAATTACTATTCCCACTCCAGTCAGTATTAGGTCTGAGAAGGTGCTGGACATTAAACACATAGGGGCCGATTCTGATTCGGGCAGGAAATCTCTCCGACCGAGCCGGACCCGGAGAGATTTCCGACCGAATCGGACTCTAGCAGCCCGACAGAACGAGTACGATGCGTACGTATGCTATCGGACTCGATTCGGTCGGACTCCCATTGAAGTCAATGGGAGCCGGTCGTACAACGCGTACACGGGCTCCCATTGTCTCAATGGGTACGACGCGAACAAGGGCACCCCCTACAGCGGGTTCACGTCGATGCGGGTCGCGCCGTACATGCATGTGTAGGGGGGGCCGATGGGTCCCCCCTGTGTGCGAATCGCACGGCTAAGCGTGCAGGGGGGTCCGACACGGACCCCCAAAATCCGGCTCCGACTGCTCTTTGGAGCCGGACGGCGCGAGTCGGTCGGACTGCTCGAGGCGCACATCGTACTGGCTCGGTCGGCGAACGTCTCCATTGCGCGGTGCGAGTCGTGTCCGTGCAAGTCAGTCGGAGCAATTCGGACCCGCGAACGAGTCGGTCGGCAATTTTGCGTACTCGCTCGCCCGGACGCATGCACGAATTGGTCGCAAAAGAGGCCTCCGAATCGGATCCGGTGAAGCCGAATCCGATTCGGTGCCCTACTGGCCGAGATCGGAATCGGCCCCTTTATAATTACTATTCCCACTCCAGTCAGTATTAAGTCAGGGAAGGTGCTGGACATTAAACATATGTAAATCACTATTCCCACTCCAGTCAGTATTAAGTCTGGGAAGGTGCTGCACATTAAACATATATAAATAACTATTCCCACTGCAGTCAGTATTAAGTCTGGGAAGGTGCTGGACATTAAACACATAAAAATTACTATTCCCACTCCAGTCAGTATTAAGTCAGGGAAGATGCTGGACACTAAACATATAAAATTACTATTCCCACTACAGTAATTATTAAGTCAGGGAAACTTCAGGACACTAAATATATATATTTTACTATTTGAACAACTTCACCATTTTCCCCTAATAACTCAACATCCCAGTACTAAAAAAAACCTATAATTTCTATTTTTAATTAACTTTATTTCTTCAAATTAATTCCAAATTTTTAATTTTTAATTTAATAATTAATTTTAGAATAATATTTAAATAACACTCCTCACCCTTATCCCCTAATAACACAACATCACACTTCTAAAAAACAAAATATATTTCCTTTTTATAATTTCACTTTCTAATTTTTAAAAATTTGCTATTTAAACTTTTTTATTTAAATATATCAATTCATATAACTAATTTTAAAACACTCCCCAACCTTCTCCCCTAATAACACAATATCCCACTCTAAAAACAAAAAATAATTTTCGAATTTCAAATTTAAATTTCATATTTTAAATTATTTCCAAAATTCGAAATTTAAATTTCATATATAAATTTTATACTAATATTTTAAAAACACTACCCACCCTTATCCCCTATTAACCCAACATCCCACTCCTAAAAGAAAACATAATTTTTATATTTTTTTCTAAATTTCGTTTTTGTAAATAATTTCTAATTTTAAATAAATTTTATTAATATGTAAATTTTATCCTACTATTTTTAAAACACTACCCACCCTTATCCCCTAATAACCCAACATCCCGCTCCTAAAACAAAACATATATTTTATATTTTTAATATAAATTTCGTTCTTGAAATTAATTTTTAATTTAAAAAAATGTAAATTAATATCTAAATTTAAACTAATATTTTTAAAATACTCCCCACCCTTATCCCCTAATAACCCAACATCCCGCTCCTAAAAAAACCATATATTTTATATTTTTAATATAAATTTAGTTTTTGAAATTAATTTCTAATTTAAAAAAATTAAATTAATATGTAAATTTACACTAATATTTTTAAAATACTCCCCACCCTAATCCCCTAATAACCAAACATCCCGCTCATAAAACATATGTTACAAAAAAAATTTATACAATTTCAAACAAATATTCAAACAATTAAAATAATACAAAATTAATAACAATACATAATATTTCAATATTAACAAAAAAATGATATTTTACACTTTCTATATTTTTTTGTCGATATTTTTTACAACGCTAACTATTCGATATTATCTATTGACGATATTACTTGTTCGATATTTTATACTTCGATATTTTTTAAATTTAAAAAAAAACGATTTTTTACTACGATATTTATTAATACGATATTATGAGACATTCGATATTACAACTTCGATATTACTGCAATTCGATATTTAGGATTCGATATTATGTCTATTCACCGTTCTCAAAATCTTTAAAATGCAGCAATTAATCCTGCCGATGCATTCTGGAGTCTAGGTCACATGTCAATTTTACAAATAAGCATTTTATCCAAAAAGATACAGAACATTTCTTTTTTGGTTCCAAAATGCATGATCAGGCTGTAACCAATACAGGTACAATCCCATCTACAAACATGGCTTAACTTTGGGAAGGTGTCAGGCTAAGTGAGGCGAGCATTCCTCCTCCCAGCCTCTACAGCCTCTACAAGTGTGCACATGCATGTGAACACATGTTGCATGCAAACTGCATAGAGCAATTTACCTCAGCTGTACACAATTGTTAACTTTACTTCAAAAGATAGACAAGGACAGTTGATGCCAAATTTTTTCAACAGGAGTACAGTGAGCGAACCTCTATCTCAGAGGCTCACTTTGAGGGGAGATCCTAAAACCAGATGTCTAAAAGCAAATAAATGGGGGTTTTATAGCTTGGAAACCATTTTTTCCAAACACATGCATACCAACCATTAATCAGACACTGATATAGACACACACGCACACACACAAACACACACGCATGCACACACGCACACCCACACGACAAAAATTAACCTTTGAAGATTATATTCATTCATGAGTGTGGTTGGATAAAAGGATGCCAGCATTGATAGTATTGGAGTATTTATGGATTAAATGATAGATTGATAAGTGTGTGAAATATCATAGAGATGAATATTTGGGAGTTTTTGGCTAGACAATTATAATGTGTTAAGATTGCACAGGTGGGAGAGGACGGATTTTTCCATTGTTCAATTCACTCAGACATCAATTTATCCTTTTTTCTATGCATGCACTCATTAATTCATCGGTATGCTTACTCACCCACTCATCTACCCTTTCACTCACACTCTCATCTACCATTTCACTTACCCCTTTATTCAGCATTCATCCATTCACTCGTTTGCCCTCCATGCACTCACTGACACATTGCCTCATTCACTCTTTCATTCAACCTCAAATCCAATTTCACATTCTCACTTTTACTCCCCCAAAGAATCACATACACACAGTTGAACATATTCTCCAATCAATGAAGAAGCATTTTTACTTGTTTTTTAACGCAGACCAATTGGCATCATCGGTGCTTCTTCACACAATGCAAGGCAATTGTTCATTCGCCTTGTTGAGCCTCCCCTATGCCTCCCCTGAGGAGGAGTAGGCCTTTGACTCATTCCCAGGTTCACAGAAAATTGTAAATCTGGGAATGTGCCAAATGCCATGGGTGTTATGTGGGAAAACTCACTGCATCACCCGTGGCACACCTTCCAGTGTGAGGCAACACAGCGACTTGCGCTGCATTGCCTCACTCCATATCTACAAGGCTATGAAAAGTCATGCAGGAGGGCTTTACGTGGTCTTGTAGATATGGCACTGCAGTGTGCACCGCCAGAACATCAACAAAAGGGACGTTCCGGCAGCGAACACTGGCTTGTAAACGAGGTCATAAATTTGGGTTCTGTCATCTCTTTTTAACCAAAAAGTCTGATTTTGTACAAATGATTTTATTTACTGCCACATGGCTTTCTGGGACTAGCATAGCTAGATACTGGAGTTAAATCATATAACATTACTTCTGTTGAGAAGTACGGTTTTACCCATAGATTAGGGTACAAGTGAAAAAATCGTAAAACTATTTGTAGTGTAAATAATACACATGCTGTCCAACAGAGTTTTCTATATTTGCCTTGAACTACGTTAGCATGACTCTTTCACTAGTGGTAATTTACAAAATGTGATGCAGAAATATCACACTGTTCTAAATCAATTAGGCAAGACAGACTTTTGCAGGAACCTGCATATCACACATTCAAACCAAATACACACAAATCTAAATGACGAATTTGAGTATTGATAAATGGAAATGTATATAGACCATCATTATACTTTCCTTTGAGGGTTCCTTAGACTTTGGCTGATGGCTCATTAGCCACCCAGGCTAGAGGAGGCTGTAGGCTCCACTCCATTGACAGATGACCATCTGCCATAGTTAAGGATCTCCACCACCTGGATTGGTAAGGACCTCTAAAGACTTCATTGCAACTGCTGGTGACACAATACCAGCGATATCTGTGAATTTTGCTGAACCGGTCTTCTCTTTTCTGGGCCATGTCTTCAAAGTATTTTATTTTCCAAAAACAAACACTGAAGGGAGGACATATTGAGGCAAAAAAAAATATTGCAGTAATGAATGGCAGTCCTCTTGGCAGGGGAATCTAGTGATGGCCAGCACAGCCTAAATAGAACTGGGCGACCGTCACTATGACAGGCGGTCCAGTGGCAAATGGGATGCCAAATCAGATGTTTTGGCCAAGTCAAGCCAGAAAAGCTCTACCAGTGCAAACTTGGCACATCCCGCATCTCTAAATAATATGGCAGGACAATAGTATGTACATGGGGCAGGAAAGTAATTGGTTTACAGCTGTTGTGTCATCTGCCAAGTCCTAAATGAACCCCCTTTGTTCATATTACCTACTTCTACCCACCGAACCCATCCCATTACTTCTTGCAAACTACTTTTTTATTTCCCTTTACATATATGCAGATACGTGTCTTTCCACTAAAGTAGATCCACGAATTTTCATGCAATAATACGCAGGAGAACACGTGAAAATAAACAGATATCTTCCATTAATTACACATTGCACCTAGACATAAAATTCATTTATTTTAGCGTTTGGCTTTGGGTGTAAAGGGTGTAACGTATGTGCTTCACCCACTGCCTCTGGCATGCAACTACTCCTAAATCATAAAACAGCATACATTATTAGGCACTATATTTGATCTTGCTGAAGAAATGCTGCAAGAAAAATAAATCAGCAGCATTTTAACTGCAGAAAAATGTGTAAAAGATGGCGTGCACCGCTAACTGTCACATCTCATTAGAACAAATGAAGCCTGGCATTTAGAGCACTAAAGTGCACTTAATTTGATTTTGAATGATGGATTGAAATAGAAGCCAAGCAGAAGAGAAGTCAAAATATCACTGAAAAGACTTAAAGGTTTCCATGGTAATTATTAACATTTTCGACTGCGCTGTACATGAAAGTGGAACGCATTTTGAATGCTGTATATATACCATATTTGATTATAAAGCGAGCCTGATTATTTTGATATATTTTCAGTATGATAAAGTTCTTATTTGTTTGATGATATGAGGTAATTTAACATTGACCTTTGAGATTACATCCGGGGCCGTATTATGCATTTTCATTGTTTGTGCCGGGCGCACCCATTAAAACGTGCACTCGGTGCAAACAATGAAATGCACCCTATTACGGTGAATGCGCTGCCCTGGGCAGCGCATTCATGTGAAAACACGGAGTGGCTGCTTGCAGCCGTTCCGTGTTTTCACAGTGCAGGTGGCACCCGCTTGCACTTTTACAGGGTATTAGAGATCCCCTTGCAGGCGGGTGCAGTATGCAGTCAGTGACTGCACCTGCCTGCAAGGGGATGTCTGGGGAGTCCTTAGGACCCCCTTTCTCTCCTCCAGAGGGCTTCTCTCAGGGGGTGCACTCATAGTGCGTGACCTTTTAGCTTATTACCGATATGGGCGCAGAGACAAAGGAATTTCCTCATTTGCATAGGGCACGCCCCAGTGCAAATGAGGGAATGCCCCCTGAAGGTAGCTTTGGTGCTTTAAGTGTGCCAGCGATATCGGCATTACTGAAGGAGAAGCACAAGCGTCTGCACCCCCTTCTGTAATACCAAAGTGCGCCGGGGGCGCACAAAGCGGGCGCAAACGCCTGTTGCGCCCCCGGGGCACTTACTGTAATACTGCCCTTGGTTGGTTTAAGTCTTGAAGCATAATTAGAAAGCAGTTTGTCTTTACACATAAGTTTCACTGGAATTTCTAAAGCCAAGTGCTCCCATGTCATGTCCACTACATTCAGTCAGTTGTGTCTGTCTACCCAACAGCACGTGGATCTAAGTCTCTACTGTATACATAGGCCAAAATAGATCACCTCAAGTGTTTGCTCGCAAACATGCAAGGAAGGTCCATGGTCTCACACATGACATGGTGTCACCTAAGGACCTTTTAAGTGATATCTGTTTATGTGTTTTGTAAAACTGGTTAACAACTGAATGGATCTCGATTCTCCTCTTTCACCATGCATGCTAGTTGAATTGTCGGTAATAGTTCAGCCACAACTAATGCAGACCATACTCTTACTTTAAAGTTAAAAAAAAATCTAATATAACATGCATTCATTTTTAATTCTTTATCTACTTGTTTGTACTGCGATTTGACTCTCTTTACCAACTATGACTTTTTGAGACATAAAAATTTACCAGCCTTCTGCTGGAGCCATGATGGACTATGCAACTTACACCTTGAGTTTCACTGATAGATTGTGTTCTGTGGGTTAGTCTATACACTGCGTTGTGACTGAATGTATGAGATATGTGGCTCGGAGCCTACACTACCCACCTCGTTAGTGTCTTAAGAGCGAGCATCTTCAAAATACAAACAAAATGATAGTGGACGATTGAAAAGAGGATAAGTAAGAATTGCAGAATGCTCTTGTGCATATAACGAAACCTTTACACCACCCAAATAGTCTACCATATTGTCCGGCTAATTATATTGTTTAAGCCAAATTGAAACATTGGTTCTGCCAGTTAACACTACGTTCAGGCGTAATTTTCTTAAATTAGCAAAATTTCTTGTTGCACCCAATTTTGTAGTTTCCTGTTATTGCCCTAATACACTGATGCCACTAGAGTCAGCAGACGATGGGTTAACACAGAAAACGTCTCATAGGAGCTGTGGAATCAAATGTGCCTCACTCGAGACAAACTTTCCAGAAGATCTTGAACCACTGATGTACTAGCATTTGATAGCGGGAAGAGTGGGCAGAACTCCACATACTGGCAATACAATATAATATCTATCATGTCCTACTTCCAATATACCCTTTGAATCTGTTTTTGTGTGTGAAAATTGGGCAATTGTCACTGGCAGAAAAAACAGTCTGTCTCCTCAAAATGCAGCGAGAATAACCGTGATTAGAATAAGCACGAATTTTAGTTTAAAAGATTATGACGCTTGATCAGAAAGAGGAGGGTGATTCTTATGGCAACATCATGACTGATTCTTCAGGGTCAGCCTTTGATGAAGACAAAAACAACATCATGCACTAATACAAAGACTGCTGTAAAATAACAACTGAACTGATCTCTGTGTGTTACAAGGCATGGCTGCATTTCCTCCCTAAAAATTGATGAAATGGACTACTGTGCTCAGAGTGCAAGACACAGAGATTAATAATGCAAAAGAAACAATTGATGTTCGGAATGCTGGACAATGCAAACATTCACCCCTAGTCACAAGGATCTGGGTTTAACCCATCATTCTTTTGCTCACCACACCACCCCAGTTTGGACCCAGCCATATCAGTCTTGACCCTGATCCTTATGGGAACAGTCCAGCCCGCACTGCCAAGCCAGGTCCTCCCTGGACCGGAAACAAGCATCCTGGGACGGGTTTCAGGGCATCACCCTTCATCAGCCAGGCTAGCTTGAATCCAGTGGTGTAGTGAGCATGGGACCCATGTCTGGGCATACCCTTCCCACTTAGGGCAACATATGCAAAAGAAACAATTGATGGATGGAATGCTGGACAATGCAAACATTCACCCCCAGTCACAAGGATCTGGGTTTAATCCATCATTCTTTTGCTCACCACACCACCCCAGTTTGTACCCAGCCATATGCAAATCAGTCTTGATCCTGTTCCTTATGGGAACAGTCCAGCACGAACTGCCAAGCCAAGTCCTCCCTGGACAGGAAAAAAGCCTCCTGGGACTGGTTTCAGGGCATCACCCTTCAACAGCCAGGCTAGCTTGAGTCCAGTGGTGTAGTGAGCACGGGACCCACGTCTGGACATACCCATCCCACTTTGGGTGACAAATGAAAAAGAAAAATAGATAACAGAATGCTGAACAATGTGGGTCCCGTGCTCTCCATGCCACTGGAGTCAAGCTATCCTAGCTGATGAGGGGTGAAACCCCGAAACCGGTCCTAGGATGCTTGTTTCCAGTCCAGGGAGGACCTAGCTTGGCAGTTCCGGCTGGACTGTTCCCATGAGGCACAGGATCAAGACTGATTTGCATATGGCTGGGTTCAAACTGGAATGGCATGGTGAGCAAAAAACTGATGGATTTAGGCCCAGATCTCTGTACTGGGGTGAATGTATGACATTGTTCTGCATTCTGTCCATCAACTGTTCTTTTTGCATTTGTCACCCCGAGTGGGACGGGTATGCCCAGACGTATGTCCCGTGCTCTCCATACCACTGGAGTCAAGCTATCCTGACTGATCAGGGGTGAAACCCCAAAACCGGTCCTAGGATGCTTGTTTCCAGTCCAGGGAGGACCTTGCTTGGCAGTTCGGGCTGGACTGTTCCCATGAGGCACAGGGTCAAGACTGATTTGCATATGGCTGGGTTCAAACTGGAATGGCATGGTGAGCAAAAAAACTATGAATTTAGGCCCAGATCTCTGTACTGGGGTGAATGTATGACATTGTTCTGCATTCTGTCCATCAACTGTTCTTTTTGCATTTGTCACCATGAAAGGGACGGTATGCCCAGACGTGGGTCCCGTGCTCTCCATGCCACTGGAGTCAAGCTATCCTAGCTGATGGGGGTGAAACCCGAAACCGGTCCTAGGATGCTTGAAAAACGATGGATTTAGGCCCAGATCTCTGTACTGGGGTGAATGTATGAAATTGTTCTGCATTCTGTCCATCAACTGTTCTTTTTGCATTTGTCACCCCGAGTGGGACGGGTATGCCCAGACGTGGGTCCCATGCTCTCCATGCCACTGTCAAGCTATCCTGACTGATGAGGGTGAAACCCGAAACCGGTCCTAGGATGCTTGTTTCCAGGCCAGGAGACCCTGGCTTGGCTGTTCGGGCCTGCCTGTTCCCATGAGGTACAGGGTCAAGACTGATTGGCATATGGCTGGGTTAAAACTGGAATGGTGCTTTCTGATGTTGGGACTTTATCCGTCCCCATTGTTAATTCTCGACAGGCTAACAGACGATAGGGGGCACGCCCCTGGCTCTTGCGTTCTGGCAGTATCTGGCGCGCCCACTAGCGGGGGTTCAGGGTAACTGGCCCTTGATGGCAGGGAGACCTATGTGGACAGGGCCTTAACGAGGTCCTAAGTTCAACGCAACTGAGCTTACCCGTTCCGACGCAAGGTTTTGATTTATGTATTATCCCATGAAGCCTCAAGATTGTGGACTACTAATGCACACTGTATCTACTCCTTGCCAAGCACTGCCGGTATTACTCATAGCCTGGTAACTGTGAATGTTATTTGTCTTGTTGATGTTAAAATCCAATAAAAGAGATTAAAACAAAAAAAACAAAAAAACTGGAATGGCATGGTGAGCAAAAAACGATGGATTTAGGCCCAGATCTCTGTACTGGGGTGAATGTATGACATTGTTCTGCATTCTGTCCATCAACTGTTCTTTTTGCATTTGTCACCCCTAAAGAGACGGTATGCCCAGACGTGGGTCCTGTGCTCTCCATGCCACTGGAGTCAAGCTATCCTGGCTGATGGGGGGTGAAACCCCGAAACTGGTCCTAGGATGCTTGAAAAAACGATGGATTTAGGCCCAGATCTCTGTACTGGGGTGAATGTATGACATTGTTCTGCATTCTGTCCATCAACTGTTCTTTTTGCATTTGTCACCCCGAGTGGGACGGGTATGCCCAGACATGGGTCCCGTGCTCTCCATGCCACTGTCAAGCTATCCTGACTGATGAGGGGTGAAACCCCGAAACCGGTCCTAGGATGCTTGTTTCCAGGCCAGGGAGACCCTGGCTTGGCTGTTCGGGCCTGCCTGTTCCCATGAGGTACAGGGTAAGACTGATTGGCATATGGCTGGGTTAAAACTGGAATGGTGCTTTCTGATGTTGGGACTTTATCCGTCCCCATTGTTAATTCTCGACAGGCTAACAGACGATAGGGGCACGCCCCTGGCTCTTGCGTTCTGGCAGTATCTGGCGCGCCCACTAGCGGGGGTTCAGGGTAACTGGCCCTTGATGGCAGGGAGACCTATGTGGACAGGGCCTTAACGAGGTCCTAAGTTCAACGCAACTGAGCTTACCCGTTCCGACGCAAGGTTTTGATTTATGTATTATCCCATGAAGCCTCAAGATTGTGGACTACTAATGCACACTGTATCTACTCCTTGCCAAGCACTGCCGGTATTACTCATAGCCTGGTAACTGTGAATGTTATTTGTCTTGTTGATGTTAAAATCCAATAAAAGAGATTAAAACAAAAAAACAAAAAAACTGGAATGGCATGGTGAGCAAAAAAACGATGGATTTAGGCCCAGATCTCTGTACTGGGGTGAATGTATGACATTGTTCTGCATTCTGTCCATCAACTGTTCTTTTTGCATTTGTCACCCCTAAAGAGACGGTATGCCCAGACGTGGGTCCTGTGCTCTCCATGCCACTGGAGTCAAGCTATACTGGCTGAAGAGGGGTGGAAACCCCGAAACTGGTCCTAGGATGCTTGTTTCCAGTCCAGGGAGGACCTGGATTGGCAGTTCGGGCTGGACTGTTCCCTTGAGGCACAGGGTCAAAACTGATCTGCATATGGCTGGGTTCAAACTGGAATGGCATGGTGAGCAAAAAAACGATGGATTTAGGCCCGGATCTCTGTACTGGGGTAAATGTATGACATTATTCTACATTCTGTCCATCAACTGTTCTTTTTGCATTTGTCACCCCGAGTGGGATGGGTATGCCCAGACGTGGGTCCTGTGCTCTCCATGCCACTGGAGTCAAGCTATCCTGGCTGAAGAGGGGTGAAACCCCGAAACCGGTCCTAGGATGCTTGTTTCCAGTCCAGGGAGTACCTGGCTTGGCAGTTCGGGCTGGACTGTTCCCATGAGGCACAGGGTCAAGACTAATTTGCCTATGGCTGGGTTCAAACTGGAATGGCATGGTGAGCAAAAAAAACGATGGATTTAGGCCCGGATCTCTGTACTGGGGTGAATGTATGACATTGTTCTGCATTCTGTCCATCAACTGTTCTTTTTGCATTTGTCACCATGAAAGGGACGGTATGCCCAGACGTGGGTCCCGTGCTCTCCATGCCACTGGAGTCAAGCTATCCTAGCTGATGGGGGGTGAAACCCCGAAACCGGTCCTAGGATGCTTGAAAAAACGATGGATTTAGGCCCAGATCTCTGTACTGGGGTGAATGTATGAAATTGTTCTGCATTCTGTCCATCAACTGTTCTTTTTGCATTTGTCACCCCAAGTGGGATGGGTATGCCCAGACGTGGGTCCCATGCTCTCCATGCCACTGTCAAGCTATCCTGACTGATGAGGGGTGAAACCCCGAAACCGGTCCTAGGATGCTTGTTTCCAGGCCAGGGAGACCCTGGCTTGGCTGTTCGGGCCTGCCTGTTCCCATGAGGTACAGGGTCAAGACTGATTGGCATATGGCTGGGTTAAAACTGGAATGGTGCTTTCTGATGTTGGGACTTTATCCGTCCCCATTGTTAATTCTCGACAGGCTAACAGACGATAGGGGGCACGCCCCCTGGCTCTTGCGTTCTGGCAGTATCTGGCGCGCCCACTAGCGGGGGGTTCAGGGTAACTGGCCCTTGATGGCAGGGAGACCTATGTGGACAGGGCCTTAACGAGGTCCTAAGTTCAACGCAACTGAGCTTACCCGTTACGACGCAAGGTTTTGATTTATGTATTATCCCATGAAGCCTCAAGATTGTGGACTACTAATGCACACTGTATCTACTCCTTGCCAAGCACTGCCGGTATTACTCATAGCCTGGTAACTGTGAATGTTATTTGTCTTGTTGATGTTAAAACCCAATAAAAGAGATTAAAACAAAAAAACCAAAAAAACTGGAATGGCATGGTGAGCAAAAAAACGATGGATTTAGGCCCAGATCTCTGTACTGGGGTGAATGTATGACATTGTTCTGCATTCTGTCCATCAACTGTTCTTTTTGCATTTGTCACCCCTAAAGAGACGGTATGCCCAGACGTGGGTCCTGTGCTCTCCATGCCACTGGAGTCAAGCTATCCTGGCTGATTGGGGGTGAAACCCCGAAACTGGTCCTAGGATGCTTGAAAAAACGATGGATTTAGGCCCAGATCTCTGTACTGAGGTGAATGTATGACATTGTTCTGCATTCTGTCCATCAACTGTTCTTTTTGCATTTGTCACCCCGAGTGGGACGGGTATGCCCAGACATGGGTCCTGTGCTCTCCATGCCACTGGAGTCAAGCTATACTGGCTGAAGAGGGGTGGAACCCCGAAACTGGTCCTAGGATGCTTGTTTCCAGTCCAGGGAGGACCTGGATTGGCAGTTCGGGCTGGACTGTTCCCATGAGGCACAGGGTCAAAACTGATCTGCATATGGCTGGGTTCAAACTGGAATGGCATGGTGAGCAAAAAAACGATGGATTTAGGCCCAGATCTCTGTACTGGGGTAAATGTATGACATTATTCTACATTCTGTCCATCAACTGTTCTTTTTGCATTTGTCACCCCGAGTGGGATGGGTATGCCCAGACGTGGGTCCTGTGCTCTCCTTGCCACTGGAGTCAAGCTATCCTGGCTGATGAGGGGTGAAACCCCGAAACCGGTCCTAGGATGCTTGTTTCCAGTCCAGGAGTACCTGGCTTGGCAGTTCGGGCTGGACTGTTCCCATGAGGCACAGGGTCAAGACTGATTTGCCTATGGCTGGGTTCAAACTGGAATGGCATGGTGAGCAAAAACCGATGGATTTAGGCCCAGATCTCTGTACTGGGGTGAATGTATGACATTGTTCTGCATTCTGTCTATCAACTGTTCTTTTTACAGAGATTAATAGTGCCACAGAAATTTTGACTTGGGATCAAAGAGATGTAGACACAGCTATTTCAAAATTCAGGTCAGCAACATACATTGGTGTGAACAGCAGTCTCTGCAATGGATACTGCAGCTTCTGAGAAAATTAGATCCAACATGTAGCACCTTAACTTTGATTTATGCTTGGATTTCATCACTGTAGATTGAGAGGACTGTGCTGCTTGTTTGTCTACTATAGAAAATGAGAGGCACAAAATGGACCGCCAGATCAACTCCGTCTCGTCCTCCTGCTTCCACACCCTCCGCCTCCTACATAAGACCTTCAAATGGATCCCCCTCAAACACAGAAAGACCGTCACTCATGCCCTGGTCACCAGCAGACTCGACTACGGCAACCTCACCCGCAAGCTACAGAACATCCAGAACGCCGCCGCAAGACTGGTCCTCAACCTGCCAAGACACTGCCATATCTCCCAGCACCTGCGCACACTCCACTGGCTCCCCATCGAGGCTAGAGTCACCTTCAAGATGCTCACCCGCACACACAAGGCCCTCCACGACACTGGACCAGCATACCTGAACAGCCTACTCCAATTCCACGCACCCCAAAGGACCCTACGATCAGCCCAGCTCTCCTACGCCGTGGTCCCCCGCACCAGAAAAACCAGATCGGGAGGCCGCTCCTTCTCCTTCCTCGCGGCCAAAGCCTGGAACGCCCTCCGCTCCACTTCAGACAGACAACATTGCTTCCCATCTTCGCTAGAAACCTCAAAACCTGGCTCTTCAACAGACACCCTCCTTGATGGACTGGAACCTGCACCCCCCCCACCCCCAGCGCCTTGAGACCCTTACGGGTGAGTAGTCTGGCTTAACAAACGATTGATTGACAAGTCTGGAATTGGGAGAGATGATTTTAAATGATAGATCATTCTGGGAGTGGCAATGTAAAATGATTAATGTGGCATGTGGGGCTTACAAAATCTATATGCATGTATTTTAAAATTTAGGTGATCTGCCGAATGTTTATGAGTGGTACTTGAGCGACCACAAATGCAAGGCATGGTCCGTTTTACATGCTCAATCTGCCATCTGCTTAGTTCTTCTGAGACATTCTTGTTTGTCAAGCTTTTCATACTGTAGCTGCATTTTCCATAATTAGTATTTTCACTTAAGTGACACTTGGCATCTTGTGGGTCTGTGGGTTACTAAAGACAAATGAGTTGTTTCAGTTGTTCTGACTCTCAAGTTCCCTCCAATGAAAATGTGCTGTGTCTATGTGGGTCAATGAAATTATTGTCTCTCTTGACCTTTTGTTCTCCAAATTATATATCTTCCAAGCTGTCATCCACTTTCTCACCTTGTTGTGAGACCGGATTCTGAACGGCATGAACTATCTCCACCAGACCGCAGATTCATTGGTCTAGCTCCCCACATTGCTGCCCAGAATCTCCACTTGTTTGGAGATCTTTATGATAGCAATGTGCAATTTTAGGTGAGAGGTTTTAAGTACAGTGTTGCACAGCCATTTTTACACTCCTCTCTATGTAGACACAAGTTATCATATGTGGGGGAAAGAGTATTGCTTATTGCAATGGGCAGTTTCTTTAGCTGGAACATCATGTTGATATGGATGAGTGGCAAGATAAGATGTGATTTTCATACTACTGTAACTTCAAACATATCTGTAGAAAGATGTGAAGAAATCAGGTCCCATCACCAGAGGGATCCTAATGCATCTCCTCTGACCCGAGTGTGGACATAAATGTATTACTCATAAATGCCCTTGGTGAATTCCCAAAATCGTAAACTTAGATGTTTGGTCTAAGTATAGACCAAACGTCTTATTTTACCTTTGTGAGTCCGACCCACCAGTGAAGAGGTTTTTGAAAAGTACACACAAATCTGACCCTGGCAGTGGACTGCTCCCTTCCCTGCACAGCTCCCCCCGCCTCATCCCTGTTGGTCTAGTGGTAGAACGTCTCAGCTCTGCTGCTTCACTGCCCTCTATCTCTCAGCTCTGCCTTCTTTCTTTCTGTTTTTCTCTCTCTTACGCCATTCCACTGTCCTTTGCCACATTTTTTGCCTTTTGCCATTTTTTGGCCAGTTTTCTTTGCTGCTTCTTTTTTCCCCGCCGCTGTGATCCTCCGCACCCCCACCCCCTTCCAGTGCCAGTTTCCCGCTCCCCGTGATTCCCTCCTCCCAGCTGTCCAGCCCTCCCAGCACACTACTTAATGATGGCCACTGTGCAGTGAAGGTGCAGTCCACTGATCTTGGCAGTGGACTGCTCACTTCCCTGCGCAGCTCCGCCTCGTAGCTGCTGCACCTGTAGCTGCTGCTGACACTTTAGTAGTTTGAGGCCCTCCTCCACCTGCAGGCTCCTGCCTGCACCTCATATCTGGTGCTCCTGTGGAAGAGCATCTCTGCTCTGCTACTGTGCTGCCCTCCGTCTCTCTGCTCTGCCTTGTTTCTTTCTGTTTTTCTCTCTCTTCCTCTATTCCACGGTCCTTTTGCCAATTTTTGGGCATTTTTCTTCTTTGCTTCTTTTTTCCCCACTGCTGTGATCCCCCTTGGCCATGCCCCCTCCACGTCTATTTTCCTGCTCCCCGCATTTCCTGTCTTCCAGCTGCCCAACCCTCCCCTGCACACTACTTATTGGCGGCTGCTGCGCAGTGAAGGTGCAGTCCACTGAACTTGGCAGTGGACTACTCCCTTCCCTGGACAGCTCCGCCTGGTAGCTGCTGACCTGTAGCTGTTGCTGACCCTCTGATATGTAGTTTGAGGACCTCATCCAACCGCAGGCTCCTGTCTGTGCCTCAACTCTGGTGGTCCAGTGGTAGAGCATCTCTGCTCTGCTGCTGCGCTGCACTGCCCTCTGTCTCTATGCGCTGTCTTCTTTCTTTCTGTTTTTCTCTCTTACTCCACTGTACTGTGCCACTTTTTTGCCTTTTGCCATTTTTTGGGAATGTTCTTCTTTGCGTCTTTTACCCCCTCCGCTGCAAACCCCCATGGTCCCAATCCTTTCCAGTGCCACTTTCCCGCTCCCTGTGTTTCCCGCATCCCAGCTGTCAAGCCCTCACCTGCACACTACTTAATGGCAGCCACTGTGCGGCCATGCACAGCGGGCGTGCCAAAGTCAAGCCTGTCTGCACGCATCCATGCCTGGACTGTGCCCAGCACCACGGACCCTGGTTCTTGGATCATCCAATGCTACTACGCCAGTACCCTCCATGCCCTCAACACCGGACGCCACTCCGCCTGCAGCTTGACATTGCCGAAGGACACCCAAAGCCCTTTCTACTGCCGGAATTGCAGCTGCGCCTTCGCTTGCCACCACACACCAGCCGCACCCACTGCACGACTGAAAAAACACTGCTCACCTCAACCGCATCCTGCTGAACACACGTTCCCTCCACAAACACGCCGTGGAGGACATGGGACCTGTTCGATTCCATTGACCCTGACATCGCTTTCCTCACGGAAACCTGGATGAACTCCACCTCAGCCCCCGAAATTGCCACCGCCATCTCAGACAGCTACAAGATCATTCACAGAGACTGCGTCTACATGCCGGGGGGAGGCATCGCCATCGTACACAAAAGGACCCTCCACCTCATCACCCATGCGGACGACCTCTCTACCAATGTGGAGCACCTTCACTTCCAGGTCCAGGCCAAACCAAACACCACCCTCCATGGCACCAGCGTCTACAGACCCCCCGGACCTTTTCCACCCTCCAGCGATTCCATCATCAGCTTCATCGCTCCCCACACCTTCACCTCTACAGGCTACATCCTCCTCGGCAGCCTCAACTTTCACTTGGACAACTACAACAACAAAAACACCTCATCCCTGCTGGAGAACATCATCACCATCAAACTCAAACAACTGGTCACCTCCCCCATCCACTCTGCCACCTTCCTGGAAGACTGGAAACACACAGAGATCAACCCCTTGCTGAAGAAACCCTCTTCCGACCCGATGGACCTTAAGAACTTCAGACCCATCTCTCTTCTCCCCTTCCCAGTCAAGGTCATCGAGAAGGCCATCAATGCCCAACTTCCCGAGTTCTTCAAAGTGATCCACATCCTGGACCTCTCCCAATCCGGCATCTGAAGCAACCACAGCACATAGACTGCCCTTGTTGCCTCCACAGACGATATCTGTGCCCTCCTCGACCGAGGTGAGACCGCAGCTCTCATCCTCCTGAACCTCTCAACCACCTTTGATACCGTCTCTCACCACACCCTATGCACAAGACTCCACAACGCCGGCATCCACGACAAAGCCCTAGAATGGATGCACTCCTTCCTCACCGGCCAAACACTGAGAGTCAGACTACCTCTGTTCCTCCCGGAACCCACAGAGATCAGCTGCAGAGTGCCTCAGGGCTCTTCTCTAAGCCCCACTCTTTTCAACATCTACATGGCCCCGCTCGCAGCCATCGTCAGGAACCACGGACTCAATATCATCTCCTACGCCGATGACACCCAACTGATTCTGTCCCTCACCAACGAACCCTCAGTAGCCAAGAACAACTTTCTCAACAGGATGAAGACTGTCGCCACCTGGATAAAGAACAGCTGCCTCAAGCTCAATTCAAAGAAGACTGAAGTCCTCATCATGGGCTTCACCCCCTCCGCCAGGGACAACCCCTCGTGGCATGCAGCGCTTGCAACCCCCAACACCCACAGACCATGCACAGAACCTCAACATCATCTGGGACTCCTCGTTCACCATGAGCCACCATAGATCAATGCTGTCTCATCATCCTGCTTCCACACACTGTGCCTGCTCCGAAAATTTTTCAAGTGGATCCCCACAGAGAGAGATACGGTCACCCACGCACTCATCAGTAGCAGAATCGTCTACGGTAACACACTCTATGTAGGCATCACCCAGAAAGTCCTAAAGAAAATGCAGAACATTCAGAACGCCTCTGCCAGACTCATCCTCAACATCCCCCAGTGCAGCCACATCACCTGCCACCTTAGAGACCTCCACTGGCTCCTGGTCAACAAAAGAATCACCTTCAAGCTCCTCACACATGCCTACAAAGCCCTACATGACGCTGGACCTGCGTACCTCAACCACTGCCTCGCATTCCACGCACCCACCAGAGACCTCTGCTTCATGCAACTGGCCCTGCCTACCATCCCATGTATCCCAAGACCACAGCCAGAGGAAGATCTTTCTACCTCGCAGCAAAGACCTGGAACACACTACCTCTCCAACTCAGGCAATCACTGTCACTGCCTCACTTCCAGAACGTCCTCAAGACCTGCCTCTTTGACTGAACCACAGAGCCCCGTTGGACCAGCAGCTCCCCCCTCCCAGCACCTTGAGACCCTTATGGCTGATTAGTTGTGCTCTACAAGACATCTGATTGATTAATTGATTGATTGACCTATACATGGAATGTGTGAGCCATATAAGGACAGAACATTGCAACAAATATCAACATAAATGTTGCAATATAAAGATTACAACATCATTCCCAAATGTGAAAACGTCACTGCGCACACAAAAGAAAATCAACAATACATGGCTCTGGATGGTTGCACCAATACTAACCAGATACCCATGCCCACAGTCCTAATGAATTAGTATTGTATTTGTGCCACAGAAGGATGCAAAAGGTGTTATGTTCCATATGGGTACCCCAATATAGGCTCAGGGAACCACCTGACCTTTCACCTATATTCTCCCCTACCATTACACTACATAACAGTTCTTGGGACTGACCTTTTACCTAGTTACGGTACTGCTTACAGGAGGATTCTTGGAAACTCAGCAGGACTACCATCTCCTGCATAATAACTATGTATAAGGGTCATTCCTTCCATCATCCTAAGTCCGACATGACACAGCAAGGTAGAACCCCTGAGGGTACCACTTTGGGTATATATACACCATATCTTCACTGAGGCAGGGAGAGGAGAAAAGGACTTCCATGCTGACACACTGACACAAGACGCTGAGGTTCCTGCACACAGACACTCCAGCTCGCAGTGGTTTGACATCCCTCGTGGAGTGTCCATCTCGAGACCAAGACGGGGTCCCACAGTCTCTCACTTCAGGTAAAGGGGTTGACTTTATCCTAGAGGGAGTCTTGGCTCTACACCTACATACATGCTAGGTACACTTAGGTACATCTAGTTAGGGTCGCATCATAGGAGTACGCATATTTACTGTCATGTATTTTCATATTTGCCTGTATTCATTGTAGCACTATGGTAGACATCTACCATCCTTTTACTCTGTAGGTGCTTATAATTGTTTATATCTGTTTCTGTCTAATGGTTGTTTCAGCACATCTATTTTACACTAGAATGACACTGGTTCAATAAATGCTTATTGAAAACGTCCCCACCGTTTATACTGTGTATCTCTCTGAGACAAAGTGAGCATGAGTGACTGAGCGAAAAGTATTGCACTTTTTCCATGATCCCTGATGGGACAGAGTTGTCATGTTCGATAGTTGCCAAGAACTATTCTCTCCTTGGTAAGAGGGGTTTCTAGTGGCACTGTGAGCTAGCTGGTATACAGATGAACATACTCGGTGAGGGTGTCTGGAATCAGACTGAACACCTATTCCACAGTCTATGTTGTCTAAATGCGCAGATCCTATATAGGTTTATAGGAACTACATGACAAGGGCAAATCAATACCGTAAACAACAGTAACAAAGACATGGAAGTGCACCTTGCCTCACTCTATGTATATTGATAAGTGTTGAGTAATGCAACACCGGCCTAAATAGCGGACATATGCTACTCGACCCCAGAGAGGCCTCACATGTGTTGAGTGTGAATGCATCCACATATAAAATCATTTGTCCATACAAGTTTTGCATAGGTGGAAGACCAGGGAACCTGTATTAATGCTACACCTCCCCAGGGAAGGGGTAAATGGAAGACATGGCAAACAAATATTTTTGTCAGCTTTTTCTAAGTGAGCTGCATGATGTGGCACACTGAACAAGAAGTAACTTCCAATTATGATAGACTATGTCCAGGCAGGTTTTACTTCCTGCACAATTATAATCCACTCAACAATGCAGACCCCTTTGCACAATGGTGCAAGGGTGTTTGTGCTAGTGCTATGTAGTAGCTTAGGTTACAACGCAGGCAGGGAGCAGCATTCTGTAATAAAAGGCCAAATTAACTTAACTTACCTACCCATTCACTTTCAACCAGGGGGCTACAGTAAGGAGACTACCTGTGTTGGACTGTGTGTAAAATCAAATGCTGAGCCCCACTTACAGTGTTGAAAGTATGGACTTGGTTCAAAACATTACTCTAACATGAGGAAGTTGTCCAGGGGCCTCTGACAAAGCGACATATACCTACAAGTTACTCAGGGCTGTACATCGTGTACTCACCTAACACAACAGTACCAATTCCGGACCAATAAATTATATCCAACTTAAGAACAGTGAATCATTTATTAATTAGGAAAAAGTACTATCTAAAACCACTAACAAACCCTAACTATCCTACACTAACTATCCTTAAAACTACCCTATGCTACCTTATCTAATACTCAACCTATTGTAACCATTATTGACACATGACAAGTTAAACATCAAACCCCCTTAATACATATAGCTCAGTACAATACAAACATCAACTACATCCACACATATACTAAATACACACAGAAGCCTAAACAAATATATATATTTTTTGGATTCTCTTTTTCTTTTTTAATTTTATAACCCCTAACCCACTTACAAGCCTACCATAATACAAACATGTATGCTGGACTGCTCTTTTTTAATGTGGGCCATCCTACTGTTCATTCTCTGTATCTGACAGACCAGCACAAGTTGAAAGTGGAGGCTGCAGCACGTTTGGCCCTCTTTTGCCCTGTGCCTGCCAGCTGCTGTCCACTTGAGGGTCCTGGAGAGGGCTGTGTGCTGCCCTGCTCCTGCGTGTCATCCTGAGATCCTGTTTCCTCAGAGCTCTTCTGTGACCTTGAACTGCTACCTGCATCCCCAAATGCCTGTAGCTTTTGCTTTCTAGTAGATGCAGCCCATTTTTCTGAATCCATGGGCAATCTTATAAATCTGCCCATAGCGTTCCTGTCGCAGTTCAAAGATTTTGCCCATGTACGCTGTCATGTTAGCTAGGGAATAAATGTAAACTCATATTAGGTCAAGTTGCATATGTACAGCACGGTTTCCAAACTTTGTCTGACAGTACCAGTCCACACCTACATCAAATCTTGGGATAGATATGAAAAGGTGCCTGATTGGTGCTAGGCAGGCATAAGTACCCCATCAGTAGGAAAGGACAGTAAAGCTCTGTATCATGATATCATTGTACATTCCTGAATTTTCACTTTTACACAGTGCAGCCCGTTGGCTTGCCACTTTGCACTGTATGAATGCTTCACAGAAAGACCACATAGGGGATATACTGGTCATGAGGCTGACATTGATATGCCATCCCATGGGAATTCTAGTTCATTTGTCCGGCTGGCCACACTCATGACAATGACAATGTATCCATGTAGTGAGGTCTAGTGTAGCTGCATAGGTTTTACTACAATGAGGTTGGAACACTGGGCTCTACAGATACACATATGACTGAGATATGCAGGCTGGCATCCACTTTACAGCTGCTAAGCCACAGAACAAGAGCACTGCCATGTGGACATATGCCCTCACAATGTGCATCAGACAGGCTGAGAGCTAATGATCTGAACAGCACACTCAATCAATAGAGTAGCAGCCCTACATCCCTGTAGAGTCCAGGGCATGAGTGTAATTGGTCCTCAGTCATTACTTTTTGCATAGGTATGACATGGACACCTCTGAGGGAGGGTCAGTCACCCCTGAGGTAGAATTACAACAGCCATACCTCAAGAAAGTGTTCATACTGATGAAATGTCCAGACTTCATACAAATTACTCACACCCCTGCAGAAACAAATGTTGGGATGTCAATTGAACCTTTTCATGGTTTGATTTCACGAGCCTGAAAAACTTTGAGATGTAACTGCCACATTCCCAACATCTGTCCATTGGGGCATGATTGCAATGTGATGTCTACCATGATGACACTGTCATCAATGTCTATTCAAATTGGAGTTAGGTCTGAAACACAGGTACAGGCATGATTTCCTCATTTTTCAAGTGTGGATCTGTAGGAATCTTTACCCACACCTATATTGACACTACATTAACATGCCTCCTCGTCAATTCAAAACAAATCTGTGGACACGTGCTGGTGTGTTGGTATACTGAATGTCATGTCTTGTCTGGTGATGATTACCTCCCCATGCACTTCACACTGTTACAACTATCATGGATCACACACAGACATCCCAGAGCTACAACCAACTACTCATTACACTTACTTGCCACATCTGGATCATGGAATCTGTCAACTTCTCCCCAGGTGAAAGGGCAATGCCCACCTACAAGACATTCATTTTAAATTTGCATTTTAAATAGTTCAACTACCCACAGTTCAAATTCAAAACTAAGCTCTATGACATCCCCGTGTAATGGCACATTTCAACACCCTTAGACACATATGTATACATTGTCAGAAAATGGAATGCGGCTAGTCACCATGAAGCGCTGGTCAGAGAAATCTCACATCAGATACCAGAATCATGCTTCAGGCATGTGATGTTGTAAAGACTGCTGCCCAGCATCATCACATGCCCCCTTGCACCATGACACAAGGGTGCAACCATTGGCACTAGGTAGACAAATTATTCCTGCGCTGAGAACGGACAGGAATGCACCTTAAAGGTTAAAGAAAATGCATTCCTGCTCTTTCACTTTGGTGCAGTACACTAAGAGGACTTGTTGTGATGGTTGTAATCATAATAAATGTGACACTTTGAACATACATACTAGCCTTGCCACACAGACATACCTTATACCGACCGTGCGCAGTGTGGATGGTGATATGTAATGTGAATCTCGCCCTAGGGGCAGTTTGTCTAACATAGTGGGCAGTGTTAGCGTCACCTGAGTGAGCCAAAACAGCAATATGTTATGTATACATTACATTGACATGCCAAAATATTCATCAGTGCAGGTTATTGGTAAATAGTGACATTCAATTTTGGAAAGGACTTCTTGACATTACTTGGCCCCATGAGTAATTGCTCCATATAACACAACACAACATTTATACCAGGTGTGCCACTTTGTGTGACCGTTTGATACATTTGCCACTTGGCCTCACTCTCTCTTGCCTTATGTGTCACAAGGCATCTAAAAAAAAGAAGAGTCATGCTAAATTGCCAAAAGGGATAGGGGAGAATACACCTAAACAATCAGACCTCCCTTTTGTGCACCTTAATCATCTAGAACCCACTAATAGCTCTTTTGAAACCAAATGGAAATGCACAGAAGGTTTTTGCAAAAGCATGTATAAGTAATCTCTCTCACACTCTAGAATTATTTAAAAAAAATAATCTTTGTTTCATTTATGGTATACCATGGCATTCAGACACCTTCAGCCATTGGTCCTTGCGATCCTTAGGAGGGTAATCTTGGCTTACTCTTCCCCCAGCAACCACCGTCTGTAGCATGTAGTGCATGACCATCCAGATCAATGCACTGACCTCTCCCTTGGAATAGTTCTTTCCTCTACCCTTCCCAGACATGGACCTATCTCTCCTTACAAACTAAACAGACAAATTCCACCCCTTAAGCCCCAAACTATGCCTAAATATTTAGTACAACAAATTGAACAAACAGCCAACAATACAAACACAAGTACAAAATACAACACTGAGGTACAAAATGTACACAATCTATAAGTAATAGGGACAGACTAGACACAGACTACACCACAAACAGCCAAAATCTCCTCCAAACTCTTTCTGCACTCCAACAACAACCAGCACCGACCAACAGACACTAACAGAACTTGAAAGTAACTTTTACACTTCATGGTATGGAGCCAGTCACACCCATTGCATAATTTCCTGGGTGTAATCAGTGCTTCCTTGACATTTTCGTCAAATTTTCAGCTGCATTGCTACTAATGGTGGAAGCAGAATTCCGCGAAGTTGCATTAAAACTCTGTGGAATTCTGCAGAGTTCCTCTCCGCTTCAATCACTGTATTCACTTAATGCCTTAGTATTAAAAAAACACTATAAAAAAACATAAATAAAGATGTCAGTGGTCCACTCGACCCATACCTCCATACGGGCGCCTGTTAAGCCTCCAACAGAACACTGCTCTGCAGCCCTCTGGTCTCTGTCTGCAGTGGAGCTTATCCAGGTTGCCGATCTCCTCTTCCCCTGGAGCAGCAGAGGCCACAGCCGACAGGATCGCACTTCTGCAGCTCCCTCCACTGCCGCCATCATGGTCTGGACTCAGTGACCGGCTGCCTCGCCATGCTCCGCAGAGCTAGGGAGGACCAGGCAACACACACTGCAACTGAGGGGGCTCTGCTGGGTAAAGGGGAGAGACCAGGGAGAAAGGGGCAGTCCCCCCAAAAGGGGTGAGGCTGAAGGGAGTAGGTTTGAAGGGGTGTTTGGAAGATATAGGTGGTACTCTATGAGAGGAGGGCAAGATTTTGCATAGACCGATCTGTTCCCAAATGTAGTGGACTCGCGGGAGAAGGAAGATTGAAGGCTAAGTATTTGGTTCAAGGGATAGAAGAGGGGACTAGGCATCATGTTTTAATTAGGGGTTGGCAACGAGGGCAAACTACGCTACACGGAGGAATCGTTGCAAAATTCCGC
Organism: Calotriton arnoldi; assembly: GCA_963921515.1. NCBI lineage: Eukaryota > Metazoa > Chordata > Amphibia > Caudata > Salamandridae > Calotriton > Calotriton arnoldi. Next base: position 1,372,351 of record CAWUFW010002693.1, on the reverse strand, counting down.
AAACTCTGCCTGCGGAGCAGAGTTAACTGTCCATCCCTAATTGCTGCGCAAATGTACATTGCATGATGCACTGTGCAGTTGCACTTATGTAGCAATAGTATGGGCCATGCAATGGCGGCAATGCACCAGTTTCGTGCCACACAACAGGGGCAATGTGCTGGCTCAGACCCACGCAACAGAGGCAATGTGCCAGTTCCACCCCACGCACCTTGGTCCCACTTCCATGAGTTCAGGACTGGGGTGGCACCACTTGGCAGGGCAGACTGACAAATGGCAGAGTCCAGGTGCTGAAGCAGGGTGGTTAGAAGTCTTTTATGTCCCTGAGACTTTATAACAGGAGGCCAGCCAGATTGCCCTTGGATTCACTCTGGATTCAAGGGATGCATGTGCAGTCCTCATCACCCAGCCAGGGAAACAGCAGCAGCAGGGCAGCACAGCAAGGCAGGACTCCAAAACGGATTGCTCTCACATTAAAATTCACATGAGTTACCAGGGGGCACACTTGGATGTCAGCCACAGTCATATGTACGCTAAAAGGTGGATTGTGGGCCCTCTGTTCCACCCTTTTAAGTTCCCTATTCAGCCCAATATCCCTCTTTTTAATATGTGCCCAGGCACCTTCCTGGTGTTGTATCACTGATTCAACACACACACTTAGGGAAGCACAGAAGCAGGCTGGCTCTCCCAGTGCTCCAGTTTATGTACCACCCAGCTTGCAGCTTTGCTGGACTATCAAACTCAGTCTGGTGGGATTCCTCTACTCCTCATGTTTTCCCCAGGCGGCTATAACCATACACACAAAGGAACCCATGGACCTCAATGTAATGTAGTGCTGCAGGTGCTTCTGCACCCAGGGCTTGATTCACAAAGGTAAACTCACACTTTTATGTAAGTTTACATTTGTTTTGGAATTTACAAACACAGATTGAATAGTAAGTTTATGACTGTGGACACTCCGCAGTCGGGCCGGAGAGTTCTGCACATAAAAATATACAACATACCAATCTTTCTGTGTGCGGAATTCTCCACCCCGACTACAGACCTGTGCAGTTGTAAACTTACTAATAAATCAGTGCTTGTGAATTCCAAAATAAATGTAAACTTACACAAGAGTGCAAGTTTACCTTTGTAAATTATGCCCTCAGTGTACAGTCACAGCACATTCAATGACCAGTACTGTAATCCATGTGTATTATGCTACCACTAGCATGCTGACATGCAGCACATACACTCAGTCTGCTCACACCGTTCAGTACTACAGCTCCTTTGTACTGTACAAAAGTGTGTCACTTTGGACACACTGTACCAGCACACACACATTACCCATGTGCACACTGCTCCATATTTCAACCTACGTGTAGTGTATCTCTTGCACGGGCACATGCGTTCTGCACATGATTTTCTCACGCACATACTTACAGATCAACCTGATGTTGGGCAGGGGTGAGTGAAACACACAGTAGTAAAACTTGAGAAGAGGTCAGTGAGCTAGTAGGCTTCAATCCAGTTACCCAAGATAATGGTCATGTACTACTACTGATCACTACATGGTATACTGCCACCCCCAAAACTTGATCTGTTTTACTCGTGGGCCTGACAAAGGCAGTAGTGTACCACAATTATGAGGGTAGGCATTTGGGTGGCCCTCATGGTGCAACAAGACCGCAATCCATGGAAGAGGCTTATGTCATGGCACACACTCATATTCCATGTTCCCATATGGGAATATACCAGCATTGGTGATCCAGACAACAATGCAGTATGGCACTCAGGGCAGGGGTACACACATTTTAACATGAGGGAGCAATTTCCTACCCAACACCACTGTTGCACCATATTTAAGATATTTGTACATGTCCACAACCATTTGTACTTGCATACTGAGATACATGCTTCACACGTTACACATCTCTGTAATCCTGAAGTGACATGATGATTGGGAAACATCTCCCTTGTCTTACTTTTCAGATAAATGTCACGCCTTGCTACTTCGACAGTTTCATATGTTTTGGCATGGGCCTTTGAGCCTCCTTGCATTGCTCTGCAAAGCAATGTAAATGTGTATTGTATCAAGCGTGGGCAAATGTAGACCTCACATCAAGCAGCCCTGGAAAGGTGTTACATATGTGCTGTTTTGTGGATCCCCACACATAAATGAATGCAATCTTTACAAATGACATTTTTGCATCTACACTTAATGCTATGCTTTTGGCCATAGCAGGTGTCTCCCATGATCCGTGATGGTAGATGCTGCAACATTTGTTCCAGCAAAGTGCTGCCAATCTGCATGCTAGTCCATTTGTGAAACACACATCGATTCAAAGATTTCCTCAGGCACTGGCTTATTGGGAGAATAGTGATCAATTATACACTGAGTGGCACATTTAACACACTTTGGTACAGCAGAACACAGCAAAACAGCTTTTTTTAAATAAAAATTGTTTCTTGGATCTTCAGCACCCCGTATAGTACTCCATCGGGCTTATCAGGTCCCACAAATTCTTTACTCATGCACGATTATTCCTATGGCATGATGTGCTGCACTGCACTGCTTAAGTGATGAAGGACAGGAATGCCCCATGTTTATCAACAGCTCAGAAATAAAAATTATACATTTTGAGTCCTCCATCTAGTTGAGAAGATTTGAGTGACTATATAGGTACCTTGACATTCATAAAAACACCACACAGTGGATGAGCACCCAAAAATATGTATTGGGTGATAAGTTGACATAGTTTCTGTCATTATTGACTTAGTTTTGCTGACCTGCCATTGTATGCTCTATGTCTGCATCATTTTCATCCTCCTCTTCCAGTTCATGTGGGATTTCTGCCTCATTGTCCCACGGCACATTTGTTTTCAAACAGATGTTATGCAATATAGCACATACTAGGTTGATCTTGAAGACCATAGGAGCCGAGTACTGTAGGCTTCCCCCTAATTTATAGAGGCAGCAAAACCAGGACTGTAGGACCCCAAACATTAGTTCAACGACATTCCTTGTTTTGGGCAGAGCAGGGTTGTATGTTTTTGGGCCAACTGTCTGTGAATTTTGGATTGGGGTCTTGAGCCATGGCTGCAAACCATATCCTTGGTCACCTAAAAGTGGAAAACACAAACAGTCAATGATTTGGCACATTGTTAGTTAGACATAAGTAACTATGTGTGTAATGTATGCAGGCAAACTCATTCACATGTATTTACCTTTTAACAGATGTATTTTAGGTACGGTTGACCATTTTTTAACACATGTGTGTTTATTTTTATTTTATTTTATTTATTTACAGTGTTTTATAGAGCACAGAACATAAGATTGACTGAACAAAAATAAACATAGCAAGTACATCAAGAGTAAAAGACACAACGGGCTTTAGAAACAGATATCAAAATAAACGCCTGTAATTCCATTATTAGGCACTGATCTAGATTCTTCATGGTGAGTATTCTGCTGCTGCTCTGAAAATATTCAGATCCAGGTACATAGGGGAGCAATGTTTGAGTGGGGTTCTCCTATAAAGGAAGTGCTTCTGGCCAATCTAGATATTGCTGACATTGTGACGTGCGCTGCGCCCTGGGGAGAGGCCTCCCGAGAGTCACACAATGATCAACTTATATGTGTCATTGCACATATTGTCCATGGTATGAAACATAAAACACATCAACATGCTAACTTCCATGTTTAGGCATAAGATTATTATCATAAGTACTTTATAATGATGTTAACTGCTACATGAGATTTGCACTCAATATGTATGCAAAGTATCACACTTACTATCAGATTGCCTTGTATATTTTTAGCCCTATATATGTAGTGACAGTGCAACATGTTTGACACTCACATATACATTTGTCCTTGTATCAACTATGATGTCCTTGATTCCCTACATGACATTTGCATAGCCTTTGATTTGTTTACTTAATTTGGCATGGCTATTTGCTAAGTAAATATAACCAATTTTCAACATGTGACGTGGATATTTAAATTGAATTTATTAATTCATCAGCTAATGCTTTTTGTATTTCAAGTGGTTTGCTGAACCTAGATTGACACACAGGTATGGCAATGTAGCCCTTTTTCATATGGGACAACTTGATGTAGATATAAGTAACTTTATACTACAAACCAGTACACAACACTTTCTGTATTCACATGTATGTATGTTATTTTGCCTTGTAGGTGATTCAGTACTTATATGCCTTGATTCTGACATCATTCATTTAGCGTAAGAGGGTTCAGATTTGGATCATGAGTACACTTGGATACCTTACCTGGGTTGCAGTTAACCTAGCTTATTTCCTAGTGTATGACATTTTTCACAGCCTATTTATTGACTATGCCAGTTTGCCCATTGATGGACTGAGATGCAGGAAATGTAGGAAACCTGAGGCACTAAATTGTTCATCTATCACATTGATGTGGTCTGTCAATATATCTCATTATATATGTTTATATTTAGAGCTAGAATGTTGGAATGCCTGAAAAATAGGTGAACTTTGTACTTTTGGTATCACATATGTATCTAGAGTTAATATTTACACAAGATTTGATGCTACAATTTCAAAGCATAACCTACAACGGAATTAAGGAGTTCTTGTTCCATTTGTGTTCCTGATACATTGGTCAGCATACATATTTGCTCCCCTGTGTGACACATATGCTTAGGAACCCATGATTTGTTCTACAACCATTATTTTAGTGGAACATTAACAAATAATACAGACTTGTAACACCATTGCACATTCAAACATCTCATACTTAGCTAAGATGTATCCTTTCTACTCCTATTGAATTTAATTGTGGACCCCTTGATTTGTGGTTTGATTTTTCAACATTGCATTAAATGGGGTTCTTTCTACTCACACAGTGTGAGATGACACAATACTTCTCACTGTGGGATTTTTTCTACTTTCATTGCAGGATTAGTGAGGGAATGACACAATAGGACCCTTGACCCTGCTAGGTAGGTCGCTCCCACTCCGCACAGCACCGCCTGTGTGTCCTTGCCCCAGCTGCCGCTGCTGAGGAAGTTCGAGGCCCTCCTCCACCCGCAGGCTACCACCTGCGCCTCATCCCTGGTGGCCAGTGGTAGGCCGTAGGTTTGTATCATCATCTGTATCTTTATTGTGTTGCCTTTATTGTTATTTTGGTGTCTGTGACTGCTGTTGTCTGTTTTCCCCCGGTGCCTGTATTGGTCTGTGCCCTCTTTTTCCTTCTGTTCCCCTCGCTGCCCCCGTGTTTCTCTGCCCGTTTTTGCCTTCTGTTCCCTTCGTTGCCCCCGTAATTCTGTGCCCGTTTTTGCCTTCTGTTCCCCTGTTGCCCCCGTAATTTGGGCCCGTTTTTGCCTTCTGTTCACTTGTTGCCCCCGTAATTCGGTGCCCTTTTGCCTTCTGCTCCCTTTGTCGCCCCTCACCGCTCCCGCTCCAGCCGCTGCGTCCCCGCCCCCCTGACCGCCCATTCACTGCCCCTGCCCTGCCTCCCGCCTCCCAGCTGCTCCTCCCTCCCACCTCCCCATATATGGCGGCCGCTGCGCGCCTAAGGCAAGCCCGTCTGCGTCCGTCCGCGGCTGGACCGCACCCAGCGCCAGTACCCCTGGTCCCCGCGCCCGCCACTACGACTGCCGCCGCTATGATGCCAGCACACTCCACACCCTCAACTCCGGACGGACCCACACCTGCTTCAAAGCCGCCCCGAAACGCCCACAGGGTCCCTTCACCTGCCGGAACTGCAGCTACACCAGCCTCAGAGCCGCAGAACCACCCGCCAAGAAAGGCCACAATCACCTCCGATGCATCCTACTGAACACCCGCTCCGCACGCAAACATGCCGTCGAGCTCTGGGACCTGCTCGACACTTCATCCCCGGACGTCGCCTTCCTGACAGAGACCTGGAAGAACAACTCCTCCGCACCCGACATCGCCATTGCCATCCCAGACGGCTACAAGATCACCCGCAGAGACCGCACCAACGGAGTCGGAGGAGGAATCGCCATTGTCCACAAGAACAGCATCAGGGTCTCGACCAGCACCGACGACACTCTCAGCACCGCCGAACACATGCATTTCCAGATCCACACACACCCGAACTCCACCCTCAGAGGCACCCTCGTCTACAGACCCCCCGGACCCCGACCCCAGTTCAGCGACTCCATCGCCGACTTCATCAGAACGCACGCCCTGACCTCCACCGACTACATCCTCCTCGGAGACCTGAACTTTCACCTTGAGAACAACAACGACAGCAACTCCACCACCCTGATCGATAACCTCGCCAACCTCGGACTGAGGCAACTCGTCACAACACCTACCCACTCCACCAGCCACACGCTCGACCCCGTCTTCTCCTCAAGCTCCCACGTCTCCTTCAGCCACACCACCGAACTCCTCTGGACCGACAACCGCTGCATCCACTTCACCTTCCAGAAACCCACCACACACCACCGCATCCAACAGATCCCTCGCCGCTGCTGGAGCAAAATCACCGAAGACCAACTACACGCAAACCTCGCTCTCAGCCCACCCACCGAACCCTCCAACACCGACGACGCTGCCCACAGCCTCAGATGCTGGATCGACGACTGCGCCAACACCCTCGCCCGCTAAAGAAACCCTCCTACAGAGACACCAGCAAGAGGGCCAGCTGGTTCACCCCAGAACTCCTAGCCTCCAAGCGAGCCTGCCGGAAACTAAAGAAGAAATGGCACAGTGAGCAGACTCCGAACAGCCACGCAGCCCACAAGGACGTCATCCGCAACCACCATCACCTCATCAGGACTGCCAAGAGGACCTCCTTCAAAGACCGCCTCGACAACAACGCACACAATAGCAAGGAGCTCTTCAACATCGTGGAGGAACTCTCCAAACCCAGCTCCAACACCAACGACATCCCGCCGTCGCAAGCCCTGTGCGACTCCCTCGCCACTTTTTTTCACCGCAAGATAGCAGACATCCACGAAAGCTTCAAAACCCAGACAGCCCCAACAGACATCAACACAAGAGACTCTCCGCACACCATCGACCATGACCCCCTGCTAGTCTGGGCCAACGTGAGCATCGATGACACCATCAAGACCATGAGCACAATCCACTCCGGCTCCCCGTCAGACCCATTCCCGCACCACATCTTCAACAAAGCCAGCAGCTCCATCGCACCCCATCTGCGCAATGTCATCAATCTCTCCCTCGAGACCGTGACCTTCCCTGAGAGATGGAAACACGCCGAGATCAACGCCCTACTCAAAAAACCCAAGGCGGACCCAAGAGACCTCAAGAACTTCCGGCCCATCTCTCTGCTTCCGTTCCCGGCCAAGGTCATCGAGAAGATCGTCAACAGACAGCTAACCCGATACCTCGAATAAAACAGAATCCTGGACCCTTCCCAGTCAGGGTTCCGCAGCATCCACAGCACCGAGACTGCCCTCATCGCCGCCACCGACGACATCAGGACCCTGCTGGACAACGATGAGACCGCAGCCCTCATCCTCCTGGACCACTCCGCCGCCTTCGACACCGTCTGCCACCACACACTACGCGCACGCCTCCACGCCGTAGGGATTCGAGACAAGGCTCTGGAATGGACCACCAACTTCCTCTCCGGCAGAACCCAGAGCGTCCGCCTCCCCCATTCCGATCCGAAGCCTCTGAGATCATCTGCGGCGTACCCCAGGGATCTTCCCTCAGCCCGACACTGTTCAACATCTACATGGCCCCGCTCGCACACGTCGCCCGACAGCACGACCTCAACATAATCTCCTACACCGACGACACTCAACTGATCCTCTCCCTCACCAAGGACCCCATCACCGCCAAATCCAACCTCCACGAAGGAATGAAGGCCGTCGCCGACTGGATGAAGATCAGCTAACCGAAGCTGAACTCGGACAAGACGGAGGTCCTCATCCTCGGCTCCAACCCCTCAGCCTGGGCGACTCCTGGTGGCCGACGGCACTGGGGGCACCCCCGACACCCACCGACCACTCACGCAACCTGGGAATCATCCTCGACTCAACGCTCTCCATGACCAAGCAAGTCAACGCCGTCTCCTCCTCCTGCTTCAACACCCTCCGCATGCTCCGCAAGATCTACAGGTGGATCCCGACAGATACAAGAAGAACAGTCACCCAGGCCCTCGTTAGCAGCAGACTCGACTAAGGAAACGCCCTCTACGCGGGAGCCCCGACCAAGCTCATCAAATGACTGCAACGCATCCAAAACGCCTCTGCACGACTGATCCTCGATGTACCACGCCACAGCCACATCACCCCCCACCTGAGAAACCTGCACTGGCTCCCCGTCAACAAGAGGATATCCTTCAAGCTCCTCATCCACGCACACAAGGCACTCCACAAGACCGGCCCAGCCTACCTCAACAGACGACTTTCCTTCTACATCCCCGACCGCCAGCTCCGCTCCGCCGGCCTCGCACTCGCCACCGTCCCTCGCATCTGAAGAACAACCACCGGTGGGAGATCCTTCTCCCACCTCGCCGCCAAGACCTGGAACACCCTCCCACTGAGCCTACGACAGACCCAAGACCTGCTGACCTTCAGGAGGCTACTCAAGACTTGGCTGTTTGACCAGTAGCGACCCCCCCCTCCCAGCGCCTTGAGACCCTCGTGGGTATGTAGTGCGCTCTACAAATGTCTGATTGATTGATTAATTGATTGATTGATTGATTGATTGACTACATGTTGGAGTAAGTTATTCCCACTATGTGCATGACACGAAATCCAGACACAAACACAGAGAGGGCTATTATGTCATACTTTACCAATTCTTAGTTAGTATTAAGTATATTTCTGCTCTCCTTACCAATGAGTAGACCATTCCCATGTCTTCCATTCTAAAACTGCTCATTGAGGATATTGTGGCAGAAAATGTACCCATTATGTGCACTTCCGGGGAATTTTGGCAGAACATTGAGGAACATTTCCTGATGGTCCACTATCGCCTGCACATTGATGGAGTAGTTGTGCTTGCAGTCTCTGTGATGTTGCTGCAGGGGGCCCAAATTGCATATGTGTGTAATCAATGGCACCAAACACCTAATGGAATCTAGCAATGTTGTAGAAGCCTTGCTTGGTATCCAGTTGTTGTAGCGGAGGTTTTGCCAAAAAAGATCCCTCTGAGATGCCTGCCAATCTGGCCACCGTGATTTGGAAGGATCCTGATGCCAACATGTGCAGCACAGCCATCAATTTGACTTGTGGTGGGATGGCATTGGTCCTTCCAGTTGTTGGCTGGAGACTGGGCTCTATCTTCTTCAGCAATTCCATGATAGACTCCCTCCTCAGTCTGTACAACTGTATGACCTCCTCCTCCCTAATGTCAATGAGGGATATGCGCTACCAGAAAACGCGCTCCTTCCTCCTTCGCTACCTACATGGTTGTCTACTAGCTACTCCCAGGTGCAGTATAATGACCTCCATGGCGTAGTTGAGCCTGTCAGAGTGTACTGTGATGGTGAGTTTTGGCACTGCAGCCACTGCATCATTAACTATTCCTGGGTTGCCGACGCTCAGCAGTTCTGGTGCATTTCTAGCTTTGCGTTGCGATAATATCAGATGTGTGATGCAGTGCTAAACTAATAAATACCACTGTGTTACAGTTGCTTTTGATTTTGCACAGGAACACCTACATTGCATATATTTATTCCTGCATGTACAGCAGGAGTCAGCACAACTTTTGCCCCACACAATCATTAAAAAATAATGCTTTTTAGTAGGTGCTTGAAGGAGGATAGTAGGGGTAATAGGTCCAGTTGTTTGTCTCCTGTTGCAAATGAGGAAAATTCCAGTATCACTTGTCCATGGAAATGGAAAACCCCTTTCCGATTCATTGAACAGTAGAAGAGGAGGTACCTGGACAAGTACTTGTTTTTACAAGAGATCAATCGTATTTGTAAGCGCTAGGCGAAATCAATCCAAGGTAGGTAAATAATACAGTTGAGAACTTTTTATTTCTCCAAGTTTTATTTGGAGTCTTTTTGTGCTTATTGTGAAACAAAAATGTTGTGAGGCACAGCCAACACGTGTTTTGCAAGCCAACACGTGTTTCGCCCCCTGAGGCCGGGGCTTTTTCAAGGCGTGTGGTCTATGAACTCTAAAAGTACATCTGTGTCATATCCGGCATCTGGTATATGCTACAAGTATGGCATTGATCAGGTAGCCAAAATCGATTTATACAGTAATGAAGTCCCGAAAAAGCAATAATCTAAATTTCCTTAGCGTCCTCATCTCAGTCCATTTATTTAGATAGTAATGTATCTAGTGTGATGGTCACAATCAATTATATAGTTATGATTTTTTAATGTGCTGTGGGCATTGAATGTCAGCTTTTGTTTTGTGTATTTGTGATGTATTCGCTAATATCGCGACATCATTGTGAATATTATAAAAAGTAGGTGAAAAAGAAAGTTAATTATAAAGAAAATGAACAACATTTTGACCAATAGAGCGGCTCTGATAAGAGCCATTGTGTTCATTGTGTGTATATGAAAGCTACACATAAGAGCAGATGCAGAGTTTAAGGTTGCTGAGAAACACTCTGTTGCCTACATCTGTGAAGTGAACTCCATCACTTCTATAGATTCCATGCATGTCAAAACGCAGGTTGTTTTTGTAGATAGAGCCCACGTTATGGTCTCTGAGAAATGCAGAAACAGATTTATTAACATGCTTCCCGGCTTTGTCAGTCTGAGGACAGAATTGATTAGACCACTTCTATTTTTGCATTTGCCATATGTTGGAGTACACCAAGACAGTGTGGGGAATTTTTTTTATCAATTGTGCAAAGGTATCCTTCATTAGGATTTCCAGTCTTACCCCAGACAGTGTGCCTAGGTCATTGCCACCACAGTGCACAATCATGAGGTCAGGTGGTTGAGAATCCACAATGCTTTTAACCAAAGGCAGCAACTGATGCCACAACCCTCTCTGGCCAATTCAAGTAATATCCACATTGTCCAATCCCAAGTCCCTGCAAATACCTCTCTTTCTAGCAGACTCTCTAACCCAAAAGACATAGCTGTGGCCCACAATCCACACTCTAAGCATTTTGAAGTGAAGCAGCAGTAGCACACAGGAGAAGGCTGTAGCTGAATGAGACAGTTTGGAAAATGTAAGACAGTTAAAATGGAGGTGTGCTCTTGGTTTAAATACAACGTACTTGATTGGATGCTGTTAATATGGAGGAGAATAACATTAGGTAGTGTCTTGAAAGCTCAAGTAACTAGATGTATGATTGTCTGTGGTAAAAATAAGAAAGAGTAATGCAGGTTTGGATATGCTCATTATTCTGTACAGTAAACCGCACCTGCTGCAGCTCAACTAGTATTGTCAGTCTGTCAGTCAGGGGGTTTATAAAGCACGCTACTCACCCATGAGGGTCTCAAGGCACTGGGGGGGGGTGCAGCTCCAGTTCAGTCGAAGAGCCAGGTCTTGAGGTTCTTCCTGAAGGTGTGCAGGGTGGGGGAGCGTCTGATGTTGACTGGGAGCTCGTTCCAGGCTTTGGCTGCGATTTAGGAGAAAGCTCTTCCTCCTGTTCTGGTTCTGTGAATGCGGGGGGTCTCTGCGAGGGCGAGGTCAGCGGAGCGGAGGTTCCTCTTGGGTACGTGGAAGGAGACTCTCTCGTTGAGGTATTTGGGTCTGATGTTGTGGAGGGATTTGTAGGCGTGGGTGAGCAGCTTGAAGGTTACTCTCTTCTCAACAGGGAGCCAGTGGAGGTCTCGTAGGTATTGGGTCATGTGTTCGTGCTGTGGGGTTCCGAGGACAAGTCTGGCTGCGGTGTTCTGGATGGTTTGGAGCTTGTGTAGGAGAGTTCTGTTGATTCCAGCATAGAGGGCATTGCCGTAGTCCAGTCTGCTGGTTATGAGGGCGTGGGTGATGGTTTTTCTACATTCGGAGGGTATCCATTTGAAGGTCTTGCGGAGGATCCGAAGGCAGTTGAAGCTTGTGGAGGCAATGGAGTTGATCTGGTGGGTCATGGTGAGGGAGGAGTCGAGGATGATGCCGAGGTTCCGTGCGTGATCCGTCGGGGTAGGCGGACTCCTGAGGGCGGAGGGCCACCAGGTGTTGTCCCAGGCGGAGGAGGAGGGTCCGAGGATGAGGACCTCAGTCTTCTCCGAGTTCAGCTTCAGGCAGCTGTTTTTCATCCAGGCGGCGACGTCCCTCATTCCTTCCTGAAAACAGAGTCTGGTGTCTTCGGGGTTCTTTGTGAGGGAGAGGATGAGCTGGGTGTCATCGGCGTAAGATACTATGCTACGCCCGTGCTGTCTGACGATGGCGGCGAGGGGGGCCATGTAGATGTTGAAGAGCGTGGGGCTGAGTGAGGATCCTTGTGGTACTCCGCAGCTGGTCTCTGTGGGTTCTGAGAGGAATGGAGGGAGTCTGATCCTCTGGGTTCTGCCGGAGAGAAAGGAGCGGATCCAGGTGAGGGCGGTTCCTCGTATTCCCGCGTCGTGGAGTCTGGCAGCGAGAGTGCGATGTGAGACGGTGTTGAAGGCTGTGGATAGGTCTAGTAGGATGAGGGCCGCGGTGTGTCCCTGGTCGAGAAGCATGCGTATGTCATCGGTGGCGGCGAGTAGGGCGGTCTCGGTGCTGTGGTTGCTGTGAAAACCGGACTGGGAGACGTCTAGAATGGAGTTCTCTTCGATGAAGGCGGTCAGCTGAGTGTTTACGAGTCTCTCGGTGACTTTGGCGGCAAAGGGGAGGAGAGAGATGGGCCGGTAGTTCTTCAGGTCTGTCGGGTCGGCTGAGGGCTTCTTGAGGAGGGGTTTTACTTCCGCCCGCTTCCAGTTGTCTGGGAAGATGCCGGATTCGAAGGAGGCGTTGATGGTCCGTCCTAGGCGGCGGCGGCCCTGTGGTAGATGTGCAATGGGCAGGGGTCCGTGGGGGCCCCGGAGTGTGTGTTCTTCATGGCCGCGGTGGTGTGCTCGACGGTGGCAGGGTTCCAGGTGGTGATGGTCGGCTCTTTGTGGGTGGTGGGGGGGTGGTGTCCGGCGTCTGTTCGCTGAAGTTGTCCTAGAATGTCCTTCTAGAATGTGCTGCAAAGTTATGACCTGCTTGTTCTAGTGGGTTGCTATTAAGACTGTGCTGAGAGTGTATTGGGGGAAGGGTGTTAAAGAGAGATTTCTCTTTTTTATGAAATTAGAGGTCTTTAGACTAATTGTTGTGTAACAATGTAACAAGGGTTACATTTCCCAGGGAGGGCTTGCTAATAAATTGTACTGTACTCTTAAAGTCATAAAACTACCAAGCTAAATATGTTTTGGACTCCCATTTTTTTTTTGCAAATTCATCACAATGGTCATAAATAATTTGCGATTATGCACAAATACCCTGCCATATTGGGCTTCATTATAAAAGTGTATGAAAGGGTTAACACATACTAACCATTAGATATGTCTTTATTTGCTCCCCTTTGCACTATCAGAGAAAGCAATGTTGAAAGGTTTGCCATTATTGGTTGCTTTGTATGACAGTGATGTGCCATTCTTATGCTTAGTTTTCACATTTCCTGAGAGTATTGTATCTATGGAATAAGAGCAAAAAAACGAATTCAGCAACAAACTCAATTTTCAGGTATGTGAATTACATTGTACTCTGAGAAAAAAATTGATTGAAAAAGTATATGTGTATGTGGGGTTGATATAAGTGAGTATGAAAAATAAAGAAAAGGATTCAAACTACATGAGATGATCTATGAGTGGTAGTGTGAGTGCTTTTAAATATTTAATAATAGGTGAGTAAGATGCTTTATGAGTGTGAGTGTATGTAACAGTTTGTCTGAGGTGCAGAGTAGCTGAGTGAGAAGTTAGCTCACAATGTGTTGCCCTGGAACTGAATATTGTACATGTGCTGTTTTAGTGCATGCTGTAATTGGTAGAAACAAAACTGCTTGCTAAGGGTTAAACTTCTACTTAACAATGTATTAGAATATGTGCAAATGTTTACATGTCGTTCTGCTCACAAAGAATGTTTTTCTTTGAACTCTGGGACTTGTAGCCCTATTTATTCCATTTTAAAAGAGGACTACAAGACTAAGAATTGAAAGGAAAAACATGCACTGTAAGTGCACATAACACATGAAACTTTGAAACTTGACAGCTATTTATTAGATATCCTTTAGGGTAGGTGTTGTTAAATTATAGAGCAGGTTTGCATGTTCTTAGATGGTAACACACACCCTTTAAACTAATACAGAGCTAAATGTGTGCTAGGCACAGATAAAAAGGCAGGGTTTAAACATGGATAAGGCCTACTAGTGCAGACTCTGTCTGTGCAATTTCACTGACAGGGTCACTTGGCATGTTAAATCAGTTTGTCAAGTCCTAAATCCTCATTTTAGCACATATAACTCACCTTTCAGATACACTGTAGGTATGCTATAAAGAACGGTGCTTTGTGCTTAAAGATTAGGAAATGTCCTTTTGAGTTTTAGTAAGTTACTGATGCCCTTGCAGACCCCTATGGCAAGCACTACATTGAGTATACTACACATAATGCAACTGACATACATGTTTTCAAAGTATAGAGCCTCTCACTCAGCCAATCACAGAGAGAGAAAGGGACTTACATACTCAGAAACTGCTTATGCATGCACCAGCATCAAAGGCACTTGCTCAGACACCTATACTCCTCTATTCCCTAACACAGGCACTGAGGTATTTGCCAGGCCTCTTACATGCACATTTAGGGAGCCATTGAGGTACTAAAACAGACAGTCACATACCGGCACATTTACTTAAACATCTCATGGCACTACTATAGCTCCTACACTCACTCGATATGTAGGCAAGTAGTGACACAACCTCTTCATACATCTAGACAAATAGTCCTTTAAACATGGGTATAGCCTACTAGGCAGACCCTGCCTGTGCACTGTCACTGCCACCTTCACTTGGCATATAAAAGTCATTTGTCAAATCTTAAATCCATGTTCTAGTACACATAACTCACCTCTGAGATACACTGTATGTATGCCATACAGCTTGGTGCTTTATGGTTAAAAGATTAAGAGATGCTCTTTTGAGTTTTAGTAAGTGAATCATGCACTTACAGTCTTCTACGTGAAGCACTTCAAAGAGTATACCACCCAAATTGCAACTGACAAACATGTTTCCAATTCATAGAGCTTCTCTCTCACCCAGTCTCAGACTGATAGAGAGACTTATACATGCACTTTCATACTCAGTAACTGCTTACATATGTAGCATTGTCAAAGGCAGTTGCAGGCACACCTACATAACCCTCTATTTCCTAGCAGAGGCACCGAGGGATTTGTCAGGCCACTTATGTACACATTTAGAGAGCCATAGAGTAGCTAAACCAGACAGTAACATATCAGCACATTTACTTCAATATCTCATGGAACTGCTCTATGTGGAGTCCTAAACTCACTCAGATATGTAGGCAAGTAGCGACGCAGGTTTGTCATCCTTCTAGACAAATAGTCCTTTAAACATGAGTCAGGATTACTAGTTCACACCCTGTCTGTGCACTCTCACTCTCAGCTTCACTTGGACTTTAAAAGGCATTTGTCAAGTCTTAAAGCCACGTTTTAGTAAACACAACTCACCTCTGGAATATGCTGTTGGTATGCCATAAAGCTCGGTACTTTATTGTTAAAAGATTTAGAGATTTCCTATTGAGTTTTAGTAAGTGACTCATGCACTTGCAGACCTCTATGCAAAGCACTACATAGAATATACCACCCATAATGCAACTGACATACATGTTTCCAAAGCATAGAGCATATCTTTCATTCAGTCACAGAGTGATAGAGGGATTTCTACATTCACTCACATGCTCAGAAACTACTAATGTATAGCACTGTTATAGGGGGGTTTCTACACTCACTCAGATATGTAGGCAACTAGTGACACAAGCTCGTCATCTATTCAGACAAGCAGTCCTTTCAACATGGGTGAGGCCTACTGGCGAAGACCCAGGCTATGTACAGTCACTGTCTCCTTTACTTGGCATGTAATTTGTCAAGTCTTAAATCTACGTTTCAGTACACATAATTAACCTCTGAGATGCTGTAGGTGTACTTTAAAGCAAGGATGCTTTCTGCTCACAGGATTGAGATGTGACCCTTTGAGTTTTAGTAAGTCACTGATGCATTTGCCGATCTCTATGCCAAGCACTACAGAGATTATACCACCCATAATGCAAGTGACATACATGTTTCCAAAGCATACAGCTCTCTCCCAGCCAGTCACAGGACGATAGAAGGAGTTTTACATTCACTCATATACTTATTAACTGTTTACGTATGCAGAAAAATACCTGAAACAAAAAATTGGGATTTTTCAAGGGTTTGATCCATTCAAAGTCAGGAAATATACGAATTTACGGGGACATTCACTAGCATGTCTGTCAAAGAAAGTGTGCCATTTCAGAATGTTAGCTGTACATCATTCAAAAATGCAAACATTAGTTAGGAGGCTTTATTTTGTCACAACTCCTGCCTTATATTTAGGAGAAATGAATCGAGTTTTTTTGCATGGTACAGTGGCAGAGCTAGAAAAGGTATGTGATGATGTCCAGTTTTGTTTCTTTGGTCCTCAAGAGGAATTTAGGGGAAATGATGACTTGGTATCTGTAGGTGTAGCAGAACAGGAGACAGGTATTACTGTTGATAAGTTTCAAAAATCTATTACAAATTTTAACACAGTCTGTTCAGAGAAACAGAACTGTATTGTATGTGTTACTCACCACAAAAGCCAAACTTGTTATGTTACTTTGTCCACAAAAACTGAAGAAGAGAACAGAGATAAGTGGCAAGAATTTGCAGCTTATTTATTTTCAGAGGAACGCTTTGAATGCTCCACATGACACATTATATGAAAGTATAGTTACGATAAGTTGTAGTATATTAAAGTGCCTGGTAGATCAGTCCATAACAAGTTAGAACTAGTGGCAATTCCATAAGAAGTTCAGAATCTAAATGTGTATGAATCAATTCTTAGTTTAAAATAAATATTCCCTTTGGTCAATCTAACACATCCTGATTCATACCACATATATTACCACATTCATACCCGGAGATTCATACCACATATATTACCACATTCATACCCGGAGATTAATCAGACTGATTTGCATATGGCCAAGTCTGAACTGGGGTTGCGGAGTGAGCTAAAGAATGATGATGGATTAAACCCAGATCAGTTGACTGGGGGTGAGTGCTTGCAATGTTCAACACTCCGTCCATCATACCCTTTGGTTTTGCTAAGTTTGCCCTAAGGTGGCAGGGCATGCCCAGACGTGGGTCCCTTGCTCACTTTGCCACTGGGTTCAAGATAGCCTGGCTGATGAGGGTTATGAACCCGAAACCGGTCCCAGGATGCTTGTTTCCGGTCCAGGGAAGACATGGATTGGCAGTTAGGGCTGGACTGTTCCCATGAGGCACAGGGTCAGACTGATTTGCATATGGCCATGTCTGAACTGAGGTGGCGGAGTGAGCTAAAGAATGATGATGGATTAAACCCAGATCAGTTGACTGGGGGTGAGTGCTTGCAATGTTCAACACTCCGTCCATCATCCCCTTTGGTTTTGCTAAGATATAACACATAGTGACACATTGCCATCAAGAGGTCAGATTGAAAAGGTGGATCGATCCTGATCAGAAAACAAATTATGAACACTACAGTATCAACCCTGTCAATCGATCAATCAATCAGGCGTTTGTTAAGCGCGACTACTCACCCGTAAGGGTCTCAAGGCGCTGGGGGTAGCGGGGGGTGCAGGTTCCAGTCCATCAAGGAGGGGGTCTGTCGAAGAGCCAGGTTTTGAGGTTTCTTGCGAAGATGGGAAGCGATGTTGTCTGTCGGAGGTGGAGCGGAAGGGCGTTCCAGGCTCTGGCCGCGAGGAAGGAGAACGAGCGGCCTCCCGATCTGGTCTTTCTGCTGTGGAGGACCACCGCGTAGGAGAGCTGGGCTGATCGTAGGGTCCTTTGGGGTGCGTGGAAATTGAGTCGGCTGTTCAGGTATGCTGGTCTGGTGTAGTGGCGGGCCTTGTGTGCGTGGGTGAGCATCTTGAAGGTGACTCTGGCCTCGATGGGGAGCCAGTGGAGTGTGCGAAGGTGCTGGGAGATGTGGCAGTGTCTTGGCAGTTTGAGGACCAGTCTTGCAGCGGCGTTCTGAATGTTCTGTTGCTTGCGGGTAAGGTTTTTGTTTATTCCGGCGTAGAGTGCGTTGCCGAAGTCGAGTCTGCTGGTAACCAGGGCGTGAGTGACGGTCTTTCTGTGTTCGAGGGGGATCCATTTGAAGGTCTTACGTGGGAGGCGTAGGGTGTGGAAGCAGGAGGACAAGACGGAGTTGATCTGGCGGTCCATTTTGAGCTCGGAGTCCAGGATGATTCCCAGGTTGCATGCATGGTCTGTGGGGGTGGGCGGGTTTCCGAGGGTGGGGGGCCACCAGGTGTTGTTCCAGGCGTCGGGGTTTGGGCCCATGATGAGTACTTCTGTCTTGTTGGTGTTTAGTTGTAGGCAGCTGTTTTTCATCCATTTGGTGACGTTTTCCATGCCTTCTCGAAAGTTGTGTCTGGCGGTGTTGGGTTCGTTGGATAGGGAGAGGATGAGTTGGGTGTCGTCTGCGTATGACACGATGTTAAGTCCGTAGGTTCAGACGATGGGGCGAGTGGAGCCATGTAGACGTTGAAGAGCGTAGGGCTGAGGGAGGACCCCTGAGGGACTCCGCAGGTGGTTGGTGTAGGGTCCAAGAGGAAAGGGGGAAGTCTGACCCGCTGCGTTCTGCTGGAGAGGAAGGAGCGGATCCATTCGAGGGCCTTGTCCTGGATCCCTGCATCGAGGAATCTGCGTATTAGGGTGCGGTGAGAGACTGTGTCGAACGCCGCTGAGAGGTCGAGGAGGATGAGGGCTACTGTTTCTCCTTTGTCCAGTAGGGTGCGGATGTCGTCTGTTGTGGCGAGGAGGGCGGTTTCCGTACTGTGGTTTTTTCTGAAGCCAGATTGGGAGGAGTCGAGGATGTTGTGCTCTTCGATGAATGTGGCGAGTTGGCTGTTGATGGCTTTCTCGATGACTTTCGCTGGGAACGGGAGCAGGGAGATGGGTCGGTAGTTTTTGAGGTCGGTGGGGTCCGCCGAGGGTTTCTTCAGGAGGGGGGTTGACCTCGGCGTGTTTCCAGTCGTCGGGGAACGAGGCGGTCGCCAGGGCTCAGTTGATGGTGTGGCGGAGTATGGGTGCGATGGTGTCGGCGGCTCTGTTGAAGATGTGGTGGGTGCAGGGGTCCGTGGGGGCCCCGGAGTGGATTTACTTCATTGTCTTCAGTGTGTCTTCGGTGGTGAGGGCTGTCCAGTTGTCAATCGCTGGCTTCAGGGTGTCAGGGGTGGTTGGCGGGGGTTCAGTGTGTTAGTTGTCTTTGTCGAAGTTGTCGTAGATGCTCTTGATTTTGTGGTGAAAGAAGGTGCTGCATTCTAAATAGATGGTTAGGTGATGCTATTGATCTCTTTCAAATGAAGGAAGCAAGAGGAGCTCTATTGAGTTTGTTGGAGAAACGTTTAGAAGCTCGTTGTTTTCTGCATCTGTTTCCCACAGGAGTAGGTGGTAGGTATGATGACCGCCCTGTAAAGATAGCAGCAGCTGAGTACAGTTCAACTAGACTATACTCAGAGGATCCTAGATGTTGCTAGCGTATTCCCTATATATTTCACCTTTTAATTGAGAGTAAGTTGTCAGGCCTATCTTATGCAGTAAACAACATTCTCAAAACAGGAGTGAATCTGCAAAATCTCACAGCACGGGAATTTGTTGACAAAGTTCAAGGAAAAGATGAGAACCTGGAATAGAATTTGATTAATTTGATAGTGTGCCAATGTGACAGCAATGAAGATTGGTATCGTCGTCATGGTGAGCTGAAATGCATGTTGAGAAACCTAGGAGCACCAACTTTTTTTCCAACACTCAGTTGTGCTGAGTATTATTAGGATCACCTGCTTCAATTCTTGTGAGAAGCAAACTCAAACATAAAAGATACCACTATGAAGACACCAGGAGAGCTTTGGTTGCTGAACCCTGCAAATTTTTGCAGACAATATAACCACAAGCTTCAAGGGATGATGGCTTTCATTTGCAACAAAATGAATCCTCCTCTTGGCCAAGTAACTGATTTCTTTTGGTGCAAAGACTGCCAAGCTAAAGGTGCTCTGCATATTCACATGCTGTTATGGGTAAAAGATGCCCCGAAATTTGGAACAAATACTGATGAGTCTGTCTTGTATTTCATACAACAGTATGTGAAATGCGCATTACCAAAAGACGGTGCTGACAAGAGCTTGAGACAACAAGTTCTACTGGTTCAAGCTCATAGATGTGGAAAGTACTGTAGTCGAAAATACAGATGCAGAGGTACATTTTACACACAATGTCATTTTGGATTCCCACAACCTGTCATCTCAGAAGGAACTGTCAACAGCTTTTTGTCTGCAGTCAGTTATACCCTGATATGGAAATCACCAAACAATACATTCAACCTGAGAAGAACAGACACTTCCAAGTATGTCAATGACAAATATGGATCTACAATTTGTTCCAGCCAACTCAATCGCTGTTGCTCGCTATATTACTTCATATATAAGAATATAATTGTCTTTGGTGACCTACTGCAACTTACCCCATAAAAGGAGAGCCTGTTTTCAAAACACTTGTGCATAATGAAACTAGAAATTCTATGGGGAATATTGGCAATGCGAATATTTGGTTAAACTTTGAATATAAAAAACTAGTGAAAAATATGCATCAACCATCTAATGTGGGTTATGCAGATATACTGAAGGACATTAGAATAAGAGTTCTGACAAAAGAGGGGAAACGTGCTTTGGAAACTTGTCTTATCAAGAAATTATTTCCATCTAATATTACAGCAGCTGAACTAAGGCACAATTTCATTGAAGAACAAAAGTCTATAGTTTGTTTAATGCCAACACTTCAAGAGCGCTCCAACTATAATGAACAATTACTACAACTGGAGAAAGTAGATATTTTGGAAATTACAGCTATTGATAAAATGGGCCATCAGGGAGTCACAATACTACTGACAGATAAGCTACAAGCAAAATTGGATGCTTTGGAGAAGTATGTATTGAAAACTGCAGGATTAGAAAAGTGTTTACGTGTGAGCAAAAACATTTGGGTAATTTTGCACTGTAATTTAAATATTGAGAAAGGGTTAGTAAATGGTTCAATTGGTAAAATACTTAATTTTATTAATTTCCCAAACAGAGAGGAGGTTGAATTCTTGGCCATAAAATTTGATCAGATTGATCGCAAGAAGCAGATTGGCTGTGGTGTTGCAAGTTTTTTGCTAGTGAAAGACTTATAATGTGCAAAGCAAACAGTTCCCACTCTCTCTAGCATATGCTGTAACTGTCCACAAATCACAAGGTTTAAGTTTAGATGCAGCTTTTGCTAATATTGGAAGTACTGTATTTAAAGAAGGAAAATGATATGTAGCATTGTCATGAGTTAGAACATTGTCCAGTTTGTTTTTGATTGATTTTTATGAAAAGAAAGCTAGTGCCAATGGAAGCTGTGTAAGAGAGTACATAGGTTATGAAGTGCATGCACTCCTCATTTAGGCCAATACCCTGTTGATGAGAAATAGATAATCTGGCCAACACAAAGAGTGTACAGATACTGAAAAAAGGACACAAGGACAATATAGAAGCTGTTAAAAAGAGAAAACTGGAAAATGACGGAGATATTGTAGGTTACCAGTCGGAAAACAGTTCAGGTGTCAACGCTATGCAGATGTTGTTCTTAATGGAATGTTTAATTTTCCACATCTAGTCAACCAAATTCAACAAAAACCAGATAAGAGATTGTGTTCTGCACTGTATCACTTGCCCCAATGTTTATTGACTGACATAACTGTGACAAATTCTGCTTCAGGTATTCGAGATCTTTAAGATATATGTAGCGGGTCAGTAATGTTTACTTTCAGCAGTCAACAAGATGCACAATAATGTATTATGGTTATATTTGGAGTTTTAGAAGAAGAAGATATAAAAATTGATAATTTATTTGGATTGAGTTACACGTGGAACCAGGATTGTGAAGATTGTGATTATTCATCTAGCACTAAAAGAAATTCTGCACCTTTTCTTTATATTTAACATTACCCAGATTCCAAACCTGTGACTTTAGACAGATTGTTGAAGAATGCTAACCAAAGTATGGCATGTACAAACATGCAGATCAGATGTTTTCTCTACGTTAATTCGAACAAGAACTGGAAAATAACTTACAGTAATGCTACAATGATGCAGAGCAGATGGTTCCAAATTGGAAAATCAAAATACAAACTTCAAAGCTGAACAAATATGAATTTCGGAAAGAACTTTTACTACTTCAGCTATCATCTTTCATGAAGGAATTAATACAACCTCTGGATACTACACTCTCTATTCAAAGAGTGAAACTGGATGGACGGAATGTAATGACATCAACCTAAAATTCAAACCAAAACTTCCTTTCAAACTACCAAACTCTTACCTTTTCTTTCTGCAACCAAAGTTCTACGGAGGAATTCTGGGCAAAATGTGGTGTATGGTGTTCTTTCTACATGGTACATCAGTCCTTTAGACATTATTTGGCCTATTGGGGTAATGTCTTTAAAAATGTCTTAAAAATTCAACAGATCTTTTATCTTCCAGAAAGGAGTTAATCACGCATTTAAATACTACACTGTGTAATCAAAGTCTGAAACTGAATGGTCATAATCCAATTGAATCAGCCTGAAGTTGAACACAAAAACTGCCATTCTTACTGAAAAGTAACGGCTTTTGTTTCATCAAACAACCTTCGACGCACTACTTGTTGAAAAAAAAAACTACACTATGGGATCTTGTCTATATGGATCATCAACATGATGAATATTATTTGGCCTACCAGGGGTGATGTTTTCAAAAGGATCTAAAAATGTGAATAGTGCTTTCGATTTATTTTTTAAATTGTACCATATATAACAATTTAACAAATATTTTTAACATGGGTTTTTTTACATTACTTTAAAAACTTCAGAAAAGCAATTGATTATTGAATTGTAGTGAGTGCAATGCATTGTGTCACTTATTTACACTGATGCACTATGTAGCTTTGTTTTTTTTTACAATTCATTGATAGTTTTTTCCTCACTGTTTGAGGATGATGCTTCATATAGACCACTGTTTATGGTGAAGAAGTATGAAAACTGAGAACCTCAAAAAGTGGAAAATAATATTATTAATACATTGTAAAACAGTGTAACAGTATAAGTAATGTGTATTGTCATGAATCTGTAATTCTTAAGATGAAATACTAACATATCTTTATAATCTTTTCCTTTTTCAATAGCGGCTGCAGTTGGATGCCATTATATGTCTCAAAACACTTTTTCTATCACAGACATATTGCTTAGAGATATCAATAAAGAGAGTTGTTGAACATAAATTGCTCTTGCCATAGCTTGCCATTAGTTTATTTTGCCTATTGTGTAAATAAAACATTCTGTTTAATACCATAGATTTACAGTCAGCCATACAACAACTCACACAGGGACTTATGGACTTATTCATGCAGGCATGCACACAAGCAGTCACTTTGCCATACAGCCTTTCACTCAGTCATACAGCCACTCACATACCCACTATTTAACTCATACAGTAGATTGCATCCCCACTTGTTCACTCAAACAGCCACTGCGTACCCATTAACTCATCATATTCCACTCACATACCCTTTCAGTCACTGATACAGTCCTTCACGTACCCACTGACTCATATATGTTGTCACTGTCACACCTACTCACTCACCTATACAACCACTGACACACCCAGTCACTCACCAATGCAGTCAGTCATACAGCTACTTACTAAACAATTCAGCCACTCACAGATCTACTCAGACAACCATACAGCAATTTCCTCAGCCACTAACTCACTGATACAGCAACTCACACTAGCACTCACTCAGCTATACAGTTACTCACACAGCCACTCACTGTGCCATACAGATACTCATACATCCTCTCACTCACTCATACAGCCACTCATACACCCAATCACTTGACCATACAGCTACTGACATACCCACTCACTTACCTATACAGCCACTCAAGCACCCTCTCACTCACACAGCTACTCACATACCCACTTACTCACCTATACAGTTACTCAAATACCCTCTCATTCACCCATACAATCACTCACACTACCACTCACTCACCCACATACCCACTCTCATAGGTACTCTATCACCCAAACAGCTACTCACATAACCATTCACTCACTCATACATCATACTCACACAGCCACTCACTCACTCATACAGCATACTCACACTTGTACTCACTCACCCATATAGCTACTCACACCCCTACTCACTCTCCCATACAGCCACACGTGTACTCTCTCACTCACTCATACAGACACTCACACACCCAGTCACTCACCTATACAGTTACTCACACACTGTCTCAATCACCCCTACAGACACTCAATATAATATTAAGTTAACCATAGACCTACTCACACAGGTACTGTCTCACCCATAAAACCACTCATACAATCATTCACTCACCCACACAGCTGCTCACAGAGCCACTCATTCACCCATTTAGCAATTTACACTAGCACTATCTCACCCATACAGTTACTCCCACAGCCACTCATTTACCCATGTAGCCAGTGATGCACCCTCTCACTGATTCATATAGCCACTCACACACCCACTCACCCACCCACACAGTCACTGTTACACCCACTCACTCGCCCATACAGTCACTGACAGATCCTCTCACTCCATCATACAGCACTCACACATCCAGTCACTCACCTATACAGTTACTCATACAACCTCTCACTCAACCATATAGCCCCTCACAATAACACTCACTCACCCATACACCGATGCATACCGGTACTCTCTCACTCATACAGCCACTCACACAACCATTCACTCACTCATACATCATTTTCACACAACCACTCACTCACCCAGAGAGTATACTCACACTTGTACTCACTCACCCATAAAGCTACTCACACACCTACTCACTCTCCCATACAGCCACACATGTACCCTCTCACTTACTCACTTAGACACTCACACACCCAGTCACTCACCTATACAGTTACTCACATACCCTCTCACTCACCTAAACAGACACTGACAATACTATTCAGTCACACATACACCCGCTAACACAGGTACTGTCTCACCCATAAAACCACTCACACAACCATTCACTCACCCACACAGCTGCTCTCAGAGCCACTCATTCATCCATTCAGCAATTTACACTAGCACTCTCTCACCCATACTGTTACTCCCACAGCCACTCATTTACCCATGCAGCCAGTGATGCACCCTCTCACTGATTCATACAGCCACTCACACAACCATTCACTCACCCATATAGCTACTCACACAGCTATTCACTCACCCATATAGCCACTCACACTAGGACTCACTCACCCATACAGCCACTCACACACCCACTCACTCACCCATACAAAAACTCATGCACCCTTGTCACGTGCCGATGGGTACATTGTCATCTTCACTAAGGGGCTCATTAGGTTGGCGGAAGGACCGCCACCTCCAGCCATGCGGTGGCGGTCCTTCCGCCATCGAACCGCGATATTCCCACCGCCCAATTAGGATGTTGGTGGGAATCGTTTCCCGACCGCAGCGGACGGAAAGACTGTCTGCCACTTGTCCGCCATAAGCAATCATTCAGATTGCCTGGCAGACGGTCGAGGGACCATAAAATGGTGGCGGTGCCTAGCAGGCACCGTCCACCAAATTATGATGATGGCTAAAACTGGCATTTCCATGGTGGCGATGCCGCCATGGAAAGGCTGGTGGAGAATGCCTCCGGGGGCCCGTTGCGGGCCCCCCTTGTGTTGGGGGGAGGTGTGGGTGCACAGGGGTTTCACTGCACCAAGTGGCAGGCACCATGTGGTGCTCACCACGTGGTGCAGTGAAATGCACAACATGGCTTTTTTGCTTTGCGGCAGGTGCTGCTGTGAGCAGCATCCTCCGCAATGTTAAATGCCAAAATGCGACCGCCATTGTGGCGGTCGCATCCTGATTTGGTATGCGGGACCGCCGCATGTATAGCGGACGGTCCTGGTTTACCACAGGATGGTGGACGGACTCAAGTCCGTCCGCCATCCTAATGACCCCCTAAGTCAGCATGAGCTCTGCAGCCATTACACGGCTTTGCGCACATTATTGCATGGCTTTATTTTTGCAAAGACTTTGTTTGTAACTTTCACATGAGAATTGTCTGCTGTGTGCATTTTCTGCCAGTTCCTGGGATTTTGTCTGAACACTGTGAGCAAGGTTGATAAACAATGCCCCTTGTTATTTTGTTCTGGTCAGGCCCTAGCACCTAGACAAAACATACCGATGCAGCTGTTGTTTGGAACTCGTACTTATGGGGAGACATGCATAGGGATCACACACTTGGAGAAGGACCTTTCCGGGGAGAAGAGCGAGACAGCACCTATGATATAGAACTACCATCCATAGGTATGGGGTCTGCAGCAAAAACCCAGAGATCTTCTAATATATAATAATACTGCTTCTTAGCAAGGGGAGGGAGGTTAGGCTCCATTGTCATTTATGATGACATCTCCCTTTATGATTTATGGAATAGTTGCGATGCTGACTGTATTTGTATTATGCATTTTCCTCCTTGTTGTGGCACGTATACTGCATGTTAGGACACATTAACTAAAATAAATATTTTAAACTGTTTCGTGTCTCTGTCAGATCTTATTGTGGAAACGGTACAAGAGTGTGAGTGAAAGGGTGTGTCTTGCAACCGCGAGTCCTGAGAGATTTGGGTGTGTTGTGTTCTGGGGTGTCTAATCACTTGTTTCTCTGTGAGTGAGTAGGAGGGCAAGTGAGACACCATAGCTAGTCGGTCTTGGGCTCATGGGTACTAAGGTGGTAGGGTGACTCAGTCCCTATGCACTAAGGTCCCATAATCCTATGCATAGTTCTGTTCTTGGGCAGAATCCCTGCAACATGGCACTGCCAAAGTTTGGTCTGGTACTTATTCACGAGACCCCTGAGCAGCACTTGTTCTTGTCCACAATTCCCTCTCCCCGGTTTCCGGAGATGTCCGTACTGGGGAGGCTTAGACTCCTATGTTTGTATTTATAGGTTTTTCAAGCTAGAAGTTTAAAAGGTACTTCTTGACCTTGAGTTGCACTACCGTTTTCATTGTTTCTTTCTCCCATTTCTAATATGGCACAACCGGTCGCTATTGCGGCACATAACCATGCGGCAGTTTCAGCTTTCTTAACTCAACACGGAGTTCCCAATGCGGGGGCTAACATTATTTTGGTTTTGAAGCGGACGCTGCTGTTCGCATTGAGGTTTTTTATTCTTGGGTTACATTTCCTGCGGTGGACGGGAATGATAATTTGTTTCATGAACATATGAGAGCGGCTACCCCGGCAGCTTGTCATCCTTATGCATTACTTGAGGTTTTGTTGACAGCCTGGGAGCATACCATTTAGTTTAATGGTGCCCTCCTCACCCTGTTACTGCTGTTCGTATGGGCCCCTTGTCTATCGATGGGGCCACTTGGCATGTTTTGGCTAGTTTTACAAAACATCCAAATTATCTTAATACATATTTTAATACAAATTCAAACATTAAAAAATTAATAAATAAATAATGAGACGTAATATTTTAATTGATATATTTCTTTATTGTCAAACATATAGGGCCCAATTCCGATCTCGCTCGGAAAGCTCTCCGTACGACTTGGATCCGGAGGGCTTTCCGAGCGAGACGTGCTCCTGGAGTCCGAACGAGCGAGTACGATGTAGCCATATGCTTACGGACTCGGTTCACTCGGACTCCCATTGGACTCTACGGGAGCCTGTGTACAGACGCGTACACAGGCTCCCATAGCAGAAAAGGGGTGGGTGGGGAAAAGCATACACCCTGTGGCGGGCACCCCATGGTGCCCGCCGCACTGTGCATGCTTGGATCGGGAGGAGCCATGGGCACCCCCCCGTGATAGATTCGGAGGGCCCCGGGTGAAGGGGGGCTGGTACGGCCCCCCGAAGTGCGCTTCCGACATCCGTTTCGTCTCGCTGAGACCGAGGCGAAGCGGCTCTCCGAATCGTGCATCGTACTTGCTCGGTTGGAAATCGGCTCCATTGCGCGGCACGATTCGTCTACAAACGAGACGTACGGAGCAGTTTGGGTCCGGAAATGATTCGGTCGGCGCTTACGCGATCTTCGCATCGTACTTGGTCGTTCGGACTTCTGTACGATTCGGTCGTAAACAAGGGCTACGGATCGGGTCTGGTAAGGCCAAATCTGATTTGGAGGCCTTCCGAGCGAGATCGAAATCGGGCCCATACTAGTGAAATTTTTTATTTTATTTTATTAAGTACATTTAACATATTGTTAGACATAGAGAAAATAAATACAATTTTTATTTTTCAGACATTATATATTTGGTACATATGTATACTTTTATACATAATAATTTTGCAAACAAAGTTTTAAACATTATTAAACTTTTTATTACAGTTATGTTTTAAAAAAAAAAATAATGTAGTTTTACATTGGTTTTTAAACAATGTTTTAACAATAATAGTTATTAACAGTTGTACATTATTATTTTATATTGTGAACATTTTTAACATTGTTACATATACTGTAATTTTTTATGAATATATCTGTTTTAACATTTTTTTATTACAAACATTTTTTGATATTGTTTTACATTTTTTGTACATATAATATTAGATTTTAATTAATATTAGTTATATGTGAAATATAAATAATATTAATTATTACATTGATTTATTTAATATAAATATTTTTTATAACATGTATAATTTTTATTAACATTTATTTCACTTAGTACATATTTTTATTAAACATTGAATATAACATGTATATTTATGGAATTATAATAATAATTATTAAATGTTTTATTATAATCATTATTATAATTTTACATTGTAGAAAAAATATAACATAATTTTTAAAACATAAGTAATAATTTGTAGTATTTTTACAAAACATTTTAGTAATGTATTTATCATGTTATAACAGTTTATTAAAGTAATAGATTAATTTTTATTGTTTAAAGCAGCCATATTTGTTTGTAACTTGTATTTTGTAACCGCTCGCGTTTGTTTTAGGTCATTTCTGAGGGGAGAAGCTCGCGGTCGTAAGCTGCGTCGCATGGGGGAAGGTAAGTTTAATTTTCTTTATTTAAACTTTACTTTTAGGTTAATTTGAAGGTAGTAAGGTGCTAGGTAGTGTGTGTACTGTTAGGTTTTTGAAGTTTTGGTGAGTTTTATGTGTAAGTTATGTTTTAACGATATGTCGTCAGTTTGTTTAGCGGCCTATGTTAGAAATGTGTAAATCTGTGAAAATGTGTTTATATATGATGTAAGTAAGGTTTGTATTAGTATTATGTTATAGTTTATGTGTATGTTTGTGTGGGTGGGATTGTTCGTTTTTTTTACAGGTTTTGGTCGTTTGAAGATGCTATGGGAAAAGATTGCATTTTTTTTTTAGTTAAGGAAGTGTGTATTAGTTTTAGTAAACTAATGAATATTTTACACTTCCTTAATTTTTCGCGTTTTCATGGAGCGTTTCTTTTTTTAAATAAATTTTTCTGGATTTTTATGGTTTATCGTTTGTGGAGTTAGGGACAGTGGATTACTTTTGAAACAGTTGGATTTTTCCATTTTTGGGGGGGATTTTTTTGTCCTATTGGTATTATGATATACCTGGATTGATTTACAGCAGTTGGGATTTCGTTTCTTCAGCTACGGAAACAATAAGTCATTTTTATTATTTATTGTGGGAGGGAAATGTTTAAAAAAATGTAGTGTTATTGTGATTTATATTTCTATAAATATACATTATTTGTCAATGTATATATTTGGTTCATTAATGAATATATTTGACAAATTAATAATATGATGGAAATATAAAAATTATATTTATTAGTTTGCTTTCATTTTGGTGATGAGTTTTTGGCTAATTGGAGGATTTTTAAGTTAAAGTAGGCTTTTGGCTATTGTTTCTAGGTATTCTAGGCCTCTAGTTGTTGGATATAGTCTTACTTTATATTGCAAGTATTCAATTCTAGTTTGTTTTGTAAGTTTTGGGCCTATTTGTGTGACAGATTGCTCCATTCTTAGTTGTTGGTAGCTCTGTTCTTTTTGGATAGATAGCAGTAGTTTATGTAGAGTAGGTGGAGTTCTGCCTGTTGTTGCTTGGAAGGCATTATGCCATCCTTCAACAGCATTGTTTGTTTTAGCTTCTTTATTTAATGTGCTGTGCTATACATTCCACCATGGAATGTGGTATTTAGGTTGCCTTCTGTGTCCAGATCTGTGTAGCCTTCCCACCCAGGTATCCTCAAAATAGTCAAGGAGGGGACTTAGTTTTTGTTAATTTTGTTGATAGTATGGACTTTCTATTAATAAGTTGTAGTGTTCGGCTACATCAGTAACTGACGTAGGCTAGTGCTATAAGTTTTTTTATTTGGTATGCAAAGGAACTATTTGTTGCATATTCAACACTTAGGGACCGATTACGATGGCGGACGGACTGGAGTCCATCCACCATGGTGGTGGCGACCGGGACCATCCGCAATACCTGCGGCGGTTCCGCACACCGAATTAGGATGCGACCGCCACCATGGTGGTCGCACCTTGCACTCTTAAAATCGCGGCGGGTGCTGCTGACAGCAGCACCCGCCGCTATGTCAAAAATGCATGTCGTGCATTTCACTGCACTACGTGGCAGGAACAACACGGTGCCTGCCACTTGGTGCAGTGAAATGTCAGGGGGTACCATGGGTACCCCCCCAGTGCACAAACACTGCCACCAACACATTGGGGGCCCGCAACGGGCCCCCGAAACCAATCTCCACCAGCCTTTCAATGGCGGTTTACCCGCCGGGGAAAGGCTGGTGGAAGACCGCATCGTAATTTGGAGGACGGTGCCTGCTAGGCACCGCCAACATTTTACGGATGCAGACCGCTCCGCCAGGTAATCGGAAGGATTGCC
Organism: Calotriton arnoldi; assembly: GCA_963921515.1. Taxonomy (NCBI): domain Eukaryota; kingdom Metazoa; phylum Chordata; class Amphibia; order Caudata; family Salamandridae; genus Calotriton; species Calotriton arnoldi. Next base: position 1,341,280 of record CAWUFW010002693.1, on the reverse strand, counting down.
TGTGGCAGTTTCATGGTGGACGGTCTTTGCATCCGCCGCGGTCGCGGTCTGGATCCCACTGCCATCATAATCTGGCAGTGGGAAAATCGCGGTCCGAAGTGGGAAGGACCGCCACCGCCGGGCTGGCGATGTCAGTCCTTCTGCCATCGTAATCGGCCCCTTAGTATGGATGTTTGGAGGTGTCTCCAAATATATTGAGTAAAATGATAGTAGCAACCCTGAATTGCTGTGTGAGGGCAGGTTTTAATATTGCATTTATCATTGCCTGCTCATAATCAATGATTATTTTTGGGGAAAATAATTATTGGTTTCCTGTTTTATTTTTGACAGTAGTTCAATATAGGTGGAGTTTTGCTTATTTGGAAGTAAAGCGTAGAGAAAAGGGATGTTTGTGTTTTGGTATAGTGCTTGGACAGTATATAATTGATAGAATGGTTTGGGACATATTTTAAAAGTCCCGTCCATCATCCAAGTTTTAGACTGTTGGAATTTTAGTAAATTATTAGCAGTTGCAAAAATAATTATTCTTTTATCCTTTGATTTATTATCACAAAAGAAGAAATTGTTCTTCATTATGTGTAATTGACAGTTCTGGGGGAATTTCTACTTCTTCAAATGTTTTTGGGGCAGGTGTGGTGGTGATAGTAGCTTTTTTCGTTCTAGCTATTGTTCTTTTTAGGGAAGGTATTGAGGGCAATTGGCCAGTAGCATGTTGTGGTATGTTGAGGAGCATTTCCTTAAGTATTTCAGTGGTAGATTTTTCTGACCTAGTGCTAGCTTCCTTTATATTGTCTAAAGCATTTCTAACCTCTATTTCAGTAACGTTAGGGGGGTGGTTATGCTCCCTAACATACAGAACTGTTGTTTCCTTAGTTGTAGCCCTCCCATAACATTTATTAGAATAGTATTTACTACATTTCCAGTTTACTTTCAGGCAAGTTTGCTTTTCTTGGGTATACACATACCCCATGTAACATAGTAAAAACTTTCCTTTTTGTGAAGTTATGAATTGGGCGCCTTCAGTCATTGTGATGTTTCTAATGCTAAGGAAAATGTATATAAAAATTACTAAAAATATTACTGTACTGTTTTATTTATTTATACATATACATTGTCATTTATATACTTACAATGTTGAATTTGAAGTTGTTTTCAATGCTGATGCGCTTTGTTTGCTGTTTGATTTCAGTTTTGATGCTGATATTTCTGTTGGTACAAAGAAAAGTAATTTTAATAATTTTGTTTATTTGTGTAGGAAGTGGGGGGGAAGTTGGGATAAAGTTGGAGTTTAGTTGGGTATTTTAACTAATTGTTTTTGTATAATTTAGTTTGATACTTACTTTATTTCCAAGTCGATTTTTCACAATGTTCTGTAGCTGTTTGGATGTTTTCAGAATTATCTGTAGAGGAGATATAAATTTAAAATATATATATTAATTATTTTGTAAGTATAAATAGTTGTTATAGAAGATTAGCAGTAGCATCAGATTATAAATGTTATTTTACTTACTTTCTGGATTAGGAAATAGAATTTTTTTAATGAAGTCCTGTGTTCTGGCAGCAATCCGACAGAGTTTTACCTTCTTGTTTCTTTTTGGTTTGAGGTGTAAAATAATGAATCATTTTCGTGTCTTTATATAGTGTTTAATTAATAGCTTGCTTAATTTCATTGGTTTATTTTAATAGTGTGTGTATTTCATTGGTTGTAAATTATTGTTTTAATTGTTTTGGTCGTTGCATTCCATATATGGATAACGCTAATTAAGATTCAGTAATTGCATTTTTTTTTTACTGCTTTATTCTATTAAATGTGAATTATATTGTTTTAGATGTTAAATAATATGTGCATTGTTTTATGTATAATATTTAAATAGTTATTAATAGTGTGTTTTTATTATATTTTAGCATAATATATTTAACTCATTTTAAAACAGATTGTATTAGATTTATTTTGTATGTTTTGTATGTTTATTGATAAATATATATTATTTGGGTTAAGTTTTGTATGTTTATAAATATAACGATATTATTGCTGTTTATATTGTTGTTATTGATATTATTGAAATTTTGTATGTTTTTAAACATGTTCGATATTTTTTATAACTATATTTTTGTGTTTGATAATACTGATATCGATGTAAGTGTTTGACGATATTTTGGTGTCGATATTAGTGTATTTTCTTAAATAAGTATATCATGTCGATATTAGTGTGATCGAAATTTTTATGTCGATAATGTGGTAGGTCGATATTGTGTCTTTCGATATTATGTCAGTGATTCTCAGCTACATACACAGTTGATTCACATACACAGAAGTGTCATACAGTTTATGTCATGTGCCCTTCATGTGGCTGGTGCTGCTCCTCCGCCGCCGGGACACGGCGGTGGTCTTGTCATAAGTCCCGTCATGATTAACTCAATGATGGGCAAACGTCCTCAAAATCATGATAACTTGCCATTTTGGCTTGCGCAAAAATTTTAGCAACTCGAAGCTGTTTTTCCACATGCTACTCCTGTTAAAAACACAGGATCCTTACAATGAGTTTACCGAGTGGTATGATTCCCTCTTTAGCTGACTGCACCACCTGGGGGAACGGTATTTGCTTCAGTGTATATACTGTGCTTTGGTACCCCCTCCATGAGTGTTCTACTGAGCGTTCTGAAAAAGGTTCATGATGAACACTGGGCTTTCACAGCCCTAGATTTGGGGACGAAGTTGGTGGGCATGTTCCCTAATGTCTCCGATATGATTCTTGCCAACATTAAGGGTGAAGCAGTCTGCTTGCAAGTACGCCAATGCCTTGCGGCGGTGGTGGAAGTTGGTCGGCAGCGGCAGTTGCCGATTATTATTGCGGATGTGTATACATCATTGGGTCGCAATAATTTGGGGAAAAGACCATTTGCACAGGCCCAGAGTAGGCCCCCTCCTGAAAAGGAGGGTCATCCAGTCTTTCCTAAAAAGGCTTGGAACAAGATACAGCGGCAGCAACAATAGAAGCCTAGCTCACATGCTGGTTCACCACCACCTGATGCTTCTGAACGTAGATATGATTCGTATGACCACTCTAAAATTAAAACACCTGAGAGGTTTCAGGTTCCTGATCCTCGTTCTCCTGGTTTCTTTCAGGAATCGTTAGATCAACAGTTCGGCGGAGGGAGACAACAGGATCGCAGACAAGGCGAGTCCATGCAGATAAGACGTGACCTGAAGCGCCAGTTTAACGTAAAAGTCAAAAAGGAGGACCTACCTCAATATCGTGCCCCGTTTCAGAAGAAAAAAGTTGATGCTTTGACTGCAAAGTATGCCTCAGATGGTGGGAACCCTGCTACTCGACAAGAGTTGGGTGGTAAACCTCCTCGACAGCGCAGCGGAGGTTACCATAGTGCGACAGACACTCCGCCAGCATCTGGAGACGAAAGCAACTGACACTTTTATTACAGTGGAAACAGCTGACACTCGTGTTGCCTCCCCCCCCCGGATAGGCTTTATGAAATAGGCCTCCAAATTGAAGGTGATATTAAACGCATTATTAAGGCAGTCTTTTCAGACAACCTTACTTCTTCATATGATATTCTATTGGTAGAGGTCGATTGGCCTCCCCCATTTGTTCTGGCTTTCTCTAACAGAGAGGATGTTATTCTCCAATGTTTTTCACAATATGTACCCATAGAAACTAAACTTGCTAAAGCTTCGGAGTGGGCGTTAGCCCTGACTCCTGCATTATATCGAAATCAGGCGGGTTGGTACAGGGATTCGCCCAGTACCCAATTAAACATGATGCTAAGGCATCTGTAGGTGAAATTCTTAACCAGTTGGAATATCAGGGTGTTATTGAACCCTGTGTCTCGTCAATGAATAATCCTCTTTGTCCGATATTGAAACTGGATGGTTCATATCGTATAGCTTTGGATTACAGACATTTGAACAGTCACGTTGGTACCTTTGCGATACAGAACACCCTTAGCTCTGCTCTAGTCAACAACATTAATCGAAAGAAATATAAAACTACCTTAGATATTTCCAATGGATTTTTCAGTCACACTTTGGCTCTTGAACGCCGTGACTTGACCGCATTTAGCGCGTTAGGCAATCAGTAAAGATATGCGAGATTGCCTATGGGATATAAGAATAGCCCAGGTGTATTTGTGGTACGCATAGTGTTGATTTTGCATGAGATTGACCCTGATGCCTTCTCGTACGTCAATGACTTATACTTGACGGATGATGAATTACATCAGCATCTCTTGCTTGTGGACCACATTATCACACATTTTGCAAACTTAGGTTACAAATTCAATTTTGCCTTCTTGGCTGTACTTTTTCTTGGTTACGAACTGAATAATGAAGGTAGGGGTTGCCCCCCACTTTCTGGAGAAATGTGCTCAATTGCAACCTCCATCTACACTTAAACAATTGCAATCTTTGCTGGGTTTTTAAATTTCAGGAGGAAGTACATTCCTGATGATGCTCAGCATATCAAACCACTATACGCATTGATACAACCCTCTTTTTCGTCTTCTAGCTGGCTTCCGCAACACACTGCCATTCTTCGGCCTTTGCAGTCTGATCTGCTTGTGACCAACTTCTTGTTAATACAAGAGAACTCTACTAATTTGGTCATAAGGATTGTACCGGGGGCATTAGGTTTTACTTACTTGACTTTCAATGAAGGGGACATGGTCCCCATTGCTTACAAATCGCATTTGTATACTCCAGCAGAGTTGCGTTTTTCCTCTACTGAAAAAATCTTGACCTCTATTCAGATGGCGATTCTAAAGGAACGCTCTCTGGCTCAGGGAAAACGCATTTTCATGGTCTCGCCAGTGCCTGCTTTAGAAGCTGTCACAGAGGCGAGTGTTCCGAATTCTAAGGCTTTACATCCCCGTTGGATTCAATGGGCTAGTTCATTGACATCGGCTGATGTCAATTTTATCTTTGACCATTCTTTACAGACGCAGGAGTTTTTGCAATATGAACATGTTCATCCTCCGCCATTGTCTTTACTTCCTCTTGATCAGTACAAATGTATTATTTACACCGACGGTTCCACTCAACCAGCCCTTGGTTCTAAGCATGCTTATTCAGCAGCCTGTGCAATTGTGGCAGGCACAAATGTTAATGGTGATTTTAAATCCTCCTTGGTACACACACAATCCCTTGGTGACTGTACGGCTCAATTAGATGAGTTACGTGCTTTGGTTTTGGCTTTAGAATTCGCTGGTCCCAAAGTCCCCACCCTTATAGTGTGTGATTCCTTTTACTGTGTACAATCCTTCAATGACAACTTGTTCTACTGGTCCCAAAATAATTATCGTGATTCTAAGGGTAGAGCAATCAAGCATAAAATGCATTCGGGCATGAGTGGCCGCTCTTAAGGAACGTTTGCCACTCACACATGTTATTCACACGTTAGGACATCAGCGTGTGGGAGCACATGCTGTTGATAATTCTATAGCTGATGAGACAGCCAAATCTGCAGTAGCCACATGTTCAGTAGCAGCAGACACTAGGTCTATGACTAAAACTGATGATGAAATTCTGGCGGCTATAGCTGCGACGAAGGAGGGGACTGAGTTCCCCCAAGGTTTCCCTTCACATTACACATATCACTTGTCTTCTGATCAAGTCCTTTTTGTGACTATTCCATCCATTGAGGATTGGCTGATTCCCAGCGAGGACCGCAGACTTTCTTTAATCATTGCCGCACATGCTGGTGTGGCATCTGCCCGGTGTGATTGCGACAATTTTGCTTTTACAGCAACGTTTCTGGTGGCGTGGTTTATATCAGCAAGCCCGCAAATATGTTCTTTCTTGTGACATTTGTCAACAAATTAAGCCTTCTACTGTAGCATGTCCACCACATACTCAACTTTACATCTCTAATCAGCTGTTCACTGCGGTCCTTTGACGTCTGACACTGCTTTTAAACATATCTTGGTTGCAGTGGATTCTTGCACAAGATTCCTTTGGGTTTGGCCGCAATGCAGTGCTGACGCTTGAACTGTTATAAAGGATTTGCGTGTCTTTGTCGGGACATTTGCCTGTGGCCCCGTCAATTCTGACCAAGGTCCGGCTTTTGCCTCTAAGGCTTACCGGGATGCAATGAAGTCTTTGGGGGTGCAGGTGCAATTCTCGTCTCCATATCGGCCTGAGGGCAATTCTGTTGTGGAGCGGATGAACCATGACTTAAATCAATCTTTAACAGCATGGGTATTAGGTACTGGCAGGGACTGGCTGACTCATCTTTATGGAGTCCAACGTGCACTTAATAATCTCCCAAGAATATCTCTGGGTGGGCGGACCCCATACGAATTGCTCATTGGCATTAAAATGTTTGTACCAGACCTTGATGGTCTAGACGTTGTGGCGGCTGCTGCTACGTTTGATGTAGATAACCATTGTGCTAAGTTACAGTATTTACAAAAGACTCCTGACACACTGGCGAAAGTTCATTTACCCTCATACACAGATGCTGCGCAGCTGAATCCTGTTACTGGCTGGCTTACTAAAGTTGGAGATTTGGTCCGAGAGAAATTGGAGAACAAAAAAGAACTTGGTCCTTCATGCCATGCTCCAGTGCCAGTGCTTGGATTGAAGGGTACCAGTACTGTGATTTTACCTCCGCTGCCTGGTCGCAAGGAGAATCGATTAATTTCCATCGAACGTGTCAAATTACACCATATGGCCGATACTGAATAGTATGCCTAGAAACATTCCCCATCAGGATGTTTCGCTGCGTCCTGTGACTTCTGTCTCCCCGACAACTCTGCATCTACAGGAAGGGGAGATGGAGACTTCAATCGACTTGTTGCCTGTTTCACCGTCAACTTCAACCACTGTGGCGCATGAATATGCCTCTCCACCATTTGAGCTTATAGTTGACATTCCTGATACTGAAATCCATTCATCTTCCAATGAAGATCAGCCCCCATTATTTCATCTGGGACCTAGTGGTTATTATATGGACAGAGATAACTTTTCTTTGGATTCATCTTCATCATCTTCCACTGAGGCAGAGCCCCCAACTTGTGTTTGCATTTTCATCTCCTGGTTTAATAGAACTTACCTGATTCCCCCTTGGACATACATCTGGCTGGTGCTCAGTATGGTGTTCCTCTTCATGTGTATTGGTTTTGTGACAGTCTTCTTCCTACTAATAAATGGCCATTACTTACCTGACCGCTCTGCTGTCCACCTGGTAGACGGAGTATTGGCCACCCACACTTCGTCTCATAAAAGGAAACAAAATCAAGCCCTGGTTAATATTTCAGCTTTTCCAGTTGTTGATGGTATAGTTTGGCATAAAGTACCATTCAAAGTCTATGGTCCGACCGAGACCATACAGATTCCATATGTGTTTCGTGTTTCTTTAGGTGATGTCATCATGCCGGGAATACATTCCGATGACTGGGATGTTAACGCAGTTCACTCACTGTTTTCTGATTTAAAATATTATACCTCTTTTGGGACTGAAGATCTGTACTTAAATTCTGCAAATTATGCTGATTTATTCTGGTTTTTTTTATCATTATTTTTTACACAAGTCCAACACTTTAAGACCTCCTTTTAACTATACACAATGGGAGCACTGTCCGACACCATTCCAAGGGGGTTCACAGACACAGAAAAATACATTTGTATATTTTTCCAGTTATAATCTGTCTGACCCACAATCATATTATATTAAATTGAATTCGCCTACACGCAAAAAATTCATGCTGACCCATACTAAATTGGTATATTCTTCATCATTCATTGCCGACTTATCCTTAAAAGGTTATGATTATTGGAAGTACATGATTGATTTAAAATCAATATGGGGTACCAAAGATTGGCAGGTGCAGGGTACTGAATCATTACATTGTGCATGTTTAATCCCATCACAACTGATATTTTTAAATCAGACTGTTCAACAGACTACATGTTTTGGTTTGGCCACTGCAAAAAATGTAAATACTCCATCAATTCCGTCCTTATCTACCTATGACAGTTGGCAGGCACATACTAACTACACTATTGACGAATTGACCGAAATGTTTCACAATGGTACTCTTAACTACTCCAATATTGATCCAATGGGTTGGTTAGTGTGGCCGTTTAATTCCAATGCTTGTCAATTACGCTTTTACAATGCCTCCAGTGGGTTTACGCTCAATAGAGCTGACCCTCGTTTTGCTCATTCTCATACAGTTACTACATATTCCATAGGTAAATTGTGTCAGCAATGGTTAGAACATTCCACACTGTCATCTGTTAAACAACACCTTTCTCTCTTGTCAAGGGACATTGATTTGGCTGATTTCCTTTTGGGTCCGAAATCCCCTGGCTCTAAACGTTTCTTATATGCTGCATATAATGAATTTGGGAAACTGTCCCAGATGGAAGCTGCAGTACGCTTACAGCAAATAGATCAAGATAATTTAGAAAAAGTTCTCGCCGTGGTTTATAACAGTATTAATGCATTATCTTCTCGTATTTACACTTTGGATAGTATTTTTTCATCTGTTATTGACATAGTACAGAATGATGTATCTATATTGTATCATGGTCAAAATTAGTTGCGCTCTGTTATGCAAATTGGTTGGACATTGCAAACGCTGAAAATTTGGGAAAGTGCCATGGGATTACATAAATGCTACTGCCCTGTTTTTGCCATTTAATTTAATTTGACTGATAAACAGAAACTTATGTCAATGAAAGACGCTACATACACAATGGTACACATTGAGAAATTAGAACAGTTACCATTCTCGATAGCGGAGACTGGTTCTTCTGTATGGTTGATACACAGGGTTATCTCATTGCTCATCTCACTGTTTCAGTTTACAGCATGCATGAAACATCACCCGATAGGTAGATATGAGCCCTTTGGGAGTAGTTTTATTCATGCATTATGGTCATTACCCTTTACAATCCGCTGTCAACAAGCGGATAAGGAAGTGTTCTTATCTGCTTGTTAAGGGATCTCGTATATAGTAACTGTTTCACAACGTGTTACATGTTGCAGCAATGTTCTTTTTCCACCCCCACATGAGATTGTAGATAGTTCACTGTGGCCTTCCATTCCAACTTTGAAAACAGATTTCAATAAGCTAAGCAGACTCGAAGCGCTATTGTTTCAACAAGAAGTTGCTCTCACTTCAGCTCGTGAGACCTTCAGATTGCTGGTGGCTAGACCGGCAGGGAGATTCATTCATTGTTGAATACGAATCTCCCACTACATTTTGGAAAAGTAATTCACCAAATATTTAATGCGTCTGATACCGAGGGCCTAGCCCACTTCATTAAATTTGTATGATCCGGCCTTGTAACTTCGTTTCAGACTATTTTTAGTGTGATACCAGCTTTTATTCTTTTTATTTTTTCCAGTGCCTTCGGAGGGTTTCCATTACTGCTCCTTTTAGTTTGCGGTGTGCTTTACTTCTACTACTCCAAAATGGCTGCTTGACCTGTGGTTCTGCCCAGCCGTGACCAATTGTGGCTGTACCGTGAACCAAGGCGGCAACCTTTTGGTTTTATGCCATTGGCAGCACTTAGCATCGGATACAGGCTGACCTTCTGCTACACCTACTTCACCTGTGTGCAACCTGTGTTCTACTGCCGCCAGTGACCCTTTGACTGGGCCCTGGTTGACTGCCTCTCCAATACATCACACGCTGCCCTGGATTATGAACTGTTGATGGGTCTGTTGATAGCCCATGACCAGGACTGTTCCGTAAGTGGGTGCTTGGTGCATGGTTCTATGCTTGAAGCTTTGGTAGGCTTGAGTACCTGTGCTGGTGCGCAGCGCCTCTTGCCACAGAGTTTCATCGAATATCACGCAGGTTGCCCGGAAATGCTCTTGGCAGCACATAGATATGAGGAGCATGTCTGCTCCTACAGCCACTCACATACCCACTCACTCATATCCACAGTTACTCACCCACCCAGTCACTTACCCATATAGCCACTCATACTATCACTCACTCACACACACACCCACTCACACAGATAGTCTCTGACCCATACAGCCACTCCTACAACCATCTCACTCACCCATACAGCAACTCACGCTAGCACTCACTGACCCAAACAGCAACTCACACAGCCACTCACTCACCATGTAGCCACTCATGTATACTCTCACTCATTCATACAGCCACTCACACACCCACTCACCCACCCACACAGTCACTGACACATGCACTTATTCACCTATACAGCCACTCACAATACCACTCACTCACCCATACACCCACTCACGTAGGTACTCTCTCACCCACACAGCCACTCACATAACCATTCACTTACCCATACAGCAACGCACACAAGCACTCACTGACACATGCACTCACTCATACATTCATTGACACACCTTCTCACTCACTCATACAGCCACTCACACATCAATTCATTCACCCACACAGCTACTCACACAGCCACTCACTTACCCATATAGCAACTCACACTAGCAATCACTCACCCATACAGCTACTAACACAGCAACTCACTCACCCATACAGACACTCACACACCCATTCTCTCACCTACACAGCTACTCATACACCTGCTCACTCATCCACATATCTTTTTTTAAACCGTAAAAGGCTCTCTGTCCCTTTCCTTCCTTGCCCTCTTCAAGTTGTTAGAATGGTAAGTCTTCAAATGGTACAACATTGAAGTTGTACCGCAGGATTATTTTTTGCTGGTACCTCTTGAGAGGGTCTTCCCACACCAACTGCATTTTACCCATTTTATGACAGTCTTCAACTCTCCAGAGGGGATCATAAAAAATTCCCATGCAATACTCTGCTTTTTGGGTGCAGGCTCTTCTTCACCAGAGTCTTGGTGTTCCACCTCCTGCTCCTCTGCCTGCTGTGGCACCTCCTGTTGGCATTTTGAAGATAAAAAATGACAATGCAAAAGCTGTATTCAGAATGCTGTACTAAACGTCAGGGCAGCTCCAAAGTATGATCCAAAATGAATGGAAGATTCCAGAACAGAGAAATGGGTGGGGACTTCCTTTGAAGCTTAATGAAAACTGTCTTCTCCAATCAAATCTCTTTCTTACATAGTCACATGATCTTTGTGAATACCGAAGTCATCGCGACTACTGGCATTGTCGAGAAAATTGAAAATACAAATAAAAAGTGCTAACTATTAAAAATGATTACAAAAACAGAAGTTTAAACACTATGGGCCAGATGTAAGATCCGTTTTTGTGTGCGCAAATGGGTTTCGACCCGTTTGCGCATGCACAAACCTACAGGGCCATGTACAAAGCCTATTTAGCGAGTCACAATTTATTTGCGACTCGCTAAATAGGATTTGCGACTCACAATTAGGAAGGGGCGTTCCAAGGGCGTCACTTCCTAATTGCAACTTGCTACCCTATGTAAGAATGTTTTGCGACCGCAATTGTATGCAATTTGCAACCCCATTGAGAATCGCTAACAGTGTCTCTGACACTGTTGTACATGTCATTTTGCGAGTCGCAAATTGCGACTCACAATTGAGCACAATTTGCGACTCGCAAAATTACATGGTCGTACACCTGGCCCTTAGAGCCCGATTCCGATGTCCTGCGGAAGGCACTCCCAGATGTGTCTGGAGGCGAACAGTACAACCGATTCGTATTGGGAGCCAGTTAAACCAAACGATGCAGTACGATGCCCAAAACCCTTTACTCACCGAACGACACGGTCACTCCGATTCCGTCCTCATTGTCCAAATGAAAAGCCTCCGGAAACACAGAAAGGAGTCGTCCAGAGGCATTTCCAAGTCCGATTCCGAACGCCAAAGTACGATGCGAACTTCCCATGCGCCGAATCCGTTGCTACAACCAACACGTCAGAGCAGCCGGAAGGGGAGTATTTCAGCACCGATTCGCGCCACAACATGAATCCTGTGAACGAGATGGTGCAGCCATGAATACGATCGTGCATGTCATTCCCATACTCTACCTCTTCGAGCACTACTACAACCGCAACCGACGCGTTCATCGCAGAAGGTAAGCCCAACATCTACACATACAGAATAACGTAAATACCACATGAAAGATAAAACAACAGAAAGCAGGGTCACAAATACAGCTAAAAGGGGGTGGGAGAATATTACTTGCATTGTGGTGTCAAATAGGTGTTTGGGGCAGCAAATGTGGGTTGTTCAAATACCCACATCAATGTTGAGTCAATATGGGGGGTGGAAAATACCGACAGCAATGTTGAATCAATAAGGGGGTGGCAAATACCCACAGCAATGTTGAGTTAATAAGGGGGGTGGCTAATACCCACAGCAATGTTGAGTAAATAGGGGGTGGCAAATACCCACAGCAATGTTGAATCAATAGAGGGTGGTGGCAGATACCCACAGCAATGTTTGAGTTAATATGGGGGGTGGCAAATACCAACAGCAATGTTGAGTTAATATGGGGGGTGGCTAATACCCACATCAATGTTGAGTTAATCTGGGGGGTGGCTAATACCCACAGCAATGTTGAGTTAATATCAGGGGTGGCAAATACCCACAGCAATGTTGGATCAATAGGGTGGTGGCAAATACCCACAGCAATGTTGAGTAAATAGGGGGGTGGCTAATACCCACAGCAATGGTGACTCAATAGGGGTGGGTGACCAATACCCATAGCAATGTTGAGTCAATAGGGGGTGTCAAATATCCACAGCAATGTTGAGTCAATAGGTGGGGTGGCAAATACTCACAGCAATGTTGAATCAATAGGGGGCTGTCAAATACCTACAGCAATGTTGAGTTAATATGGGGGGTGGCTTATACCCACAGCAATGTTGAGTTAATAGGGGGTGGCAAATACCCACAGGAACGTTGAATCAATAGGGGGGTGGCAAATACCCACAGCAATGTTGATTTAATAGGGGGGTGGCAAATACCCACAGCAATGTTGAATCAATAGGGGGGTTGGCAAATACCCACAGCAATGTTGAATCAATAGGGGGTGGTGCAAATACCCACAGCAATGTTGAATCAATAGGGGGGTTGGCAAATACCCACAGCAATGTTGATTCAATATGCGGGGTGGCAAATACCCACAGCAATGTTGAATCAATAGGGGGTGGCAAATACCCACAGCAATGTTGAGTTAATATGGGGTTGGCTAATACCCACAGCAATGTTGAGTTAATAAGGGGGGTGGCAAATGCCCACAGCAATGTTGAATCAATAGGGGGGGTGGCAAATACCCACAGCAATGTTGAATCAATAGGGGGGGGTGGCAAATACCAACAGCAATGTTGAGTTAATATGGGGGGTGGCTAATACCCACAGCAATGTTGAGTTAATAGGGGGGTGGCAAATACCCACAGCAATGTTGAATCAATAGGGGGTGGTGGCAAATACCCACAGCAATGTTTGAGTTAATATGGGGGGTGGCAAATACCAACAGCAATGTTGAGTTAATATGGGGGGTGGCTAATACCCACATCAATGTTGAGTTAATCTGGGGGGTGGCTAATACCCACAGCAATGTTGAGTTAATATCGGGGGTGGCAAATACCCACAGCAATGTTGAATCAATAGGGGGGTGGCAAATACCCACAGCAATGTTGAGTAAATAGGGGGTGGCTAATACCCACAGCAATGTTGACTAAATAGGGGTGGGTGACCAATACCCATAGCAATGTTGAGTCAATAGGGGGTGGCAAATATCCACAGCAATGTTGAGTCAATAGGTGGGGTGGCAAATACCCACAGCAATGTTGAATCAATAGGGGGCTGTCAAATACCTACAGCAATGTTGAGTTAATATGGGGGGTGGCTTATACCCACAGAAATGTTGAGTTAATAGGGGGTGACAAATACCCACAGCAACGTTGAATCAATAGGGGGGTGGCAAATACCCACAGCAATGTTGATTTAATAGGGGGGTGGCAAATACCCACAGCAATGTTGAATCAATAGGGGGGTTGGCAAATACCCACAGCAATGTTGAATCAATAGGGGGTGGTCCAAATACCCACAGCAATGTTGAATCAATAGGGGGGTTGGCAAATACCCACAGCAATGTTGAGTCAATATGCGGGGTGGCAAATACCCACAGCAGTGTTGAATCAATAGGGGGGTGGCAAATACCCACAGCAATGTTGAGTTAATATGGGGGTGGCTAATACCCACAGCAATGTTGAGTTAATAAGGGGGTTGGCAAATACCCACAGCAATGTTGAATCACTAGGGGGGGTGGCAAATACCCACAGCAATGTTGAATCAATAGGGGGTTGGCAAATACCCACAGCAATGTTGAGTGAATATGGGGTGTGGCTAATACCCACAGCAATGTTGAGTTAATAGGGGGTGGCAAATACCCACAGCAATGTTGAATCAATAGGTTGGATGGCAAATAACACAGCAATGTTGAGTTAATAGAGGGTGGCAAATACCCACAGCCATGTTGAATCAATAGGGGGGGTGGCAAATACCCACAGCAATGTTGAATCAATAGGGGGTGGTAGCAAATACCCACAGCAATGTTGAATCAATTGGAGGGTGGCAAATACCCACAGCAATGTTGAGTCAATATGTGGGGTGGCAAATACCCACAGCAATGTTGAATCAATAGGGGGGTGGCAAATACCCACGACAATATAGAAGCAAATTTGTGGTTTGGTGGGGAATACACCATATGTGTAAATGCATATCTGGGGTTGGGGAAAATACCCCATACATGAAGATGCATATCTGGGTTTGGGGGGAAATACCCCCATACATGAAGATGCATGTCTGGGTTTGGGGGGAAATACCCCCATACATGAAGATGCATATCTGGGTTTGAGGGGAAATACCCCCATACATGAAGATGCATATCTGGGGTTGGGGGAAATACCCCCATACATGAAGATGCATACCTGGGGTTGGGGGGAAATACCCCCATACACGAAGATGCATATCTGGGGTTGATGTGGAAATTAAAGCAAGAAATATGTACATGAACAATGTAACTTATGATCAAACCAAATTCCTAAATCAGTACATGTGGATTACATGCTGCAGGAATGTCCACATAAACAATCTCACAGGTTATTTTCAATGAAAGGCATTCACCCACTGTTGCAGCAAAAGTAACTGTCAACTTTGAGAAATGGGTAGAGTGGAGATACAGGTGCACCAGGGTCACCTGTGGGCCATGGTTAGGTGGGCCTTCACAGACCACACCAATGGACTTACACACTTACACAGTCCCCACCAGGCTACTGCAACATTAGAACACAATTTACATGGATCACCAGCTGCACTGTGAATAGAGGCTGGGGGAAAGCCTTTGTGGCAGAACCAACATGGTGCACTGCCTTACATGCCTTGACAGAGGTAGTGTCATGTCCAACACACAAACATCACTATCAGGTCATGCCAGGTGCAGGGATTTGGCGTTCAATGTAGGGTCCTTGCAGGGAGGCAAGTCACAACTGGACAGTATGACCTACATACCACAACCTTGATCAGCAGCATTGTTCATTTCACCACAAAACCTTTGTCCAGTAAAAGCACAGAGTCCAGGTTCAAGAGATGATCACAGATTGTGTGCCAATTACTTTCAGAGGGCCTGAGCATCATTGAGATCACAATCCGAACATGGGTCCATAGCATGTTGTGTATGTATAATGAGGGAATTTCGTCATCAGGTAGTTACAGTCAGCACGCTAAATACTAGGGGAATAGCACATTTGACGCTGCCCTAGGAATTCGAAAAAACACACATACGTGTGTATCACATAGTGAATGCATAAGTCCACCACAACACACACAAAAACATCGCAGTACAACACCACTCCAATGTACTAACAAAAGTAAGACATTGTGATGCATCTGGGTACAGGAACGCACAGAGGATATCAGCACAGACAGCACACATGTCCACAGACACAGCCACTCAGTACTGCGTTCAGTGTCTCAACAACAACAACAACACAGAAGTGGTTGTGTCACAGTTGTCACTGATGTATTTAGAGTCTTAAACAATATTGTATTTAGAAAGAAGCATGGGCCAACATAAATGTAGGATAGTGTCCCCATGTGTGGACTGGTACCGCTGAACACAAATACCAATCTGCATGTGTCTACGGACATCTTTTGCGAATGTCATTCGCAGCCAATTTCCATCTAGCCTCTCAATCTGTAGTGTATGCCGGAAATGAATAATCTCATTTGGAATGTGCAGATTGTGTCCTGTAAAGTAGTATGAGTATGCATGAGTCACAGGAGGTAGGATCCACAAACAGTGTTGGTGTGGCTGGTGCACAGCTCATTGATTAAGATAAGCTGCCAGCACGGGTGAGGATGCTGGGGTGGTGACTCAATCTGTGGATCAAAAACACAAGTCACTTAGTCATGCTGAAGCCAGGAAATATATGTACATCTTATGAGGATGAGAGACATGTGCCGAATTAAGTCCGCTTTGTCCACATTTGTCACTGAAACAATGTCCAAAACTATCCATTAAAACATCAAGGACACTTTCAACAAACAAATATTTGCATCAAGCCATTACTCGGTATTAAATGTGCACAATGTGAGCACTCATCGACACACACAAGGGCGTCCCTTGCTAAACCAGATCAGAGGCAACAATAGTTGTGAGAATGATAAATATAATGGAAATGAGTGTACTGTTCCAGTGTCAAATGTGTGTTTGTTCACAGTGGCATGTTTTTTTCCTCAGCACAACCACAGACATCATCACAATGACCATCTCCCTTGGTGTCACCATACCTCAGACATTCAAAGTCACAATGCCAGCAATAACCATGCAAGTGTAGTGTACTGGCAAGTCTAGGTATGCGTACCTGGGCTACTCTTACCCCAGGTAGAACAACAAAACACATTTATTACGTGGACATTGAGGAAGCTGTACCCCTCAAAGGAAGGGATTGTCATCCATTGTTCATGCTTCATGACATTGCAAATGTAGCAATCACCACATCCATCCCTGGGCACTTTCAACGGCCAATAATGACCAATTAATGAGTACAAATACCTACAAAGGGTGAAATGCCACTTATGCCAACACACAACTCACACAAGGCAAGGCTAGGTGAGGAAACTTTTCCACTGATGCCGATAGGTTTAGCATATGACAGTGTACTCAAAGTGGGCATTCACACAATCAGAGATGAAAATCCATTGGCAGACATCAAGCTGTAGACAACACATTCCACATCTACATATTCACTTTGACAACTAAATTTGACTACAAACATACACAAAATCTAACAATATGCACACATTACCTCGTGGTCTGCATAAAAGATACTTGTGCAGGTATGACCCCTCTCACATCCACCACAAAGTACATGCTCAACTTTAAACACTAGCAAACACACAAGCATGTCATAAGCCACATATGCTGCAGTTATTTGGAAAAACATGTTTGGTCCGCAAGCTGCAGCCTTGTACTCCAACTGTTCAAACACAGTTTTCACAAGCTCAGTCATGTGCTCCCCTACTCACAAACACACATATATGCACAGCACTACTCATCATCACTATGTACACAACTCACACATACATGACATGCACACTATGTACTGTACTCATCACATCAGCAGACAACAGACTTTACATGTAAAAATGACCACGCTCATCACCATAAGCACCCTCTGCAATGTATTAGGAATGCACTCATATTACAACATGCAGCATCATTGCCCACTCTGACATGCAAACTTAATACATTACCACTTCTGACAACAAGACACTTACATTGCTCAATGGATATGTCCCCAGCAAGTCAAATATCATCTCACACACACCCTACTCTGCTTAAGTTACCCAGATTGTCATTTCTACAACACATGCGTACACAGATGCTAGAACAACATACATCAACTATATGACACTACACATTTCACATTTCTGCAGACTACAGTACACAACTGGCGTATACTCTTCACATGCACATAAACCCTTTGGCACAAAGGATAGGTTGAACGTTGTCTCACTGTGGCACTGTCACATCCACATGTTACTTACATGACCTATAACACCATTGACTATTGAACATCAACAACAATCATCACTCATTTGTCGATGCTGGGTCACAGTCATCCCTCACTGTAGACACACTGACTACAGATCACCACCTGCCAAAATACAACCTTGTCTAAGTGCTTCAACACCTATCCCATCTACCCATTCATATCATACCTTGCACAAGATTAAAACTGTTGCATACTTGGAATCACATAATTGTATCAGTAAACCCTCACATAGGGTGAATGTGGATACCTCATGTCCCCTACACAAGATCTGCCTATGCATTCAAATCATACCTTACACCCTCTGACAACCACTAAATTTGTCCTGCCAGCATGACGTATGTATCTACACTCACACCAATACCTTAAATACTAGTCACTCTTACCTTAACCCTTGTGCAAGCAAGCTCAGCACATGCAACATGAACGACTGATCATACATCTGCAATCAAAATGCATATATCCATCAACACAACCTTACATGTGTGGCAACTAAGAGCATGGTGGAGACTCAAAATCTGTGAGCATCTGCACAGTAGACAGTCACACATCCTTTCTGTGCACTCACTGTACACTTGCCTCACCACATGTACCACCTGCCAAGTCAACTGACATCACAGCACTCATAATACAGCGTTGTGTGACATGGAACACCATCAATGTAGCTCATATCAACACCCTTGTCAGTCATTCTCAAAATACATATGACACACAATTCATATGCTCAACTGCGACTAGTGTGTGATCGCAAAGTGCAATCCAAGCTGAGATAATGCATAAACAACATACTTGCAATGTCACCTACCAAAAGCAGGATGGCATGAACATCAGCTAAATAGGTGATCAATAGACTATAAAGAAAACATACCCCTTGCCTAACAAAAACTCCATGCTATTATTTGAGCTCAGTAGAAGCAAATGGTTGGAAGACTGTGAGAATACTGCTCAGCTTAAACTCACCATGTGCTCAGTAAATGCACATGATGTATTCACAGCCATTAATGCTTTTTGCCCACAGTGGCATCACACCTGGAGCAAGGTTTACCTTGCCACTATTCTACAAGATCTGCAGAAGACACATACATCGATTCAACGCGTGTAAGTCAGATACAATTCCAGTCAAATCAATTTGAGTACATGGGTGTGTGCTAAGTCACAGCCATGCAGTCAACAGCCATATGTATCCAGCTGAATAGATGAGACAGGTGCCTATATGCACACCGGAAACATATTCAGCATGCTTCACCTACCCTGTTGCACTTTGAGACACTTGCAATATGTTGACAACTGAAAGCATGACCTATGTGTAAGTGTGCTTAAAAATGAGAAGGTTTGTAACTTCATGTCACACTATGATCCAAAACTCAAGTTGGCAATGACACCCATGAAATGCAGGCCCAACATTTTAAAATACATTCTGTCAAAGTGCCCAAACTCCATGTAACATCTGCAATCCATGCCATACTAACATAATTGTACATATAAACAACCAATTCCACATGTTATACAGTTGACTCTGAAACAAGTTGTTAGCCACAAAAATTCGTAAAGAAAAATAAAACATGCTTTATTCAGCCTCCAATAAAAAATCTATTAATAGCAAAAGGCCATTGGCCAGTCCATAAATGTCAATTGTCCAGATGAGCTTGGAACATCATGCCCATCTAGTCTTGCCTGCACAATTCCTGCAAGGGGACACCTCCCCTGGGAGGGGCATCTTGGGGGCATGCCAGGCACCAAAGGGGACAAACTATTGGGGACTGTGTTGTGTTTTGGGAGGGATGTGATCAGGAGGGGTGTCAGAGTCCACTGCAGTGGTAGGGTCTGATGGCAGGGGTGGGACTCCACTGCAGTGGTTGGATCTGATTGTGAGAGGGATGCAGCTGTAATGCGATGGTCAGTTGGAGCTGGGGATGGGGTGACCTTGACTAATATAGGGATCTTATTTTTTTTGAGGGGTGTGTCTGAAATGGGGAGGGGAGAGGTCTTTTTGGTGGGGGCTTTAGTCAATTTAGATGTACAGGGCTTGTCTGGGGATTTATGGGGTGTAGGAGTGGATGTTTTTGATTTGGACCGGAGGGATTTTCAGCTGGGAGTTGTTGCCTTCTGTTCCTTCTCAGGGGGGGGGTTGCAGATGCTACTGGTGTGTCATCCTGGAGGTACTTCCTCTTCTTAGGAGGGGGTGTATGTTTGGGGAGGTAAGAAAACAATGGGAACAAGGAGTGGAGCCTGGCCTGGGGGGGTACAGGAGAGGAAAGGGTAGGGGTTGTGGAGGCAGAGGGTTGTGAGGTATGCAGAGTGTCACTGGATGCATGTGTGTCGGGTGATGTCACTTCCTTTGGTGAGAGTGTGCTATCTGTAGCATGAGTGTGCTTGTGTGTGGTTTGCAACTTCTGTCCGTGTGTTTGTGTGCTGCGTGTGGATGTTGCAGTGTGTGAATGTGTGTTTGTATGTGCTTGGGTCTGGGAGGGTAGTTGGGACAGTGGATGAGGAAGAGGTAGGAGGGGGGAGGTACTGCTGGAGGAGAGAAAGTGCTGCTGTCAGTGTTGAGGCCATAGCCTGATTTGATCTCTGTAGGGCAGACATGTTTGAGTGAATGCCATCCATGTATGATGACATGTCTGTCAAAAGAGTCGTGTGTGAATGGAGGACACTAGCATCGATGTCTGCCCCACAGAGATCTGCCTCAGGAGGTCATTGGTCTCAACACTGAGGGCAGCAGGGGAGACAGGTGCAGTGGGTGAGGTGCCTGGCCCAAAGGAGAGTTTGCCCCTGCCATGGGTGCGGCCACGGACACTGCAACTGGGAGCAGCTGGGAGGGTGTAGATGGTAGTGGTGGTGAAAGTGGACTCTGATGTTGTTGATGCAGTCTCTGTGTCCCCCACCACCACATGGGAGTCCTCACCGGAGCTGTGATCAGAATTAGGCCTGGGCGGTGAACTTCGCTCCATTCACGGAGTTTGCAGAGTTTTCTGCACTCCGCACTCCGCGGAGCTTGCGGAGTGCAGAAAACTCCGCTTCGCGATGTGCAGCAGAGTTTTTTCCCCGCTCCCGATCGGTAAGTTCGCAATCACAAACGGTAAGTTCGCGAGCGCGAGCAGCCGCTCGGGTAGAATTTCCACCCGAGCGGCAGGAATACCAGCACAAACTGCAGTTCACAATGCACTCCGCCACTCGCGGAACTTCGCGGAGTTTTTTTGTAACTTCGCGGAGTTCAGCATAGCAACACTCTGCGAACTACGCCCAGGCCTCATCAGAATCTGAAGCTGCAGATAGTGTTGCAGATCCACTGCCTATGAGACTCCCCTCACCCTCTCCATCACTGGGTCCCCCCCTCCGATGACTCTTCACTGGACCCAATTTGACGTTCTGCTCCCACAACATCCGTGGCACTGTCTCCTCCTGTGGCCGCAGATGATGCTGTGACCATGAAAGACAAAGATTTCCATGAGTCATCCATCTAGTTGACACATAGTTAACATCACAGATGTTCCGAGATATCAGACATCACATTAAGTTGTGCTATTAGCGCATGCTGATTAACAGAATTGGTACTTGTTACTCTGCCACTTTCACATTGCTCAAACACACATGATGTGATCAGCAACATTGTGTGTATCAACATCAAAGTACAGAACCAGAAGGTTCACTAATGGAGTCTGTGGCAGGGAATGTTTTGTCTTGTGCTTATGCCAGACTTGTGTACTGACATTACTGTCTCCTATACTGCAAGTGAGTAGACCCATCA
This sequence comes from Calotriton arnoldi, assembly GCA_963921515.1. Taxonomy (NCBI): domain Eukaryota; kingdom Metazoa; phylum Chordata; class Amphibia; order Caudata; family Salamandridae; genus Calotriton; species Calotriton arnoldi. Next base: position 1,319,553 of record CAWUFW010002693.1, on the reverse strand, counting down.
AAAGGGGAATGTGAATCTCATATTTAATTGAGACATGGTACACATTCTGCAATCCTTAGTCATCTAATGTTGAACTATTGGCTCATATGTCATGGCTCACATGTCTACCTTTTCAAACATGCACAATGCATACTCATTGCAAGAGTCGTGTTACACAGTTCACAGTGATTGATAACGTGTTCATTAGCTTTGCTTATCCAATGTCAGTTCACACATATGAGTGTCTTCCTGTAGACACCAAGGAAGTACGCATGGATGAGCTGACAGCCATGTAGCACACTGTCCTGTGTCTTTTATGCATGGTGTCATGTAGCAGAATCATAAAGAATTGATTGTTCAAAAAATCAAGCTTCATATATGTAATAATTGGTCTACAAACTTCCACATCTAATAACTGAAGCTTCACAATCCTTCATGCGGAACACCATTCCACTGACACATCTGGGTGCAATGACTGTAGGGACTCTAGTAACTGAACCCATTTCTAGCACGAGTACAGTCAACACTGTTGAACAATCTTGGAACAACAAGTACATTTGTATGGACAAAGTCTGACTGTCCCTCCCTTTCATTACACAGTATGCACACTTTGTACTGCTAATATTGCTCATGTCTAACAACTCATGTGGGTAACAAACTTAACTTATGTGCAAATTTCAATTCTGAGAATCAGACAGTGATACCCAAAAAACTAGTTTAGGAAGCAATCAAGTAGAAGCATTCAAGACCATTAACACACATGTGAAATGTTGAGGCTGTGTACTTCACATCATACCTGACAAATGCTGCCATGTTGCGATCAGTGACAACCTGTGTTTGAGACTGAATGGCTTGTGATTTAACCATCACGAACTCCTACATATGGACTCACTCTTTCGAATGTTGTTTGTGGATTTTTAGAAGACATCATGTGTCAGGTCATTGTGACAAGTGACCAGAGTTACCCTAGCTGTGACTGTCCCATGGGATACATAAGATCACAATTAGCTGCATGTCTGGGGAGAAAACATTTGCACACTGACCAAGCCAAACCAATCTAGGCCTCAACATGGACAAATCATTCAGCCAAAATGTTAAGCATGTGTTTTCCACATTTGAAATCTCCTATTACAACATACTTTAATGATTTGTTTAGACCACTCTGAGAACAGGATCACACACATGAGAATGTGCAGACACTTGTCAAGCTATGGGATTCATTCTGAAACTCATACTCACGTCTTGTGAAAATTACAAAGCACACATTTGCAGGTCACTACTGTTACAATCCCTGAACTTGACTCACTCACATGTCCCTGATGAATGAGGCATTACCTGTCATCTATGGATCCATCAGCATTGTCATCTTGTGAAAATGATTACACGTTTGTGAGACTAACGACCTGTGAAAGTGCCATCAAGCTCAGACCTTGCCATTGTGGCTACCAGAGGATGTTGTCACAGCAGCAGAGAGATGGGGAGGTGCAGGAATGAAGCAGGTAGTGCAGGCAAGTGAAGTCTCTAGGGAACAGACAGACTTATATCTGAACAGCAGAGGCGGTCTCAAATCCATGCTTCAAAAGTGATAGGTTTGCGTTGGTCGCATTGTACGAATCGGTCCAATGCATAACATTGCTTGCAAACTACGCCTACCGCGACATTCAAAAATTCATCATCGCACCACAATTGACTTTGATACATTAGTGATGGGAGGTAACCGAGTCAGTTTTCACGCGCTGAAGACATGAGTCCAAATGTGCGTCGCTCACCATAGCAACCAACAGCCAATGACTGTCACCGAATCGTTTCGGATGCGGATACTGCATCCTTTGAATACTCAACCGCGTCTTTCACCATAACAACCAATGGCTGTGACGGAATCATTCCGGATGCTGCTAATGCGTCCTTTGAATACTCACCCGCGTCTTTCACCATAACAAAAAATGGCTGTCACTGAATCGTTTTGGATGCGGATAATGCATCCTTTGAATACTCACCCGCGTCTTTCACCATAACAACCAATGGCTGTGACGGAATCGTTCCGGATGCGGCTACCGCGTCCTTTGAATACTCACCCGTGTCTATCACCATAACAGCCAATGGCTGTGACCAAATCGTTGCGGATGCGGCCACCGCGTTCTTTGAATAATCGGTCGTCAGAGCACACACTGCTGTGATTGATGTGTTTTTGTACAGTACATGTGTGGATGCACATTATAAATGATAAAAGTGACCATTACATGGATAAGACACACTCTCATGAGGAGCTAACCTTAAGGTGCACATGACACACTGTTTTATTGGCATCTACAAGCATGTCAGGATTAGTAATCCAGTTATCTGCATTATATTGGTCACAGTGCCCATTATTTTAGGTGTGGATGTACATGTGTGTTCTTGCATTGTCACTGCATTTGTGTACTGTATGACCCATTGTACAATTGTTGTAATCTCAGACTGTAGCTGTCTGCTGTGTAAGTAATGGCTAAGTCTTTTACCAATGGATGAATGGACAGTGAAATCATTCTGCATCTTCAGCTTGTTTGTGTAATGTGGATTACTAGTCTATCTGTGTGCCCCAAACTGCAGTGTATGGTGTTGTTACATATTTTAGCATCCTCAACATTGAAATAGTCTGTGTATGTGATTGTATGTGTAATGTAGATATAACTAAGGGACAGTGTCCAACCTGGGACAGTGGTGGGCATGACTGAGTATGTGAGATGATGTGTATATCAGGTGTATCATATCTCTTGCATTACATGTTCCTATTTGGTCTACCTATTGCACATGTAATTGTTCTCACAAACATTAAAGTACCATATTTTTACTGTGGATCCTGGGAATATGTGATGTTTGCAGATATGCATGATGTGAGTCTTACACTACCCCACTATAATTGCTGTGTCACCATACCTTGTTAAAATGTCTGTGTAGGGTACTGATGCTGTGAGATGTATCTAAGGGCATATTTTATCATTGAGATCTGGTTTTGAAATGATCTGTAGCTTCAGTTGTGTTCATATTTCATGTTCTGTTTGTCTCTAAGCATGTTGCTTGGTACATTGTGACCTGACACCATCTGTGTTTACACTCTACACATAGGTATCGCAGATGACCTGCAGTCCACAGGCCCTTTCAAGACCTGGCAACCATGGAAGAATGTGACACCATCAGGAAGTACAGCTTCACAAGGGCAATCATTAAAGACTTGACTGCACAGTTGTCACCTTATCTGCCGCCAGGTTGGCCATATCCAACTGCACTGACACCCAAAGTGAAGGTTATGGCAGCTTCCCATTTTTTTTCCATCGCTACATTTCAATTGACAGTGGCAACATCTGCAAGATGTTTTGGGGGCATTGTTGCGTTACCTGTGCCAATACATTAAGTTCCCAACATGGGATGAATACCCAATATAATTGGCTCCATTGATGGCACCCACGTTGGATTGGTGCCACCACAGGCTACTGAGGTAGTGTATCGCAACCGCAAACATTACCACTCAATTAATGTCCAGGTGGTATGTTTGGCGGACATGTCCATCTCACACGTCTGTGGACGTTTCCCTGGATCTGCACATGGCGTGTACATCATGAGGAACAGTGCCATCCCCCGTTTGATGTCACAGCCACAACCTGACCGTGCCTGGCTTGTTGGTAGGTGATGTTAAATGTGTGTGCTGTGTTGTGTGTAGATTGTATATCAGATAATGCTCTATTAACCAACAACTGAATCTATTTTTCTGTTTTCAGTGTAGGAGACTCTGGGTACCCCAACCAACCTTGGTTGCTGACCCTACTCCGTAACCCAGTAACCCCTGCCAAAATGCGTTATAATGAGGCCCATGGTAGGAGCCGGAGAGTCATTGAGCGGTGTTTTGGCCTCCTGAAGACAAGATTCCACTGTCTCGTTTGGGCGGGAGGAGCCCTACAATATGCACCATTGAAGGTGTGCAACATTATCACTGCTTGCTGCATGGTCCACAACCTGCCTATACGGAGGGAAATTCCACTCATACAGGACAATGGAGAGCAGCATCCGCCAGCGAGGGAGGATCCTGGACTGGGACATGACGACAGTGGGGATGATGATGTCATGGATTTGAGACAACAGCTTATCACCAACTTCTTCACATGAGTGTAGGTATGCAATGGAAGTAGGGAACTTGCCCCAAGTGTTTGTTGTTGTGTTGCTGGCGCACACTGTGTATGTATGTTTGTGAGTGTATGAAAATTGACATGATGTTAGTTGTTTGATAAGTGTTTGTGAGATGGAAAAGTTGAGATGTACAGTGTTACTGTGAATCATATGTAGTGTCCACACTGAAAATCTTGTGCTTCAGCTGATATTGTTGTCAAAAGTGTGAAGCTTAGTCCTGTGGGCCTAACTCTGTTCTATGTTTCTCCTTACCAGGGTACTTTGCCGTGTCAACCATGCAAGTTGTGACCTCACCAGACACCTGAGGCTGTGACCCATTCCAACATTGGACTTGTTTGTAAATCCATGGCACACACTTCCTTTTGGACTGATGGACATTTTTCTTCACTTTACAGCATTTTCTTCGTGTGTGCTGTCCATTGAAATTGGGATAATGCGCCAGGTTGTGTCAGGGAAATAAACCTAGGATACACAATGATTTGTGCCTTGTGTGTTTTTACACATCCCAAGGTTATATTTAAACAGAACATGCTCCATGATGCACTGGTTTGCTAAATATGTTTGTTTATTGTGTTTGAAAATGGTGCTAGTATCTTAAGCAATGTACTTGCACTGCATCTGTAACATGTCGTACGGGTTGGTCCATGACCTGGTTGTGTCAATCTATCATGCTGTGACAATGTACATATACTCACAAGACAGTAATGTACTCCTTCAAAGTGATGTGTTACCAATGCTGTGCACATTTTTTCTTTGACTTTTTAAACATCATTACAGTTAATACATTTGTTATTCCAAGTAACGACATGACCACTTTTTGGGTGCAGAGGGCTTTATTTTAGTGCATAATGTGAAGATATCTGTCCACATCATGGTGATGTCGACAACAAAAAACATTTAGAGAAGTGCAGATAGGAGTTGGTAGTGTTTGTAGATGAGGTATTCCAAAGTAGATGCATAGTTATTTGAGTCAATAGTCCAACTTAGACCCTCCAGCTAATGTGGGAGAGTTCTGTGACAGTCAACAAAGTGAATGTTTGGCACAAAATGGAGGATATCAGGAGCAGAGAGTCACTTCCTGGGGGTGATGAGTAGACATCTGTCTCTCACCGTTGCTTCTTTGGACAACCGACTCCACTTTTTTACGGGGTACCCTCAGGTGCAGGCAGCTGCTGTGCAGGGGGCTCTCTGCCAGAGTCCACATCCCTCCCTGTGTCTGTTGCAGATTTTGTGGCAGTGGATGTGGTAGGCACACAGGGATGTATGGATATGTTGGTGGCAATCTTGCGGAGGGAGGTGGCAATGTCCCTGTACACCGCAGTCTGTTCATCCATTTTTGACATAAACATGTCCAGTTTTTCATTTTGGTATGCCAGCTGCTGTTTCATAGTTCTGAGGATCCCTATGACCTGGCTCATCTCTCCTTGTGAATCCTCATTTGCATTGAGGATTCTGGAGAGGTTTTGTGTCTCCACATCAGCAACACCAGCTGCATGATGTTGCTGATCCCCACAACACCTCCCGCCACCCCTACCCACCCGAGCAGGACCAGTTGGTGCTGGCACAGTCAACACGGAGCCTCCTTCATCGTTGGTGTTGTTGGGCAACTCCAGAGTGCCCCGTGTTGCTTTGCTGTTGGTGGTCTCCTGGGATGCTGCGTCCATGCAGGTATGGGTCAGCTGGGTGTTGGCAGCTGAGGCAGGAGTGGTCGCAGAGGATCGGGGTTTTTCCACCACTGGTGCTGTGGGGTGACCCATACCAGGAGGGCCAGGTCTGGCGATGTCGTCCGAAGAATGATGAGAGTCATCAACGCCGGAGGGCTCCTGGTTGACCGGAGTCTGGGCCTGGCTGTCCTGGTTGGTTCCAGTGGTGTCCTAGCTGGACCGGTAGGTTCAAACATAACACAATGACTGCTGTGAATGTCCACTGCCCCACAAATCATACACATTACATGGGCTACCAAAGCTCATGATGAGTTACTGTAAATAGATTGGACTCCTTCATCCATGATACACACCAATTTTTTGTGATGCCTATGTTTTTGGGACAAGAGGGGTATTGATGGACATGTGCAGGTATGTGCATTGATGGGCCTGTTGTGTTTAGCTCACATTACATGTCGGAAGAAATTGACTGGTTATTGACACCCTATGAATGACAGAGGTGTGTTTAGGTTGTCCGCATCTTTACTTTCACAGTGAGATACATACACTTTCTCTCCCTTTGTGGGTATTTTTTTTGGCCTGTCTACTGGTCTTAGTGCATGTCTTTATCAGTCACATTGGTGTGGCTGGCTACACACTCACATTCTATTAACCTTAGACAGAAAAGTTGTGGGAATGAAGTGATTGAGGTGCTTCTTGTTTTCATCTCATTCTACACATGTGAATGTCTGTGAGTAGGAAAAATGAGTGACTGATTAACTTTGTGGCTACACAGATATTGTACTTTGTACATTGACTCCATGGTCAAATGATTTCACAAACTTAGCTTTGTGCAATTATGTGGCAAAGAAATATGATAAACTGATCTTTGAGTGCTTGTTCTATATTTGTGAAACTTACACCCCTCCTCCCACCCAGCACCACCAGGCCACAGGAAAGTTTGTTGTTCAGCCAATGTTTGTAAGAGTATTTGAGAGATATTTGTCTATGTTGGCTGGTCTTTGTGGCACATAGGCAAATGTGGCAGTTGTGATAGGTTCAGACAACATTCCCCAGTGTCTGCCATCTTGCTAGTACACATGGACTCGCTGTGAGATAGACATAGCCCGTGATGAAGTGGTTGTGCTGTGTGTGTAGAAGTGTTTGCTGTTCTTCCAAGTCCCAGCAGGGTCAGTCATATATACACCTTCCTGCCCAGTGATAACAGGCCAACAGGACATGATCTTAGCTCACAGTGTGTCAGAATGTCATGGCCAGCTGTCTGGCACTGGGACCTGGTTTCTGACTTGGAGACAACTTGCCTCATGGCCTTGTGCACCAAACTGCATGCCCCAGTCTCTGCCATTTCATTTTTTGGGTGTCCACTCACTGTCAGGAAATCACGGTTCTTGTATGTCTGATTCTGTGGATGAGTGTTTACAATGGCCAGACATCCCATCAGGCCCTGTACTACGCACACTCTTTCCTGCATGCAAATGCAGCACCCCTGGAACTATGCTTTCCCGACAGTGGGTGGATGTGTACTGACGAAGCTGGCTGACACAGGTGCCTGGTGTTTTGAGCACAAGTCACTGTTGGCATTTGTTGTAAAGTCAGACACCAGTGCCCAGTGTAATGCATCCTGCTAGTAAATTCTAAATCACTGTGTGTACGCTTAGTTCCTGTGGGTCTGTTTGTGATGTTAGTGAAGGTGTATGTTATCCAGTGCCTGATGTTATTTGTAGGATTTTGAAATACTCCTCGTCCCACCAGACCAGCTAAGACCTCTGAGACTATGGCTAAGTGGCAGTGATGGTAAGCATTCTGACAAGGATGCAGAGACTGGTGCATGGTGTTAAACGTGAATCCAAATCCCAACAAAGGGCTTGTGCCAAAACACCATGCACCAGTGTCAGGCATCTCGCTGTTGCACTTCCATTCACTGTCAGGTAGTGAAGGAAGTGGCCCAATTAGGGTCACCCGGGCCACTCACGACCACCTCTTAGCCTTCCATACCAAACGAAGAGTCGGTCAGACAATAGAGAATACAAACCAATATCGCTGAAGGCACGCCAAAGGCAAGCCCGTCTGCGCCCGTCCGCGCCAGATCGTCGCCAGACGCCAGAGATGCTGCCGGTTCCGTGGGGGTTATGCAGACATATTCCTGTAGAGACCTGCTAGCTGTTAGAAAACTGGTGAGCATTTGCAGTCACCCTTCTTGCGGTCTGCCTGAGGGCCCGTTCTGCTGCAAAAATTGCGGATTTGATTCCTGGGCCACGACACCACCACACACTCCCCCTTTCCTCTCCAGGAACATTATTAAAATCCTCAGCCTTAATTGCCGCTCTTTAGCCAAACATTTTTCGGACGTTTACGATCTGTTGCAAGATGAATCTCCTGATGTCCTTTTTCTAACTGAGACATGGCTCTCTGAAGCTATGGTTGCTGAGCCTGGCCTTGCGCTCTCCCAGGGCTACAGCATCCTGACCCTTAATAGAGAGTCGAGAGGAGGTGGCATCGCAGTCATTTTTAAATCTTGTTACACCTGCACATTTGTGAAAGAGACTGTGGCTGACTGCGAGTGTGGGCGTTTTGGGATCTCCATTAGCCCTAATTACACCTTGTCGGGGTTGCTGGTGTATCAGCCACCAGGGCAGTCCAAAGAGTTTAGGACAGCAATCATTGAGGCAGTCAGTTCCTTAGCTATGAGTGCTGCCAATTTTAGCGTCATCTGGGATCTGAATCTGCATCTAGACAGCCCTTTGGACACGGAAATGGCTAATTTCGTTGCGGACCTGGCGGCCTGTCAGTTAATCCAACTGGTTTCAGGTCCTACCCACTCCGCTGGCCATTTGCTGGACCCTGTCTTTTCTAACCTTTCTTCTCTCACAGTCCACACCCCTATCCCGGTGTGTTGGTCTGACCATTACCTAGTTTACATGTCAATCCGGGGTGTAGCACCCTCCCGGAAGGTAGGTCAGAAGTCCTCCTTTAAGCGCCCTTGGCGCAAATTGAATTGGGATGAATTCCACACCCTTCTCTCTACAAATATTCCCAGTCTGCCTGCTGACCCGGATGATGCTAATAAAGCGTTATGTGACTGGATTATCCAGCCCCTGGACACACTTATTCCTGCCAAGTGGTCTAAGAACCATAATTCTAAATCTAGCCTTTGGTATAATGACAAGCTGGCGACCATGCGCAAGGCATGTAAAAGGCTGGAGCGGGTTTGGAGGCGGGACTACAACCCGGTCTCGAAGGGGTGCTTCAGGCTGCTATTAAAAACTACCACAGGCCCATCCAATAAGAACGGGCAACTTTCTATGCAAAGGAAGTTAGGGAGAGTTGCAATCCGGCCAAAAGTATTTTCTCGATACTTACAGACCTTAAATCACGGAAGACAGCAACAGTCCCTTTGATCACGTCGAATCAGTAGTGTGAGGACCTCGCCACCTTCTTTGTTAGGAAGGTGGAAAACATTTATCTGTCCTTCCCGCCGGTCCCAGCATTGTTTAAGTGCTGTACCAAGACCCCTCACTACCTGCACCCTGGTGGCCTTTCCACCTATCTCTCAGGATCAGCTGCACTTGCTATGCAGCAAAATTAAATCCGGCTCTCCTGCTGACCCTCTTAAGCCCGACCAATTTAGGAAAATTTTGCCTGTGCTCCTGGCACCTTTGTGCCAGGTGATCAATAGGTCCCTCTCTATGGCGGTTGTCCCTAGGATGTGGAAGCAGGCAAGGGTGGTCCCTCTGCTTAAAAAAACCACTCTGGATCCAGCTAAACCAGAGAACTTCTGCCCTATTTCTCTCTTGCCATTGGCGTCTAAGATCGCTGAGGCCTATATTAACTCCCTCCTAACAGAATTCCTGAATAAAAACAGCATTCTAGACCCCTCTCAGAATGGTTTTCACCCAGGCCACAGCATGGAGTCGGCGCTCCTAGCTGTGACCGAACATCTGCGGACAGCACTAGATGCTGGGCGCACTTCGGTACTGATATTATTAGACCTCAGTGCCGCATTTGATACAGTCTCCCATCCAATTCTGCTGCAACGTCTGGAGGAGGCAGGCATAGTGGGCTCCGCCCTATATTGGCTCACTTCTTTTCTTTCTGAGAGGACCTTCCAGGTGACAGCCCCCCCTTCACCTCTGGTGTTCACACCATTAAACAGGGTGTGCCACAGGACTCATCCTTGAGCCCATTGTTATTTAATCTGTATGTCCAACCTCTGGCCCCTGTTGCCAGGAACAGAGGGCTGACTATTGTCTCCTATGCCGACGACACACAGTTGGTAGTGGCACTCTCAGGCGACTCTACGCAGGACGCTCCCAAGTTTCGGAGCGATCTTGCAGCCGCCGCTGAGTGGATGACTGCCATCTGTCTCCAACTTAACGCCAGCAAGTCTGAGGTGTTGTTGGTTGGGAAAGACTCTGGGCTATGGAGTGAGCATTGGTGGCCTGCAACCCTCGGCAGCGCCCCCCCCCCCAAGCAGGTGGTAAAAAATCTGGGGGTGTGGATGGACTCGGCCCTCAGTTTTCAAGTCCAAACTAAAAAGGTGGCAGGGACATGTTTCGGGCTACTGCGGGGGCTCAAACCTTTACTGGGTTTTTTTGACCCATCAACCCGGCAAGTCATCGTCCAGGCCTCAACTTTGTCGAGACTGGATTATGCCAGCTCGCTCTATCTGGGGACCAATAAGGCAGACATTTTGAGACTACAGAGGGTCCAAAATTCGGCTGCCAGGACCCTTCTCGGTCTCCCTGGAGCGTGTTCTGCGGCGGATGCCATTAGCCGGCTTCACTGGTTGCCGGTGGCCAGGCGGATAGAGTTTAAAGCTCTCTGCATGGCCTTTAAGATTCTGAAATCTGCCTCCCCAGGAATCTTGGCCAACCTGCTTTTGCCCTATGTACCCACCCGCCAACTCCACCTTTTGGGGCAACACCTGGTGGTGGTCCCCCGGGTAAGGAGGATGCGCGCTGGGGGGCGTTCTTTTCGCACCATGGCAGCAAAACTCTGGAACTCTCTTCCTTTACAGACCCGCAGCTTGAGCAACTACCTAGCATTCCTGAAGGCAATCAAAACACACCTCTTTCCTTTGCCGTAGGCTCTAGTTCTCACCAGGGCCCCCGTTCTTTCACTGCTGTCAGCGCTGGGACGCCTCTTCGCTGGGGCAGCTGTGCGCTATATAACATTTTATAACATAACATAACATAACATCTATTTATTTATTAGGTACACTCAGAGTGGAGCCCAGTCTGCCCAGTCGCTTAGGAGTGCTGCAGAGGGACTAACTTCAGTAAGCATAAAGATACATTATGTACATTTCAAAACCAATGAAGGCACGCCCACTTTTCCAAGCATTACATAATAATGGGGTAACCCAATGATCGTCACCAGACCTGGGTACAGTGCGGGAATGAAGAAAAGTGGTCCGTGACAGTTATTTAGAGGAGAAATGGATCACAGTCTATGTAAGTTGTGTTGAAAAGAAAAACAACACTGATCATCAATATCATATTACGAAATAATTGTTATTTGAAGCCTACAGTTAATGTAAAGAGCACTTTGTTTAGAAAGGCAACAAAGTGTCAAGCAATCAATACAAAACATACAATTAATGTCAAAAAACCGAAATGAGCGCCAGAAGTAATCCAATATAGTGTATTTATTCCATATATTTAAAACAATTTATGCATTCACAGTAGTAAAAAGGTTGCAAGGAAAGGAAGAGAAGATTTGGGATGGTTGTGCTTGTGATGGGGAAGGGGTGGATAGAAGTCACTGGTTAGAGGAAATACAATATTTCAATCATTATAACATCAGACTGGTAAGAAAGACCAGTTCTACAGGACCTGTCCTGATCAATTCTTTAGATCACAGTTATACAGTGTAATCAAGCATTAATGCAACATCAAACAATGGGGAAAGGAGGGAAAAAGGTACAGGTCCCATGTGGGTAAATGGCGTCGACGTTTCGACTCGGCTAACGCATAGAGGGTGACTTATGCCTCTGCTGCGAGTCTTCTTCAGGACGAAGGGGTACGGGGGCAACCTGGGGGTGAAAGAGTAGCTCAGTGTTAAATGGCGCATAACTCCCACTACAAAAAGGGGAAGATAAGGACTAATACTGACCTAATCCTGGTGCCACATTGGCATCTCAGATATAGCAACGATGATGGTGTACTAATTGATCCAGTCAAGGTATGCTGTAGAGAAAGAATCCTAAATTAATTATGCATCCTAGTCTGCCAAATGGCACAAGGTAGGTAGTCACCGAGATAATTCACTCACCCAAAGGGTAAGCTGAATTCCACTCGTGAGGGCCCAACTTATGAAGTCCTCACCGGTATTTAAAATCCGTAATTAACCATGGTCATCAGACATCTGAATAAATCTCAAACGTCAAGACCTACATATAAAATTACATATAAAATTAGGAAGAAAAACTAGGTATCAAAAGGTAGTAAATATCCCTCAAGGTCAAAATGAATCAGCAATAGTTCCCGAAAGTTACCTTGAAAGAAAAGCACGGGCACGCCTCGATACTTCCTCCTATCAAGTTCAAATTCAAGGATGAACTGGCAGAGTGCTTGCGTTTATAAACAGCAAGCCGGTTTAAGACGGGGAAGCGTGCACGTTATACGTCAAACCCCGAACGTCATCCGGGAGCCCAGAGCTCGAGATTCCGAGACCCGCTAGGGATCCCAGATAGCTCGGTTGTTATGATACCGACGATTTAAAGGGAAGGAAAGTGCGTGTATATACAGTGATGCAAAGTTGAAGGACAAAGTTACAAAATGAAAATATGCAGCCGCATCTAGTAATGCTTATTAACAGCTACATATAAGGGGATTCTTACATGGGATCAGAATTAGTTATCCGGTGCATTTAGTCCGGGGGTCCTCCCGATAGAAGATATCAATGTACATATCGTAGTGAACAATCACATGAGGACCATTACGTGCATTATACAAACAGTGTACTGTAAGGGATATATATTCCAAGCAAATGGAGTACTGACAGACCCGTCATTGTCACATCGTTGTCCACATACAAATGGGGATACACATTTGTGCATATAAAGATACAACCTGTGATCATGGTCAAATTATAAGGTCCAGATAGATAACAATTAAATGTCTCAACTTGTGCATATGTGTATACATATAGACATAAATAAGTGGAGCATACACATAGACATAAATAAGTGGAGCATACATATAATAATACTCATAATAGTAAGCGGTGTATATACATGGAATGAGAAAACTGTTACATCCTACCTATATACAACCTAAAAGGAACAATATAGCCTGTCTATTTACAATCTAAAGGCTATATATTAACAGTCTAAATATGCTATTATGTGGACTCAGGTTATGATAAAGGTTATTCAACCAGTGTTCAACATAGCCGCCTGTCTGGCTATCTCCTCATATTCGTTCAATCCCCTTAGTGCGGTATCAAACGTATGGATCCATTTGCACTCACGGTAATTGAGGATATGCGAGAAATTCCCACCCCTTGGGTTCTTACGTACTTTTTCAATCACCCACCATTTCAGGCTCTCAGCCGAGTGCCCAAAGGTGGTGAAATGCTCTACCAGTGGGGCACCTTGTACCCCACAGCGTATTCTGCTGCAGTGTTGTAGGATGCGGCATTTCACTCTTTGTGTGGTTTGACCAATGTATAAAAACTCACAGGGGCATGAGATGGCATATATCACCCCTGATGAGTTGCAGTTAGTGTGTTCCCTCATGGTATAGGTATATTCATTATGATTGAATTCCTTGATCTCCTTTGTCATAGGGCAGGCCTTACATCCTCCACATTTATAGTGTCCTTTAACTGGAGCGATATTCCATAGAGGTAATTGGACATTTTGGGGCTTTGATGGAAGTAAGGATTTAACCAGAGCGTTTCTAAGGCTTTTACCCTTTCTGAAGGCATACATGGGGGGTTCAGACAGACCCAAATCTTCTGCAACCAAATGCCAGTGTTTGTTAATGGTTTTGCGGATATCGTTACTCTTGGTGCAGAAAGTGGTGACACAAGTAAGTCTTTCAGGTTTGGAGGGTTTCTCTGTATGGGTCTCAAGAAGATGTTCCCTGTGGTTAAACCAGGCTCTTTTTCTCGCCTTTTTAAGGAGCCTAATGGGATAGCCGCGCTCAGTGAGACGATCTAGAAAATCTGCAGATTCCAAGAAATAATCCTCTTTTTTGGTGCAGTTGCGTCTGATCCTCAGGAATTGCCCATAGGGCAAATTATCCCTGAGGCTGCGTGGGTGATGGCTTGAATATCTCAACAATGTATTGCATTCACTCGCCTTCCTAAATAAGGTGGTGTGAAGTTTCCCATCTTCTCTTTTTATGGTGATGTCCAAGAAATTTATTTCTTCTGTACTATGCTCAAGAGAGAACTGTATATCCGAGGATCTGGTGTTTATCCAGGAATGAAAGGACTTAAGTTGGATCTCTGTGCCTCTCCAGATCATCAAAACATCATCTATATATCGTCGCCACAATTTGATGTTATCTCTAAACGGGTTAGTGGGACTATATATAAATGCGAGTTCATAAGTGTCCATGTAAATGATAGCTAAGTTCGGAGCAAAACTTGCTCCCATGGCTACACCCTTCGTTTGGAAGTAGTAGTCATTTAGAAAAATAAAAACGTTCTTGGTCATCGCTTTTTCCAAAAGTGAAAGGATGAATTCAGTAGGCACTTGGGTGGGTCTTGGTCTTTTGTCTAGGGTCGCTCCGATAACATCAAGAGCCGCCTTCTGGGGAATGTTCGTGTATAACGAAGTTATGTCCATAGTAACAAGTCTCTCCTCACTAGGGTCAAAGGGCAGTTCATCCACTAGTTGGATAGTTTCGGTGGTGTCCCTGAGGTATGCAATCGTGTTTATGGCAATGGGTTTTAAAAAAATGTCTATGTACTTGCAAAGTGGCTCCAGAATTGAGCCACAGCCTGAAATGATCGGTCTGCCTGGCGGGTTTTCCATACGTTTGTGTATTTTTGGTAATGTATATATTGTGGCAATACGGGGCTGGGTATTATTCAAGTAGTCATGTTCATGTTTACTTAGAAAGCCCTCAGCTAAACCTTTGCCAGTGATGTTTTTTATAAGTGTGGCAATTTGGTTGCTGGGATCAGAATTCAGTTTGGTATAATTGTCGCTTATGCCTAGTTGGTTGTGGATCTCTTGTTTGTAGTCAATGGTATTTTAAACAACTATAGCCCCACCCTTGTCTGCGGGTTTGATAATAATGTCAGGGTTGTTCTTGAGTGATTCAATAGCTGCTCGTTCAGTTTTTGTAATGTTGAATTTGACATATTCTCTCTGGTTAAGAGAGTGCATCACATCCCTCATAACCACCTGCTCAAAAGCTAGAATTTTATGAGTCATCATTGTGATGGAGGGTTAAAGGTGGAGGGAGGTCGTAAGCCTGTGCAGGTAAAGGTCGGATTGAAGGGTATTTTGTTAAAATAATGTTTGAGCCTTATTTTTCTAAAAAATTGGTGTAATTCCAATTTTAAGTTGAAATTGTCAGGTAAGTTGGTGGGAACAAAGGATAGACCTTTCTGGAGCACTTTTTCTTCGTCTGGACTAAGAGTATAGCCTGATAAATTGACTACCGGGTTCTCTTTGTCATTGGCGGTTGTGTTCACCATCGGTAATGTTGGCGGCGTGTTTGAATGTCGCCGTGTATCTCGGGTGGGAAGTGAACCTGCTTCTTGGCCCTGCCCCTGCCTCTGTTCCATGCTGGTTCTCTCGATCCCCTGGGTCGCCCCCAGGGGCGTCCCCTCCCCCTGTGTTCTGGCCATTGTTCTTCCCCTAAAAAAGTGGGTTGGCGATCGTTATATATATAACCTTGTGCATGTGTGCCTGCACTGGTCCCTGATCTTTCATTCTCGCAATCAGAGCCGTTGCTTAGGGAGGAGTCTGAGAAGGTGGCGTATCTACGGTACCCTCCTCATCCTCTACTGAAAACTCTACCCTGTGACTCTTGTTTATGATATCCTTCCTGCAAATATGGATATGTGACCTTCTTGTCATAAAGCTGTATGTCACGGGCTAGTTTGTCAAGTTTTGTTGTTTGTGTGAATGTATCGAAATCTTTGAGGGTTCTTTCAAGTTGCTCAAGGGTCTCTTTGGCATTTGTGAGTGCTTTGTCATCTACAATTTCCTTCCTCAAATCAGCAATCTCCTTCATAAGGCGTTTTACTTCTTCCAGGGCAGTCTCCACCCCTAACACCATCCAGTGTCTCGAGCAATTATTTGAAACAAAACTAAAATTCTCCTTGAATTTGGGATTGTCAATAAAAATTGCCGGTTCGTTCCTAACTTGGAGGCCAATAGGGATTACATTTGCTTGGAGATATTTGGCCGTTTGATGTCACAGCCACAACCTGACCGTGCCTGGCTTTTTGGTAGGTGATGTTAAATGTGTGTGCTGTGTTGTGTGTAGATTGTATATCAGATAATGCTCTATTAACCAACAACTGAATCTATTTTTCTGTTTTCAGTGTAGGAGACTCTGGGTACCCCAACCAACCTTGGTTGCTGACCCTACTCCGTAACCCAGTAACCCCTGCCAAAATGCGTTATAATGAGGCCCATGGTAGGAGCCGGAGAGTCATTGAGCGGTGTTTTGGCCTCCTGAAGACAAGATTCCACTGTCTCGTTTGGGCGGGAGGAGCCCTACAATATGCACCATTGAAGGTGTGCAACATTATCACTGCTTGCTGCATGGTCCACAACCTGCCTATACGGAGGGAAATTCCACTCATACAGGACAATGGAGAGCAGCATCCGCCAGCGAGGGAGGATCCTGGACTGGGACATGACGACAGTGGGGATGATGATGGCATGGATTTGAGACAACAGCTTATCACCAACTTCTTCACATGAGTGTAGGTATGCAATGGAAGTAGGGAACTAGCCCCAAGTGTTTGTTGTTGTGTTGCTGGCGCACAATGTGTATGTATGTTTGTGAGTGTATGAAAATTGACAGGATGTTAGTTGTTTGATAAGTGTTTGTGAGATGGAAAAGTTGAGATGTACAGTGTTACTGTGAATCATATGTAGTGTCCACACTGAAAATCTTGTGCTTCAGCTGATATTGTTGTCAAAAGTGTGAAGCTTAGTCCTGTGGGCCTAACTCTGTTCTATGTTTCTCCTTACCAGGGTACTTTGCCGTGTCAACCATGCAAGTTGTGACCTCACCAGACACCTGAGGCTGTGACCCATTCCAACATTGGACTTGTTTGTAAATCCATGCCACACACTTCCTTTTGGACTGATGGACATTTTTCTTCACTTTACAGCATTTTCTTCGTGTGTGCTGTCCATTGAAATTGGGATAATGCGCCAGGTTGTGTCAGGGAAATAAACCTAGGATACACAATGATTTGTGCCTTGTGTGTTTTTACACATCCCAAGGTTATATTTAAACAGAACATGCTCCATGATGCACTGGTTTGCTAAATATGTTTGTTTATTGTGTTTGAAAATGGTGCTGGTATCTTAAGCAATGTACTTGCACTGCATCTGTAACATGTCGTACGGGTTGGTCCATGACCTGGTTGTGTCAATCCATCATGCTGTGACAATGTACATATACTCACAAGACAGTAATGTACTCCTTCAAAGTGATGTGTTACCAATGCTGTGCACATTTTTTCTTTGACTTTTTAAACATCATTACAGTTAATACATTTGTTATTCCAAGTAACGACATGACCACTTTTTGGGTGCAGAGGGCTTTATTTTAGTGCATAATGTGAAGATATCTGTCCACATCATGGTGATGTCGACAACAAAAAACATTTAGAGAAGTGCAGATAGGAGTTGGTAGTGTTTGTAGATGAGGTATTCCAAAGTAGATGCATAGTTATTTGAGTCAATAGTCCAACTTAGACCCTCCAGCTAATGTGGGAGAGTTCTGTGACAGTCAACAAAGTGAATGTTTGGCACAAAATGGAGGATATCAGGAGCAGAGAGTCACTTCCTGGGGGTGATGAGTAGACATCTGTCTCTCACCGTTGCTTCTTTGGACGACCGACTCCACTTTTTTACGGGGTACCCTCAGGTGCAGGCAGATGCCGTGCAGGGGGCTCTCCGCCAGAGTCCACATCCCTCCCTGTGTCTGTTGCAGATGTTGTGGCAGTGGATGTGGTAGGCACACAGGGATGTATGGATATGTTGGTGGCAATCTTGCGGAGGGAGGTGGCAATGTCCCTGTACACCGCAGTCTGTTCATCCATTTTTGACATAAACATGTCCAGTTTTTCATTTTGGTATGCCAGCTGCTGTTTCATAGTTCTGAGGATCCCTATGACCTGGCTCATCTCTCCTTGTGAATCCTCATTTGCATTGAGGATTCTGGAGAGGTTTTGTGTCTCCACATCAGCAACACCAGCTGCATGATGTTGCTGATCCCCACAACACCTCCCGCCACCCCTACCCACCCGAGCAGGACCAGTTGGTGCTGGCACAGTCAACACGGAGCCTCCTTCATCGTTGGTGTTGTTGGGCAACTCCTGAGTGCCCCGTGTTGCTTTGCTGTTGGTGGTCTCCTGGGATGCTGCGTCCATGCGGGTATGGGTCAGCTGGGTGTTGGCAGCTGAGGCAGGAGTGGTCGCAGAGGATCGGGGTTTTTCCACCACTGGTGCTGTGCGGTGACCCATACCAGGAGGGCCAGGTCTGGCGATGTCGTCCGAAGAATGATGAGAGTCATCAATGCCGGAGGGCTCCTGGTTGACCGGAGTCTGGGCCTGGCTGTCCTGGTTGGTTCCAGTGGTGTCCTAGCTGGACCGGTAGGTTCAAACATAACACAATGACTGCTGTGAATGTCCACTGCCCCACAAATCATACACATTACATGGGCTACCAAAGCTCATGATGAGTTACTGTAAATAGATTGGACTCCTTCATCCATGATGCACACCAATTTTTTGTGATGCCTATGTTTTTGGGACAAGAGGGGTATTGATGGACATGTGCAGGTATGTGCATTGATGGGCCTGTTGTGTTTAGCTCACATTACATGTCGGAAGAAATTGACTGGTTATTGACACCCTATGAATGACAGAGGTGTGTTTAGGTTGTCCGCATCTTTACTTTCACAGTGAGATACATACACTTTCTCTCCCTTTGTGGGTATTTTTTTTGGCCTGTCTACTGGTCTTAGTGCATGTCTTTATCAGTCACATTGGTGTGGCTGGCTACACACTCACATTCTATTAATCTTAGACAGAAAAGTTGTGGGAATGAAGTGATTGAGGTGCTTCTTGTTTTCATCTCATTCTACACATGTGAATGTCTGTGAGTAGGAAAAATGAGTGACTGATTAACTTTGTGGCTACACAGATATTGTACTTTGTACATTGACTCCATGGTCAAATGATTTCACAAACTTAGCTTTGTGCAATTATGTGGCAAAGAAATATGATAAACTGATCTTTGAGTGCTTGTTCTATATTTGTGAAACTTACACCCCTCCTCCCACCCAGCACCACCAGGCCACAGGAAAGAGTGTTGTTCAGCCAATGTTTGTAAGAGTATTTGAGAGATATTTGTCTATGTTGGCTGGTCTTTGTGGCACATAGGCAAATGTGGCAGTTGTGATAGGTTCAGACAACATTCCCCAGTGTCTGCCATCTTGCTAGTACACATGGACTCGCTGTGAGATAGACATAGCCCATGATGAAGTGGTTGTGCTGTGTGTGTAGAAGTGTTTGCTGTTCTTCCAAGTCCCAGCAGGGTCAGTCATATATACACCTTCCTGCCCAGTGATAACAGGCCAACAGGACATGATCTTAGCTCACAGTGTGTCAGAATGTCATGGCCAGCTGTCTGGCACTGGGAACTGGTTTCTGACTTGGAGACAACTTGCCTCATGGCCTTGTGCACCACACTGCATGCCCCAGTCTCTGCCATTTCATTTTTTGGGTGTCCACTCACTGTCAGGAAATCACGGTTCTTGTATGTCTGATTCTGTGGATGAGTGTTTACAATGGCCAGACATCCCATCAGGCCCTGTACTACGCACACTCTTTCCTGCATGCAAATGCAGCACCCCTGGAACTATGCTTTCCCGACAGTGGGTGGATGTGTACTGACGAAGCTGGCTGACACAGGTGCCTGGTGTTTTGAGCACAAGTCACTGTTGGCATTTGTTGTAAACTCAGACACCAGTGCCCAGTGTAAATCATCCTGCTAGTAAATTCTAAATCACTGTGTGTACGCTTAGTTCCTGTGGGTCTGTTTGTGATGTTAGTGAAGGTGTATGTTATCCAGTGCCTGATGTTATTTGTAGGATTTTGAAATACTCCTCGTCCCACCAGACCAGCTAAGACCTCTGAGACTATGGCTAAGTGGCAGTGATGGTAAGCATTCTGACAAGGATGCAGAGACTGGTGCATGGTGTTAAACGTGAATCCAAATCCCAACAAAGGGCTTGTGCCAAAACACCATGCACCAGTGTCAGGCATCTCGCTGTTGCACTTCCATTCACTGTCAGGTAGTGAAGGAAGTGGCCCAATTAGGGTCACCCGGGCCACTCACGACCACCTCTTAGCCTTCCATACCAAACGAAGAGTCGGTCAGACAATAGAGAATACAAACCAATATCGCTGAAGGCGCGCCAAAGGCAAGCCCGTCTGCGCCCGTCCGCGCCAGATCGTCGCCAGACGCCAGAGATGCTGACGGTTCCGCGGGGGTTATGCAGACATATTCCTGTAGACACCTGCTAGCTGTTAGAAAACTGGTGAGCATTTGCAGTCACCCTTCTTGCGGTCTGCCTGAGGGCCCGTTCTGCTGCAAAAATTGCGGTTTTGATTCCTGGGCCACGACACCACCACACACTCCCCCTTTCCTCTCCAGGAACATTATTAAAATCCTCAGCCTTAATTGCCGCTCTTTAGCCAAACATTTTTCGGACGTTTACGATCTGTTGCAAGATGAATCTCCTGATGTCCTTTTTCTAACTGAGACATGGCTCTCTGAAACTATGGTTGCTGAGCCTGGCCTTGCGCTCTCCCAGGGCTACAGCATCCTGACCCTTAATAGAGAGTCGAGAGGAGGTGGCATCGCAGTCATTTTTAAATCTTGTTACACCTGCACATTTGTGAAAGAGACTGTGGCTGACTGCGAGTGTGGGCGTTTTGGGATCTCCATTAGCCCTAATTACACCTTGTCGGGGTTGCTGGTGTATCAGCCACCAGGGCAGTCCAAAGAGTTTAGGACAGCAATCATTGAGGCAGTCAGTTCCTTAGCTATGAGTGCTGCCAATTTTAGCGTCATCGGGGATCTGAATCTGCATCTAGTCAGCCCTTTGGACACGGAAATGGCTAATTTCGTTGCGGACCTGGCGGCCTGTCAGTTAATCCAACTGGTTTCAGGTCCTACCCACTCCGCTGGCCATTTGCTGGACCCTGTCTTTTCTAACCTTCCTTCTCTCACAGTCCACACCCCTATCCCGGTATGTTGGTCTGACCATTACCTAGTTTCCATGTCAATCCGGGGTGTAGCACCCTCCCGGAAGGTAGGTCAGAAGTCCTCCTTTAAGCGCCCTTGGCGCAAATTGAATTGGGATGAATTCCACACTCTTCTCTCTACAAATATTCCCAGTCTGCCTGCTGACCCGGATGATGCTAATAAAGCGTTATGTGACTGGATTATCCAGCCCCTGGACACACTTATTCCTGCCAAGTGGTCTAAGAACCATAATTCTAAATCTAGCCCTTGGTATAATGACAAGCTGGTGACCATGCGCAAGGCATGTAAAAGGCTGGAGCGGGTTTGGAGACGGGACTACAACCCGGTCTCGAAGGGGTGCTATCAGGCTGCTATTAAAAACTACCACAGGCCCATCCAATCAGAACGGGCAACTTTCTATGCAAAGGAAGTTAGGGAGAGTTGCAATCCGGCCAAAAGTATTTTCTCGATACTTACAGACCTTAAATCACGGAAGACAGCAACAGTCCCTTTGATCACGTCGGATCAGTAGTGTGAGGACCTCGCCACCTTCTTTGTTAGGAAGGTGGAAAACATTTATCTGTCCTTCCCGCCGGTCCCAGCGTGTTTAAGTGCTGTACCAAGACCCCTCACTACCTGCACCCTGGTGGCCTTTCCACCTATCTCTCAGGATCAGCTGCACTTGCTATGCAGCAAAATTAAATCCGGCTCTCCTGCTGACCCTCTTAAGCCCGACCAATTTATGAAAATTTTGCCTGTGCTCCTGGCACCTTTGTGCCAGGTGATCAATAGGTCCCTCTCCATGGCGGTTGTCCCTAGGATGTGGAAGCAGGCAAGGGTGGTCCCTCTGCTTAAAAAACCCACTCTGGATCCAGCTAAACCAGAGAACTTCTGCCCTATTTCTCTCTTGCCATGGGCGTCTAAGATCGCTGAGGCCTATATTAACTCCCTCCTAACAGAATTCCTGAATAAAAACAGCATTCTAGACCCCTCTCAGAATGGTTTTCACCCAGGCCACAGCACGGAGTCGGCGCTCCTAGCTGTGACCGAACATCTGCGGACAGCACTAGATGCTGGGCGCACTTCGGTACTGATATTATTAGACCTCAGTGCCGCATTTGATACAGTCTCCCATCCAATTCTGCTGCAACGTCTGGAGGAGGCAGGCATAGTGGGCTCCGCCCTATATTGGCTCACTTCTTTTCTTTCTGAGAGGACCTTCCAGGTGACAGCCCCCCCCTTCACCTCTGGTGTTCACACCATTAAACAGGGTGTGCCACAGGGCTCATCCTTGAGCCCATTGTTATTTAATCTGTATGTCCAACCTCTGGCCCCTGTTGCCAGGAACAGAGGGCTGACTATTGTCTCCTATGCCGACGACACACAGTTGGTAGTGGCACTCTCAGGCGACTCTACGCAGGACGCTCCCAAGTTTCGGAGCGATCTTGCAGCCGCCGCTGAGTGGATGACTGCCATCTGTCTCCAACTTAACGCCAGCAAGTCTGAGGTGTTGTTGGTTGGGAAAGACTCTGGGCTATGGAGTGAGCATTGGTGGCCTGCAACCCTCGGCAGCGCCCCCCCCCCCCCAAGCAGGTGGTAAAAAATCTGGGGGTGTGGATGGACTCGGCCCTCAGTTTTCAAGTCCAAACTAAAAAGTTGGCAGGGACATGTTTCGGGCTACTGCGGGGGCTCAAACCTTTACTCGTTTTTTTTGACCCATCAACCCGGCAAGTCATCGTCCAGGCCTCAACTTTGTCGAGACTGGATTATGCCAGCTCGCTCTATCTGGGGACCAATAAGGCAGACATTTTGAGACTACAGAGGGTCCAAAATTCGGCTGCCAGGACCCTTCTCGGTCTCCCTGGAGCGTGTTCTGCGGCGGATGCCATTAGACGGCTTCACTGGTTGCCGGTGGCCAGGCGGATAGAGTTTAAAGCTCTCTGCATGGCCTTTAAGATTCTGAAATCTGCCTCCCCAGGAATCTTGGCCAACCTGCTTTTGCCCTATGTACCCACCCGCCAACTCCGCCTTTTGGGGCAACACCTGGTGGTGGTCCCCCGGGTAAGGAGGATGCGCGCTGGGGGGCGTTCTTTTCGCACCATGGCGGCAAAACACTGGAACTCTCTTCCTTTACAGACCCGCAGCTTGAGCAACTACCTAGCATTCCTGAAGGCAATCAAAACACACCTCTTTCCTTTGCCGTAGGCTCTAGTTCTCACCAGGGCCCCCGTTCTTTCACTGCTGTCAGCGCTGGGACGCCTCTTCGCTGGGGCAGCTGTGCGCTATATAACATTTTATAACATAACATAACATAACATAACATAACATCTATTTATTTATTAGGTACACTCAGAGTGGAGCCCAGTCTGCCCAGTCGCTTAGGAGTGCTGCAGAGGGACTAACTTCAGTAAGCATAAAGATACATTATGTACATTTCAAAACCAATGAAGGCACGCCCACTTTTCCAAGCATTACATAATAATGGGGTAACCCAATGATCGTCACCAGACCTGGGTACAGTGCGGGAATGAAGAAAAGTGGTCCGTGACAGTTATTTAGAGGAGAAATGGATCACAGTCTATGTAAGTTGTGTTGAAAAGAAAAACAACACTGATCATCAATATCATATTACGAAATAATTGTTATTTGAAGCCTACAGTTAATGTAAAGAGCACTTTGTTTAGAAAGGCAACAAAGTGTCAAGCAATCAATATAAAACATACAATTAATGTCAAAAAACCGAAATGAGCGCCAAAAGTAATCCAATATAGTGTATTTATTCCATATATTTAAAACAATTTATGCAATCACAGTAGTAAAAAGGTTGCAAGGAAGAGAAGATTTGGGATGGTTGTGCTTGTGATGGGGAAGGGGTGGATAGAAGTCACTGGTTAGAGGAAATACAATATTTCAATCATTATAACATCAGACTGGTAAGAAAGACCAGTTCTACAGGACCTGTCCTGATCAATTCTTTAGATCACAGTTATACAGTGTAATCAAGCATTAATGCAACATCAAACAATGGGGAAAGGAGGGAAAAAGGTACAGGTCCCATGTGGGTAAATGGCGTCGACGTTTCGACTCGGCTAACGCATAGAGGGTGACTTATGCCTCTGCTGCGAGTCTTCTTCAGGACGAAGGGGTACGGGGGCAACCTGGGGGTGAAAGAGTAGCTCAGTGTTAAATGGCGCATAACTCCCACTACAAAAAGGGGAAGATAAGGACTAATACTGACCTAATCCTGGTGCCACATTGGCATCTCAGATATAGCAACGATGATGGTGTACTAATTGATCCAGTCAAGGTATGCTGTAGAGAAAGAATCCTAAATTAATTATGCATCCTAGTCTGCCAAATGGCACAAGGTAGGTAGTCACCGAGATAATTCACTCACCCAAAGGGTAAGCTGAATTCCACTCGTGAGGGCCCAACTTATGAAGTCCTCACCGGTATTTAAAAACCATAATTAACCATGGTCATCAGACATCTGAATAAATCTCAAACGTCAAGACCTACATATAAAATTACATATAAAATTAGGAAGAAAAACTAGGTATCAAAAGGTAGTAAATATCCCTCAAGGTCAAAATGAATCAGCAATAGTTCCCGAAAGTTACCTTGAAAGAAAAGCACGGGCACGCCTCGATACTTCCTCCTATCAAGTTCAAATTCAAGGATGAACTGGCAGAGTGCTTGCGTTTATAAACAGCAAGCCGGTTTAAGACGGGGAAGCGTGCACGTTATACGTCAAACCCCGAACGTCATCCGGGAGCCCAGAGCTCGAGATTCCAAGACCCGCTAGGGATCCCAGATAGCTCGGTTGTTATGATACCGACGATTTAAAGGGGAAGGAAAGTGCGTGTATATACAGTGATGCAAAGTTGAAGGACAAAGTTACAAAATGAAAATATGCAGCCGCATCTAGTAATGCCTATTAACAGCTACATATAAGGGGATTCTTACATGGGATCAGAATTAGTTATCCGGTGCATTTAGTCCGGGGGTCCTCCCGATAGAAGATATCAATGTACATATCGTAGTGAACAATCACATGAGGAACATTACGTGCATTATACAAACAGTGTACTGTAAGGGATATATATTCCAAGCAAATGGAGTACTGACAGACCCGTCATTGTCACATCGTTGTCCACATACAAATGGGGATACACATTTGTGCATATAAAGATACAACCTGTGATCATGGTCAAATTATAAGGTCCAGATAGATAACAATTAAATGTCTCAACTTGTGCATATGTGTATACATATAGACATAAATAAGTGGAGCATACACATAGACATAAATAAGTGGAGCATACATATAATAATACTCATAATAGTAAGCGGTGTATATACATGGAATGAGAAAACTGTTACATCCTACCTATATACAACCTAAAAGGAACAATATAGCCTGCCTATTTACAACCTAAAGGCTATATATTAACAGTCTAAATATGCTATTATGTGGACTCAGGTTATGATAAAGGTTATTCAACCGGTGTTCAACATAGCCGCCTGTCTGGCTATCTCCTCATATTCGTTCAATCCCCTTCGTGCGGTATCAAACGAATGGATCCATTTGCACTCACGGTAATTGAGGATATGCGAGAAATTCCCACCCCTTGGGTTCTTACGTACTTTTTCAATCACCCACCATTTCAGGCTCTCAGCCGAGTGCCCAAAGGTGGTGAAATGCTCTACCAGTGGGGCACCTTGTACTCCACAGCGTATTCTGCTGCAGTGTTGTAGGATGCGGCATTTCACTCTTTGTGTGGTTTGACCAATGTATAAAAACTCACAGGGGCATGAGATGGCATATATCACCCCTGATGAGTTGCAGTTAGTGTGTTCCCTCATGGTATAGGTATATTCATTATGATTGAATTCCTTGATCTCCTTTGTCATAGGGCAGGCCTTACATCCTCCACATTTATAGTGTCCCTTAACTGGAGCGATATTCCATAGAGGTAATTGGACATTTTGGGGCTTTGATGGAAGTAAGGATTTAACCAGAGCGTTTCTAAGGCTTTTACCCTTTCTGAAGGCATACATGGGGGTTCAGACAGACCCAAATCTTCTGCAACCAAATGCCAGTGTTTGTTAATGGTTTTGCGGATATCGTTACTCTTGGTGCAGAAAGTGGTGACACAAGTGAGTCTTTCAGGTTTGGAGGGTTTCTCTGTATGGGTCTCAAGAAGATGTTCCCTGTGGTTAAACCAGGCTCTTTTTCTCGCCTTTTTAAGGAGCCTAATGGGATAGCCACGCTCAGTGAGACGATCTAGCAAATCTGCAGATTCCAAGAAATAATCCTCTTTTTTGGTGCAGTTGCGTCTGATCCTCAGGAATTGCCCATAGGGCAAATTATCCCTGAGGCTGCGTGGGTGATGGCTTGAATATCTCAACAATGTATTGCGTTCACTCGCCTTCCTAAATAAGGTGGGGTGAAGTTTCCCATCTTCTCTTTTTATGGTGATGTCCAAGAAATTTATTTCTTCTGTACTATGCTCAAGAGAGAACTGTATATCCGAGGATCTGGTGTTTATCCAGGAATGAAAGGACTTAAGTTGGATCTCTGTGCCTCTCCAGATCATCAAAACATCATCTATATATCGTCGCCACAATTTGATGTTATCTCTAAACGGGTTAGTGGGACTATATATAAATGCGAGTTCATAAGTGTCCATGTAAATGATAGCTAAGTTCGGAGCAAAACTTGCTCCCATGGCTACACCCTTCGTTTGGAAGTAGTAGTCATTTAGAAAAATAAAAAAGTTCTTGGTCATCGCTATTTCCAAAAGTGAAAGGATGAATTCAGTAGGCACTTGGGTGGTTCTTGGTCTTTTGTCTAGGGTCGCTCCGATAACATCAAGAGCCGCCTTCTGGGGAATGTTCGTGTATAACGAAGTTATGTCCATAGTAACAAGTCTCTCCTCACTAGGGTCAAAGGGCAGTTCATCCACTAGTTGGATAGTTTCGGTGGTGTCCCTGAGGTATGCAATCGTGTTTATGGCAATGGGTTTTAAAAAAATGTCTATGTACTTGCAAAGTGGCTCCAGAATTGAGCCACAGCCTGAAATGATCAGTCTGCCTGGCGGGTTTTCCATACGTTTGTGTATTTTTGGTAATGTATATATTGTGGGCATACGGGGCTGGGTATTATTCAAGTAGTCATGTTCATGTTTACTTAGAAAGCCCTCAGCTAAACCTTTGCCAGTGATGTTTTTTATAAGTGTGGCAATTTGGTTGCTGGGATCAGAATTCAGTTTGGTATAATTGTCGCTTATGCCTAGTTGGTTGTGGATCTCTTGTTTGTAGTCAATGGTATTTTGAACAACTATAGCCCCACCCTTGTCTGCGGGTTTGATAATAATGTCAGGGTTGTTCTTGAGTGATTCAATAGCTGCTCGTTCAGTTTTTGTAATGTTGAATTTGACATATTCTCTCTGGTTAAGAGAGTGCATCACGTCCCTCATAACCACCTGCTCAAAAGCTAGAATTTTATGAGTCATCATTGTGATGGAGGGTTAAAGGTGGAGGGAGGTCGTAAGCCTGTGCAGGTAAAGGTCGGATTGAAGGGTAATTTGTTAAAATAATGTTTGAGCCTTATTTTTCAAAAAAATTGGTGTAATTCCAATTTTAAGTTGAAATTGTCAGGTAAGTTGGTGGGAACAAAGGATAGACCTTTCTGGAGCACTTTTTCTTCGTCTGGACTAAGAGTATAGCCTGATAAATTGACTACCGGGTTCTCTTTGTCATTGGCGGTTGTGTTCACCATCGGTAATGTTGGCGGCGTGTTTGAATGTCGCTGTGTATCTCGGGTGGGAAGTGAACCTGCTTCTTGGCCCTGCCCCTGCCTCTGTTCCATGCTGGTTCTCTCGATCCCCTGGGTCGCCCCCAGGGGCGTCCCCTCCCCCTGTGTTCTGGCCATTGTTCTTCCCCTAAAAAAGTGGGTTGGCGATCGTTATATATATAACCTTGTGCATGTGTGCCTGCACTGGTCCCTGATCTTTCATTCTCGCAATCAGAGCCGTTGCTTAGGGAGGAGTCTGAGAAGGTGGCGTATCTACGGTACCCTCCTCGTCCTCTACTGAAAAATCTACCCTGTGACTCTTGTTTATGATATCCTTCCTGCAAATATGGATATGTGACCTTCTTGTCATAAAGCTGTATGTCACGGGCTAGTTTGTCAAGTTTTGTTGTTTGTGTGAATGTATCGAAATCTTTGAGGGTTCTTTCAAGTCGCTCAAGGGTCTCTTTGGCATTTGTGAGTGCTTTGTCATCTACAATTTCCTTCCTCAAATCAGCAATCTCCTTCATAAGGCGTTTTACTTCTTCCAGGGCAGTCTCCACCCCTAACACCATCCAGTGTCTCGAGCAATTATTTGAAACAAAACTAAAATTCTCCTTGAATTTGGAATTGTCAATAAAAATTGCCGGTTCGTTCCTAACTTGGAGGCCAATAGGGATTACATTTGCTTGGAGATATTTGGTCAAAACATGACCATGCAATCTAGTGCGAATAAGTTTTTTCTCAAGACGTTCAAGCTTGTTTATTTTTTCATTAAGGATAACATCAGTGCCATAAACTGATGCGTCGAGGAAACTAGAGACAATTTGGCCCTGTAATAACTTGTCAATATAATCCTCGCTGTAGGCTAAGGTTTCTCTCTCAGACATGTCCTAAGACCGTGTAGGATAGGTAAATGTCTGCATTACGTACCCTTAATGAATATGTAGGTCTATAGGTGTATTGGTCTATACCACAGATAATGGCAATATATCAAACATGAGGGGGTGATTCAAAAATGAAGCTATGTACAGTGAAAACATCAAGGAGATTATATACATATATATACAAAATATATACAAAAACCCTCGCAGGCGTGCCTGCACAAGAAAACCATTACATAATAATGGGGTAATCCAATGATCGTCACCAGACCTGGGTACAGTGCGGGAATGAAGAAAAGTGGTCCGTGACAGTTATTTAGAGGAGAAATGGATCACAGTCTATGTAAGTTGTGTTGAAAAGAAAAACAACACTGATCATCAATATCATATGACGAAATAATTGTTATTTGAAGCCTACAGTTAATGTAAATAGCACTTTGTTTAGAAAGGCAACAAAGTGTCAAGCAATCAATATAAAACATACAATTAATGTCAAAAAACCGAAATGAGCGCCAAAAGTAATCCAATATAGTGTATTTATTCCATATATTTAAAACAATTTATGCATTCACAGTAGTAAAAAGGTTGCAAGGAAAGGAAGAGAAGATTTGGGATGGTTGTGCTCGTGATGGGGAAGGGGTGGATAGAAGTCACTGGTTAGAGGAAATACAATATTTCAATCATTATAACATCAGACTGGTAAGAAAGACCAGTTCTACAGGACCTGTCCTGATCAATTCTTTAGATCACAGTTATACAGTGTAATCAAGCATTAATGCAACATCAAACAATGGGGAAAGGAGGGAAAAAGGTACACGTCCCATGTGGGTAAATGGCGTCGACGTTTTGACTCGGCTAACGCATAGAGGGTGACTTATGCCTCTGCTGCGAGTCTTCTTCAGGACGAAGGGGTACGAGGGCAACCTGGGGGTGAAAGAGTTGCTCAGTGTTAAATGGCGCATAACTCCCACTACAAAAAGGGGAAGATAAGGACTAATACTGACCTAATCCTGGTGCCACATTGGCATCTCAGATATAGCAACGATGATGGTGTACTAATTGATCCAGTCAAGGTATGCTGTAGAGAAAGAATCCTAAATTAATTATGCATCCTAGTCTGCCAAATGGCACAAGGTAGGTAGTCACCCAGATAATTCACTCACCCAAAGGGTAAGCTGAATTCCACTCGTGAGGGCCCAACTTATGAAGTCCTCACCGGTATTTAAAAACCATAATTAACCATGGTCATCAGACATCTGAATAAATCTCGAACGTCAAGACCTACATATAAAATTACATTTAAAATTAGGAAGAAAAACTAGGTATCAAAAGGTAGTAAATATCCCTCAAGGTCAAAACGAATCAGCAATAGTTCCCGAAAGTTACCTTGAAAGAAAAGCACGGGCACGCCTCGATACTTCCTCCTATCAAGTTCAAATTCAAGGATGAACTGGCAGAGTGCTTGCGTTTATAAACAGCAAGCCGGTTTAAGACGGGGAAGCGTGCACGTTATACGTCAAACCTCGAACGTCATCCGGGAGCCCAGAGCTCGAGATTCCGAGACCCGCTAGGGATCCCAGACAGCTCGGTTGTTATGATACCGACGATTTAAAGGGGAAGGAAAGTGCGTGTATATACAGTGATGCAAAGTTGAAGGACAAAGTTACAAAATGAAAATATGCAGCCGCATCTAGTAATGCCTATTAACAGCTACATATAAGGGGATTCTTACATGGGATCAGAATTAGTTATCCGGTGCATTTAGTTCGGGGTCCTCCCGATAGAAGATATCAATGTACATATCGTAGTGAACAATCACATGAGGACCATTACGTGCATTATACAAACAGTGTACTGTAAGGGATATATATTCCAAGCAAATGGAGTACTGACAGACCCGTCATTGTCACATCGTTGTCCACATACAAATGGGGATACACATTTGTGCATATAAAGATACAACCTGTGATCATGGTCAAATTATAAGGTCCAGATAGATAACAATTAAATGTCTCAACTTGTGCATATGTGTATACATATAGACATAAATAAGTGGAGCATACACATAGACATAAATAAGTGGAGCATACATATAATAATACTCATAATAGTAAGCGGTGTATATACATGGAATGAGAAAACTGTTACATCCTACCTATATACAACCTAAAAGGAACAATATAGCCTGTCTATTTACAACCTAAAGGCTATATATTAACAGTCTAAATATGCTATTATGTGGACTCAGGTTATGATAAAGGTTATTCAACCGGTGTTCAACATAGCCGCCTGTCTGGCTATCTCCTCATATTCGTTCAATCCCCTTAATGCGGTATCAAACGTATGGATCCATTTGCACTCACGATAATTGAGGATATGCGAGAAATTTCCACCCCTTGGGTTCTTACGTACTTTTTCAATCACCCACCATTTCAGGCTCTCAGCCGAGTGCCCAAAGGTGGTGAAATGCTCTACCAGTGGGGCACCTTGTACCCCACAGCGTATTCTGCTGCAGTGTTGTAGGATGCGGCATTTCACTCTTTGTGTGGTTTGCCCAATGTATAAAAACTCACAGGGGCATGAGATGGCATATATCACCCCTGATGAGTTGCAGTTAGTGTGTTCCCTCATGGTATAGGTATATTCATTATGATTGAATTCCTTGATCTCCTTTGTCATAGGGCAGGCCTTACATCCTCCACATTTATAGTGTCCCTTAACTGGAGCGATATTCCATAGAGGTAATTGGACATTTTGGGGCTTTGATGGAAGTAAGGATTTAACCAGAGCGTTTCTAAGGCTTTTACCCTTTCTGAAGGCATACATGGGGGTTCAGATAGACCCAAATCTTCTGCAACCAAATGCCAGTGTTTGTTAATGGTTTTGCGGATATCGTTACTCTTGGTGCAGAAAGTGGTGACACAAGTGAGTCTTTCAGGTTTGGAGGGTTTCTCTGTATGGGTCTCAAGAAGATGTTCCCTGTGGTTAAACCAGGCTCTTTTTCTCGCCTTTTTAAGGAGCCTAATGGGATAGCCGCGCTCAGTGAGACGATCTAGCAAATCTGCAGATTCCAAGAAATAATCCTCTTTTTGGAGCAGTTGCGTCTGATCCTCAGGAATTGCCCATAGGGCAAATTATCCCTGAGGCTGCGTGGGTGATGGCTTGAATATCTCAACAATGTATTGCTTTTCCAAGCAGATGCAGCAAAAAAGTGAAGCTCAGAGAATAAGTTTCGATTCTGCCGAACCGGCACACACTATCTACTACTCAAGGTTGCTCTGCCCGTGCCCGCCACTAGACAATTGGGGAAGGCCTCTATCTAAAGGGAAAGGTATGCGCTAATAAGAACACTGTATTCATTAGTGTTGCAAAACTTAGCCTAGGAGAAACACAACTCAACAGAGGCCTTTTCTCGGAAATAGCGAAGAATAAGTTTAGATTATAACTCAAAATAGCGCCGACATAGAAAATGGCGCTGCGAATGCTAACATACATAGAACAATGCACAAACATGAATTTTTCTATTCTAACAGACCCTCCTTTTAGCATGAGCTAAACATTTTCTAGTAATAGCAAAGAGCATATAAATCAATAAAACACAAAGTCATAGGTAAACGTCTTAGAAGCACTCCATGTTGTCAACATCAGGAAGAGAGACCGTAAGGAGGGAAGAAGTCTTGAAAATGCCCTCATCTGTCTGCATGAGTTCATCGATCTCCTTTTGAACCATAATTGCAGAATTGGTGTCATGAATCGATATTTTCCTCTTAGGAGCGAGAAGAGTTGTGCAATAAGAATAACAGAAGGGAAGGCATTGAACAAGGACACAGCAAGAGACCAAGATCACAATGAAATAAATCACCTTTTCAAGGATCCAACTCCAGCTGCCAAAAAGAGACCAAGTCCAGTTCCCACTTTCCATTCTTTTAACATTTTCTAAGATGTCTAAAATGTGTTGGGTAATATTCTTTTCCATATTTGTGATCCCGACTACAGACTGGTCTCCTACTACCATGCACACACCACCACTCTTAGCTAGGATGAAATCGACTGCATATCTAGTCTGCTCGGAATATATGCGCATACTTTCCAATTGGGTGGTGATGTCACGCAAAGCTGCTACTGTGGAGTTAGACAATATTTGCAGTTTATATCCGAAATATTCTCTAGCTTTCTCACCCCTGGCCATATCAGTACCACCAAATGTAATTATGGAGGAAATAATATATCCAAAAGTAATACCATTACTATAATTATTGACTTCGAGATCTGTCACTCTTTCACAGAGTTCTTTGGTCAATGTCCTTTTAAACCATCTTACTTTAGGCTTTGCATGTTTGCAAAGTACCCCCAAAGGCAGTACCATCCCAAGTGCCACATCATCCATACCATTATGGACATTAGAATAAGTCCCATTAGACAAAAAGAAAAACCCTGGGTGTGCATACACCGGTCTATCATAATCTACTGCAGAATACCTGGAATTCCTCCCAAAGGTACTGGGGTCCTTTGTATTTACCAAAGAGTACGTGCCCTTACGCAATACTATCCCTGAACAATTGACATACAATATAGTGTCAGTAAAATTGATAATTAGACAACAAGCAGGGTAATAACCAGTTTCCCGGGGAACTGTCAATTCCTTATACCGGTAACCCACCAGGGTTACATTCTGTTTTTCCATATAGAAGTTGTCACAATAAGTGTTGTTGTCACACCCCGGATAACCCATGCCTCGTGGCTTTCTATGATATAGACAAGGACCTGGATAGCCAAACCCAAATACTCCTTGCACTTCTACGAAGTCAAGGGGCCGAGTATAGGTATAATTGACAATTGACAATGGATATGCTGTCCATAGACTAGTGACAGATTCAGTGTGGTAACAAGCAGTCCCTTCTCCAAAGAACCTCTTGTGTGTATCTAGAAACACATTGCTTGGGGCCGTCCTTTTCTTTCGGACTTGAGGAACAACCTTATCCTTACTATGTAAAGGTACACTTTGATCACTTTCCAAAACCCATGATACCCCACATAACATGATTAACAGCAAAATCACAAGGGCAATACATGTTAACTTTTGTTTACGGGTCCACACTGCATTGTGCTGAATCACTGGCTGCTCTTCCTCAGCAACCATTCTACCAAAGGGATGCATAACAAATGATGAAATGGGGGCAAAATACAAGGAAATGCAAGTTCCCAGTGTCCATCAGAGCCTCACTGGTACAGGCTCCTATTGTCCATCAATACCTTGACGCTCTTGAGCACCGGTGGTGGAGCTTGCTCTGTCCTAAGCTTGTATCTATTTTTGACCAGGATAATATACCCCCAAGGGATACTTCGATCTATCCTGTCCAATGTTCAAACAGTGCACAAAACTCTCATCACCCTAAACTAACTCCATTGGTACTATAGCAAAGTACGTCCTGATTTGCACAGTCCATCCCTAACTAATCTTTCTTCTCTTTTGGTGCACCGTCCCCCAGCCAAGGGTGCAAATTGTACCCAGCGGCTCCAGGCACAGAATGGTCAATGAACAGGGGCTCCTGGATAGCTCGTACTTCCGGAGGAACTGCTGCATTTAACATGTCATCATTTTCCTTGTCTGTTCATGTCCAGGTCAGTTTGGCATCACTGAAGGGGACAAACTGAGGCACCGACTCGCACTCAGAGTTCACTACTCCATCCTTCACCCACTGGTCGTAGGGCAGGGGCAAAGGAATCATGCGACAATGAGTCGCGTGAATCCAGTTCTTACGGACAGCGACTTTTACTGCGGAGCTGCGGAGCTGCGGAGCGCGTTGCTAACAGTACCTGTTTCTGCCCCCTCCAATGCGGCTCCAAACTTTTCTTCATCTGGAAGTTTTTAATCAAAACGAAATCGCCAGGCTGAATGTCGTGCCCAGACCTCTCTGGTGCAGCTGGCAGGTATCCCGGACATGTTGGCAAATAGAACGCAAACTTTCTGTTAACTGGCCAAGATAATCAACCAACAATGGGTGCTCCATATCAGAAAACCGCAGAGGTCGCGGGACGCTTCAGATATTTGCCGGGCGCCCAAACATGACCTCATACGGTGACAATCCTGTCCTAGAATGTGCTGTCGTTCTTGTTGACAAAAGAGCTAATGGTAAAGCATCTGGCCACTTTAACCCTGTCGTCTCCTGAATTTTTGCCACTTTGAGCTTGAGAGTACCATTGTACTTCTCAACCAAACCTGCTGACTGTGGATGATCGGCACCACAGTCAGCAACTTTTGCTTTATGTGTAAACCATCAGCAACTGTTGCTTTATGTGTAAACCATCACAAATCAATTGGATCACTTTTGCATTAAAATGACTTCCGTTATCACTCCAAATCAATCGGGCAAGCCGAAACGAGGAAAGAACTCCTTCAAGAGTACCTTTGCAGTCGTGATGGCTGTATTGTCTTTAGGGGGATAAGCCTCAACCCATTTACTAAATGCACAGACAACCACCAAGACATACTTCAAATTATTGCATCTCTCTAGTTCAATAAAGTCCATTTGAAGGACTTCAAAAGGAAAAGTGGGTGGTGCAATATTACCAGGCAGGGTAGGGGTACCCTTTCCAGGATTGTGCATCATGCACACCATATAGTACTTCACTAAATGTGCAGCTGTCTTAGGGATATTGTCATTCTGCCATACAGGGTCCAACAACTTGCAAATACACTTGCAAATACTTGCAAATAGCACTATTATGGGCTGGACCATGGGCCATCGTAACCACAAGGACGACATATGCATCGGGCAACATCCATCTCTTCTTCCCTGACTTATCAATCCAACATCCCTCATCGTTCAATTGTGCTGTACTTTCATGCCACACTGCTAACTCTTCTACTGTGGCTTCGCTTTGTATCTCTTTTACATTCTCAAGGGTGTCCTCGAACATGACAACCTCAGGCACCCACCTAGCCGACCTGCTAGAAACATTCTTTTCATCTTTTTCCGAGCCGTTTCCTTAGATGTCTGATCTGCAAAAGCATTTCCCCTACCTACATCATCGGTGACCTTCCAGTGGGCGCTACACTTCACTTTGGCCAATTTCTTGGGGAGCGTTAAAGCAGACAAAAGCCTCAATATAAGGTGCCCATGCTAGATTCTGGTGCCATGGGAAGTAAGGAACCCTCTCTCAGCCCAGAGTCGCCCAAAATTATGCGCAATCCCAAAGCATACTGGCTGTCAGTATAGATATTGACAACCAGCCCCTCACTCAATTTGCAAGCTCGAATAAGGGCAGCAAGCTCAGCAGCTTGAGCCGACTGATAAGGGACTCATGATGTCTCTACTACTGTACGCAGTGTGGTAATAGCATAAGCCGCAGTTGTAGTGCCATCTGGTAATTTGAAACAAGAGCCATCAACATATAGTTCCCCTTGTGGGTCAGATAAGGGAACGTCAGTCAAGTCTACCCATCCTTGCGTCTCTTATTCCGTCCGGAAGATACAGTCATGTTTGTCGACTTCATCACTCTCGGAAGGGAGGAGTAGAAACTTGGCTGGATTAAGAGTAGCACATCTTTTGATCGTGATATGTTTAGCAAACAATGCCAATTCATAGCCAGCAAGACGTGCACTGGTAAGGTGCTGTGTCTTTGTTTTATTCAGAAGTGTATCCACAGCATGGGGTACCAATACTGTGAGGTCAGTATCCAGTACAAGTCCAGCCGATTGTCTGATCGAAGTGGCCACGGCCGCGACCGCTCTTAGACAGCTTGGGAGGGCTCTCGCGACTGGATCAAGGACAGCAGAGAAATAAGCACATGGCCGTTGCTTATCTCCAAATTTTTGTGTTAGGACAGAAAGCGCACAACCAGCCATCCCATGCACGTACAACACAAACGGTTTGCCGTAATTAGGGGTGCCAAGTACTGGAGCCGAACGTGGCGCAGTTTCCAATTGCTCAAAGACTGCTGACATTCAGGCGTCCAAGACAAAGTCTCATGCACTTCTTTCGTTGTTAAGGCAAGCAAGGGTTTGATTAGTAGGGAGTAGTTAGGTATCCACTGCCGACAGTATGGAGTGATACCTATAAAAGCACGCACATCTTTCTGAGTCTGTGGAATAGGCATTTTAAGAATGGTACTGATCCGCTCAGGGGTTAACCTCCTACCCTGCTGCGACAGTAGGTGACCTAAGTAGGTGACCTCCCTTCGACAATACTGAAATTTAGAAAGAGAAACTTTATGGCCATGTTGAGCCAAATGCAACAATAATTTAACGGTACTATCTTTACAACCCTGCTCTGTATCAGAAGCAATAAGGAGGTCATCAACATGCTGCACCAATACATTATCTGCAGGAAGCAAAAGGGAATCCAACTGACTCTTTAAAGCCTGACTGTAAATACTATCTACAAGAAAGTGATGCAGCGCGGCACCGCAACCCCTCTGACTGTGCCACGCTGCGGCACTTTCAGAGCACAGGAATGTGACATATTTACAATGATATGTCACATTCCTGTGCTCTCCCCTGCGCTGGCGCACAAACAGCTGCCATGCGCCGGCACAGGCACCCTTGCACCATGGTGCAAGGATGCCTGCGCCATGGGGAGATAGTTTTTGTGCAGGAAGGGGCACCTTCCTGCACAACAACAATCACTACAGGCATTTTCCTCTTTCAATGCGTGCTTTAGAATGCAGCACGCATTGAAAGAGGAAAAAAACGAGGAGAAATGAAAACATTTCTCCTCGTTTCGCCTCGCTACGCCACCCCTAGGGTGGCGTAGCATACTGATGCATTTCCAGGTTTACGAATCCTCGTAAATCTGGAAATGTGTCTCGTTCCATGGGTGTTGCGTGGGAACACCCACAGCAACACCCATGGAACGCCCCTTTCACGCAAAATGCTGCGTGTAAAGGGGCCATATTTACAAGGACAGGAAAAGCCAGGCAGGGTGGCTTTTCAGGTCCTTGTAAATATGGGACAGGGAAATGCGCTGCCAGTGCATCACCAAAAGTGACGTAATGGCAGCGCAAGGGGCTTGTAAATCTGCCCCTTGGACTCTCAGTATAGCCATGAGGAGCTCGACAGAATCTAAAGTTTCTGCCAGCTAGTGTAAACCCAAACAAGTACCGGCTATCTGAATGAATAGGAATACTAAAAAATGTGTCTTTCAAATCAATCACAGAAAAGAATTTGGCAGTGGAAGGAATCATCGTCAAAAGTGTGGTAATATCTGGAACTACTGGAAACTGGGGAATCACTATTTTATTAACTTCGCGCAAGTCAATCACAAAACGGTAAACATCTTCTTGATCATCAGGAGAACCCAAGTGTGCCCGTTTGAGAATCAGAAGAATGGGACTATTGCAAATATTTGGAGACGTCTCTTCAACCACTCCTTTCTTGATCAAATCCTGAATAATTTGCAATAAGGCTCGCTCTCCTGCCTGTGGTATTTTATACTGAGGAATGCGTGGCAAAATAGCATTGTCTTTGACCTGTATCGAAACCGGTGGTATATGCAACAGCCCTACGTCTGTATCACCTGTGGCCCACAAAGTGGGTGGCACCTC
Organism: Calotriton arnoldi; assembly: GCA_963921515.1. NCBI lineage: Eukaryota > Metazoa > Chordata > Amphibia > Caudata > Salamandridae > Calotriton > Calotriton arnoldi. The sequence continues at coordinate 1,281,054 of CAWUFW010002693.1, read as the reverse complement.
AGCAAATTCAACAGGAAGAGGCACATCCTTGGACAAACACTGTTTAACACCTACTACATCTGGGCCCATTGTCATATAGACACATGCCGGGGAACAATAAATAGTGGCATGCAATTTAATCAACAAATCCAAACCCATAAAATTCTCACCACAATTAGATGTCAGCAAAAATGGAGAATCCACAGTGAAAGGACCAATAGTCAATGCAAGGGGTCTTGAAATGGGGCTCACAACCGATACACCTGAAAAACCTACCGAAACATTATTATGGCCAGACAGAGCCACTCCAGGGATCATATTTCGAGAAACAGAACTTTTTGTCGCACCTGTGTCCTCCAAAAATTCCTTAGTCAAACCTTGCAGTTCCGCTGTTACATAAGGACCATGCTGGTCTACAGGTATCGGAACTGGTCCCCCACTCTGTCCCTGGCTGTCCTAGCTGTAAGACATTCCTGTCGCTTCATCCATATCATAGTCATCATGGTCGTACTTCCCATCGCGGGGTCATCAAAGTAATTATTATCAGACCGACCCTGTGAGGCTGCAGCATTCTGCCCTATTAGCCCCACCAGCCCCACGACCCCGTCCACGAGAACCTCATCCTCTAGGGACCGCCACCTTCTGCAAAAGCATGGGACACTTGCTATGCCAGTGACCCTCCTCCTTACAATATGCGTACTGATTCGGCCCCAAAGGTGTCATATTCGGCTGCCTACTAGTGTGTGGAAGCTGTCGGGCAGGACCACCACGTCCTCTACCAATCCCTCTAAATGCCTGTTACAACAATACCTTTGTCTTCAAATCCTTATGCTTTTTCTCCGTCCTCTCTTTCTCTTTCTCCTCTTGGTCCCGATGTTCAAATATTGAGCCATATTCAAAATAACAGAAGGGGAAGAGGTGGACCAGGTACTTTCAGAAGCCTGTAAACGAGTCGCAATTTCGGGAAGTAAATTAGAAACAAACCTGTCGACAAACAACCGAACACCTCCTTCAATAGACTTATCCTGCCCACTGTAATCCAAAAATGTATCCTCAAACTGGGTGAAGAAATCAGACACACTCTCATCTTTCTTTTGTCGGCACGCCGTCAACTTGTCCCAACTTACTTTCTTCGGCGGAATAAGAGAATGCATAAATGTAATAAAGCGGCCTGTTAAAGCAAGTATCTCTGCTCGGGGCTTATCACCTGGCTTTCTTTCCTGATCCCATACTTTAATTTGATCCCATGTACCTGCCAACTCCGCAACATGATCTTGAGTATGAACCTGCCTCCAGATATCAACCGGAACAAGAAGACCAAAAAACATTTCAATATCAGCAAGTCATTACCGTCGGAGAGGCAGCTTCAGTCAGTTCTTTATAATAAGCAGTAGGATTTTTCCTAGGATCGTACAAATGAGTCTTAAGGGATAAAACCTCACTTCTTTTCCACAGAGTATAAAACCATTGCTTTTGGAAACGGGCCGCTACACCCGCTCGAGTAACATTACCTCGCTGATCTGTTAACTCTGGTATCTCTGGGTGATATATGGGATGAACTTCTCGCTTCAGAAACTGAGATACCGTGGTAGGACTCTTCTCATGCATCCTGCCCCTATAGGCAAACAACGTGATAATGTTCCCAAAAACTTGGCCTGTGTCCAAACCACTGGCATACACGCAATCTCTAATATCGAATAAAATGTGTGACGCGTCGTCTCTAAAATGTTGCTGCCAAAGGCCAATCAACAAAGAGGACATATGTTTAAGAGCATGCTGCTGTATAAAAGGCTCATAATCTTTCATCACATCCCAAACATTCTCCACACTGTAAATGGGATTATGACCCCACTGCGCAGCCTGATTAGCTACTACCTTCTTCTCCTCATTCCCCACCACAGACCATACAAAAGGGCCCATACACTCCTTAAATTTTGCCAAATCCCTATCCTCAAATCCACGTGTTGGCATCTCAGCACCTAATAATGCTGGTAAATGAACCATCAAAGATGGAGAAGCAACAGAAGCACCGGGTAGGATAGTTGCAGGCGGGTGTGCTGGGTGAGAGAGAGCTGGAGATAGGGATGCCGAAGCAATAGGTGTGCTTGTTGTGCTAACAGTCACAGTTGCCACAGACTGTGAAGGCAAAGAAGGAGGAGCCAAAGCCACAGCCGTTGAGACGACAGCAGTAGATACAGGGACAGTGGGAACAGCTGTAGAAGGTGGCTGTGATGGCACAGGGACAGTGGGATATATCCTTTGCGGGGAATATGGGGGCAGGGGTCGGGTGTCTAACAATTCTTCGACAAAAGTATCAGTTTCCTCCTGAGCCAAATACGATTTATCAACATGCAATCGAAATCTCCTATCTTCACATTCAACTCCCTGCTCTCTATCATATGCTACAGCTTTCTGAGTCAGTGTCTGCATCTTCCCTTTCCGTGCCTCCTTCTCCGTCTTCAATCGTCTCTGTCTAGCTGCTCTCTGCCACGTTCTGAGAGAATCAAACATAGACTGCCTACTTCGTCTCGTGAACAATTGTTCCTGTAAATACCCAATATTTTGTATATCGAAAGTGCCCATCAACGGCCACTGCAACTCGGCATTGTCCCTCATATATTTGTGCCATAATGTACTAAACATAATAGGGCCAAGATTCATGCTTCACATACATATCAACATTAGGAGTGCCTCTGGAGGCGCCACCTGAGCTTCTTCTAATCGAGCATCTGCAGAACAACAGCGACAGCACAAAGAAAACAGTTTACTGATACCAGGCATTCTCAAAAGAAAACAAGTTCACTATTTATGCCTGGCAAAGCAGTTGCAAATGCTTTTATCCCAAAGACGGTCCTCAGAGCGTACCAAATCCAAACCAAAATTTTACCATATCCACAAAGAACCAAAACAAACTCACCTGATATATGCAAGTCAAGCAAACTAATTCTCCACTGCCGACTCTTCAGACCAAACGGTCAGATCCAAGGGTTTCGCCATTTAGGACTCCAGTCAGGATGACCGCTGGCAGGACGGAAGGGGCAGCTGCGAGCTATCAATGCTCCTCATACAGGGATCCCTGAACCGTCAGTCTGACCCGACGATGGTCTCGACCTCCCCCCAGTCCACGGAAGGGATGGGTCACTCACCCGAAGGAGTCCCTGCTCAGGTGCCAACTGAAGGAAGTGGCCCGATTAGGGTCACCCGGGTCACTCACGACCACCTCTCAGCCTTCCATACCAAATGAAGAGTCAGTCAGAGAGCAGCGAATACAAACCAATATCTATTTATTCAGGTACACCCAGAGTGGAGCCCAGTCTGCCCAGTCGCTTAGGAGTGCTGCATAGGGACTAACTTCAGTAAGCATAAAGATACGTTATGTACATTTCAAAACCAATGAAGGCACGCCCACTTTTCCAAGCAGATGCAGCAAAACAGTGAAGCTCAGAAAATAAGTTTTGATTCCGCGGCCGGGCACACACTATCTACTACTCAAGGTTGTTCTGCCCGTGCCCACCACTAGACAAGTGGGGAAGGCCTCTATCTAAAGGGAAAGGTATGCGCTAATAAGAGCAGTGTATTCATTAGTGAAGCAAAACTTAGCCTTGGAGAAGCACAACTTAACAGAGGCCTTTTCTCGGAAATAGCAAAGAATAAGTTTCGATTATAACTCAAAATGGCGCCAGCATAGTAAATGGCGCCGCAAATGCTAACATACATAGAACAATGCGCAAATATGAATTTTTCTATTCTAACAGTAGGCATTGGCACAGTTAAATTGGTTGTTCGTGGTGGGTGTAGCATTGTTTAACATTACTCCAACTCACACCAGGCTCTGTCCTTCCACACTCTTCCCAAACAGAGAATACAGACCACATGACAGAAGGTTTTCCAGACAGTGATTGGGAATAGATTATGAAGAAGTGTTGCACTTGTGCCTGGTGTCTGATTTTTCCACAACTCACAACAGGGTCTTGTGGTCCAAACGCCAGTCCACATTGTCAAACATCTTGTCAGTACATTGCTACTCACTGTCAAGTAAGCAGAGTTTCAGCTTGGCTAGTTGGTCTGGGTGGGAAGAGTGTGTGCATGACAAGACCTGATGTGGCATGTAGCCATTGCAAATACACCTCCTCCCACCCAGACCTGCTGACTCCTCTGTGCCTATATTTACCTCACAGTGCGGGTAAATATACTGGCAAGGTGGCTGGTACTGGTTCATGGTTTTGAACATGAATGCAACTCACATCAGGGACCTGTGCTCCAAACACCATGCAACAGTGTCATCCATCTTGCTAGTCCACTTCCCCTTACTGTGAGTGTGGCTTAGGCCAAGTGGAGTATCCTAGTCTGGATGGGAGGAGGAGTCTTTGCAATGGCTACAAGTTGCATAAGGCCCTGTCCTACGTACACCTTTCCACCCAACTCAAACAGCCCAGCATGTACTATGCTTACCTCACTGTGATACGAAATGTCCCAGCCGGATACCTGACACTGGTGCCTGTTGTTTGACTTGACTGCAACACCCATCATGGCCTTCTGCTCCAGACACCATGCAGCAGTGTCAGACATCTTGGCAGCACATTCCCACTCACTGTCAGGTAAGAAGAGTCCCATACAGGCTATTTGGACTAGGTAGGAAGGTGTGTGGAGGCCAGAGCCTGTTGGTAGATGTAGTAATGGCATACACTCCTCCTCCCAGACAGCACAACCAGCTCATCTGTGGCAATGGCTACCTGACAGTGAATGTAAGTGTACTAACAAGATGGCTGACACAGTTGCACGATGTTTTGTGCACAGGGCCTTGGTGGGAGTTGGTTTCAAGATCAACACTATGCAGCAGTGTCAGCCACCTTGCCAGTTCACTTCGCACTGTGAGGTAAGCAGAGGCCCAGAGGAGTTTGCATGGCTAGGTGTATGGATGTGTATTTGCAATGGCTACAAGTCACATCAGGCCTTGTCCCACACACACCTTCCCACCCATCAGCAAAAGCCTACCTGTGACTCAGCTTCCCTGACAGTGAGTGTGAATGTACTTGCAAGTTGTCTGACACTGATGAATGTTGCCTATTTGTCCAAAAGCAGGGCATAGTTGTCCAGACTGAAGTCCACAGTGTCAGCTATTTTCTAAGTAGATTTTCATTCACTGTCAGGTAGGCATCGGTCCAGATGACCTAGTTGGGTAGTGTGGGAGGAGCAGTGTTTGCCCTGACTCCATCTCCCATCAGGCTCCATCCCCCACACACATTCCTACCCATCCTAAATATCTTATCTGTAAGTTTACTTTCCTGACAGTGAGTGGCAATGTGCTTCAGAGATGTCTGACCCTGGTGACTGGTGTCTGATTTGTCCACTACTCTCCAACAGTGCCTTGAGCTCCAAACAGCAGTCCACAGGGCCAGTTATCTTGCCAGTACATTCTCATTGACTGTCAGGAAAGCTCAATTGTATGTGGTCTTGTTGGTCTGTGTGTGAGGAGGAGTGTTTGCACTGACTTCAACTCCCATCATGCCCTGTACTACACACAACTTTCCGGGCGGCACAGACAGCAGACCATGAACTATGCTATCCCTGATGGTGAATTGAAATGTACTATCAAGATGTCTGGCACTGGGGACTGGTGTGAGGAGCACGAGGCCATGATGGGATTTGTGTTCAACTCAGACACCATACAAAAGTGTCAGACATCCTGCAAGTACACTTCCACTCATTGTCAGGACACCACTGTTCCTGGTGGCCTGGTTGGGCTATGTGGGAAGGTGTGTGTGTGGGATAGAGCATGATAGGAGATGTTGTCAGCGCAAACACTCCTCCTCCCACACTACCCAACCAGGTCATCTGGGCCTATGGCTACCTGACAGTGAATGGAAGTATACTATGGAGTTGTCTGACGCTGGTGCCTGTTGTTTCACTTGATTACAACTCCCCTCAGGCCTTGTGCTCCAGACACCATTCAGCAATGTCAGCCATCTTGCTGGTACTTTTCCACTGACTGAGAGGCTCGCACAGTCCCAGTATGTCTGTGCGGGCTGTGTGTGGGGAGGAGTGTTTGCAGTGACTACAAGTCCCATGGTACCTTTGCCCACACCCACCTTCCCAGCCATCCCAAACAGCCTACCTGTGACTGAGCTTTCCTATGAGTGAGTGGAAAAGTAGTAGGCCAAGTTGTCTGATGCTGGTGCCTGTTGTTTGACTTGACTACAACTCCCCTCAGGCCTTGTGCTCCAGACACCATTCAGCAGTGTCAGCCATCTTGCTGGTACTTTTCCACTGACTGAGAGGCTCGCATAGTCCCAGTATGTCTGTGTGGGCTGTGTGTGGGGAGGAGTGTTTGCAGTGACTACAAGTCCCATGGTGCCTTTGCCCACACCCGCCTTCCCAGCTATCCCAAACAGCCTACCTGTGACTGAGCTTTCCTGTGAGTGAGTGGAAATGTACTGGGCCAAGTTGTCTGACGCTGGTGCCTGTTGTTTGACTTGACTACAAATCCTCTCAGGCCTTGTGCTCCAGACACCATTCAGCAGTGTCAGCCATCTTGCTGGTACTTTTCCACTGACTGAGAGGGTCACACAGTCCCAGTATGTCTGTGTGGGCTGTGTGTGGGTAGGAGTGTTTGCAGTGACTACAAGTCCCATGGTGCCTTTGCCCACACCCACCTTCCCAGCCATCCCAAACAACCTACCTGTGGCTGAGCTTTCCTGTGAGTGAGTGGAAAAGTACTGGGCCAAGTTGTCTGACGCTGGTGCAAGTTGTTTGGAGCAGAAGGCCTATCTGTGTGTTTGTGAGAAGTATGTACATGGTTATAGTTGGTTGCATTTTCAAAATGATTTGAGGTATTTTTGTTAACAATCTAACATACACATCACATGCTCTTAGAATCTAGTACATTTTATATATTTATACTGCCCTTTGTTTAACTGTATCCTTTACAGTGATGTCTCTTGGGGTGTGATTAATAACTTTATTTGAATGTGGATTGTGTACTCACCAGACTCTTGTGATCCTGGGATTCTATAGACGCCCTCCGGCAGAAGGATTTCACGCACATTCTCCTCCCAGGAGGTGAAGTGGACAGGTTGTGCAGGAGGGCCACCGCCAGTCTTCTGGCTTTGGAAATGTTCCCTGGCCATCAGCTTCTTGACCCTCCTTCGCACATCATAGTACCTGGTCCTGATATCTTCCATTGTGCGCAGGCAAGGTGCTTGAGCATTCACCTTGTTAACTATCCTCTCCCACATCCTATTTCTCTGGGCAAGGGGGGGTCTGTTGGACTAGGTTCCCACATAACTGTGGCTCTACTCTGACAATCTCATCTACAAGCACTTCCAACTCCTTATCTGTAAAAAGTGGATGTTTCCTTTTTGGGTGAGTGTGAAGGTGAGGGTGAGTGTGAATCTGAAAAAAGGTGTGTGTTTATGTGTTTTTGTATGAAATAAAATCTGCACAGGGTGTGTGGTGTGTGAGTGTATGAGGCAGAGAGCAGGGAATGTCTGGTGGAAGCTCCTTGTAAGTATTTGCAGTTGTGGCAAAGGATCATGGTCATGGTGTTGGCCCTTTATATAGGTGGAGTTGTGGGTGTGGTTACAATTTTTAATTTTTTTAGGGAGTTGCCAATGCTTTTTTTGACTGTTTTTTACTCCCCCCATTGACATTTAATACACGGACCAACACGGTTTCGTAACCGATTCTCATGCAACATCATCTCATCGCGGGTTGATATGAGTCAGAATCATGACCGGCATGCGATTCTTGAACGTTTACAAATGAGTCGGTCGCATCGGTGCGGTTTACGGTGCCTTCATTCTGAATTATAGCGTTCCTTACGATTCGGTTTTGTTTCACATTGGATGCATCGTACTCCATCGCACGGAGGGCTCGCGGTCGAGTCGTACGGAAATCATTCCCAATCCAATTCAGTCGGGATGCTTTCTGCACGACATTGGAATCGGGCCCTATGTCAGTAAACAGCTATTGTCAAACATTAATTACAATATGTGTATAAATGTGTTTTACACTTTTTGAAAAACATGAGGTCTTTGTGACGAATTCACAACAATTAAAAGAAAAAGAAAAAAAAACACAGTTAATAATTCATTGAAACAAAGGAGTGACACAGAGAAATGCATAAGTGAATGGTCCATTATGCAGGTGTAGTGTATAATTTCTATCAGCATTTCACAATAATAAAATATTAAGTAATTTCCAAGGACAAAGTAACACAGATTCCATTTAAATCCTCATGTTCATTTTAGATAAATTAAACCTCTACATGAAAGATTTACAAATACAAACATGGCACATGCCCCCAGATAAAGCTCCACTTCAGAAAAATGGAAACACATCTATCTTCTTAGGCTAGGCGAAAAGAAACCAAAAAATATTCCATATTGAAACAAGATCTTAAATCCTTAACAGAAGTTAATACAACATAAATTACATATGAGTAAAATCTGAACTTCAGTGAGTGTGGCAAATCAATTCTACACTGACATCTCCTTGTAAGAGCAGAGACCTTGGCTCTGTCCTTTAAATATACTAAGTTTGGAAATGTGAACAAATAATAGCGCCACTCAGACACCAACTCATACACCAATAAACTCACTAACATACCCACCCGAAGATCCAAAGTACCACTTGCACTTGCATTCACAGACAAACACAGGCTCTGATACAACCAGTGAGAAAAGGTACTCACACAGTTACTCACAGACCCACTCAGTCACTCATAGACCAACTTAGATACCCACTGACACATACACACTCCCACTCAGAAATCCACTCACACACTCATACACCCACTAAGAGACCCAAACAGGTACTTACAAATCCACTGTGAAACATTATAGGTTACAATTATGGAAACATTTTTGAGAAAAACCTTAGAAATTCACAGAAAAAAACAATGGCTTCAGGGACGTTATAGTTAGCAAAGAGAATTAAAAACCCTATAAATTCACAGAAAAAACCAAAGGTTACAGGGACGTTATATTTAGGCTTACATTTCACTTGTACAAAACCATAGAAACCTGAGCTAACTATAACTTACACCCCTGCAATGCACTGCCCATGACCTCACATATTATATCACTCATGACATGGTCAGTGACATCAATGATGACATCTCAAATGACATCACTGATTACATCATCCTGTGAGTGTAAGAGTTTGGTAAATTTTTCTGAGACTTAAAGCTATATACTAAGCTACAGTATAAGTTACATTACTATTCTTCCTTTACTAATAATTATCCATACTATTTCTAACATATCTCATCTGAGTGGCTGTGTGACTGTCTGTATCAGTATGTGAGTTAATGTCTGGATGGCTGTACGAGCATGTGAGTGGGTTTGTGAGTGGCTGTATGGATGTGTTATTGGGTATGTGAGTAGCTGTATGGGTGAGTGAGTGGCTGTATTAGAGAGTGAATGTCTGCATGAGTGGCTTTAATGGTGAATGAGTGGGTGTGTGAGTGGTTGTATGGATGTGTGAATGGGTATGTAAGTGGTTCTGTGGGTGTGTCACTGGGTGAGTGAATGGTTGTATGGGTGGGTCAGTGGCTGTGTCAGTGGCTGTATAGGCAAGTGAGTGGGTATGAGTAGCTGTATTGGTGAGTGTAGGAAAGTGCTTCTTTTGACATGGATAGCCCCCAGTTTTTGCCTGATGTCTGATGTACCATGAATAGCACCACTTCAGTTACCACTGTAAGTCCTTAATAAATGGTACCCCTTTTACCTAGGGCAAGGGTACTGAAGAGGGTCCTCTGGGGCTGTAGCACTGGTTGTGCCATTCCAGGTATACCTCACCAAGGCTATGCACTCTGCCATTTCAGGTTGCAAGTCTTGGTGCAGAGAAATATGAAGAGCCATCCCTCCTATACAATGCATGGGATATAGGTAAGTCACTCCTAATGCAGGCCTTTAGCCCTAAGGCAGGATGCACTTTTCTATGTATGGGCATATCAGCATGAGTATATATGCCCCTACAATGCCCAGTCCATTCTTAGATGTTGTAAGTGCACAAGGACGCACTTTCTATGTATGGGCATATCAGCATGAGTATATATGCCCCTACAATGCCCAGTCCATTCTTAGATAATGTAAGTGCACAAGGATGCCATAAGGAGTACATGGGCTGGATACATGCCAACACGAGTTTCCTAGCTCCATGATGGCTTCACTGACTTATAAGGTGTTTGGCAGCAAAACAACATTCTTAATAAATCCTCACTGATGCCAGTGTTGGATCTATTAATAAATTCACACTGGAGACCCTTTTAGAGGGTTCACTGGAAACTTACCACAGCACTGGTGTGGTTCCTGACTTGTTTTTGCCAGCCTGCCACTACCAGACATGTTTCTGACCTCATGGGAGGGCCAGGGCCCCTAGAGGACTGAGACAAAGCCTGCTCTGGGCGGCAGGGCTTCACACCTCCTCCAAGACAGGATGGCCTTCCTGGGCGGGAATCTTCAAAGTCAATGCCGCCTTTGAAATCCAACCCAGATAGAGGGGGGAGGCAAGGTCCCTTTCCTGCTCCACTTTTGGTGGAAGGAAAGGTTGGAAAATTAGTTAGATTAGGAGGAGGATCCTCACAAAGCCTACACCACCCTTAGAGCAGGACAGGCGAGGTGAACCCCTCTCCTGAAATTCCACCATCTTGGGATGGTGAGAAAGCCTCCTTTCATAGCCCTTGTAGTGCTCTTCCCACAGGAAGTGGTCACTAGAGGGTGTAGACACCCTTAAGGTAAGTAGCCCATTTGCTACTGCCTGTCTCCCTTTGTAACACCCCTTAAATCCAGTATTTAGGTGTCACCCTGAGGCCTGAACATCAGATTCAATGAGTAAGAGAAGACCAGGACAAAGAAGACCCTCTGCTCAAGAACGGAAGCCCTGCTGCAGAAGGAAAATGGTGCCAAACCCTGCCTGCTACTGCCGTGTTGTCTTGAAACCTGAAAGGACTCCAAGAAGCCAAGAGCACCTCCAGCCTTTGTGAAATCACTGTGAAGCTCCCTTGAAGTGAAGGTATTACTCCCCTGCACACCACAGGCACCGATCCCATGAAGTTCATTTTGTTGACTTGCTGCTCTTCAAAGACATCAAAGCAAGAAGAGATACAACAGCTCCAGAGGGTCAGATCAGCCTCCTCACCGAGTTTGGAGGCACCAGGACCTACCGGAGTGGTGGCCTACCAATACCCGGGGCACCAGACACCCCAGTGGTAAAAACCAAGAAGAAGAGTCCACACTGGACTCCCGAAGCACCAGAAGCAAGCACCCATCAAGGGATTTTGAGACACCTGAAACTCGCTTCCTGAGTGGCCCAGCGGTCCTGAGATTGTTTCTCCAAGGTTCCTGCTCCTGACTGCGAGGACCTCAAGATGTACAACGCCCGGCTGACCTGTTCGCTCTGCACCCGGCCACAGCACCAACCAACCCGTCCTGCTCCTGTGGTCCACAGGCCCTTCTGACATCCTGCCTCCATGGAGACCTACCGGACTTGCCTGTAAGTCCCTCAGTGCAGTGCCTTTTCAAGTGGCCACCTTTGCCCTTGAGCACCAGCTTCCAAGACCTCTGCTCCTGGCCAATCCGGGGGACTCCCGAACTTCTCCTGCTGGAACTTTGGACCTGGTCACCTAAAAACGCAGAGGTGAATTTCATGAAAGTATTGCCTGAATTTCTATGCATTTTTCTACCTTTTCCCCATTGTTTCTATGGTGCGTAATTGCACATAAAAGTGATATATTGTCTGAAAATTGTAATTCTGAAAGTACTTATCTTAGAACTGTGTTTATGGTCTTAAAAATTACATAAAAATCAATGTTATTTTTACAAATCGGTCTTGGATTTATTCTTGATTATGTGTCTCATTTATTGCCTCTGTGAGTACAACAAATGCTTAACACCACCCTCTGATAAGCCTAACTGCTCGCCCACACTACCACAAAAAGAGAGTTAGTATTATCTACTTTTGCCTCTACCTGCCTTTGGGGGATCTCTCGCACTCTCTACACAGTGTACTTAATTTTAGTAAACTATAGAGAGAGGCGGTTTCCTATAGTGGGTAAGTGGCAGTGTGAGTGCCTGTATGGGTGAGTGTGTGGCTGTGTGAGTTTCTGTATGGGTGATTGAATGGGTGTGTGAGTGGCTGTATTGGTGAGTGAGTGGGTGCATTAGTGGCTTTATGGATGAGTTAGTGGGTGTGTGAGTGGCAGTATGAGTCAGTGGTTGTGGAAGTGGCTCTATGGTTGAGTGATTGGTTGTGTGAGTTCTGGTATAAGTCACTGAATGGGTATGTGAGCAGTTGTGTGAGAGGGAGTGGGTGTATGAGAGGTTGTATTGGGGTATGAGTTGGTGTGCGAATGGTTCTTAGGATGATGGGATCAGTGATGTCATCAGTGTTGTCAGTCAGTCAAAATTGCTTTATTCGATCAATCAAAATCATAAAAGCATATAAAATACATACTAATCCAAAAAGATAAAATATGTAACATTCATCGACCATCAATAGTAAAATACAGGGCTAAAAATTCCATGTTAAAATAAACAACGTACATAGTTAAAAAGGAGAGAATCTACTACACAAGAAAATTGATACAATCTTAAAAACATCAGGTGTTTGGTGAACGACAGAAGAACACATAATAGATCAAACAAATAAAGAATTACTTTCTATTATTTCTTGCTCTGACTGCTGCGACTAAAAAACTAGCAATATTAAAAATTTCCCAGGGGCTGTTCAACATCTGCAGATACACTAGGGTGGTTTAACCTGCAGGAAGCCTTTGTTTTTTAAAATTGGAAAAATAATACGCTTCCGCAGTTGCAGGTAGTGATCGCAGAACATCATAAAGTGCATAGTGTCTTCCCTTGAGAATCTGTCACAGGAACAAGGGCCCAGATCCTCTTGCCTGCTCCAACCCAAGGGCTCGGCCAACAAAAAATGTAGGAGGTTAAACCTCAATCTAGTCAATAGAAAGCGATGTCTCGGTTTAGTGACTATATCCAAATAGGGCTCTAACATACTTGAAGTTTTTAAGATCAGGTGGGTTCAGACTGTAGGCTTTAATAAATCTACAGCCTCCCTTTCTGCAGTTGCAAAACGCAAAAATGCAGACTTTCCCCAACCCACATCCATTTTGCATAATTTTTCTGGTTTATCGAAAACGTCTGGGCCTCCTAGTTTCCTTGCGGAACTTTTCGCGTAATTAAGCCATGGGATCCTATCAGCCCTGTCCATAGTCATACAATCTCTAATGATCTTCCTGTTTAGTTCTAATTCTGGATTACACCAGATCGAGATCCATTTGAGAAAGGGGGACATTTTAATTACATCAGTCACATAGCCAATTCCCAGTTCTTCATGTATTATATAAGAGAATGTGGATTGGGGGACTGAGAGCAGGTTTCTTAAAAAAAAAATTCTACAGTTTGGATCTCAGGACAATTTATGAAACCCCAGATGTCAGAGCCGTAATTGGCAATGGCTATACACTTAGATTTATATACATTAAGCATTGCCTTCATAGGTTTTGCGCCCAGCCTACGAGCAAAGTCAAGTATTGAACCTGCAGAACGGGCCATGGCAGTTCTTTTTGCCCTCCTCTGTGGGACCCAAGAACACTTCTTATCGAATAAGACACCAAGGTACAGGAATGAAGGGACCCTGGTTATTTCATTTCCATCACAACCAAACGTCTTAATTTTACTGGTCTTTTCTCCCAGATTCATAGCATGTGATTTAGAAAAATTTACATTTAGGTCCAGAGAACCCATAAAGTCGGCAAACGAGGATAATAGGCGCTGAAGCCCCACGGCAGTACGTGCCAGTAGGGCCGCGTCATCGGCGTAAAGCAATGCGGGGATCAAACGATCCACCACACGAGGAATATCCTCGGCCGCTCCACACAAGACCAAGTCTAACTTGTTAATGTAAAGAGTGAATAACAGAGGGGCCAGAATACATCCCTGTCTGACTCCTCTTTTTACATCTATCTTCTGTGTCAAATTACCCACTTGGTCAAATCGTACTGCAGCTGAAAGATCACTATGCAGGTCAGATAAAAGATCACTATGCAGGACAGATAAACCTGTGTTGTCATTTGAGATGTCATCAGTGATGTCACTGACCTTGTCATGAGTGATATAATATGTGAGCTCATTAGCTATAACTGTTGAATTTCTCTGGTTTGGTATAAGTGAAATCTGAGCCTAAGTATAACGTTCCTGTAACCTTATGTTTTTTTAGTGAATTTCTATGTTTTTTTAAATTCTATTTCCTAACTATTAAGTTCCTGTAACCTTTGGTTTTCTTATGTTAATTTCTATGGTTTTTTAATTTAATTTTTTAACTGAAACTTCTAACCCTTGAGAGTGAGTGTGTGAGTGAGCACATGAGTGTCTCAGTGGGTGTGTGACTGCATGAGTGTCTCCATGGGTGTGTAACTGGGTGTGTGAGTTTGTGAGTGAGTGCATGAGTATCTGAGTGGGTGCATGAGTGTCTGAGTGGGTCTTTGAGTGTGTGTGTGAGTCTCTGAGTGTGTCTGTGAGTGGGTGCATGAGCTTCTGAGTGGGTCTGTGAGTGTGTAAGTGGGGCTGTGAATAGATGTTTGAGTAGCTAGACTGCATTTGAATGGGCGTGGGAGACTGTGAGGCCCCCTTTGCTGGGCCGCTTTTGGCCCCGAGGACCCCATCCCCAAGGGCCCGGTCATTATTCAATAGGGGAGAGGGACCATGCAGCCTCCCTCCCTGGGCCCTATTTTGGCCTTGGTATTCATCCCCTGGGGCCTGGCCATAAAGAAATGGGGGGCTGCTTGGCCCCCCTCCAAGATTCGATTTCGGCCCTTGGGACGCCATCCCTCGGTGCTCAGCCTTTTCATTTATTTATTTTGAATATGGAATGGCTGGGGACGATTTTGGCCCTGGGGACCCCACCTCCTGTGGCCCAGCTGCAAGAGTGGGTGAGGGATCCACTTGGCATCCTCTTTTGGTCTATTATGGCGCCAGGGACCCCATCCCCCAGGGCCTGGCCTTTTATTATTTTTTATTATTAGGGGAGGGGGACACGTAGCCCCTGGGCTGATTATGGCCCTTGGGATCCTATCTCATAGGGCCCGGTCTTTCAATTCTTTTCTAAAAGGAAAGGGGGGCCATGTGGCCCCTGTCCCCCGGCTGATTTTGACCCCAGGGACCCCAGCCTCCATGGCCTGGTCTTTTTGCAATGGGAGAGGGGGGCCATGTTGCCCCTAGTCCACTTTTTGCACTGGGGACTCCAGCCCCCGGGGCCCAACCATGGTTCCCTGAGTGTCCCCAAGGCACCCAGTGTGCAATAGGACTGCAGGGGGAGCCTGAAGGCCCCCACAGTCCCTGCCAGATCTCAGCCTCCTGCGTGAGCTTGCATTGCTTTCACACAAAGGGAGCTGTTGAACATGCAGCTCCCTCTATGTGAAAGCAATCCATTTGCCTGTTTCCCTGCTTGCTTGACAATGAGCAGGGAAACAGGCAAAAACTCAGCTTCTAGAAACAGGAGCATTTCTGTGCTCTCGCTTGCTGAAAGTGGGGTGTTTGCTCTGACTTGGCGGGAGCTGTAAAAGCTCCGCCAAACCACAGCAAACTGATTTGTCCTTGTGGTTGGGCACACCAAGACATAGCAGGAGCTGGCCCTGGGGGAAGCAGTCCCCAGGGAAATTATTGGCTCCAGGAGGTGGACTGCACGGATCCCCTCCTTTGTAGTTGACAGGGCGGCATGAGGAGATGGAGGTCCACATTCAGTCAAGTCAAGTCAAAAAATCTTTATTTCGGCTGTACAGCCATAAAAGCACAGATGATTAAGACGATACATAAGATACAATTAATTATTATGAACAAAAAAGTTTAAAAATTATTATACAAGTGTCATCAAATATGTGTGGGTTGAGATGCCGCATTTGTTATCCCCCCAACTACTCAACCCCATAAAATTAGTTGATGACCCTATGAATCAAGTATAGCCAGGATATCCTATGTAGGAGCGTATAAGAGCATTTAAAACAATGAGATTTAAAGCATTTAAAAAAATAATTTAAAGGAAAAAGATTAAGATTAGACATCAGGAGATAAAAATTGCAGGACATTTCCCTAAATAAAGTGCTGTGCAAATATAGTGCAGAACAATTTCTAGTAAAGAGCCACAGTTTAAGTATTGCCCATCTCATTTCCCTTTATAATGCCTTTACGTATGCACCACATCGCAAATAAAAATTTCGAGGTAACAACTACAAATAGTGGGTGTGTCTCGTATTTCAGTAGCCTAAAAACCTCGATGTGGTTTCTCAACCCCAAGTTTCTACAAAGCTGGAGAACCCACTTAGATCTAGACCTTTTATAGGCAGGGCAAAATAGTATGACATGGAGTTCTGTTTCTTCTGAAAGATTACACCCAGGACAATCTGATCTGGTTGCTCCCTTCCATTTTTTTGTAAATGTTCGGAGCGGGAGCGTCCCATGTCTAAATTGTAAGAACAACTTCTTTGCCATAAATGGTTGTATATTGTCCAGGACCAGTTCCAATTTGTACTGCTGCTTGACATCCAGAAATTTAGATGTCAAGCAGCATGAATTCATACTCTGGGACAATAGGGCCAGTTTATGTTCTTTAAAGGCTAGAGATAGGGATTTTTTGGAGATGGATGGGCAGGTCTCTTCGGGGTTGCCCACATGTTTACCCATCCTAGAGAATGGCAAGTACTCCTAATGTATGACAGCCAAGGTAAATTTCCAGCACCCAATATGGACATAACATCCCTCAGTTCCTCCCTATAAGTGGATAACTCGGGGTGCTCCATAGGCGACGCCAGAATAAAAGAGGGCGAGAGGCAATTATGTCAGCAATAGGTCCTATACCCAAATCCATCCTAAGTGGGGTTAAAGGAGTACTTTTGGGAGGCCCAATAATTGCCTAATAAATGTGTTCTCTGTGGCGGATAGGGTATGGGATGGGCAATGTCCCCAAAGTTCAGCTCCATAAAGTGAGGCTCCCCTCGCTTGGGTTTTATAGATTTCTGCTGGCGGACCAACCACTTTTTGGGTGCAATTTTTGTGGACTTTTAAAATGCCCCCTATTGACTGAGCTAATTTTAAATTAGCTTTCTTGATTTGGGTCCCCCAGTCCATCTTATCATTAAGTGTGAGACCCAAGTAGTCAAAAATGGAGACTTTCTCTAGAAACCTACCCTCCAATTGTGGGTGCGGGCAATTGGTGGTGTTGGCATGGAAGACCATGTATTTTGTTTTCTGGAGATTTATCTCCAGATTCCTCTTCCTGCAAAATGCACTAAACTCTTCCAGAACCCGCTGCATACCCATTGGTGATTTAGACAGGAGTAGGGTATCGTCCGCAAACATTAAGGCTGGAATTTTGCGGTTCGCTAGCCTTGGTGAGTCTATGTCCTTCACTGACAGGAGCGTTTCTATTAGACCATTTAGGAAAAGGGAAAAGAGGGTTGGAGCTAAAACGCATCCCTGCCTCACCCCTTTCTCCACTGGAAAGGGGGCTGTCAATTCTCCTTTCCTACCATATCTAACCCTCGCGTAGGTGCCTTCATGTAGGCGCTTCAACTGCTGACAGAGATAAACTGGTGCACCCATGTCGTGGAGTAGGCCCCAAAGCTGGTCTCGCCGCACCATATCGAATGCGGACTTAAGATCCACAAAAGTTAAATAAAGGCTGCCACCCTCCAAGGTTACGGTTTTCCAATGGATCAGCTGCAATCTGAAAATTTGATCGATGGTCGAGGTTTTAGACCTAAAGCCTGCTTGTAAGGGCGTTAGTACATTCATCTCGTCCATCCATGATTGCAGCCGACCCAAAAGGACTCGGGCAAATAGCTTTTGGGTGACATCGATAAGGCTTATTGGCCGATAATTTGCTGGATTGTGCGGAGAGCCTTTTTTAAAGATAGGAATAATTTCTGCACTGGCCCAAGTCGGAGGGACCGCCATACCCTGGAGGATGGCATTGAACCAGATCTGTAGATAGGGTGCCCACACTGTTTGTTCATTTCTAAACAGGTCACCTGGTATTCTATCCAACCCAGGAGCTTTGTTTGGTAGCAATTTACCCAGCGCCATGGTGACTTCTGCCAATGTGCAGGGTGGTGTACCCGTGTTTAGGGGGATTTGGTCTATGTCAATTGCACTATTTACTACACCTTCATCTATGGGGCTAGAATATAAAACTTTAAAATGGGATCTCCAGGCTTCTTCCCCCAGGTTTGGTTCGATGGCAGAGTTGCCTTCGAACTTACCGGTCTTTACAAGATTCCAGAAGCCTCTCATGTCTCTATTGTCTAGGGCTATCTTAATTGCTTCCCATTTTTCAATCTCCCAGGCTGCTTTGGCTTCGACTAGGGATTTTTTATAATGTGTCCTGCTAGCTCTAATACATAGGGTATCCTTGTTCTTTATCCCAAGTAGCAATCCGCGTTTTGCTTCCCTACACGCTTTGTTATACCAGGGATGTTTAAGTTTAGGGTCGGGGTTGTTATTGTTTTCGGGGGTATAGAAGAACTCCGCCAAATTTGAAAACATGTCTTGGTGGTTCCTGCCTAGCAACAGCAGGAATTCACAGCCTTGACTCTTTTCTGACAGACAAAACGCGATCTCTAAGAAGGGAATAGTTTGTTTGTACAGGGTGGCCCTTTTTTCGATAGAGGCTGCAAATGTTCCCCAACGTACTCTTCTCCCTCCTTCTGCTGCAATTAAGTTTGGGGCAGGTTGTCTTGTCAGGCCCTGGTCGTCTTTGAATTGGGAGTAGGCTATCTCTAACACCAATGGATTATGATCACTTTCACATCGAGATTGGACCGAAAAGTCCAAGATTCTATGCCAGTTCTCGACGTCTACCAAGATGTAGTCAATGGTGGAGGCCTGTCCCAATTTGTTAAAAGTTGGGTTGCCTGGGCTGTCGGAGGGCAATCGGCCATTACATGCCCTGAGCGAGTGGCTGAGTGTGAGTGAGTTCATTTGAAGAACAAGGGGAGTCCAGCCCATTATTGGGTAGATGTTACATTCAGGAATGGCCCAAACAGAGTCTTCCTCGCTTGATATAGTAGTGCATAGGCCATTGAGAGGTTCATAGTGGCAATTAAAATCCCCTCCAATAATTGTATGTACAGACTCAGGTAAAGTGGAGAGGAAGTTGGCCAGGCAGTCCAGGGTCTGTGAAGTTTGCCCCTGCCTAACTGGTCGAGAGTAGATGTTGATAACAGCCATCTCGAGGGAGTCATCAAAAGAAAGAAGAATACATAGGATATCCGGGGAGTGGGTATCTATTCTCTTAATAGTGCAACACAGGTGGATAGCGACCCAGATACAAAGGCCCCCTGAGGGTCTCCCCCTAGGCCCCTGGAGAGCTGAAGTACAGTATGCAACATAGGCCGCTCTATGCAATGCTGCGGTAGACCAAGTTTCCTGGAAAAGACATAGCTCATGTGTATCAATGTACTCTCCCCAATCAGGGAGGTCCATTTTGGAGGTAAGACCTGCTATGTTCCAGGATAAGATCTTAGTGATCTGCTGGGCTTTTACTGAGTCGGTCTGTGTATGCCGATGGCCCTGCTCATGATGGAATGCTTGATGGGGGATCCCTTCCTGACCCTGTGGGGTACCTTCCAAGTTCCCTGGTGAGTTAGTGGAAGCACCCAAACTGTTATATGCCACTGTGGCCTCACAAGTCGTCCTAGGGGGATGATCCATAGGCTCAGATCTTTCACAATAATAATGCTCGACAGGGTGGTTTGCTATGCATTCCTTTTGTTTAGCTGTGGGATTCAGTCAATCAACCAGATCTAGGGAGCTGTATCTATTACTAACTGGAATGTTAAAAGGCGAGATAGTTTCGAAGCCCCGCCCCGTGTGTAGTGAGTTGCCAGTCTGAGCTCTCGTTTCCCATTTTTTGTATACACTTCCCATTCTTCCTAGTAGGGGACTGGGGGGGTAAAAGTAGCCTAAGGGAAGTGTCTGTATACCACCAAACTCCCCAGATGATCCCCATTTAAAAATGAGTTGGACCGCCCTGGTATCCCTAAAGTTAATCAAAATGCAGTCCCCCGGGATTTCTTTCCGCCTCTGTCCCAACCAACTGACCCTGCGTACAAATAGAATTTCACTTTGTATTAGAGGTGGGAGAGGTCTATGTGTGTTTAGCCAAAAAGTACTTTTGTTCTTTAGTTCAGAGTAGGACTCCCCACTACCTTTTTTCAACTCAGGGACTCCGGCTAGTATAACAACATAGGGAGTAGAGGCTGGTGGTAAATCTATACATGGCAGGGTGGAGTTTGTTAACCTCAGGTTGGATTGGCATGTACTCCCATTGTCTCCAATGCAATTGCTAGGTGTTTTACGTTCCACCATCGGACCTAAGCTTGTTGTCGTTGTCCTGGAGCCGGGGGCTTCATCTTCGGCTCGTGTTGCCCCATATTGGATAGAAATAGGGGCTGTGTCTTGATGGGGATAGGAAGTAGGCCTAGTTGGAGCATTAGTTTGCACTAGTGGGTTTAACCCATGGGATACAAAGGGGGCCGTGGTAACAGAAGGGATCACATGATTTCGTTGGGAAGTTGGAGCCTGGTCCAGAGATTTAGTTGTTTCAGTAATGTTTAAGAGTGTAGCAATTTTACTCCCCCAGGTGTCTACCAGCGAAGTCAGCTTCTCTATTTGTCTCATTACTGCTTCTAGCTCAGCTTTTATAAGATTTTCGAGGTGGATTTTAAGATCTTTAACCAAGTTCAGCACCCAAAGTGGTTGCTCCATTAGGTCTGGGTGACTTTCACTAACTACATGACCCACTGTCTGTTCCTTTGGGTCTACCATCGATGGATGCTTCGCTTGTTTCACCCCCTTGCGAGCTTTTCGTTTCGGCTGACCACTTTTCCTAATTACCCCCCCGTGTTAGTTTTATTTGCATTATCAGTGATTACAATTTCTTGAGCAAGCATTAAATCAGGAGTAATCGATAGATTTACTGTTTGGGGGGAATCGGGTACTCTAGTTCCCATGGTCGGTGTAGTGCTTGGGATCATTGGTGTTAGGGAGAGTCGTCTCTCAGTGCGTTTTATCTCACTAGAGACAACCCCAATTGCCTGTCTTAACATTTTGTCAATAGCTGTGGGTTCCACACTAGGGGTTCGCACAGATGGTTTCTGTCTAGTGCTTGGTCTTAGGGTCGGGGCTGTACTCTTCCCCATACTTGTACAATTGCTGTGCTACCTTGGTGAAAGGGAAATTCAAATAAGATTGTGTTTCAACTGTGCAAGATGAGCGAAGTCCCAACAATGCTAGCTGTATGTGGTAATTAAAAGTCCATTAGCCGAGTGTATAAAACAAGATACATTTATTAAGGCTTAGTTCCAGGTTAAGTTTAAGGTAATTCAAGCATAATAAAGCAAAGCCCCACCAGGAGCAGCCTCCCTGCCGCTCAGCCTGCCTGCCATCAACTGCCACTCCACACACCAGCCAGGCACTCCAACATTCCATGAGGTCATCAGGCATTCTGACACTCACACTAGCTGAGCAGCAGAGAAGTCACGGCCAGGGATAAGAAAGACACAAGTCAAATATAACATATCCCCCTTCCTTAGGGAAACAACAAAGCTGAAGTGAAGGAAGGAAAAACATTTACATTGCATTTTAAAGACATTGAGATTAACCCCAAATAAAGACATAGAGATTAACCCCATCCCCCTCCCTTGGGGAAAATAAAGAAAAACGAGCATTGCAAGGGCAAGGCTCAAAACTAAGAGCATTGGGCACTAACCACCCAACAAAATACCGTAATAGGGTACTGACCACCCTAGACAATGGCAAACAATAGAACTGGGGCACTCACCACCCCACAACCTCAACACAACAGGGTACTCACCACCCTTGACCATGGAACTGGGGCACTCACCACCCCAAAACCTCAACACAACAGGGTACTCACCACCCTTGAAAACCAGAACTGGGGCACTCACCACCCCACAACCTCACGTAGCAGGGTACACGCTACCCTGTGAAACATAACTAGAGCACATACCGCCCCTCAACCTACACATAACAGGGTACACACAACCCTGTGGAACATAACTGGGGTACTCACCACCCCACGACCTCTCATAACAGGGTACACACCACCCTGTGAAACATAACTAGAGCACATACCGCCCCTCAACCTACACATGACAGGGTACACACCACCCTGTGGAACATAACTGGGGTACTCACCACCCCACGACCTCTCATAACAGGGTACACACCACCCTGTGAAACATAACTGGGGGCACTCAACTTCACCACTCTGCAACCACCCCCACCAAACAATAACACAGTGATGAAATGAACAAAAAGTACATTTTAAGCAGTAAGAGCCCTGACCGCATAGCAGAGTAAAGATCACACTAAAAATTTGAATTAAGTTACTGACTGCCCCCACAACCTCACCATGACAAGGTGCGCCACACCCATAACATGTGTAAAAATCGGTAGAAAGAACACCATAGACTGACTGGGAGATAGCAACCACCCACACACACAGTACACCACCCCCATGACTTATCAAAAATGGGTACACAGTGGCTGCCCTACACCTGTTAAAAAAAACCCTACGCACGAACTGGACCTAAAGCACACACACACTACCAGAGACATGCATTAAGATGTCCAACAATATAATTAAAAGAAAGTCTTGAGCTCCAGTGAGCGGTCTCTCACCCGAGATCCTCACGCAAAGTGAAGCACTTGTCCATAAGCTCCTTGTAGCTATCGCTGTGGCGCAGTTAAAAATAATGTGCTATGTTGTTAAGCAGACCCCCAACTGCAGGCAAAGTTCCATGTCCTCCTGCATCTCAAACAGAAGAATGCCACATTCCATTGCGCTTATTTGCAAAAAACATATTCACAGGCCACTAAGGTGCTCCTCGCGACAACGAAGCAGGTAAGCAATACACGCATTACCCGTCTCGCGCACTGTTTTTTAAAAAAACAGCTTGACAGTTAAACTGCCCACTGCAGCGCTGCGAGAAAAAAAATAAAGTGGTAAAATAATTTAAAAAAATAATTTTCACATTAAATTCTCCACACAGTACCTCAGTAGACGGAGAAAGTATGCCCCAAGTCACCCAACACCTCAATCGTGGGACATCTCCAGCCTCACACAGGCCGCGGCTTTAGAGTCATCCCCAGCCTCTATTCTATAAATCAGCGCGATGTTTAGGCTTTCCTCACACTGCCAAAACATCTCACCATGGGTGTCCATCAGCTCTCCCAGAACAGCTAGCTGGGCACAGGGACAGGGACAGCTGGGCAAAAACAACTCCTCCCATGTTCTTGTGGGCTCCTTCGGATTGTGCTCATAAAATCCTCTCTCTCAGACCTTCAGTGCTCCCAAATTTCTCATAGACTCCACACATACACCAGGGACAGCTCTCAGAAACGCTGTCGACTCTGCTCCACTCTGAAGTGAAGGAAGGAAAAACATTTAGAGCATTGGGCACTAACCACCCAACTGAATTTCGTAATAGGGTAGGGACCACCCTAGACAATGGCAAACAATAGAACTGGGGCACTAACCACCCCACAACCTCAACACAACAGGATACTCACCACCCTTGAAAGCCAGAACTGGGGCACTCACCACCACACAACCTCAACGTAATAGGGTACTAACCACCCACCCCACAACCTTCCCGTAACAGGGCACACACACCACCCTTTAGAACATAACTGGGGCACTATCCGCCCCAAGAAACTGGACTGGGGCACTTAACGCCCACAACTTCTCACACCACCCCAAAAACATACTGGGGCACTCAACTTCACCACCCCACAACCTCCCCGCAACAGGGAACACACATCCTATGAAGCACAGTGGCACCAAACACCTACAACACCATAAAAGAGTACTAGCCATACTAGAAGACTGAACTGGAGCACAGATCACCCAACCTCATTGTAATAGACTCTACACCATTTTGCAACAAACCCACACACCAATACACAAGAAGTCAAGCATTACAATAAATAGCAATGGAAACAAACACAAGGAAAGTGTTATACTCCGGTGGACGATCTTCCACCCGAAGTCCGTATCAAAGGTGTTCTCTTATTGTGATAGTTCCATGTTGATGTTGCCACCCAATCCACGGTGGCGCAGTGACATCCTCTTGGTTATCGTCCCCCATGGAGTGTGAATAGTAAACGACAATGTAGTGTGTCCTGCAATACATGTTCTGTCACCTTGAATGTCTTTTATAAAAACGTATTTCAACCAATGACAGGGCAACACACGGCTACGATTGATCTTCGTTTTTTAGAGCCCTCCCACACATCCACTGCTCTCCCACACGAAGATCGGAGATGTTGCTGCGCTCCTCACACAGTAAAGTACCTGACTATTCTGCCTTTAACAGCGCATGCCTTGCCTGTTTGATTCTCTTTCAGCTCTCGACGCTTGGCTTAAGTTAAGAGCTCCCAGTTCCCCACGGCATCTCTTACCCCCGCAGTGCTCTCCTCACAGCGCTACTTTCAACAGCAGCTCACTGCCCGCTGCGCCGTCCTTAACACCTCCACTATCCACCGCTTGCTCCCCGCAGTACTCTCCTTACCACTACGGCTTCCCTCTGTGTTGAAAGCACGTCTCATTTTCCCTTCAGCTCCGACACCCGCTCCATGTCAGTCCTGCGTTGCCTCACTGCACGACTCCTCCGGCAGCTTTTCTCTTCCTCCCACAGCCTACAGGGTGTTCCGTGTGTCTCCTCTTTCAGTCAAGACACAGCGTTTTGACCTTTCCCTACACGTCGCTCATGCAAAGATGCGTGGTTGGTGAAACAGGACGTGGTTGGCAAATCAGACAGGAGTAACCAGAGTGAACCAAAGAAGCAGATAGAATCAAGGTGGCGCTCAACCACAAAATGGCGGCATGCTCAGTGACGCTGCGCCGGATGGCTCGCATCACGTCCATGCTGCAGAACGACCCTTTGCAGCCCTGAGATGCGTAGAGTCAAAAGCGTGACCGGATAAAGAATGGAGGCGTCACAGGAGAGGTAAGGCTGCGCGCGCTATGCACAGCTCGAGAGATGTTTGAATGACTGCCAGCGGCTCAACTGCCATGTCGCAGCAGCAACGACACTAAGAATCCAAAAATGTGAAAAACATAAACAATTGTCACACTCACTGAATAACACCCGGTCAGCAGTCTCCGCCTTTCCAAACCAGTGCATAGGCTCACCAACAGTGCCGTTTCACTCTCAACAAGCCGTTCCTTGCAGTACCTCTGGGGTGGCAAAAATTAAGTTTCTACAGCATCCAAATGATTAAACTCGCTCAAAACGTCAGGTTGCCCACACTGTAGAAAGCACGCAAAGGATGTGGGCAGACGTCGCTGTCACTTTTACACTCCCAACAGGGGTCGAGGTCCGAAATTAAACATCACTTAGCAGAATGTGCCAAACCTGTTGCCCCACTGGGAAACTCTCGTATCTGGAGAGACGGTCCAAAAGCACAAATATTCCAAGACAGCAGGGCTCCTCAAAAGTGGACTGTCAAACGCCCATGCTGCAGGACAGAAGCAACTCTTCCAAGGCAGCATAACGACAGCAAACTCCACATTAGTAGAAGGTCAAACGCCCTAGGCTGCAGGCTGTCCTGTTGACACTGGTGGGGCCGAGCAAGGCGTTTCCATAACGTTTCCTTTCCTTAAGGTTTCTGTAAATCCAATCTCTTTAGTAGGTTCCTTAGTTCCAGAGAAGGCAGCACAGCCTTCCTTCCTCAACGCATAGGTTCTTTAAAACGTCGCCAAAAATGTGGTAATTAAAAGTCCATTAGCCGAGTGTATAAAACAAGGTACATTTATTAAGGCTTAGTTCCAGGTTAAGTTTCAGGTAATTCAAGCATAATAAAGCAAAGCCCCACCAAGAGCAGCCTCCCTGCCGCTCAGCCTGCCTGCCATCAACTGCCACTCCACACACCAGCCAGGCACTCCAACATTCCATGAGGTCATCAGGCATTCTGACACTCACACTAGCTGAGCAGCAGAGAAGTCACGGCCAGGGATAAGAAAGACACAAGTCAAATATAACACTGTACTTCATGCCCAAAGCAACACACCTTAGAACCCAAAAAAATAACTCTCCCTAATTCAACAAAATGTAGCCAAGGTCAATCATTAGGCATAACAAGACGGCTTGACGGTGGGTAGCCCAACCCAGTCCCAATCAGTCTCAAATTAACCCGCCCTGGTCCCGAGCAGCACTTGACGAGTACCTGGAGGCGCTGGTGTGGCGCTGTTTTACCGTCAGCGGGCCAGGACTGCTGGGGTTGTAGGCCGTTCCCCTCCCGGCAAGTAGGTGACTCCGGGGGCACGCCCCTACTGTCTGACTAAAGATCAGTTTAACACAATGCGAGCACTAAAGTGCAGAGTGTAGTGCAGAAGCCTGGGGCGTAGGGTAAGTACAAGACCTACTTCAAGAAGAGTGATATAGGCACTCCTTAACCGTCAGTGTCGGTGCAAAAGTACGCTAAGGATGTATAGAAGGTGAAGCGACCATTGGGCTTGTTGTCATCCAAAAGATAAAATCAAATATGCCACAGAACCAACAGTACCTCCAAGCAAGCTCCTGGCCCTGCATGATGATCCTCAGATGCAGATGAAGGGGGGTGGCCCTGCCCTGCCCTGCCTCTTCCTGTCGCTGACGGGCGCAGACGGGCCCGCCCTTGGCCTGGGCTTCGCCCGCGCGCGTCCCGCACTGCGGGAGGCCTGTGTGACCTTTATCGCGCCTCCGGGCGCGAAAAGCGGCGTCACGGCTGGTGCCGCCGCTTAGGCTGCTGGGGATTGGAGTCTCCTCGCAGTGGCAGTTCCCCTCACGGCGGCGGGAGCGGGAGAGAGCTGTCGTTCGCCGTTCCCCTCACGGCTGGTGCAAAGGTGAGAGTGCATTCTGTTTATGGCCCAGGAGGGGGCAGCGCAGCCCGCCTCCTACTTTTAAAATGCTAATTTAGCCCCAGGGAGGTTCACTGGGCCAGGGGGTTCATGAGGCCACCCTATTAGTAACAGTTCAATCTCGGGGAGGTGGTGTCCCCAGGGTACGGGGATCCATGATGCCCCCTATTAGTGACAGTTTAGTCCCTAAGAGATGGTGGTCCCGAGGCACACAGGGATCCACAAGCCCCCCCATTTATTTTTACCTACCCTCGAGGAGGTGGCTGTCCCCAGAGTGCAAATGCAAAAACAACAATTGATGGACAGAATGCAGAACAATGTCGTACATTCACCCCAGTACAGAGATCTGGGCCTAAAATCATCGTTTTTTTGCTCACCATGCCATTCCAGTTTGGACCCAGCCATATGCAAATCAGTCTTGACCCTGCGCCCGATGGGAACAGTCCAGACCGAACTGCCAGGCCAGGTCCTCCCTGGACTGGAAACAAGCATCCTAGGACTGGTTTTGGGCTTTCATCCCTCATCATCCAGGATAGCTTGACTCCAGTGGCATGGAGAGCATGGGACCCACGTCTGGGCATACCCGTCCCACTCAGGGTGACAAATGCAAAAACAACAATTGATGGACAGAATGCAGAACAATGTCGTACATTCACCCCAGTACAGAGATCTTTGCCTAAATCCATCGTTTTTTTGCTCACCATGCCATTCCAGTTTGGACCCAGCCATATGCAAATCAGTCTTGACCCTGCGCCCAATGGGAACAGTCCAGCCCGAACTGCCAGGCCAGGTCCTCCCTGGACTGGAAAAAAGCATCCTAGGACCGGTTTTGGGCTTTCAGCCCTCCTCAGCCAGGATAGCTTGACTCCAGTGGCATGGAGAGCACGGGACCCACGTCTGGGCATACCCGTCCCACTCAGGGTGACAAATGCAAAAACAACAATTGATGGACAGAATGCAGAACAATGTCGTACATTCACCCCAGTACAGAGATCTGGGCCTAAATCCATCGTTTTTTGCTCACCATGCCATTCCAGTTTGGACCCAGCCATATGCAAATCAGTCTTGACCCTGCGCCCGATGGGAACAGTCCAGCCCGAACTGCCAGGCCAGGTCCTCCCTGGACTGGAAACAAGCATCCTAGGACCGGTTTCGGGCTTTCAGCCTCATCAGCCAGGATAGCTTGACTCCAGTGGCATGAGGAGCATGGGACCCACGTCTGGGCATACCCGTCCCACTCAGGGTGACAAATGCAAAAACAACAATTGATGGACAGAATGCAGAACAATGTCGTACATTCACCCCAGTACAGAGATCTGGGCCTAAATCCATCGTTTTTTGCTCACCATGCCATTCCAGTTTGGACCCAGCCATATGCAAATCAGTCTTGACCCTGCGCCCGATGGGAACAGTCCAGCCCGAACTGCCAGGCCAGGTCCTCCCTGGACTGGAAACAAGCATCCTAGGACCGGTTTCGGGCTTTCAGGCCTCATCAGCCAGGATAGCTTGACTCCAGTGGCATGGAGAGCATGGGACCCACGTCTGGGCATACCCATCCCACTCAAGGTGACAAATGCAAAAACAACAATTGATGGACAGAATGCAGAACAATGTCGTACATTCACCCCAGTACAGAGATCTGGGCCTAAATCCATCGTTTTTTTGCTCACCATGCCATTCCAGTTTGGACCCAGCCATATGCAAATCAGTCTTGACCTGCGCCCGATGGGAACACTCCAGCCCGAACTGCCAGGCCAGGTCCAACCCTGGACTGGAAACAAGAATCCTAGGACCGGTTTCGGGCTTTCAGCCCTCATCAGCCAGGATAGCTTGACTCCAGTGGCCATGATGCTTGTTTCCGGTCCAGGGAGGACCTGGCCTGGCAGTTCGGTCTGGACTCTTCCCATGGGGCACAGGGTCAAGACTGATTTGCATATGGCTGGGTCCAAACTGGGGTGGCGTAGTGGGCAAAAGAACGATGGATTTAACCCAGATCTTTTGACTGGGGGAGAATGTTTGCATTGACAGCATTCCGTCCATCATTTGTTTGCTGTAACACTTTTCGCCCTAAGTGGGATGGGTATGCCCAGACGTGGGTCCCTTGCTCACTGTGCCACTGGATTCAAGCTAGCCTGGCTAAAGAAGAGTGACATACCCTGAAACTGGTCTCAGGATGCTTGTTTCCGGTCCAGGGAGGACCTGGCCTGGCAGTTCAGTCTGGACTGTTCCCATGGGGCACAGGGTCAAGACTGATTTGCATATGGCTGGGTCCAAACTGGGGTGGTATAGTGGGCAAAAGAACAATAAATTTAACCCAGCTCTTTTGACTGGGGGAGAATGTTTGCATTGTCAGCATTCCGTCCATCATTTGTTTGCTGTAACACTTTTCGCCCTAAGTGGGATTGGTATGCCCAGACGTGGGTCCCTTGCTCACTGTGCCACTGGATTCAAGCTAGCCTGGCTGAAGAAGAGTGACATACCCTGAAACTGGTCCCAGGATGCTTGTTTCCGGTCCAGGGAGGACCTGGCCTGGCAGTTCGGTCTGGACTATTCCCATGGGGCACAGGGTCAAGACTGATTTGAATATGGCTGGGTCCAAACTGGGGTGGCGTAGTGGGCAAAAGAATGATGGATTTAACCCAGATCTTTTGACTGGAGGAGAATGTTTGCATTGTCAGCATTCCGTCCATCATTTGCTTGCTGTAACACTTTTCGCCCTAAGTGGGATGGGTATGCCCAGACGTGGGTCCCTTGCTCACTGTGCCACTGGATTCAAGCTAGCCTGGCTGAAGAAGGGTGACATACCCCGAAACCGGTCCAACGATGCTTGTTTCCGGTCCAGGGAGGACCTGGCCTGGCAGTTCAGTCTGGACTGTTCCCATAGGGCACAGGGTCAAGACTGATTTGCATATGGCTGGGTCCAAACTGGGGTGGCGTAGTGGGCAAAAGAACGATGGATTTAACCCAGATCTTTTGACTGTGGGAGAATGTTTGCATTGTCAGCATTCCGTCCATCATTTGTTTGCTGTAACACTTTTCGCCCTAAGTGGGATGGGTATGCCCAGACGTGGGTCCCTTGCTCACTGTGCCACTGGATTCAAGCTAGCCTGGCTGAAGAAGGGTGACATACCCTGAAACCAGTCCCAGGATGCTTTTTTCCGGTCCAGGGAGGACCTGGCCTGGCAGTTCGGTCTGGACTGTTCCCATTGGGCACAGGGTCAAGACTGATTTGCATATGGCTGTGTCCAAACTGGGGTGGCGTAGTGGGCAAAAGAACGATGGATTTAACCCATATCTTTTGACTGGGGGACAATGTTTGCATTGTCAGCATTCCGTCCATCATTTGTTTGCTGTAACACTTTTCGCCCTAAGTGGGATGGGTATGCCCAGACGTGGGTCCCTTGCCCACTGGGCCACTGTATTCAAGCTAGCCTGGCTGAAGAAGAGTGACATTCCCTGAAACTGGTCCCAGGATGCTTGTTTCCGGTCCAGGGAGGACCTGGCCTGGCAGTTCAGTCTGGACTGTTCCCATGGGGCACAGGGTCAAGACTGATTTGCATATGGCTGGGTCCAAACTGGGGTGGCGTAGTGGGCAAAAGAACAATGGATTTAAACCAGATCTTTTGACTGGGGGAGAATGTTTGCATTGTCAGCATTCCGTCCATCATTTGTTTGCTGTAACACTTTTCGCCCTAAGTGGGATGGGTATGCCCAGACGTGGGTCCCTTGCTCACTGTGCCACTGGATTCAAGCTAGCCTGGCTGAAGAAGAGTGACATACCCTGAAACTAGTCCCAGGATGCTTGTTTCTGGTCCAGGGAGGACCTGGCCTGGCAGTTCAGTCTGGACTGTTCCCATGGGGCACAGGGTCAAGACTGATTTGCATATGGCTGGGTCCAAACTGGGGTGGCGTATTGGGCTAAAGAACGATGGATTTAACCCAGATCTTTTGACTGGGGGAGAATGTTTGCATTGTCAGCATTCCGTCCATCATTTGTTTGCTGTAACACTTTTCGCCCTAAGTGGGATGGGTATGCCCAGACGTGGGTCCCTTGCTCACTGTGCCACTGGATTCAAGCTAGCCTGGCTGAAGAAGGGTGCCATACCCTGAAACCGGTCCCAGGATGCCTGTTTCCAGTCCAGGGAGGACCTGGCCTGGCAGTTCGGTCTGGAATGTTCCCATGGGGCACAGGGTCAAGACTGATTTGCATATGGCTGGGTCCAAACTGGGGTGGCGTAGTGGAAAAAGAACAATGGATTTAACCCAGATCTTTTGACTGGGGGAGAATGATTGCATTGTCAGCATTCCGTCCATCATTTGTTTGCTGTAACACTTTTCGCCTTAAGTGGGATGGATATGCCCAGACGTGTGTCCCTTGCTCACTGTGCCACTGGCTTCTAGCTAGCCTGGCTGAAGAATGGTGACATACCCTGAAACCGGTCCCAGGATGCTTGTTTCCATTCCAGGGAGGACCTGGCCTGGCAGTTCGGTCTGGACTGTTCCCATGGGGCACAGGGTCAAGACTGATTTGCATATGGCTGGGTCCAAACTGGGGTGGCGTAGTGGGCAAAAGAATGATGGATTTAACCCAGATCTTTTGACTGGGGTAGAATGTTTGCATTGTCAGCATTCCGTCCATCATTTGTTTGCTTTATCACTTTTCGCCCTAAGTGGGATGGGTATGCCCAGACATGGGTCCCTTGCTCACTGTGCCACTGGATGCCAGCTAGCCTGGCTGAAGAAGGGTGACATACCCTGAAACCGGTCCAAGGATGCTTGTTTCCGGTCCAGGGAGGACCTGGCCTGGCAGTTTAGTCTGGACTGTTCCCATGGGGCACAGGGTCAAGACTGATTTGCAAATGGCTGGGTCCAAACTGGGGTGGCGTAGTGGGCAAAAGAACGATGGATTTAACCAAGATCTTTTGACTGGGGGAGAATGTTTGCATTGTCAGCATTCCGCCCATCATTTGTTTGCTGTAACACTTTCCGTCCCCGGAGTGCAGGCAGGTCCAGCGGCCCACCTACATACATATTTTCAAAAGCCCTGGGGAGGTTATGGTCCTCTGGGCTGCGGGGGGAGCGTAGGCCCGTCACATTTATTTATGCAGATTTGCCCTGGGGAGATGGCAGTTCCCAGGTGTGGGGGTGCCCATCATGCAGCCCCTGCATACATTAAAAGCAGTGCCTCGGGGAGATGGCAGTCCCCAGTGCATTTATAAGCCCTAGGAGGGGGGCCCTCTGCGCCTTTCTTGTTTCTATTATTCAACATGCCCCTGGGATGTGTCCCACCCAGGGGATAAACATTACAAAAGCGCTGGAGCCATTTTTCGGTGTGAGCAGCGGCTGCAGCTCAACTCCAGCTGATTTATTTTTTCAATGCTTTTTTGCAGTCTGCAGTCCCATTGCACACTGGGTGCCAAATAGGCTCCCAGTTTCCTTTAAGGAAAATGGGCTGCATTACAAAAAAAAATTGCTTTATTTAAAAAGCAATCACAGACATGGTGGTCTGCTGACCCCAGCAGGCCACTATCCCTGTGATTATAGCCATTCACAATAGGTTGCAAATTACGACCTGCCTCATGAATATTGATGAGGCAGGTCCATTTGCGACCCACTGTGAATCCCTAACAGTGCCAAACACACTGCTGTACATTGGAGTTTGAGATTTCCTAATTGCGAATCGCAAAAATTTGCTATTAGGAATTCTAAAACACGTGATTTCGTTCATCTGGCCCTTTGTTCTATCTTGGCATGTATGGCAATGTGCTAATCCTATGCTTAAAACTTTGATAGAGAAGCAGACATTTGAGGAGAGCAAATTCCGAGTGTCGCTGGCGTTTTAGGATGCTCTATACAGGAGCTGCTCTCCACCTAATTTTGGGAACCATTTTTGCATAATGTATGCGCCACTCTATGCCTGAAAGGGTATTGTTTTGGCTTATACTGGGTGCTCCATTATGTCTGGACAAAGCTAAACCTCTCTGAAGAGCTATATTGATAGCGAAACACATGTCAGAGATTGCTTTTATTTATTCCAAGTTGGCTTGGATGGTCTTTTACAAATCCAAAGCTGTAATACTTTCCCTGGAGTAGTCAAAGGCTTTTGTCATTTTACAGCTTAACGTGGATGGCAGTGTCCTAATCCTACGCTTAAAGACTATACTGTTAAAATGACAAGAGACTTTACCTTTCCATCTTGACGTGGATGGCAATGTGCTAATCCTATGCTTAAAACTTTGAGCGAAAAGCAGACATTTGAGGTGAGCAAATTCAGAGTGTCTCTGGTGTTATAGGGTGCTCTATACAGGAGCTGCTCTCCACCTAAATTTGGAAACTACCCAGAGTTCTCTGCTTCTTGTGTGTCTACGTGTGTATGTGTGTATTTATTTTTCACTTAAAAACCAAAGATTACAGGGTCATTATAGTTAGGATCAGATTTCACTCATACAAAACCAGAGAAATTAAGCACTTATAGTTCCATGAGCTCATTATAACTTACGCCCCACCATGCACTGCTTATGATCTCACATTCATGCGATGTATTAGTATGGGGAGAAAATAAACAGAAGCACAATGGTGTACCACAAGTAGTGTTGGGCAAATTAGAAAAGGCTGGGCTTACCATAGGTAAAGGTAAATGTAAGTTTTGTGTAAACGACATGGAACAATTAGGACAAACACTGAGTTATGAGGGAATCAGACCTAAATATAATTTGGTGAAAGCTATAGAGAATGCTCCCCCATCACAGGACAAGGACCAATTACACTAATTTCTGAGACTCGCAGAATAATATGTGAAGTTTGTACATTGTTTTGCAGAGAAAGTGCATGCATTATTTGATTTGATGAAAAAGGGAGTAAGATATGTGTGGTCAGATGAGTGTTAAAAGGTCCATTGCAAATGCGGTCACATTAAGGCCGATTAATCCTGAAGATAAATCTATTATAGAAACAGATGCGAGTAATCATGGTCTTGGTGCTACATTACTGCAAGTGCAAGAAGGCAAGGAAAGAGGAGTAGCATTTGCATCATGTAACTTTAGAGGGGCAGAAAGAACATACTCCACAGTGGAAAAGGAGGCTTAGCATGTTGGTGGGGGGTGCAGCATTTCCTTATCTTTATATGGGGCATGAAGTTTGAGCTACACACCAATCACAGGCCATTATTGGAATGGTTTTCCACAGCCAGTTCGAGTAAAGCAACACCACGTGTGGCTAATTGGTTATATTGCTTGCACGAATACCAATTCACTGTGAAATACGTACCGGGGATAAAAACATCAATGCTGACTACATGTCAAGACTACCATTGAACAATGTCAGTGAGGTGGAGGAAGAAGACAAATAGATGTTAGCAGATGCTGTGGAAGCATGTGAATCCATTAAGAAGGATGAATGGAAAGGGGCAGTGTTATCCTATCTGTTATTGATGAAGCTAGTTAAGATCTTACCATGTGCTAGGAAAGAGAAAATGGTTGGAGACTTAGAGGTTTTCAAAAGTGAGTGGGAGGAAATATCTGCAAAGGATGGTATGAGAAGAGAAGAAAGATTATAGTACCTGCAGGTTTGAGAGACAAGTTGCTCAATCTATTGCATGAAGGACATGGGGAATGTCAGCAAGGAAAAGGAAAGCACGTCTGGATTTTTGATGGCCATGAATGGATCGACACATTGAGAGATTTGTCAAAGAATGTATACCTTGAACCTGCAGTGACAAATACTCATAGACTGCAAGAGTCAACCATCTTTCCTGTATCCTTACTCGAACGTGCATGGGAGAAGGTAGCCATCGATATCTGTGGCCCTTTCAAATGTCTGGGTATGGGTGACAGGTATGCAATCATTATGAACGATTACTTTTCATAGTGGCCAGAGATTACATTTATGAAGGAGGTGAAATCAAACAATATAATAGCTTTCTATGAGGACATTTTCAGGAGGAAAGAATGCCCTGCGGAGATCGTGAGTGACAATGGGCCCCAGTTTATTTCTGATGAGTTTGGAGATTTCCTAAGAAAATGGGGAATTAAACATTGTAGAATACCTGTACATCATCCCTGGGGAAACGGCATGATTGAGTGCTTTAAACATGTGTTCATAGAAAACATTCAGTTGGCCATTTCAAGTGGCACTGCTTGGAAGAACCAAGTCAGGGATCTGTTTTGGAGCTACAGGACCACTCCGCAAACAGTAACAGGAGAAAAACCTTTTTGTTTGATGAAGGGAAGGGTGCCATGCTCTCTGCAGGTGCCTGCATGGATGGCTAGGTTTGGTCAGTGTGAAGTAGATTGTGACCAGTTACTCAAGAGGGTGGAGAAATATCAGTCACTATACCAGAAAAGACATAATGACAGATGCAGAAATAACAAAATAAATTATGCGAAAGGTATGATTGTGTATGTATGTCTAGAAACCATGGTGATGAATGGTAGTTTCAAGTTATTTGAGCCAAGAGAGGTGGTGGAAGTAAGAGATAATGTCTTGAGGTTGTCTGATGGCAAGTGGTGGAACATCAGAAGAGTTGCAATCTGTAATGAGGTGGAGCAACAAGAATGGTTGAAATTTAGAGGAAAAAATGGCGTTATAAGGTCTGATGGATCTGGTGCTTTAGGAACTGATGCGTCATGTAAGAAGTATCTAGACAAGGAGCTGCCAGCAAGGAAGCCTAGTACACACATAAAGATTATGCCCAAAGGCTTAAAGGATTTTGTTTGTTAGTCATATCTAATTTATTAGCACATACAGTGTAGTAGTAGTTTCTATGTAAAATATAGGGGCATATTAGCAACAACTTGCGATAATTATCGCAAACCGCGCTTAGCCTGTTTTTTTTTATTGCCGCCTATCGCTGGATTTTATCGCAGAGATAACACGTTATTAGCAACGTTTATCTCCAATGCAATAAAATATCCAGCGATAGCGGCGAATCTCAGCAATAACGCGAGAATTCCAGCGATAAATTCCCATCGCTAAGGAAAATCTCGCTAATAGGCAGGTGGGGACTTAACCGTAGAATCCACCTCCCATAGACTATAATGGGTAAGTCAGGTTTCTACCAGGTGTAAAAATCCAGTGCTAATTGTGGTTAGCGCGCGTTTTTCTATCGCTTCGCGGGCATTGCTAATAGACAATAGGTATGTTAGCGACTGCTTTCAGTCGCTGTTAGGTTGGGAACGCCTCCTTTGCATGTCATTAGCGATAAATATCGCTGACATGCAAAGCGGCACCCAAACCAGTCGCTATCGCCTGGAAGCTGTCGCTAACACCTGTTAGCGACAGCTTGCTGATAGGGCGATAAAAAAATCGCCGCTTTGGCGGCAAAAAGTGCCGCTAAAGCGGCGATAAAGCCCTTGCTAATATGCCCCATAGTTTGTAAAGTTTGAAAGGAAAGGGGATGTGTTGCATCTGTGTGTCCTCTGGTGCTGTGTTGCTATCTCCTAGCAACCGTGGCTTCCACTTCCAGAATCCTGACTGTGGATATCTGAGTAGTTGGAGCTTGTGTTCAGTTGCTGGAGGGCAGACATACCGGGGGTATTTGTACCTGCTTAATAAACCTGTTTTCTCACTTCCTGCCGTGTCAGTGTGTCCTCAAAAATAATGTCCCTGTAACCATTGATTTTTTTGTGAATTTCGAAGGTGTTTTTAATTTTATTTACTAACTGTAACCTCTGTGAGTGGGTGTGTGCGTTGTTGTATGGGTCTGTGAGTGGGTGTGTGAGTGGCTGTATGGGTGTGTGAGTGGGTGTAAGTGTCTGTATGAGTTTGAGAGTGGAGAGTTCGTGATGTTGTGGGTGTGTGAGTGGCTGTTTGGTTGTGTGAGTGGCTGTGCGGATCTGTGAGTGTATGTGAAAGTGCCTTAATGGGTATATGAGTGGGTGTCTGAGTGTCTGTGTGGGTGTGTAAGCAGCTGTGTGAGTGATTGGGCAAGAATGGAACTTCACCTGCCCCTTTCTCTGATAAGAGTCAACAGTTTTGTAGAAATTGTCTACCCAACTGGAGTACTTTCTACTGAGTAATTAGTAAGTGCTACCTCGTTGGGTAAATGTGTAGAGCATATTCTACACTACAACTGAGTAGTGGACCATGAGGAAAATACACTGGTGACCTTGTGTGCATTTAGGGAATGTTATTGTTCCTTGTGCGTCTTCATCTAGAAATCTGTGATAACATGAACCCTCATATAGAGAAGACAACAAGATTACAAAGAGGTATATCTCCACCAAACAAGGGTACTTTCTCTTAGCTTTATAGAGCAAGTGTTTCTTTATTTGGTGGAGATGTCTGCATATTCTTTGGCATAAAGAGCACATCACCAAAATCAGTGTGAAATGCGCTAGGGGTTCTCGTTATAAGGTGTCCATTATCCTAGCAAAAAACAGGAAGACCTTTGCATACTACTAAGGTGGACAGGGCGGGGCCAAAAGGGCAAGGCTTCCAGGTGAATTTACACTTTTTCACATTCATAATAGTTTAAAGGGAGAACCATGGACTCTGCTCTCACCAGGAAAGGCCAAAAAAACACTAGTCACAGTCACTACAGATTACCTACACAAAGCATTTCAGATCATTTTTCAATGTGCAATTCTGAGGAAAACACACTTGCTTTGCCTTTGCCAAGCCCAGGAAGTCAGGATCATGTGTCCTTTATAGAAGGGGAGGGGGCCATGCAACCCCCTTCCCCAGGCCGAATTGGCCATGTGGACCCAATCCCCTGGGTGCCCTGGAGTCCAACCAGGGAACGCAGTGTCCATTTCTGGGGACCATAGGGGGAGCCTCAATTCCCCCGCAGTCCCTGCAGGCATTGCTCCTACACATAGGGAGCAGCAAAAAATACTGCTCCCTACATGTGGGAGCAATTCTGTCATTTACTTTCCTGCCTGCGTGACAGCAGGCAGGGAAACAGATGAAAACTCCAATGCCAGAGAGTGGTAGCAGTTTTCCTGCTCCTGCCTGCTGGGAGAGGAGTTCCTGTTTGCCTTCACTTGGCAGGAGCTGTCAAAGCTCCCGCCAAGCAAAATCAAACTGCTACCTCGGCAGAACCCCAGGGCCATTAATAGCCCCCCTCTTTTCTGTTTGAAGGGCCTACCCCACGGAGGATGTGATTTCCAGGGACGTGAATGGCCTGGTGGGGGCCGTGCAGCCCTCCTCCTTCCAAAAACTTAACAAAGCCCCGGGGAGCTGGTGGTCCCTGGGCCCTTCCCTTTTTATTTTCATTCAGGCCCCAGGGAGGTGGTGGTCCCCAGGGCCCTTAATGGCACAAGTAGGGCTGTTCAGACAGCCCCCCTCCAATTTCCTATTAATACCATGGGGAAGGTGGTGGTCCCCGGGACTCGTAAGAGCACAAGGAAGTGGGTTTACTCGGCCTCCCTCCATTATCTACATGAAGCCCCGGGGAGGTGGTGGCTCAAAAGAACCTGAGGAGGGGGGGCATGTGCACCCCGTTCCAAACTCTGCTACTGTTTGACTGATTTTATTGAAATTTTTAAAACTACTTATATATTTCGTGCAAAGCCGCTACACCCTTTTTGTTTTTTGGGGAAATTAAGGTTCACACGCCACAGCATCAACAAAAATTTAAGTAAACGGGGACAAGGTCCTCGTGTCCTGAGTTAACAAAAAAAATAAGCTAGAAGGGCACAGGGTAGGGGGTAACCTGAACCCCTGGCACTTGTGGGTGGGGGGGGTTCTGAGAGGAACAAAGTAAAAAAAATAATTGATTGGTCCAATGAGACTTCCATGGGACTCAGTCAGTCCCTCTTGCACTCCTAGACCAGGTTCAAGACTAGATATCAAGAAAGTCAAAACACCATTAGGCTACTTCTCTTTGGAAATCATCTTGGTACCATTGTACTAAAGAAAAATAAAGGTGACGTGGGTGACCTTTGGGGTATTACGCTCCTCAGGGGAGTTTGTCAGAAAAGGATAGGTTGGCCACCTGTGGGGGGTGTGGGTGCAGGGCCTGGATCGAAGTCCTCCATCAAAGTCCCTACTGTGCATAGTCAAAGGGTATGGTCAGTGAAGGAGCTTGATCCACTGCAAAAAACAATGTTTAAAGTGACCGTTGAAAATAGACCGTTTCTGCAGGGTTGCCTCATATTTTGGGGGGTTTATGCTGAACCCTATTTTTGCTGGCTACAGAACTCTGTGCACATTACCCCTGCTAACCAGTGGTAAAATGCTTGTGCTCGTCCTATCTACAATATAGAATCATTATACTCCAGACTGGCATACTTAACTTACCTATAATACACTTGTATATGATCTCCACAGTGTACAAAAGAAGTGACCAGATGGGTAATAATAGTGATACTCTGGAGTGGGTAACCAGAATAAAGGGGAAAGCAACTGTATTGAAAGTCACTGCCAAGGAATATCAGACTGTAGAAGAAATTTTTACAAAGATATGGGGGGAATTTGGACTCCTGCATCAGGGTGGTCTTAGTTGCTGAAATGCAGACTTATGTTTTAAACACACTTTTATAAGGTTATGTACAATATGAGTTGTGTATTCTAGGAAAGTAATCCTTTTTTTGCCTGATTACCCCCATTTTCTGTCTGATACTGGTGTTTACTGACTCTGAATGTGCCCTGGGCTCTGCTAATCAGGCCCAGGGTCAGTGCTCTGTCCTTAAAAGAATACAGTATTTGGTATAATTGTAATTGGCTAAGACACCCTACTGTAAGTCCCTATTAAATAATAGGGCAGGGAGGTTTAGGGATTTTAAAATAAAACTATTTCCAAAATCGACTTTGGAATTAAAAGTACTTCCAATGTCTTAAACTACCCTTTTTTACATATAAATTACCCATAAGGTCTGCCCTAGGTGCCCCAAGGGTAGGGTGTCTTGTAAATAAAAGCAGATACATTATAAAATATGTTTTAAATACCCTGGTGAGGGAGAAACTGCCAATTACATTTTTCCCCATTGTGGTGTCATATGCTAACATGGGAAGGCATTATTAAACTTTAATAAAGTCTAAAGTTCGACAGGAGGAGCCAGAACAATAATTTAAAGCATCAAAATAATAGTTACAATACATCCAACAACTTGACATGGTCTGATTTATTATAACTATTGCAGGAAAGTAATTTTAGAACTTGCTTTCCTGAAGTTACAT
The DNA here is from genome assembly GCA_963921515.1 of Calotriton arnoldi. NCBI lineage: Eukaryota > Metazoa > Chordata > Amphibia > Caudata > Salamandridae > Calotriton > Calotriton arnoldi. The sequence goes on along the minus strand of CAWUFW010002693.1, from coordinate 1,241,016 downwards.
AAAACAGCCCTATAGCAGCCTCTTCTGATTGGCCAGCCTTTGACAGCCCGAGCCAAGCTGCTCCCTGATTAGGTGTGAAGATGCCTGGGGATGAAACTATAGAGGCATCTGGTGGGAGGAGATCCGCTGCCTGCAGAGGCCAGAAGAAGAAGGGGGCCATGCAGCCAAACTGGTCTTCAAAGGGAGAAGCACAGATAGCACAGGAACCAGGCCCATCCAACTTCCTGCACCCACACCTAGACAGAAGCCCTTCTAATTAGATTAGGGCTGGAAGGGGAGTGTAGGAAAAAGTTACCCACACCTGTGGGTTCAGTTAGCCAGACCTGAACTTCAAGGAGAGTTTTTCTCCATTTTTATTTTTGTGGAGATGTGTATTCTGGGACAGAAATATGCCATACTTTCCAGGAAGTGATAATAACTGTTCACTGACAGAATATCGATGTAAAAATATAGAACTAAAAATATCGATGAAAAAAATAGAATGCAACAATATCGACTCCCTATACTTAAACAGGTAAGTACAAAAATATTGGAAACAAATATTGATGTTAAAAATATAGTTGTGCAAAATATCGATTTTTATACATATACAACATAAAATATTAAATATATTAAATAATAAAATGTATTTTTAAAAAATAAAGTGAATTTAATATACATTTTAACAAATATAACAAATACATTTAATAAAAAAAAAATTAAACACAGATACATAATAATCAATATGTATATATATATATATATATGTCACCCAACATTGCCCAGCAATCAAGGACGCACTCCGCTGCAGGTAGGTAACGACCTTTATTCAAATAAACAAACAGGCAGCTTTCCATCCCCTTTCAAGTCCTTGTGGCCTGACGCGTTTCAGAGGCCGTCGTGAGTGATCAAATAATTACGTGCGCTATATATATACAAGGCCGCAAGGCCGCATGTCTGGCAGCCGAAACGCGTCATTTGGACATCTGATGTTTGAATAAACCAACACTATTTCTTGAAACTTTGCCCACGGAGTCTGTTTCCTGGTGTTGCGCCGTTCCTGTGGATGGTTGTACCTTTGGGATCCTATTGTGATATATATATATATATATATATATATATATATATATACATATCTACTTTAAAAGAATTAAAAAACTATTAATTTTAAATTATTTTATAATTTTAAAATTATATAAAAATATACACATATATATAAATAGATATATATATTATGTATATATATATATATCAATACCATCAAATCTATTAAAAAACATTCTATTATAAATTAAAACATTAAGGTGTCCATTACGATGTCGGACGGATAAAAATCTGCCATCAACCACAGTGGCAAAAATCCGCCCGCCTACACCGTCTGAATACCGACCGAGCAATTACGATGCCGCGAACCTAAAACCGCCGGAGGCGGAAAATAAACAGAAAATACCGCCCGCCCATGTCCGAGTCTAAGTCCATCCGCCCGCCACGGACGGAAAGACGCACGACAAGCCAAAACCGCCCGCCCTGACGACCGAGACACCGCCCGTGAAATTAGGATCGTACCGACATGAGCGCGGAAAATCCACAAATACACCGCCCGCCAGCGCAAACAACAGTGACGAAAATGGACACGGCGGAAGCCCTGGCGGCCACGCCAATGCACAGAAACCATCCGCTGACGAAAACAAACACACACAACATGGCCAACAAGTCCACACAGCAACCCACGCACAAATACCCAAACACAGTACACATCCCGGAAACACACCCCCTGGACAAAAAAATCAACAACAAATCCCAGAACACCAGCCACAACACACCTGAAAACAACAGACCATCATGACACACCCACATAGGTAAGTACAAAACCAGCCCCTTCACAGACCACAACCCCCTGCAACATTACAAACTGAGGACGAAAGCACACAACACAGCGAGACAGAAAGGACAGCAGCACACCACAGACACGCACCTATCACACCCATCACCACCACCACCAAACACCTGACCCACAAACCCCCTGCACATCACACACCACACACCGCACCAGCACCACAAACACCAAAACACACACCATGGCATCACACAGAATGCCCAAGTTCACTTCCACCGAGCTAACGGTCATGGTCGACGAGATCGTCAAGGTGCACCCACAAATCTATGGCAACCAGGTCCAACAGACACCACTATCCACCAGAAACCGGTTGTGGAGCAGGATCGTAGACCAGGTCAATGCAGTCGGGAACGTTCCACGCAACAGAGGAGAAATTAACAAAAGGTGGAACGACCTCAAAAGCGTGGTCAAGAAGAAGGAGAGCAAAAATCGAGAGCTGGCTGCCAGGACTGGCGGAGGGAATCCCGCGCTATTCAAGACCTTCAAGGCGTGGGAGGAGAAGGTGCGAGTCATCATACATCCGGAGATCCTCACCGGATTACCAGGGGGAGTGGAGGCTGGTAAGTACAAACAAACGTATACCAGCACACTGCTATGTAATCACATGCACTACCACCATGCCATAGCTCCTAGGGACAAACACCCCCATGTCCAGTACACAATACACAAGACATCACCCACACATGCAACAGACACTCACACACACTCAGCCCAAAGCTACCAACTAACAAAACCATGGGGGCATGTGTACAGTCAGCCAGCACCGCAACTTCCAACAGGTCCCCTTGTACTCCAGATGCGCCAGAATGAGCACTCCCCACACCCACATCCATGTGTCCGCCATAGCTGCACTGACCGACAATTAACAGGTAAGTAGCCGGAACACAAAGACAGTGGGTCGGAGGGGGGACAGCTGAAGTAAAACACCCACCAGGCCCCCACTACCACAGACCAGCAAGGTGGAGCACCCCTCCCTCCCAGTACCATGTGGCATCCATTGCATTGCGCACTGAGAAACAACCTGTAGGTGGGAAAATGTACAGGGCGGGGCATCTGTAGGTATGAGGACTGTACTACGACTGACACATGGGACATGTCACGTAGCAGAAGAACACGCAGCACTGCTCCCAGTCACAATCATGAGACCAATGTGCACACGGACATGTTCAATAGAGTCAAACCCCACATGACCCATCACAGATACAGCAACACCTAAGGAGCCACGTCTGCATGCACAAGTCCCACTGGAGCACAGACCCACACGGCAGGCACTGTGCCACCCATCACACACATCAGCAACACCATCAAAGTCCTGTCCATGTAGTCCTCACTGCCTGTCACCCACACATCGTACAACAACGCCCACGTAAGACAGACCGTACTAGAAGTAACAGCTTGGAACCACAATATTGCACACAAAGACAACTGGACCCATGAAACACACAGGTACACAATGCACATTCAACATATCATCCATCTCATCTCTCAGCCACAGTGTCATGAAAGGTATGTCATCCGAACAGCTGGCCCTCATACAGTAGTCATGCAAAGATACCTGCCCATGACAAATCAAGTGCCTGCAGTGACTGAAGCGCACGTCACACTGCGAGTAACAACACACATAATATAGTCAACACCCCAAGAGCACAGCACTGATGCACATGTACCAGGGCAGCACGCACACAAAGGATTTGGCCCCTCTGCAATACGTCGTGTGGCACACAACAAGCACGAACTCACAACAATGCTACCAATGTGATGTCCATGAATGATAACAGTCAGCAGATATTCCGGGCATGTGAGACAGACACACACCTTTGTCTATGCACTGTCATGTTGCCAGAACACATGTCACGTTCTGCACCCATTACCCACAGTATGTACCCCAAAAGCATATTTCAACCCAAGAGCGTTTAGGGGACTGTACCCCTTTTGGCATCAGCGTACCTAAGCGTTCCATCCTTCCCCCTAAACCATCGTTCAACCCAACATCGTCTATGGTCCTGGAGCACGCATACACCCGAGCCACAAAATGTAGGAGCATAGCAACACACACCCATCGGCATTGCTAATCCGTCCCATGCCACATGTCCACATCACACAGTTCCATTGCCTAGCCCACGCATACACACATCGTACATCCACACACACGCCACTGGGAAACTTGTGCACGACAGTGCACGAACTGTGAATGTCAGACAACCAATACATACTTTGCTAGGTGCAACACAATGACCCATCTCATTCTCCCCACAGGTGCCGAACTGCTGGATGCTGGAGAGGGTGACAGCAGCCAGCAGCCAGCACAGCCAGTCCGCAAGCCCCCGACCCGGACTCACGGATGTAGAGGAGCTGGACACCTCTCCGGACACGGACCACCCAGCAGGCCCATCTGGAGTGGCAGGGCACAACCGCTCCCCAGGGCCCCTCCTGCCCACCAACCCATCACCCAGGGCTGCTGACCAGTCACAGACCCCTGCTGCCACGGCCGTTGCGGCCACCACCACCGCCGCAACCACCACCACTGCCGCAACCACCACCACCACGCCATCCCTGGCCACAGCCCCTGCGCAAGCGGTGGCACGGCCGTCGGGCTCCACCCTGGGAGCCAGAGCGAGGACCGTGGTGAGCAATGTGGCTAGTGGGCAGGTCGGTGGCAGCAGTACTGGTAGGAGGAGCAGGGCCAGGCCAACGCCATCTGAGCCTGGGAGCCAGGCCCTGCCGCAAATCGCCAGAGTCCTTGGGGCCTATGAAAAGGCCCAAGGACAAATGGCCAGGTCGGCTACCGACACGCGGGAGGTCCTTGGGGTGTTGAGGTCCATGGACGCCCATATGGGCCAAATCGTGGCCCTCATGGGCCAGCTGGTGGTGGGGGGGAGGGCACAAGCAAGGCCAGCAACACCACCTCCGCCACCACCTGCTGTGGCGCAGGGTCGTGCAGCATCGCGTTCCCCTGCGTCCACAGCGAGTGAGCACTCCTCAGCCACCACCAGCGGCACATCAACACACCCCCCCCCTACCAAACGTGGAAGGAGCCGTCCGAAGAGGAAACAGGTGTCCAGAGAGGACTTCGCACGCACCAAACGCCAGTGAGTCAGCCAGCCACCTTGACCACCTACTGCATTGACTTGTACTACGATCCTACCCCACACCGCCATGTGAATGGCATGTGTCTGTTGGACTGTGGACATGGAACTTCATGGGTACACCCTGACCATCACGCAGCCATGACCGTCAACTAATTGTCACAGCATGCACCACGTTTGTCATCACCTTGCACACAATCACATGTCACCGCTGTAAATAAATACACCTTGAACACAATCTGCTTCATGTGTCCTGGGTTTATTCAACGATGTGCAATCGCCACCATGAGCAGAAATGCATCTGCTGTGTGGTATGTCGATGGGACAGGAGAGGCTGTAGGGACCTAGGGGTGAAAAACAGAACAAGAGTACATTCAATGAGTGTGTCACACACTCATTACACAGTACTTGTCACCAACTACAAGCAATGTACACACATCACACAGAGCAACAGGGCACACTGCTACAGCCGCTGCCAGTGGCATACCAACCTGGACATGGACCATTGACACACAGCACTCAGTGAACAAAAGGCCCCCGTGACAGAGCACATATACACCTGCACAACTACAGCTACATCAGCCGTCGTACATGGACACTCACCGTCAAGTGAAGTAGCGAGCGATGAGAAGCTGACGCACATTCACAGCTTCCTCCTCTCCACTGTCCTCTTCACTCGAGCTGTCCTGGTCTGCAGGCTGGGGCCCTGGTTGATCTCCGTCATCCACAATTAGGGGGATCTGCTTGCGGATAGCTAGATTGTGCAGCATGCAGCAAGCCACAACTATCTGGCACACCTTCTGTGGGGAGTACGCCAGTGCGCCCCGGTGCGGTCCAGGCATCTGAACCTGGACTTGAGGAGGCCAAAGGTCCGCTCAACCACACGTCTGGTCCTCCCATGTGCCTCATTGTAGCGGACATCAGCTGGGCTCCCAGGACATCGTAATGGGCTGAGCAGCCAGGGCCCATTCGGGTAAGCAGAGTCACCTGGGTGTGAGGGACACAGAGAACCGTTGCAATTCCAACTGGACACAAGACAGCATCGCACAGCCAGCACGCTACACTACTCCACATACTCACCAACAATCCAGCCACGGTCCGGTTGCAGATCGGTCATCAGACGTGGTAGGATGCTGTTGCGCATGATGTGCGCGTCATGGGCCGATCCTTGGAATTTCGCACACACGTGTGAAATCACCATGTCCGCAAGGCACACCACTTGCACATTCAGGGAGTGCGTGTGCTTCCGGTTGCGGTAGAGGTGCTCAGTGGCCTGTGGTGCAACAAGGCCAACATGGGTGCAGTCTATTGCACCAACGACGTGGGGGATCCGTCCAAGGGCATAGAAAGCACCCTTCACTGCCGCCAATTCACGAGCCCTGGGGAATCGGATGTATCTGTTCCTGTACAGCATCATGGCTGACAGTACATCCCTGAGCACCATGCTGAACATGGGTTGGGACATCCCACCTCCACTGCCCACTGTGTGTTGGAATGACCCAGTGGCGAAGAAATGCAGTGCAGCCATCACCTTAGCCGTGGGGGTGAATGCTGTTGGATACACCCTGCGAGGACGGAGGTGGGGTTCCAACAAGGCACATAGACGATGCAGGGTGGGTCGGTCCAGACGATATTTGCGGATGACCTCCACATCCACCATGTCTGACAGCAATTGGTAGGGGCGATGAATGTTTGGTCTCCGCCTAGGAAAGATGGAAGTGGACACATGTCAAAGCAACATGCCACATGGCATATTCACATACACAAAACATAAATGACTGAGCAGGCAATTGAATAACAGAACAGCTGACAAGTAGGGACAGCACAGCCACAATACACTTACACAGGTCCCCTACCAATAGCAATGGGCAGTGACACACCCCATTGCTATGAGCATGCACATGGGGATCTAGGCCTCAATAACTTGTAAGGCATGCTGATGGTAACAGACTGCATATTCGGCAAGCGGCAACACCACGGCAACATGACTAGCTGCTGTGCATCACACTGCTTCCGAGGCTGGGTGTGTAGGGCACACACCAACAACGCTATGGACACAGGCTGAGCGGCCAAAACAAGTGGGACCTGTGGCACGAGGGGATATGAGACAGTCATTGATGTCACTACTGCACCCTATGTACAGCACTGTACGGATCACACCTCCAGAAACATTGACAGGTGTACACATTGACAGCCCCATGCCAACACGGCTGTGTGCTTGCAATTAAACATCACAAGTGACACGTAACATTGCACGTGCCAAGTGGCAGATGTACATAGTGAAAGATGGCATGTGTGTGCATATGCATATCCCATGCTCCCATGCCAATGTATACATGATGATGTGCCAACAGACATGTGGAGGCTGAGCACTGGCCGTCCCTGCCTATGCACACAGCATGTTGTGGCCCTGTCCATTGTGGACCTGCACCCACACGCAAATCATGGCCACACCTGCAGATGCATTGCGCACATTATACTGTGTGGTGCACATGGCATCAGTGGACTGTACCCGCCATGGGCCAGGCCCTTACGGCCAACTCCAATGACCCTCGCGGTTGCACCCTGCGTGTTCCACTATGGAGGTAGGCGTCCATGGCCAGCTGGGAGCAGGCCAACGTCTGCAATTGAAGCTGCCAGACATGGTACACGAATTGCAGCAGCTTGTACCCACTGAAACTGCCCCAGGGGGTTATATGTGTGTGTGAGTGGGACAGGCATAACCACAGCTACCTGGCACTGCAGCCTGGCACCCCTCGACAACACCTGCTGCTGCCACCACTCCACCTACACGTGGATGACGCTGAGGACATGTCCAGGTCTACTCACCAGCGAGGAGCTGGAGAACCTGGATTCCGAGCTCCACGCACACTGCACATGGCTATTCCTTGCGAAAGTTGTGTGTGAGAGACAACTGCAGTGTGTGTGGGAGTGCATGTGGGGGACACACATGTCGTTGCTCCACAGCACTATGAGTCAGAGCCTGTGGTGTTCAAACATGCACTGCTCACCATGCTGACTGCAGGTGGCATGGGTATGTGAGCTCTCGGGCGCTTTGACCTGTCTGTCCCTCCCGAGTGGTGGTACATGGCAACTTCATGTCAGACATCCAGTGACACAGACAATTGGCAATGCAGGTCTCAGTGCACTTGTTGGTCGTGTGGAAGTCAGGCTGGGGCCATGCTGCCCTTCTCAGTCCCAGCAGGCCTGGCCTGCACATTGACTGCACAATGCCAGTAGGTGCCGACACAGACTGCCTAGTGGGTTACATGTGTCTCCTGTTCAGGACCCTCCGGATGAGCGCTTACTCAGTCCTGTCGATTGGACACACCGTGCCTCGTGATAGGGATGTGTGTGTGAGATAGTGGCACTGAATGTGACCTCCGTTGCGGGGTGGGCCATAAACAGGGCGAGTACGTTGATGGTTGCGCAGTGTTGGTCACAGTGGGTACACCCACACAGATGTGTTGCCTTGTGATCTTTTTCTAGGTCCGCCTGACAATGGACAGTAGATGTGGGCAGACTACACATTGCTCGATGTGCTGTCTATATGCATGTGCCTTCACACCAGGCACAACTGCCCCTGCACATGTGACCCCTGCTGCACTCAGTGCTGGGTCTGTTGAGCTGATGCACCATCTGTGCGTGGGGCAGACAGCTCTGCTCACTTCCGTCATTGCCCATGACATCACTTTGCCGCAGGTGACATGGATCATGAAGGGCCCACATGTACGCGTGGGTGGACTACACAAGACTGTCCAATGGTTGTCACCCCCAGTCAGTGCTTCGAATGGGTAGAATGTGGTGCTGGTACTCATTTTAATGTGTCGAGTGGGCGGGGCTGGGTGCGGGGCTACATGCAAGACATGGGAAGTTCATCGGCTGATCTACTAGTTGCAATACACACGAGACACGTCTTTTTCCGGCCACATCAGGGTCATTCCTTAAACTGGCTGAAAATCAAACAGTCATCTGTTGCACTGTCCTCATGGCCTCCCCTCGCTCACCCCAATATGCGTTTGCACCTGAGCAGCTAGCGCATGCACAAGCAGCTCCAAGCTCGCCCCAGAGAGGCCAAGGAGTGTATGTGTGGGTCCAGTTGAACAAGTGGTCTGTCTCACGGTATAATAAGTGGCGGGACGCCGTCCACCTGCGTGGTGCCCCGACTCGAGACACGGGCAACATTGACAATGCATGACAGGCTCCGCAGTCCGGATACACCACCTGCAACACACAGAGGCTGTAGCTGCCCTAGCGGGCCAGGCCTCGTCCAACTGGAGCTCATGGCCCCACACATTCACTCTTTGGCCTCTCTGGGGCGAGCTTGGAGCTGCTTGTGCACGCGCTGGCTTCTCTGTTGCAATGGCATGTAATGTGTGTGGGTGTATTGTCAATGGGTGGGATGGTGCGAGCCACCTTCTGTGACGTCACTCCTGCTTGTGATGTGTGCGTCCCCCACTACTTCCATTTGACTTGTGCCATACTACACATTGAGGATGTGTTGCCTGCGTGATGTGACCAGGAGGAGCGCGCCATGACCTCTCACCCACCATGCTCTACTGCCATCCCGTGCCCTGGATTGCCTGTGCAAGTGGACAATGTTGGGGATACACCAGGTCGACAGGGGATGTGAGTGCCTTGGCAAGGGCCTGGCGGACGCACAGCAGTATCCAGCATGTCCACGGAGGGTGGGCTGACGTCTACAATTGATGCAGCATTGATCGTGTGCCCGCCTGTTGTGCACACACGAGTTCACATTCATCCCCAGACAGGTGGTCTTTACAAATTCCCAGGAGAGCGGCAATGTACTGTTCCTGAATCCTCCCAACACAGCGTGTTTCAACATTGCATGTGCGCACCTACCCGTCACACCCACCCACCTGAGCCATGCGTAACTCCCGCTTCACATGACACATGTGTGTCTTTCACAGTTGTGCTACTCATTTGCGTTGACATCCAATGACAGTGGACTACATGGTCATCTCACGACTGCCGTGTACTTCACACACTCTCATCCTCTCTCATTCGTACTTGTGAAATGAATCAGCAGAGACACATTTTTGCTTCAAGCCATGTAATGGGACTTATGTCCTCTGTGATGCAGTATAGTGGACACTACTGGCAGCGAAATGCATGTGGAGGATATACTCAGCATGTGTACACATAGCATAGGGTGTAGGGGTACATGTGATTAGTTGTTGACTGTGGGATGTGGGCTTCAGAGTTACAACTGCTTAGCCGTTGGTGTGCTAATGTACATTTGCTAATTACTGTGGTGCTGCTGACTTTGACACAGACAGTATACATTTAGCCTACCAGTCCGCTTGTCATCATGGGCACAGTGCATCTCAGTTCCATGTTACAGGTTTGCTGCTATAGTTACTCATACACACGTGCGTGGAGGTGACATCAGGGCATGGGCTTACGTGCATGCAACGGCGTCCCACTTGTTGTTGCGATGTGGTGGGTACTGGCCATGTCACAGTCACTGGGCTCATGTTGTTGGTGGATGCACTTGGTGTCCATGCAAAGGTCCTGGCACGGACGTTCAGAGGGAGGTGAGGTGACAGCTCTCACATACTACAGCAGGACGATTACTGTCCACTGACCGGTGCATATGTTCATGGGCGCAGGATCCATATCATGGCATGGTTGTACGTGCAGTTCTGTCCATGTGGTTGCCATACACAAATCCCATGCCTCTGCTCCCCCTGTTCATGCAGAGTTACTGGATGTGATGAGGAACAGAGTGCATGTCCCGAAAATATCAGATGTCATGGCAGTGTAGTTGATGATGTGGTGTCAGTTGCAGGTTGTATGGTATAGTTGTTGTACTGGTAACTGCCTAGTCCGTGCGGAAGCCAAGCATGGGTACGGTGTGGGACATCATTGCTCAATTGGGGGTATGGCGGCGGGGCCCGACGAATTGACAGGTTGTCAGGTATGCGATACCTTCCAGCAGGGCTTCCATGGCATTGGTGGTAAACATGGATGCCATCCAATGTAGCGGATGGTGGCTGTCAAGGTGTTGGTCGTGAGTTGTCCCTTGTAGGAGCATGATGGGACATGTTGGATGACATTCGATGTAACTGTGATCCATTATCCGTCGTGTGGAGGCACAGTGGTCCCATTGCAGTGTGGGTCCGATAGTAGCCACATACGCCATGCCCCCATAGGCTGAACAGACCCTGTCGTGGACGTCCAGGGGTTGAATAGTTGTAGCAGGTCCGCCCTTGGACATGCCGGGTTGGAGAGACATAAATCCACAGGATAGTAGAAGGGACACCTCCGACAGTAGAAGACGGGGATGACGCAGCTGAACAATGCGATGCGGTAAGTTAGTCGGTAACTTACGTTCAGCAAGGCCAGATTGTCACATCCCAATATCTGTATCAGGTTATGTTTGTACAGCTTAATCTGTCCGGCGTAGTTGGGTAGGTGTGGTGCAAGTGCCATTTTGCTGCAGGGCGCTGTGGTGGCGTGCTCCGGCTGTCTGTGCAGTCTGCAGTGTGCAACCTCCGACGTTGCTGGGAATTCTGTAATGGTCGTAGGGAGGCAGGACTTGTGTTATGTTGGCTTGTGCGGAGGACACGGGCCCTCATCCCACATGCTTCTCTGAATGGTCAAGGTCAGTGGTGTCTGACTCATTCCAGATAACTTGCATGTGAACCACATGGGGGAGTGTTATCATTTCTTTTTTCCGTTCTGAATTTCTTTGGTGTTATGCGCTATCTGCCCTGTGGCCGCTTCCCTCTGCATGCCTGTGTTGGGCTTTATTTGGTGCAATGACTGTTGTCTCCGGCTTGTTTAGTCGGGATGTGGTTTCAGAGTGGGAATGGAAGGTCATTCAGTTCTGTCTCCTCTCCCGTGTGTGGGCGGCAGGCTGCGTTTCCGCTATATGTTGGGCCTTGTGTTATAATTGGTCCCACCTGTTGTCTGTCCCCGGTATCTTTGATGTTACGTATTGCATGTCTTGTTATTGGGTGCAGGGTGGCATCGGTGTTTCTGTGTGGTACTGGCGTACCTTTTTCCGACGGGGTCCATATTCTGCTGGGTGATGTTGCCGCCGCTGTGTGCTTCGGCGTGTTTTGCACACAGGGGTGTGTCCTAATTTGGCGTGACGTCACTGACATGTTCGGGTCACTTGTGTGACGTCAGGTTGGCAACAGTGAATTGCCGGTTGGGGACATGACTGTGGAAGGGCTGTCACGTGACATGTGCGTTCTGGGTGGTACTGGTGTGTGTGGTGTTTGGTTGTGACCCTGTGTTGTTTGTGTGTGGCGCATGCATTGCGCTGCCGTTGGCCTCTGCGTTGTGAGCATGTGTGGGTGCAGTGGTGGATGTGTCGTGTCCACGCAGGGGTGTCGGGGGGGGCCATATACAGTTTTCCCGCCCTTGCACTGTGTGCGCTGTTTGCGTGCCCCTGTTGTGTGTCTGCCTACCTGCGTCGCCGCGGTGCGTTGACTCCTGGGTGCTGCATCAGGTAGAGCATGGGGAGGGCCTGCAGTGCTGGATTCATGCTCAGGGGTCCGCCTCTTTGCTATCCGTACTGTGCGTTCGGTTTTCCGCCTTGCTTTCACGTGCGGTGTCTCTTAGCCGGGAAAACTGTTTGGTTCTGGCATCGTAATTTGTACGCCGGGCGGTACGTGATTTCGTCGGGCGGTGTGTCTCCATTAGGCCGCGCCGCTCCGTGGACGGGCGCACTTTGATGGCGGAGGGCGTAGCTGGCTTACGGGCGGTGTTTGGCTGACTTTTCACATCCTAATTGGGCGGGCGTGTGTGCTGTGGCGGGCGGATGGTAACTGGTGCTTTTTGCATCCGCCAGCACGGCGGTGGTGCTTCCACCCGCCATCCTAATGGGCCCCTAAACTATTTAAAACTCTTTAAACTTAAATTTGCCACTCCTGTCAGTGCAACAGTAGGGAAAGAGTTGGATAGCGGAGGAGTAAAACTTACTATTCCCAATCCACTGAGTGCAACAGTAGGGAAAGTTTTGGATAACGGAGAGGTAAAACTTACTATTCTCACTCCAGTCAGTGCAACAGTAGGGAAAGTGTTGGATTGCGTAGGGGTAAAAATTACTATTCCCACTCCAATGAGTGCAACAGTAGGGAAAGTGTTGGATAGCGGAGGGGGTAAACTTACTATTCCCACTCAAGTGAGTGCAACAGTAGGGAAAGTGTTGGATTGCATAGGCGTTAAAATTACTATTACCACTACAATGAGTGCAACAGTAGGGAAAGTGTTGGATAGCGGAGGGGTAAAACTTACTATTCCCACTCCAGTGAGTGCAACAGAAGGGAAAGTGTTGGATAGTGGCAGGATAAAATGTACTATTCCCACTCCAATGAGAGCAACAGTATGGAAAGTGTTGGATAGCGGAGGGGTAAAACTTACTATTCCCACTCTAGTGAGTGCAACAGTAAAGAAAGTGTTGGATAGTGGCAAGATAAAATTTATAATTCCCACTCCAATCAGTGCAACAGTAGGGAAAATGTTGGATTGCAACGGGGTAACAATTAATATACACACTCCAGTCAGTTCAAAAGTAAAAACAAACAAAATATGAACAACAAAAATATTTAAAAAATCAAAATAAATGAAAACATATATAAATATATTAAAAATTAATATACAAATATATTTAATATTATAATTTTTTTAAACATATTATAATGTTAAATGCATATGACAAATACCTACAAATATTATATTAAATAAAATAAAAAATAATTTTCAAACAAATAAATATTTTTAATTAAACATTATTTAGAATCAAAAACATTAATTATTACATAAATTCCCTACCCGATAACACCACACAGTTCACAACCCACATCTAAATTTTAGTAAAAATGTACTTACATAATTAACATAATTAATTAGCAATTAAAAAAATATTACTAACTAAAAAACAAATTAAAACTCATAAAAATTAATAAACTTCCCACACTTTACCCCTATTATCCCCACAAACCACTTGTAAAATTAAACTGTAAAAAATGTAATTGCACAATTAAAACTTATTTTCAATGAAAAAACTAATAGTATATAAAAACTAATTATAAAGTAAGTAAAATTAATTTACTCCCCACCCTTTACCCCTAAAAAAGTAAATTCCACACGCAAAAAAATATAAACAACTAACCTAATTAAATATCAATTAATTAATTAACATTAATATTCAACCAATTATTAATTAATTAAACATTAATTACTTCCTACACTTTACCCCCATAAACCCCATAACCCACACCTAAAATTAATTACACAAATTCCAAATTTAATTTTCAATCAATTAATTAATAATAATTAAGAACAAATTATTAATTCATAAAAAATAAATTACTTCCCACCCTTTACCCCTATAAACTCCACAACCCGCACCTAATATTAATTACACAATTTCCATAATTAATTTTCAATCAATTAACTAATATCAATTAAGAACTAATTATTAATTAATTAAAAATAAATTACTTCACACCCTTTACCCCATAAACCCCACAACCCACACCTAAAAAAAAATCACATAATTACCATAACATATTATCAATTAATTAGTTAATGTAAATTAACAACTAAATATTAATTAATTAAACATAAATTACTTCCCACCCTTTACCCCTAGAAACCCCACAACCCGCACCTAAAATTATTTACAAATTGTCCATTATTAATTTTCAATGAATTAATTAATGAAAATTACCAATTAATTATTAATTAATCAAAAATAAATTACTTCCCTCCCTTTATCCCTATAAACCCCACAACCCGCACCTAAAAAAATACACAATTACCATAATTAATTATCAATTAATTAATTAATGTTGATTAACAACCAATTAATAATTAATTACAAATAAATTACTTCCCACAATTAGCACTATAAAATCTAAATTAAATAAATAAAAAATAAGAACTAAGGGGGTCATTACGATGGCGGTCGGAAAATCAAGCCGACCGCCATGGTAGTGGGAAATCACCGCCCGGCGCTACCGCGGGAAAACTGATGGCTAGATTAGGATCCTCAGCGGTAAAAATCCAACCGCGGCGGAAAGGAGACCCGAGAAACCGCCGTTCGCCTGCGGAGAAGGCCCAAACCCGTCCGCGGCGGTCGGTTTCGCAGCGTAAACAGCCCAAAGGACCGCAACCACAACGGAGACACCGCCATCGAAATTATGATATTCCCGACATCGCCGCGGTGCAGTGCGCTGTTTCCGACCGCCGCGGTCGACAACATTGATGAATGAGTGAGACGGCGGAAGCGCCGTAGCCGAGCCACCGCTGCGGACGCTCCTTTAAAAAAATGGCAGTCGCGAGAAAACCACACAACATGGCCACAAAGTGCACCAACCAAACAAGGCATGCACCCAAAAATACCTAACCCAGCCCAAAGACACACCCCCATGGGAAACTCCAAAACTACAAATCCCAGGTCCACACACACACCACACCTGCTACCAATACCCCATCCTGACACACCCACAGAGACCAGTATAAATCCAGCCCCCAATAGACCACAATCCTTTGCAAAACTCCACAACTGAGGGGACATCCACCACAGATGACAGGAGAGGCAAATCTGCACAACACACACACATCACCACCACCACCACCACTTCCACACCTGCACCTCTAACACCTTTGCACAGCACACACCATACACATCACAACCACCACTACCACTTCCAAACCTGCACCTTAAACACCTTGACACATCACACACCATGTCACCACAGAGAATGCCCAAATTCACTGAGAGTGAGTTGAGGGTCATGGTTGATGAGATATTCAGGGTAGAACCACAATTGTTTGGTAACCAGGTCCAACAGACACCACTAGCAACAAGAACGCAAATGTGGAGAAGGATAGTAGAGAAGGTAAATGCAGTAGGGACCGTGCCACGCAATAGAGATGAAATCGTGAAGAGGTGGCACGATCTGAAGGCAGTGGTCAAGAAGAAGAGAGCCAAGAACCATGAGCTGGCTCACAGGACAGGCAGTGGCCCTCCCGTTCCACTCAAAACATTCACTGAATGGGAGGAGAAGGTGCTTGGCATTCTACATCCAGAGAGTCTCTCAGGAATACCCGGGGAGTGGAGGCTGGTAAGTACAAACAAATGCCTAACATCACACAAATGTACTGTCTTGCACTACTACAAAATAATACCTCCTAGGTTCAAATTCATTCATGTGCACAACACTCCCCCCAACACATCTCTCACAGATTCAACAGACACTCCCCCTGAAGCCCCCCAAAGGTATTTAGCAACATCACCATGGGTACATGTGTACATGCTGCCAGCACTACAACTCCCACCAGGCCCCCTTGTCCTACAGCTGCACAAGATGGAGCCCTCCACCCCAACCCATGTGCCAACCATAGCATTGCTCACCTTAACCTAACAGGTAGGTAGCCATCCCTACAGGGAGGTGGGTGGGTGTTTGGGAAGCCTGCACTACAACTCCCACCAGGCCCCCTTGTCCCACAGCTGAGCAGGATGGAGCACTCCCCCCACCCAGAAGCATGCCTCAGCCATTGTGTGCTTCACCCTCACCTAACAGGTAGGTGGCCATCTTTACAGGGAGGTGTGTTTGGAATAGGGAGGCCTGCACTACAACTACCACCAGGCCCCCTTGTCCCACAGCTGAGCAGGATGGAGCACTCCCCCCACCCAGAAGCATGCCTCAGCCATTGTGTGCTTCACCCTCACCTAACAGGTAGGTAGCCATCTTTACAGGGAGGTGTCTGTGGAATAGGGAGGCCTGCACTACAACTCCCACCAGGCCCCCTTTCCCACAGCTGAGCAGGATGGAGCACTCCCCCCCACCCAGAAGCATGCCTCAGCCATGTGTGCTTCACCCTCACCTAACAGGTAGGTAGCCATCTTTACAGGGAGGTGTCTGTGGAATAGGGAGGCCTGCACTACAACTCCCACCAGGCCCCCTTGTCCCACAGCTGAGCAGGATGGAGCACTGCCCCCACCCAGAAGCATGCCTCAGCCATTGTGTGCTTCACCCTCACCTAACAGGTAGTTAGCCATCTTTACAGGGAGGTGTCTGTGGAATAGGGAGGCCTGCACTACAACTCCCACCAGGCCCCCTTGGCCCACAGCTCAGCAGGATGGAGCACTGCCCCCCACCCAGAAGCATGCCTCAGCCATTGTGTGCTTCACCCTCACCTAACAGGTAGGTAGCCATCTTTACAGGGAGGTGTCTGTGGAATAGGGAGGCCTGCACTACAACTCCCACCAGGCCCCCTTGTCCCACAGCTGAGCAGGATGGAGCACTGCCCCCACCCAGAAGCATGCCTCAGCCATTGTGTGCTTCACCCTCACCTAACAGGTAGGTAGCCATCTTTACAGGGAGGTGTCTGTGGAATAGGGAGGCCTGCACTACAACTCCCACCAGGCCCCCTTGTCCCACAGCTGAGCAGGATGGAGCACTGCCCCCACCCAGAAGCATGCCTCAGCCATTGTGTGCTTCACCCTCACCTAACAGGTAGGTAGCCATCTTTACAGGGAGGTGTCTGTGGAATAGGGAGGCCTGCACTACAACTCCCACCAGGCCCCCTTGTCCCACAGCTGAGCAGGATGGAACACTGCCCCCCACCCTGAAGCATGCCTCAGCCATTGTGTGCTTCACCCTCACCTAACAGGTAGGTAGCCATCTTTACAGGGAGGTGTCTGTGGAATAGGGAGTCCTGCACTACAACTCCCACCAGGCCCCCTTGTCCCACAGCTGAGCAGGATAGGATGGAGCACTGCCCCCCACCCAGAAGCATGCCTCAGCCATTGTGTGCTTCACCCTCACCTAACAGGTAGGTAGCCATCTTTACAGGGAGGTGTGTTTGGAATAGGGAGGCCTGCCCCACAACTCCCACCAGGCCCCCTTGTCCTACAGTTGCGCAAGATGGAGCACTCCCCCCAGCCACAAGCATGTGGCAGATATTGAATGTCATTCATCAAACTTACGGGTAGGTAACCATTTCAACCGGGAGTGTTGTTCTTAATTGGTGACACAGCAGCACAACTCAAAACAGGCCCCCTACTCCCACAGCTCAGCATGATGGAGCACTTGTCCCACTCATAGGCATGTGACGTCTGTGCAGCCGCACATGACACCATGCCACTTAGTCCACAGTCACCTACACAAATAATGCAAAACAGTTGTGTTGTAGTCACCATGCACAAGTCTCTGTTCAAAAATGACCCACATTGTGTACACTGTGCCAGGCATCACACACTGCAACACTAACAACGATCATGCTGCCCTGCAGCAATGTCTGGCCCTTTTTTTGGCAAAGTGCAAATCACCCATGTCATACCACAGTGTTGCAATGTAAACAGTGGAAGTGCAGTGTACCCAAAAACTACACTGCAGCTGGGACTCACAATGCTAAACTAAGCACATCCCAAATGTCCTGCAACACACCCAGCTACCACAGTGCTGCACTGAATTGCAGAACAGCACCTTGTCTGACTAAAATTGTCAAAGGTGTCTTGTTTGGACCACCAATGTGTGTATGCATTGACAATGTTCACATCTCACACTGTCTGTCTCAACAGTGCTGGTATAGTCGGGCCCCAAAAGCACACATTGTCTGCACAGGGCTGAGTACATCTCACACACACACCACTGTTGACCACAACATGTCAGTGTATGGATGCCCTGGAACAACTGCTTCACCAGTACTGTGCTCATGGTCTCAGGTCCACAAATACCATGAAACCATGACAGTGTGGAAATGTATGCTGAGTGAGATGTTCACCCTGCTGAATGTCACCACTGTGCTACGAGACCATACCCCTTGCCCTATTGTGCCTTCAAATGTCGGGGGAGTGAACCCCACAGCCAGATAGGTGGGACAACAGTGATGGGGGGGCTATACCCCATGCCCTATTCTGCCTTCAAATGTTGGGGGACTGAACCCCACAGCCAGATAGGTGGGACAACAGTGATGGGGGCTATACCCCATGACCAAATGTAATCTGAAATCAATGGGTACAAAAAGCCACACACACATTCTGCTCACCACACGCACATTCCATCCAAAAATTTCAACCAAGTCACATAGCCATGTCATTGCTCACCTTCACCTCAAACGGTAGTTAGCCATCTTCACAGTGAGACGGTGTAGTGTGTTTGGCTATCCGTCCCACAAAACGCAACATGCATGCTGTTCCACCACTATGGAGGATGGGACACTACACCCCCAATAAGAATCATGTGGCAGGCAATGTATGCTACCCACCCAACTCACAGGTAGGTAACCGCATCTCACAGGTCGGGGTGTGTGGGGCTGGGAAGCTTGAACAATAACTCACACGGGCCCACCTGACCGCCAGCACACAAGACCCATTACATCCTGGCACCAACATGCATGTGTCAGTCATTGCAATGTACACTTCAAAAGAACTGGCATGTGGACAAATCATGCTGACTTGTCCCACACTGGACCAAGATGGAAGCCATCATCATACACACACAGAGAGGTCTCTCAAATACAAGGAAAAAACAGCAAACACTACATATCAACAGCCACAACATGCAGCCAGATATGCATTTAAAAAAACATGTTGGCATAGGACACCAGGCCTCTCAATGCACAACTGCACACCCAGATAGCATTGGCAACTATAGTGTGCACACACCTAAGAAAATGAAACTGTGACAGCAACCAAAGTGTGAAAGTCTGAAACACATGTAGATGGAACTCCGATCACAACCATGCACACCACTACATGCCATCTGACAGTAGCAGTGGTCCAGACCACCTAGGATCTAAATAAAGCAAACTTAAGCATGTCTGGAATTGCAAATACAGATATGTACACCACATTGAAAAGGTATGCATGAAACTACAATGTTCACTCAATGTGCAGAGTAAACCGCTGCAAGGGCTCAACAAGTGACACATACGCGTAAATGGATGACATATGATTGATCAATAACTGGATGCCAACATGAGACTGTCAATGTAAAAAAATTATATTGTGCATGTCATGTCTTGACAACTCCCAATATGGACAAGTAATGCATGTACCACAACAGCTTGTAATGCATCACTGGATGTCGGTCAATGCAAATTTGTACAGTGAACAACTGCTGGATGTACAAACAGTTGATGTAACACTGCTAACACAAACTTTGCTGGGTGCAACACAATGACCATTTCTCATCTGACCCACAGGTGACCAAGAACTCACTGCAGAGTATGACACCACCCTGCAGAGCCAGTCCCCCCCGGAACAGAGACAACTGGATGAGGACTCCCTGGATTCCTTGGATGAGGAGCTCCAAGCTGGCCCATCTGGTGTGGCAGGCCGCAACCAGTCCCAGGAACCCATTGTCCCCCCAACCACATCAGCTGCAGCCCCTGACCATCCTCTGACAGCTGCTGTCACGGCCTGTGTGTCAACCACTACCACCACCACCACCACCACAGCTGGCCGCAACACCCTCCCTGCCCCAGGGGTTGAGCAGCCCACTACATCGACTGCAGAGGCCAGGGAGAGGATGCAGCGGGCCAATGTGAGGACCGGACAGGACTGTGGCAGCAGTGCAGGTGGTCGGGACAGGGTCATGCAGAGGGGAACTGATCCTGGGACGGAAGCCCTGGGCCACATCGACAGAGCCCTTGGGGCCTACCAACAGGCCCATGGACAAATGGGCCGGTTAGAGGAAGAATCTCGGGAGCACCTCCTGCTGCTGAGGTCCATGGACACATGCATGGGACAGATTGTGGACCTCTTGGGGCAGCTAGTGGCGGTTCTGAGGGACAGGCCAGCGCAACATTCTACCCCTCCGCCTCCCCCTGTTGGGCAGCAGGATGACACTTCATCATCCTCCCCTGCGTCCACAGAGGTGGGTGAGTCCTCAGACACCACTGTCCCTGCAGCAGTGGCCCCTCCAGTCAAGCGCAAAAGGGGCCGTCCAAGGAAAGGCCAGGGGCCTCACGTGCCAAAGCACCTGCCAAACGCTAGTCCCCGAGACAGCTATGATGGCAGACCACTGCACCACTGCATTGACCTTTTGGACTATCCTTCACCACACTGCCATGTGAATGGCATCTATCTGTTGGATTGGGTCTCCACATCATTGTGGGGATTACTCAAGTATCTCATCTACCATGACTGTCAACTCACTTCTTCAATTCCCCCCTTCACATTTTCTCCACCCTCGCATGTCACAACTGTAAATAAATACACCTTACACACATGTTGTTGTGTCTGCTCCATCTTTAATACAGGTTGTGCAACCTTCACCGTGTAGGACATGGTCCAGGGGAATGGAATGTAGGTAGGCAGTGAGATGCTGAAGGGACCTAGGGAAAACCGCAGAACAAGAGTCACTTGTATGGGTGTGGCATCGCACACATCACACAACACTTGTCAACAAGGTACTCAGATCTACAAACTTTACACAGAGCAACAGTCACCATAGAGACATTCTGTATCACACTAACCAATCACACATACATTGGCAGGCAGCAATGAGTCAACACAAAGCTGCAGTCAGCAAGCTCACATACACCCACACAGCAACTGCAACACCATCAGACCATTTTGTCCCTTCTACATCGTCACTCACCTTCAAGTGAAGTAGCGGGTGATGAGCTGTCGACGCATGTCGACCCCTTCCTCCTCTCCACTGCCCTCGTCACTGGATCCGGGTTGATTTGCAGGCGGGGGCCTTGGCTGCTCATCATCGTCATCCAGGATCAGGGGTATTGCCTTGCGAATGGCCAGGTTGTGGAGCATGCAGCATGCCACTACTATCTGATACACCTTCCCTGGCGAGTACATAAGGGCACCTCCAGTACGGTCCAGGCACCGAAATCTTGATTTTAGGAGACCAAATGTCCGTTCTATCACACGCCGTGTCCTCTCATGGGCATCATTGTATCGCACATCAGCTGGCGTGACGGGATTCCGCAATGGGCTCAGCAACCACGGGCGGTTCGGATATGCCGAGTCACCTGGGTGTGAGAGACACAGATTAACCTTGCAGTCCCAAAATGCCACACGACAGCATGTCACACACACACCACTCTAATCCACTATGCATACTCACCCACAAGCCATGCACGCTCCGGAAGCAGATTGGCCATCAGCTGAGGAACGATGCTGCTGCGCAAGATGTGGGCATTATGGGCTGAGCCGGGAAACTTGGCACACACGTGTGAGATGATCATGTCCGCCAGGCACACCACTTGAACATTTACCGAGTGTGAATGCTTCGTATTGCGGTAAACCTGTTCACGTGCCTGTGGTGGCACAAGCCCAACATGCGTGCAATCAATTGCACCAATGACATGGGGGATATGTCCAAGGGCATAGAAATCGCCCTTCACAGCCACCAACTCAGGCCCCCTGGGAAAATGGATATATCTGTCTTTGTAGAGCATCATGGCCAACAGGACATTCCTCAGCACCATGCTGAACATCGGCTGTGACATCCCGCCTGTACTTGCTACCGTGTGCTGGAATGAGCCTGTTGCAAAGAAATGCAGGCATGCCATCACCTTAGATGTTGCGGTGAAAGCTGTTGGATATGTCCGACGTGGCTGCAGGTGGGGCTCCAACATGGCACATAGGTTCTGCAGGGTTTGTCGGTCCAGCCTGAATTTGCGGATTATATCCTCATTCTCCATGTCTGCCAGGACTGTGAATGGACGATGGATATTGGGCCTCCTCCTCCTAGGACAGATCAAAGTGCACAGATGTCAATGCAGAAGATCATGAAATGTGCATCACATCAATTTTTTCTACAGACACATTCCCAAGTCTTACAACATGCACCATTAACCGACAGGGCACTTCACAAGTAGGTACACATCAGGCACACTACTCGTACACCTGTCCCCTTACCAGCAGCAATTATCTGTGCACCCCTCCGGCTCATTCGCATGCACAGTGTGATATACTAACAGATATGTGTGCATACCTGTGAGTATGACCCCCAGCATATGTTACTAATTGCAATACTACCCTAACACACCATGTTGCTGGCCCTGATACACCTCCCAACACAGGTTGCACATGGCACACATCAACTACACACTGACCACCGGCTGAGCGTGGGGGACACGTGTGTGCATGTGCATTGGACAATGTGCCAGTTGCTGATGCCCCTAGTTCAGTAAATGAGACGACATTGTGCGGTACATTTCACACACAGACATTGACCATTATCTCCATATGCAATGCAACACATTAACTGGACAGTCTACATTTCATTACACAGCACATGTGACATGTGCGAGTGTATGTGCCCATGCAATGTATTGGCGACCCATATATGGTATGTGTTGGTGACGTGGAGTGACATGTCCCTTTTGTGCATTTGCCCTCATGAGGACCCTTCAATTGTTGAGACACTGGGCACTGTACATGTTGGCCTATGCAGAGAGCTGGAGGACACGTTAGGTGCAGCACAGCTACTCCACAACTCCATTAACGCTCACTCCAGGCACTGTCTGGCACCCATATGGCGGTGCCTACCGCCTGGCCCACTGGCACCGCCCATAACCCAGGCACGATCGCAGGAGACACCGCCAGATATGTATGTGACAATGGCGGTCACCATGCACCGCTACCCAAATCACGGTCACTCCAGGCACTGTCTGGCAAACATATGGCGGTGCCTACCGCTTGACACCTGCGGACTGGCACCGTCCATAACCCAGGCACGATCGCTGGAGACACCGCCAGATATGTATGTGACAATGGCGGTCACCATGCACCGCTACCCAAATCACGGTCACTCCAGGCACTGTCTGGCAAACATATGGCAGTGCCTACCGCTTGACACCTGCGGACTGGCACCGCCCATAACCCAGGCGCGATCACGGGAGACACCGCCAGATATGTATGTGACAATGGCGGTCACCATGCACCGCTACCCAAATCACGGTCACTCCAGGCACTGTCTGGCAAACATATGGCGGTGCCTACCGCCTGGCCCCTGCGGTGTGTCACCGCCATGGACCATGCTCTTGCAGCCAATGGGAAGCAGCCTCGCGGTAGCCTGATGCGAGTTTGAAAATCGCGGTAGGCGTGCACTGCCACCGCGGAGGCGGTCACTGGAGGCATTCAAAAGATGCACCACTGCGGTAGCGCGCGCCTGGCCCCTACGGTGTGTCACCACCATGGACCATGCCCTTGCAGCCAATGGGAAGCAGACTCGCAGTAGCCTGATGCGAGTTTGAAAATCGCGGTAGGCGTGCACCGCCATCGCGGAGGCGGTCACTGGAGGCATTAAAAAGATGCACCACCGCGGTAGCGCGCGCCTGGCCTCTATGCTGTGTCACCGCCATGGACCATGCCCTTGCAGCCAATGGGAAGCAGCCTCGCGGTAGCCTGATGCGAGTTTGAAAATCGCGGTAGGCATGCACCGCCACCACGGAGGCGGACATTGGATGTATTTGAATGAGGCAGACCTGGTACACCAATTGCAGCACCCTGGGACCACTGACACACCCCCAGGGGCCTATATATGTGTGGGAGGGTGCCCCACATTCCCACAGCTACCAGGGAATGCTGACTGACAACCCTCACCTGCTGCTGCTGCCTCAAGGGACTGCTGGCTGCCACCCTGCACCTGCTGCTGCTGCTGCTGCCTCAAGGGACTGCTGGCTGCCACCCTCCACCTGCTGCTGCCTCAAGGGACTGCTGGCTGCCACCCTCCACCTGCTGCTGCTGCCTCAAGGGACTGCTGGCTGCCACCCTCAGCGTGCTGCTGCTGCCACATGTCCATTGTGATGTCGAGGACTCAGAAGATCCGTGCCAGTCCCTTCACCAGCGAGGAGCTTGAGGTCCTGGTAGACGAGGTGCTTGAACAGTACCCAAGGCTTTATGGTGGCCCTAATGTCGTGGTAAGTCTCCCAGACTGTGAGTGAGAGTGCAGGGTGGGCACACGTGAGGTGGAGGTGCTTCGGTATGTGTCAGTGGTTGTGGGGCTCTGACATGCACTGCCTAGCATGTTTACTACAGTGGGAAGGGCTTGGTGGGCTCTTTCACATGTTACCCTGCATGCCTATCCTGAGTAGAGGGACATGTTCTGTAGTGTCAGCCATACAGTGCAGCTGCATTTTGGTGATGCAGGAGTCTGGCCAGTTATCGTTTGTGTGAATGGCTGTGTTGCTCCCAATTTACCCACTCAGTGTCAGTCCACCTGCCCTGCACAGTCCCCGCCGAATGCCACATGTCCACATCACTGCATGTACAGTGTGTTCCATGTGTGTTTGGTCCACGCCTCTTCATCTAAGTCCCATCTCTGCCATGTAGATTGCACAGGAGCAGCCGTGGGAGAAGGGTGTGTGTATGACAGTTGTTATCACTCTATGTGAGTTCCAGGACACAGTGAGGCTTTCACAGGGCTAGGTCACTTAGGTCTGCGCAGTGTTGGACACAGTGAGTCCAACAACAAGACACATGTTTTGCTATCTTCTCTAAGTGTAGTTGTAGGGAACTGCAGACAGTAGCTGTGGCCAGACTACACGTCGCTTGCTGTGTTGGTATCCTGCATGTGAATGGGATGTGGAGGTACTGTGTCCACCATCGAACATGCATGCCTGTACGTCTGATTGACCAATGACATTGTACCATGTTCACAGCAATTGTTGGCTCTGTTACAGTTGTAGCTGGAGTTTTGGATGAGTCACTGTCGTGCTACTATATTTTCGTTGTGTTGTCATTGTGCACTGTGTCACTGGAACCTCACCCCTCTTGTCTCCCATGCCTGTGTCCAGAGTGCGAGATCTGGGTGTGTCAAACCGAAGGCGCACCCACTGTCATAAAAGGTGGGATGACATCTGCCGGATGAGCAAGAGCGTGGCCGAGATGACGCTGGGGCTGCTCCCTCGGACTGGCAGGTTGGCTAGGCGCAGCATGACACCACTAATGGTCCGCATCCTGGCTATCACACAACCTGCAAAAAAAAAAAAAGGCAAAAAAACCAGTTGATGGACAGAATGCAGAACAATGTCATACATTCACCCCAGTACAGAGATCTGGGCCTAAATCCATCGTTTTTTTGCTCACCATGCCATTCCAGTTTGAACCCAGCCATATGCAAATCAGTCTTGACCCTGTGACTCATGGGAACAGTCCAGCCCGAACTGCCAAGCCAGGTCCTCCCTGGACTGGAAACAAGCATCCTAGGACCGGTTTCGGGGTTTCACCCCTCTTCAGCCAGGATAGCTTGATTCCAGTGGCATGGAGAGCACGGGACCCACGACTGGCCATACCCGTCCCACTCGGGGTGACAAATTAAAAAAAAACAGTTGATGGACAGAATGCAGAACAATGTCATACATTCACCCCAGTACAGAGATCTGGGCCTAAATCCATCGTTTTTTTGCTCACCATGCCATTCCAGTTTGAACCCAGCCATATGCAAATCAGTCTTGACCCTGTGCCTCATGGGAACAGTCCAGCCCGAACTGCCAAGCCAGGTCCTCCCTGGACTGGAAACAAGCATCCTAGGACCGGTTTCGGGGTTTCACCCCTCTTCAGCCAGGATAGCTTGATTCCAGTGGCATGGAGAGCACGGGACCCACGTCTGGGCATACCCGTCCCACTCGGGGTGACAAATGCAAAAAAACAGTTGATGGACAGAATGCAGAACAATGTCATACATTCACCCCAGTACAGAGATCTGGGCCTAAATCCATCGTTTTTTGCTCACCATGCCATTCCAGTTTGAACCCAGCCATATGCAAATCAGTCTTGACCCTGTACCTCATGGGAACAGTCCAGCCCGAACTGCCAAGTCAGGTCCTCCCTGGACTGGAAACAAGCATCCTAGGACCGGTTTCGGGGTTTCACCCTCTTCAGCCAGGATAGCTTGATTCCAGTGGCATGGAGAGCACGGGACCCACGTCTGGGCATACCCGTCCCACTCGGGGTGACAAATGCAAAAAAACAGTTGATGGACAGAATGCAGAACAATGTCATACATTCATCCCAGTACAGAGATCTGGGCCTAAATCCATCGTTTTTTTGCTAACCATGCCATTCAAGTTTGAACCCAGCCATATGCAAATCAGTCTTGACCCTGTGCCTCATGGGAACAGTCCAGCCCGAACTGCCAAGCCAGGTCCTCCCTGGACTGGAAACAAGCATCCTAGGACCGGTTTCGGGGTTTCACCCCTCTTCAGCCAGGATAGCTTGATTCCAGTGGCATGGAGAGCACGGGACCCACGTCTGGGCATACCCGTCCCACTCGGGGTGACAAATGCAAAAAAACAGTTGATGGACAGAATGCAGAACAATGTCATACATTCACCCCAGTACAGAGATCTGGGCCTAAATCCATCGTTTTTTTGCTCACCATGCCATTCCAGTTTGAACCCAGCCATATGCAAATCAGTCTTGACCCTGTGCCTCATGGGAACAGTCCAGCCCGAACTGCCAAGCCAGGTCCTCCCTGGACTGGAAACAAGCATCCTAGGACCGGTTTCGGGGTTTCACCCTCTTCAGCCAGGATAGCTTGATTCCAGTGGCATGGAGAGCACGGGACCCACGTCTGGGCATACACGTCCCACTCGGGGTGACAAATGCAAAAAAACAGTTGATGGACAGAATGCAGAACAATGTCATACATTCACCCCAGTACAGAGATCTGGGCCTAAATCCATCGTTTTTTGCTCACCATGCCATTCCAGTTTGAACCCAGCCATATGCAAATCAGTCTTGACCCTGTGCTTCATGGGAACAGTCCAGCCCGAACTGCCAAGCCAGGTCCTCCCTGGACTGGAAACAAGCATCCTAGGAGCGGTTTCGGGGTTTCACCCTCTTCAGCCAGGATAGCTTGATTCCAGTGGCATGGAGAGCACGGGACCCACGTCTGGGCATACCCGTCCCACTCGGGGTGACAAATGCAAAAAACCAGTTGATGGACAGAATGCAGAACAATGTCATACATTCACCCCAGTACAGAGATCTGGGCATAAATCCATCGTTTTTTGCTCACCATGCCATTCCAGTTTGAACCCAGCCATATGTAAATCAGTCTTGACCCTGTGCCTCATGGGAACAGTCCAGCCCGAACTGCCAAGCCAGGTCCTCCCTGGACTGGAAACAAGCATCCTAGGACCGGTTTCGGGGTTTCACCCTCTTCAGCCAGGATAGCTTGATTCCAGTGGCATGGAGAGCACGGGACCCACGTCTGGGCATACCCGTCCCACTCCTGGTGACAAATGCAAAAAAACAGTTGATGGACAGAATGCAGAACAATGTCATACATTCACCCCAGTACAGAGATCTGGGCCTAAATCCATCGTTTTTGCTCACCATGCCATTCCAGTTTGAACCCAGCCATATGCAAATCAGTCTTGACCCTGTGCCTCATGGGAACAGTCCAGCCCGAACTGCCAAGCATCCTAGGACCGGTTTCGGGGTTTCACCCTCTTCAGCCAGGATAGCTTGATTCCAGTGGCATGGAGAGCACGGGACCCACGTCTGGGCATACCCGTCCCACTCGGGTGACAAATGCAAAAAAACAGTTGATGGACAGAATGCAGAACAATGTCATACATTCACCCCAGTACAGAGATCTGGGCCTAAATCCATCGTTTTTTTGCTCACCATGCCATTCCAGTTTGAACCCAGCCATATGCAAATCAGTCTTGACCCTGTGCCTCATGGGAACAGTCCAGCCCGAACTGCCAAGCCAGGTCCTCCCTGGACTGGAAACAAGCATCCTAGGACCGGTTTCGGGGTTTCACTCCTCTTCAGCCAGGATAGCTTGATTCCAGTGGCATGGAGAGCACGGGACCCACGTCTGGGCATATCCGTCCCACTCGGGGTGACAAATGCAAAAAAAACAGTTGATGGACAGAATGCAGAACAATGTCATACATTGACCCCAGTACAGAGATCTGGGCCTAAATCCATCGTTTTTTGCTCACCATGCCATTCCAGTTTGAACCCAGCCATATGCAAATCAGTCTTGACCCTGTGCCTCATGGGAACAGTCCAGCCCGAACTGCCAAGCCAGGTCCTCCCTGGACTGGAAACAAGCATCCTAGGACCGGTTTCGGGGTTTCACCCCTCTTCAGCCAGGATAGCTTGATTCCAGTGGCATGGAGAGCACGGGACCCACGTCTGGGCATACCCGTCCCACTCGGGGTGACAAATGCAAAAAAACAGTTGATGGACAGAATGCAGAACAATGTCATACATTCACCCCAGTACAGAGATCTGGGCCTAAATCCATCGTTTTTTGCTCACCATGCCAATCCAGTTTGAACCCAGCCATATGCAAATCAGTCTTGACCCTGTGCCTCATGGGAACAGTCCAGCCCGAACTGCCAAGCCAGGTCCTCCCTGGACTGGAAACAAGCATCCTAGGACCGGTTTCGGGGTTTCACCCTCTTCAGCCAGGATAGCTTGATTCCAGTGGCATGGAGAGCACGGGACCCACGTCTGGGCATACCCGTCCCACTCGGGGTGACAAATGCAAAAAAACAGTTGATGAACAGAATGCAGAACAATGTCATACATTCACCCCAGTACAGAGATCTGGGCCTAAATCCATCGTTTTGCTCACCATGCCATTCCAGTTTTGCATTTGTCACACAACCTGAGCTGGACAGACAACTGAAGGAGCATCAGCAGCAAGCTAGGGGTGAGTATGTGTTGCAGGCTGCCTTTGGATGGGAGTGGGTGCATGTGTCTACAGAGTGTGCAAATTGTCAGCTGTGTGACGTTGGTTGTGTGGTGCAATGTTTTGTGAGTGGCCTCTGTGCTGGGTGTATGTGCCATGCCATGCATTTGCCCAAACGGTGCTTCATGAAGTCAGTTTTAGCACTGTGCATCTCTCTTACATTTGGAGTTGTGGCCTTCAGGTACCTTCTGCTGTGGGGTAGTGTGTGAATTCAGATGGATGGGAATGCCAGTGTGCCAACTGTGAATGCGTTTCAATGAATGCGTGCAATTCCAGACCTCAGATGTCTGCCAGTCAGACATCTGAGGCCAATGTGCAACAGTAGATGTGCCCATGAACTCGATATGGTGGATGGCATGTGTGCAGGGTCATTGTGGGCTGGTATGTTGTGGTCTGTGTGGTCCCCTACTGCTCCATCCATGTAGGTGATGTTGTGGTGTTCGTCCTTGCCAACATTGGGACAGTGTGTGTGCACAGGCCATTTTGTGGCTGTGTCTGATGTGAGCCAACAGCAGGATGGTGTGCTGTGTGAGTCACCTGGGGCACTTATGGCAGGATGTGTGTTGTACATGCACCGTTGGCTTGATATTTTGGGTGGCAAGATATATGTGTGCACAGGGTGGCATGCGATGTGCTGCACACCTCTTCTAGGATGCAGATGTATTGGCATGTGTTAGTTCTGTTGATGCCACTCATCTCACAGTACTTCTCTCTCCTATGCAGCAGCTCCCGTATGTGCAGAGGGAGAGGGGACGGACACCAGTGGTGAGGCTTCCAGTGCAACAGCCGCACCGGAGCAGACTGACACAGATGTGACCAGCACCGAGGAGGGGGACAGGAGTCTGCTAGAGGATTCACAGCCGGAGACACAAAGCTCTACCTCAACTGATGCCAGCGGTGACGCATCCATGTTGGGGGGTACAGGGAACGGGGACTCGGCCTCCTCTTCCACCACACAGCGTCCATTGCCCAGCATCCCTTCAACCTTCACTGGTGCTGCTCGTGTCCGCACGAGTAGGAAGGGAAGAGTCACCTTCACCCCAGGCACAGCTGCCCCAGCCCATGTCAGCCCTCAGTGCAGAAGCAGTCGAGCTATTGCGCCAGCTGTGTGTGGGGCAGACAGCACTTCTCAATGCCTTCCAAGAGCACGACAAAAAGTTGGGGCAGGTTATAGCTTTCATGGAGGGCATACATTCCGATGTAGGTGGGCTACACCGGACTGTGCAGTCCTTGTCATCAACTGTGACAGCAGCCCTGCAACAGGCACATAGTCAGGGAGCGGCTCCCAGCACTCGGTCCGGCCCCATGTCACTGTGCACCTCTGACGACAGTGACAATGCTCAACGGACCCCAAAGTCCCGATACAGAACCCGCAGCACACAGGAGCAGCAGCAGCCCAAGCGTACTAGGGCGCAGACACCATCCCCACATAAAAGTAAGGCCACCCCAGAGCGCACCGAAAAAAGCCCATCAGGCAACAGCAAGGGCCACAAAGCAAAGAAACAAGCATCAGGGTCACAGGCCTCACCTTCCTCCCCCGCCAAAGACTCCCCTGTCCCAAAGACGTCTCGCAGAGGCAAAATGACAGTTTCCACACCCACTGAGAAGGGGTTGCCTGCAAACATTACACAGGATGAGGGCCCCATGGATAATCCATCCTTGACCTCCACTCCCATCCCAAGCCCTGTGAAGCCAGCACGGGAGGACACTGTAGGGGGCAAAGCTGGTGGACAGAGGGAGGCAGGGCGGCGGCAAACACCAGGCAAGCGCACAGCGGGATCCAACATGTCCCCAGAGGGAGGATCACCATCCACACCAGAATCAGCTTTGGTAGTGGGAAAAAGGTGATGTGGTGAGTAAGTGGTTTAAAATTACCTGGTAGTGCCCCAGAGGTTTAAACCACTTACTCACCACATCACCTTTTTCCCACACACCCACATGCACAATTGCGGCATCTCCTGAAAAGATCTCCAACAGAGAGCCCTCTTGTAGGGCCCGTGAGGGACTGCAGCGCCACCCCCACGAGGAGCATAGCCCGATGATGATGCTTTACACTCGTAAGGGTGTGTGAGGGCACAAGAACAGAAAGGAGACACCTTCCCCACTCACGTGCACCTCACTCTCTTTTGGAGACAACCTTAAGTTTGACTATCCCCCTAATAGGGTGGCCAACTATCCTTCTTTCTTTCTTTTACTCACTTAGGAACTGATACCATTCTAGGTTGACAGACTGACTGTGTCAGCCATGTGTGCTGTGATGGGCTGTGTGTGTTCTCACATGTGTCTTGTCTTGCATGAGCATCACACATGCTTGATGGTTGTGTCACTGCCCTTCCATTTGTGGGCACCTCACTTTGGCTTTCCTATAAGTTGTCCTCCATTACTGCTGGCATGCGGTGTGTGTATGTAGCTGTGAGTCAGGGTGGTGTGTGTGTGTGTGACTTGTCAGGTAGTGTGTGCAGTGAAGTGTTTGGTCCTCATCTGTGTGTGTGTATATTTTGTGCCTGGCCTCAGTGTTCTTGGCTTGTGTGTGATGTTGTTGTGGTGTGTGTGTTGGCTGGGGCCTGGGCTTCTGTGCTATGTGTTCCTGTGCAAAGGGTCCTGCTGTGGCTGTATATGCAGTTGTTGGGACGTGGGGCATGGTGTGGCTGTAGTTGTGTGGTTGTTGTGCAGGAGTGGCACTTGGGAGGCACATGTTGTGTCCCTTCATGGAGGTAGCTGGTGTGTTGTGGATGGAGTTGTGGCTCTGTGCTATTTGTACGGTGCCCTTGGCATGCGCTGGCCCTGGGCTCTGCGTTGTGTGCATGGTTTCCTGCACACTGACCGCGGCGGTGACGTGACCAGGACATTTGTTCATGATGGTGGAACATGGGTGGGCAGTATGTGGCGAGGTGTGTTTGTCACAGGTGGAACATGTGTGTATGCGGTGATGGCTGTGTGCCTGTCCCCACAGGGGTGTGTGGTGTTCCCATGCGAAGTTTTTCCACCCTGGAGCTGTGTATTGTGTTACTTGCACTGTTGTGTCTGTACGTACCTGCGGAGGCGTCCGCGGCGGACGATGACTTGCAGGTGGTGTATCATGTACAGCACTGGGATGGCATGTAGGGCAGGATCCATCGCTGTGTGTCCCGGGTGTCTCTTTTCTGTCTCCGCTGTGGTGTCTCCGCCGTCTCTCGCTGTGCGGTTTCTCCGTCGCGGTGCGCTGCCATGTTTCCGGCATCGTGATATCTTCGGCGTACGGGACGTCATTCCGCACGGCGGTGTGTGGTGATTGGCTCACTCCGCCACGGTGGCGGGCGCACTTTGATGGCGGTCGGCGTCGCACCGCGGCGGGCGGGAAATGGGCAATGTGTGGCCATCCTAATATTGCGGGCGTGAAGACCGCTGGCGGCATGTGGTAAATGGGTGTTAATGCCACCGCCGGCACCGCGGTCGTGTCTCCGCCCTCCAACGTAATAGGCCCCTAATTTATTATAATTAAATTACTTCCCACCCTATTCCTCTATAAACCCACAACCCGCTACAGAACTAAAAAACGCAAAATGTAATTCAAATAAAATTGATAACTACTAAAAATGCAACACATATATAAAAAAAAAAAAACAATACTTGTACAAAAAAACATACAACACATAAATTTAAAATATAAACTAAATTACATCACACTAATTTAAAAAATAGATATTTTAAACAACTATATTTTTGCAAACAATATTAATGACTTCTAAATTTAAAAACGATATTTCTTACCTTAAATTCGATATTCTTGACCACGATTTTCTTGCCGTCGATATTTCTGAATCACGATATTTCCAACTCAATATTTGTATAAGTCGACATTTCCAACTCGATATTCTGTTTCAACACCGATCATAACAGAGGTTGGCAAGCCTGAACCCAATTGGTTGAGTGTGCCCCCCAATGACAGCCCAGAATCTAGAATAGATATAGGAGAGCTGCACTGCATCTCAGATCCCTGCTTTGAAACATCTGGAAAAGACAGACTGCCCTGCTGAAACCTTGACTGAACAAAGAGAGGACTGCACTCAGAAGGACTGCAACTGCTGCACTCTCAAGGCTTCACAAAAGAGGACTTTGCCTTTCCTAAAAGATCAAGGAGTGGACTCCCATGGTCAGTAACAGGAAGAAAATTGCTGGAAGAAGTTACCTGCTTCAACTACCACAGGACAAGCCAGGCTGACCAGTTTCAAACTAGACTTTACTTGGATTGACCAAGTGTATTGTGGGAATTGTAGTCCCCAAATCCAAAGAGGTAAGTCAGAGCTTCTGGACCCTTGATTAATGATGTGCACCCTTCAAGACCCTCAAAGGACCTTTCAGAAGAAGTTCTGAAAGTTTGGGAACTTTTGAACAACTTTTTGGAAAAAACTCCATAAGAAGACAGACCTTGACAATGAGTGTCAAGTCGACAACGTTGAACCTTGACCCAGCCTGACAGTCCAGGTTTGCCCCGTTGAAATGTTTTGAAGCTTTTCGACATCGAAGACAAGGACCTCCAGGACTCACTGAGGCATTGCATTGCAGCAGGCTGCCGTCATCAAAAGGAAGTCCGGATTGCCAAAGCCGGTTGCTCAACGTCAAGAGAAAAATCTTCAAAAAAGCAACTAAATGTGAAGGTAGAATTTTGACCGTCCCCAACAACTCGGTGTATCCGACCAGCACTCCATCATGGTTGGCCTGAAACTTTGACTGGGTCCTTGGCCCGTGTGACCAGATAGCCATAGATGGCTCTTTTCACTTTTAGGCACTAGAAACCACATTTTTGCATTTAATCTTTAAAAATTCATATCTTCGGTTCCCTACATTATATGTTTGTCATTTTGGTGTCATTTTAAAGACACATATATTCTCTATTTTTATGAATTGGTGTTGTATTTTAACTGTGTGTTTACTTATTTACTGTTTTGGTGAGTTTGAAAGCTTTACACACCTGTCTCATAAGTTAAGCATGACGGCATATCAGCCATGCTACCAAGAGTTGAGGGAGGGTTAAGTTATTGAGACTTAACAGCACATTTCTTTGTCATTGTGGTGTTATTACTAGTTGTAGGTGCCTACCTGCACCTACTATTGAACCACCTTCTAACACCTATGCCATATGGGAATGTGGGAAACCTTTGTCATAGCACTGGGCCCAAATAAAGTTGAGACCAAAGTTTCTAATTGTTTATGCAACACTGCGCAGCACCCAAAGTTGCTGAGCTGCATTGTGTGAAGGTAGAGAGCAGGACAGTGCTATAGTTACTAAGATTTGGCACTCTATATCCCTCCTCTTGCATTCGTACACTAGGCTGTCCAAAACAACTATGCTTAGACATAGTTTAGTACTTTTAGAAGTTTGTATGTGTGCTGAAAAGTACAGAATATATGTGTTGGACCTGGCCCTCTTTGCAAAGCGACACCCAAACCTTTTGCCTTTTACACTCCACTTTTTGCTAACTTCAATTTTGTTGGCCTTATGACTCTGTAATTTACCGCTGCTAACCAGTGTGAAAGTGCTAGTGCTCTCCCCTTTAAATATTCTAAGATTGGCTTAAACCTGTTTGGCCTATTTAATTTATTTATAAGTCGAGTAGCAAACTATATACCCAGGGTCTGGATTAAATGCTGCTAGGGGGCCTGCAGCACCTATTGTGCCACCCACTTAAGAAGCCCCTTAAAACATGTCTCAGACCTCCCATTGCAGCCTGAATGCAGTTTTAAACTGCCATGTTGACTTGGCAATATAACCCCCTTGCCAAGCATTAAAATCCCTTATTATTGAATATGTCACCCCTAAGGTAGACCCTAGGTAGCCCATAGGATGGGTAGCATTGCAATTAAAAAGTTTGACATGTACTTTTAAGTTTTACATGTCCTGGTAGTGAAAAACTCCTAAATTTGTATTTCATTACTGTGAGGCCTATCTGCCAAATAGAATAACATTGGGTTGCCTTATTACATTTATTAAGTGCTAACTTTTGATTGTGACCAGATCAGCATTTCATGTTTAGTATCTATTAAATTGTAATGAAAAATCCTCTTTAACGGTAAAGTCAGATTTTAAAGTTCCACTTTGAGAATGCTTTAAGAAAGGGGGCATTTTCCTCTCCACGGACTTGTTTTGCCTTCAGCCTTCCTTAGGTAACATGACTGGGTGTAACTGACAGGCTTTGTGAATTACTCCCAGACAGTCATGCAGTAGAGGGATTAGATGTGCCTGAATGGAACATCTGCTAGCAAGATGGAAGGCGGAGCTGAGCACAGTCCCACTTGCAACTGAATAAGCTTTGCTCTGCCTTCACACAAAGGGCTTGTCACCTCCACATTGTCTCTGCAGCCAGCTTGGAGCCAGGGCAGGGGAGTCAGGAAATTCCAAACACTTCAAAAAGAAACCTCTAGAAACTTTACCCAACTTCGAAAGAGGCCCCAGGCATACAAACAGGCCCTTCAGACCCACAAACAGGCCCTTCAGACCCACTCTTCAGTTCACTTTCTGGGCCAGCGGAAGGATTCTCAGAAGACTGCCTGCTAGACTGCTTTGCTGCACCTGGAAGGACTGCTTTGTTTTCTGGAGCCTGCCTTGAACCCTCAGAGGCAAGCCCAGGAATACCACAATGACACCAAGGGCTAGTTTTCTAGCCTTCTGTTCAGAGCCACAGGGTTTTAAAAGGCTCCCACCATCTTTAACCCATACCTGGACCCAACCTGAGTGAGGCCTGAACGTCCTAAGTTGTGTCCCATGAGTCTCAGACCCTTGGTTGTGGTGCTAAAGGTTCCCAGATATGCAAAATCCCAAACTTGGGAGTTTGAAAATGTTTGGCTAAAAACTGCTCTGGGAACTGAGGGAAGACTAATACCTACCTGCTTGTTGTTCCACCCAAGGTGCATCACCGGTTCTCCTGATTTTGTGGCTACTCCAATTACGTTCTTCTCCGCAGAAGCAAATTCTGTTCAGTGGTCCTTTGCCAAAGGGGTATCTGAGCCCCTGGAACTGTCTTCAGCTACATCCTGCTTCCTCGTCCATTGGAAATTTTTGACTTTCATAAACGTGACTAAGTTTGAGCATAGATATCTTCACCACAACTTAGGGCCCGATTACGATCTCGTTTGCAAAGCCTTCCCAATGACTCGGATCGGGAATGCCATCCGACCAACTCGTACACGCGCAGTCCGACCGACGTAGTATGATGCAATGCGTGTCAAATACAAACGACTCGCACGGAGCACAATACGGGCAACCGACTCGTACGGAAATCATCCGAAAAGAGCCCGATGCGACCAACTCGTACGCGAACGCTGCAACATAGCTTAGCGTGAATGGGACAGACTCAGACCACCCCGCCAATACATGAACAGGCATCCGGTGCGGTCAACGGAACGTTTCAGTTATGCTCAACAAAATACAATAGAAACAGACAGAAAAAGTCCAAACAAGCATTGTCAGTTTCAAATTTCTTTTTAATCAAAATAAGCCACACCCACAACTCCACCTATATAAAGGGCCAGAATCCGTACCATGATCCTTTGCAACTTCAACAGAGCTGCCAGCACATACCACTATTACACTGATACATACACTCACAATTCACCCACCACACAACCTGTACACTACTAGCACCTGTTAACTACTTCACTCACAAACACACACATTTACTCATACACACTCACCCTTACCTTCATACTCACCCACACATCCAAACCCCACTACCACCCATCACCATGCCCCCAAAGAAGAATCCAAAGTTCACAGAGAAGGAGTTGAAAGTCATGGCAGATGAAATTCTCAGAGTAGAGCCACATTTATTTGGGAACTTAGTCCAACAGACCCCCCTGTCCCAGAGAAACAAGATGTGGGAGAGGATTGTCAACAAGGTGAACACTCAAGCACCTTGCCTGCGCACAATGGATGATATCAGGAACAGGTACTATGATGTGCGAAGGAGGGTCAAGAAGCTGATTGTCAAAGACCATGTCCTGAGCCAGCGGACTCTTGCAACACCTGTGCACTTCACTTCCTGGGAGGAGAAGGTGCGGGCCATCCTTCCACCGGAGGGCGTCTATGGAATATCAGGAGTACCAGAGC
The DNA here is from genome assembly GCA_963921515.1 of Calotriton arnoldi. Classification (NCBI taxonomy): domain Eukaryota; kingdom Metazoa; phylum Chordata; class Amphibia; order Caudata; family Salamandridae; genus Calotriton; species Calotriton arnoldi. The sequence goes on along the minus strand of CAWUFW010002693.1, from coordinate 1,203,291 downwards.
CTGGTGAGTACATACTCAAATAGCCATTATTGTCAGCAAATACACAGACATAGACATCACTGTCAAGGATACAGTGATACAAATCACTGTTAGCAAAGCTATAACAATATGAATCAAATGAGCATGTGATGTGTATGCCAGTTTGACAAACAAAATACCTGCAATCTCAGAGTAATATGTAACTATTTCATGACATGTACTAACTTACAAAAAAACACAGCAAGGCTTTGTGCTCAAAACAGCAGCCACCACTGTCAGCCATCTTGCCAGCACTGTTTCACTCACTCACAGGGAAGCTAAGTCACAGGAAGTAAGGTTGGGATTGCTGGGAAGGTGGGTGTGGCTAAAAGCATTATGGGAGTTGTAGCCACAGCTAACACTCCTCCTCCCACATGGCCCAACAAACCCACCTTAAACTATGCTTATCTCACAGGGAGTGTAAAAGTACTGGCAAGATGGCTGACACTGGGCTCGGGTGTGAGGGAGTTGTGTGCTAAACAAACACCAGGCACCACTGTCAGACATCTTGAATGTAAAATGTTACTCACTGTCATGGAAGCATTGTTCATGGTGGCCCATTTGGTCTGGGTGGGAGGAGTAGTGGTAGCCCAGACTATATCTACCAGCAGGCCCTGTCCCACTGTCGTGTAGTTCCTATAGTACTCATGCAGGACCTGCGCGTTTGTGTAACATAAGCTGTGGGCTTGGTGGCAGACTGACTCTGTGCACCCTCACCGCATATGTTAGATTGTTTTGCATTAGCTAGCTCACAGTGCCACTAGAATCTCCTCTTATCGGGGAGAGATTAGTTTCTGGCAACCTTAGATCATGACAATTCAAATTCCTCAGAAATGTACTACCTTTCGCTCAGTCACTCGTGCTTACTTATTCGGTTTGTCTCAGAGAGTTACACAGAATAAACAGTTGGGCGTTTCAATAAGTATTTATTGAACAGTTGTTATGCTAGTGTAAAATATATGTGCTGCGGCAACCAGCAGACAATAGCAGAGATATATTATCAGCAGTACGATGAAAGCAAAGGGATAGAACAGTTCTACCATATTCCGATATTCATGAATACATACATGAATATAGAAGCATTATGCGAAGTGTGCGTACTCCTACGATGCCTAACTAGATGTACTTGAGTGTACCTAGCATATGGGTGTAGGTCTAAAAGCCTAAGAGCCAAGAATCCTTCTAGGATTTAGTCGAACCCCCATACCTGAATAGAGAGAGTGTGGGACCTCGTCCTGGTCGCGAGTTGGACACCCCGCAAGGGATGTGTCAGACCGCTGTCAGCTGGAGCGACTGCATGCAGGAGCCTCAGCGTCTCTGGTCAGTGTGTCAGCAAGGAAGTCTCGATTCCCTCTGTCTTACCGGGGCAAGATGTGGTATATTTATACCCTGAAGACTCTCATCCCTTTGTGTGGTTTGCATTGGGCCTGATCAGTCTTGAGGAAGAGGTCAGGGGTGAACTTTGTACAGACAGATTATGCAGGTGCTGTATTCCAAGAAAATCATGCATAATTAATGAGTCCAGTGTGGGCCTGTGTTTTGGAAAAACCCTTCTGTATTCAAAACCACAGAATAGATAACGTTCAGCCCTCAGAGCTCGTTGTGTACTAGCGGGGCTAATGTGGGTGAAAGATCATGCCTATATAAGGAATCATACTATAATAGGACATGTTCAGTTATGACCATAATAGGGCATATGCGGCATTGACCATAATAGGGCAAGTACGAATATGACCATATTAGGGCAAATACGGACACGTCCATTTTAGGGCATGTATGAACGGGTCTACATTAGGGCCTCTATATGGGACATAACACCACACACCCCTCCCACCAACACCAAACAGTGCAGCTGGGACTATGCTGTCCCTGAGAGTGAATGAAAATGTACTGGCAAGATGGCTGACACTGGGCTCTGGTGTGGGGAGCACAAGCCCTGATGGGAGTTGTGTGCTAAACAAACACCAGGCACCACTGTCAGACATCTTGCCAGTACATTTCCATTCACAATGAGGAAAGCACAGTACCAGGTGGTCTATTTGGGCTATGTGGGAGGAGGATTATTAGCAGTGACTTCAACTACCATCATGCCCTGCCCTACACACACCTACGCCAGAACAAATAGCACTCTTGTGACTAGGCAGTCCCTGAGAGTGAAAGGAAATGTACTGGCAAGATGGCTGACACTGGGCTCTGGTTTGGGTAGCACAAGGCCCTGTTGGGAGTTGTGCTCAGACAAACATCAGGCACCACTGTCAGACATCTTGAATGTAAAGTTCTACTCACTGTCATAGAAGCATGGTTCATGGTGGTCAACTTGCTCTGAGTGGGAGGAGGAGTATCTTCAATGACTTCAACTACCATCATGCCCTGCCATACACACACCTTCTCAGCCAGAGCAAATAGCTCTCTTGTGACTAGGCAGTCCCTGAGAGTGAAAGGAAATGTACTGGCAAGATGGCTGATACAGGGGCCTTATGTATGATTTGGCCACAGGTCAAATCCAGGCCTTGGTCTTCTTACACCAGTCCCCACTCTCAGCCTTCTTCACAGTACATTTCCACTCACTGTCAGGGTATGCATAGTCCCAGGTGTGCTCCCTGGGCTGGCTGGGAAGGTGTGTGGAGGACAGGACATGGTGTGAGTTGCAGTCATAGCACACATCACTACCCACACCCAAAGCAACCTGTTCATCAGTGACAATGGCTACCTGACAGTGAATGTAAGGGCCACAGCAAGATGGCTGACACTGTTGCATGGTGTCGTGCACAAGGCATTGTTGGGAGTTGCATTCAACTCCTACATCATGCAGCAGTGTCATCATCCTTGCCACTACACTCCCCTCACTGTTATTGATCCTTTGTCTACAAGGAATAAGCTGGGCTGGGTGGGAGTTGGGGTACAAGTTCCAGCAGCATAACACAAGCACACAAACCTCTGTACCTCACAGCTCTGAGCCAGAAAAAGCAAGAAATCAGCCTTGGTTAACTCATCTGTCCATGGAGGACAACGAAAATATACATGTGGGATCAGGCACAAAGCAAAGCAGTAACACTATTTGCCACTGACAGCTATTCACATGTGTGCAATGAGATGAGAACTAGGAACTCATTCATCAAAATACTATAAACAAAATGCTCACATACATTCCGGACTGTGAGTGTGTAATAATAATAATAACGTTTATTTTTCTTGATTAATTAAAATCTTTGCAAATACATGACAAAAAGATTCCCCTTGTACACAAATAAGTACAATTAAAAGCAGTTAAAA